>CANXME010001696.1:0-600000 GCA_948144175.1 Closterium sp. NIES-65 | reverse complement strand
TGCTGTGGAGAGTCCGGAAGCGTGAAGGTCTGGCGGATCCCCCGTGCACGACAGTAGTCTCGCAGAAGGCGCGAGGAGAACTCTCCGCCTCTGTCCGAGTGCAGACGCAGAACAGGAAAGTCCGAGCCGAAGCTCTTCCTGAGCTGGAGACGAGCCTCGCGGATCCAGTCGATCAGCACCTCAGTGACAGCAACCTTGCTGCGCAAGGGGAGGACTGTGGTGTAACGCGAGTAGTCGTCAACCACCAACAGAAAGTAGCGCTCGTGACCCTGCCCACGGACGGGGGCTGGGCCCCACACGTCCATGTGAAGCGTCTGCAGAGGAGCCTCTGTCGGGGGGAACTGGGAGGAGTGAGGAGCAGCCCGGAGGCGACCCTCGACACAGGGGACACAGGAAGGTCCTGGCCCGGAGGGAAGGGGAGGTAGAGACTGGGGAAGACCAGAGACAAGGACACGGGAAGCCATGCTCCGAAGACGGGGCAAGGAGGGGTGGCCAAGACGGTGGTGCCACAGGAGAGTCTCGTGAGACACGAGGCGACAAGAACAGGCGGCAGACTCAGGACCTGACCGGGACGCAGCAGCAAGCACCTGACCTGACGCAGCTACCTGACCAGACGCAGGGACAGGAGGAGACTCAACGGTCAGGGTGTAGAGACTCGACCCCGGCCGACGCGAGAACGTGGCCAGGTGCCGGCCTGTGCGTGCCTCCGTGCAGTGGGTCACCCGGTGACTCGCAGGAGTGAACTGGTGAACCCCCACATCCTGCAGGTCCGCGCCACTCACCAAGTTCGTAGAGAACGAGGGAAGGTACAGACCAGACAGGGTGCCCGAAGGGGCAGCCGGACACGGGAGGACAGTGGAGAAGTGAGAGAGGACAGGACCCCCAGAGAGGTCAGCCAGGGAGACCGCAACGGGCCGGTCAAGCGGCGTGAGGGTAGTGCGGTCTCGAAAGAAGGAGCGAGAAGCCCCGGAGTCAAGTGTGAAAGTGAGGGAGGACGGAGGCGACGCAATACCTGAGAGCGCAGTCTCACCAGCACCTGAGAGCACAGACGCACTGGCACCTAGAGCAGCAGCCTCACAAGCACCTAGCGCAGCAGTACCAATGCATGGGTCAGGCGGGAAACACCGGTAACAGTCACCCTCCTCACTAATAGTCACAGTATATTTAGCAGCAAGGATAGCATCAAAATCAAGATCAAAGATCGCTACACCAGCTCTAAGAAACTCATCCCAGCGAGGGATCTCACTAGCCCCGGGGAACTGCTGACGCCAAGCGTCCGTCAGGCGGCCAAAGCAACGCTGGGTGGAGTGAGCACCCCCACACTGCTCACCCGCGCGGTCGCCAGAGCGAAGGACGTAGGTACAAGGACCAGTACCCCCACCCCTCTGACGCCGAGCGTACCACTCACGGAGCTGCTGGGGCGGCGGGACGTCACGCGAACGCTGCTGCTGCTGCTGCTGCTGCGAGCGCTGACCACCACCACCGCCGCTCCGCTGCTAGGTACCGCCTCGACCAGCTCCACCTCCTGCGCCACCACCGCCTCCTCCGCCACCGCCTCCCCCACCGTCACCGCCACCACTGCCGCCACCACCACCGCCGCCGCCACCACCGCCGCCCCCTCCGCCGCTGCCACCACTACCACCACCACCCCCGCCACCACTCCCGCCGCCACCCCCACTCCCTCCGCCGCCTCCACCGCCACCTCCACCGTTCCCTCCAGCTCCACCAGCGCCCTTGCCCCCCTTGCCCTTGCCAGAGCGGCGTCTCCCACTAGGAGCAGACGCCGCGCCAACCGACTCGAGACCAAGCAGGTCGGCAGCAGCAGCAGAGGCAACAGAGGGCAGGAGGGGGGAAGGAGAGCACCCCTCAAAGATGGGGGTGCGAGGGTCACCACGAGAAGCTCCTACAGCGACGATGCTCTTCTCCGAGGAGGGCCTTCTCGAGGACGTCGACGGTGAGGGTGGTGGGACAGACTGCGAGAAAGTGGTCCCTGACTACGCGAAGGGAGTCAGGGAGGCGCGCGACTACGTTGTAGAGAGTGATGTACATGGGGGGGGGGGTTCTTAGCGCAGAACTCAGCAGGAAGGGCGGCGCGGTAGCGAGTGTCACTAGTGCGGAGGTGCGTAATGAGGTCAGCAACAGTGGGAAAGGCAGAGAGGTCAGGAAAGAGGTAGGAAAGCATGAGACGGCTCAGTGCAGCAGTGGCAGGGGAGGAGTAGCGCGCAACTACAGCGTCGTACAAGGTCTGAGCACTCTTGTACTGACTAAATTGCGCGCGTTCAGAGGTAGGGAGGTGGCGACGCACAGCAAGACGTGCAGCAGCATCGCGGGTGGCCCACTGAGAGCGCACAGTGGGATCAGCATCAGCAGCAGGGGCAGGAGAGGGGCCAGAAGTGAGGTCAAAGAGAGAGAGGCCGTCTGCCCTATCGCAGTGTAAAAACAACTGCAGGTCGTCTACCCAGACCTCAAAATCAATGGCGCGACCCTCAGCGTCAAAAGCTAGGACACTAGGGGTAGCCATGACTACGACAGCGAAGCAGTGCAAGCAGTAGGGGAAGAGCACGCAGTGACAGCGGTACTGTGCTCACCGGGCAGGGCAGGTCGGGCAGCTCTGCAGAAGGGCGGCTCGGCGACTCAGCGACTCGGCTACTGGGCGGCTCGGCTCCCGGGCGGCTCGGCGACAGAGCGGCTCGGGTGCAGGGCGGCTCGGGTGCACTGCTGCTCGATGGTCCGGCGGCTCGGCTGCTGCAGGTGAGTGGCTCCGCTGCTGCAGGTGGGCGGCTCGGCTGCTGCAGGCTGGCGGCTCGGCTGCTGCAGTTGGGCAGCACGAGAGGAATGGGGCGGCGGGGCCGGGTTGCAGGGACGGCGAAGGGCCGCAGTAGAGGCGGCCGTAGAGCCGCAGGTAGGAGGCGGCGGGGCCGCGCAAGGGCAGGGTGGCCGCGAGTGACGGCGGCGGGGCCGCGTCGGAACGGGAGGCGGGGCCGCGTCTGAGTAGGCGGCGGGGCCGCGTCGAAGGGGAGGGCGGCGGGGCCGCGACTCAGCAGGCAGCGGGGCCGCGGCTGAGCAGGCGGCGAAGCTGCGCCTGAGTGGGCGACGGGGCCGCGGCTGAGGAGGCGGCGGGGCCGCGTCAGAGCAGGCGGCGGGGCCGCTTCGTAGCGGGCGGCGGGGCCGCGGCTGAGCAGGCGGCGGGGCCGCGTCCGAGTGGGCGGCGGGGCCGCGTCGGAGCCAGCAGCGGGGCCGCGGCTGAGTAGGCGGCGGGGCCGCGTGCGAGCAGGCTGCGGGGCCGCGTCTGAGCAGGCAGCGGGGCCGCGTCGGAGCGGGCGGTGGGGCCGCGTCCGAAGTGGGCGGCGGGGCCGCGTCTGAAATGGCGGCGGGGCCGCGTTCGAAAAGGGGCGGCGAGGCCGCGTCTGAAAGGGCAGCGGGGCCGCGAGGGAAGGGCGACACGGAGGGTCGCTCGAGAGAGAGAAAAAAAAAGGTTAGCGCGCCTCGGGGCGCGCTTCGGTGGGCCCTAGGCGAAGTTCCCACAGGGAACCCGCTCTGATACCATGTGCGAATACTAGAACAAGAATGAGAATGACTAAGTGAAAGTTGGGTACAAATGCAAACCCTAGAGAGCTGTACCCCATATGTGCTACCCCACTATAGCCTACAACAGCTATGTCATATATATCTGACAGCTGTTGTTTGATTGCGCAGGTACTCCTTGTTGATGCTGCTCGTAGAAGGACATGAAGGAGAAGAATTTCTCCATCATGCTTGGATCAAAGCCCGCGCCTTGGTTTGCGGGTGTTTCAGTAGACCTAGCGGCCGGTCTCGTTGTTGTGCCTTCCTCTGTCTGTAGGCCAGAGGCAGGAGGTGGAGTAGGAGTAGTACCAGGAGAGCCGTTGGAGGAGCTCCTCTCCTTTCTGGTCGACATGTCTCTTGGTGTAATTTAAGGGGAAATAGAATTTTAACCCTAACCAACTCTCATACCATGTTGGGCTGAGTGCCCCTTAGGATCTTTGGTAGGGTTACTCTCTGGGTAGAGTGATGTAGTAGCGGAAGCGTTAACAAAGAGATTCTGAACCACCTTGCGCTAGTATGTGAGGGCAAAGTAAGTTGATTAAAACAAGGAGATACAAGATATTATATATGATTACAAGGAATACGAAGAGATACGAATGATAACTGTTTTACTGTTGGTTGTTGCGGTTCGATACAGTGCGACTCGGGCAACTGCTCAATATTGAGTCAGTTGTGTGTCCTTGCTGTCGCGCTGCATTTGTCAAGTCAAAGATCGCTGACCTTTGACCTTCGCGTAACCTCCAGCTGTTGCTTCAACTTCCGAGGGTTGACTCGCTGGTGCCTCGATATGCGTTGCTTCACTTGTGTCTTAAGTGTTTCGACACGACAAAGGCGCTTAGGACCGATTGTTTCCAACAGTTTCTACTGTCAGTAGATCTGCACTATGGATGCCCGATTGATCCTGGAGAGGGTTACAGGCGCGTTCGCCCGGGGGGTTATGGGCGCACTGACCCGCTACTAAAACAAGCCCTTTTATCCCAATGGTCTAGTGGTTGGGATTCTGACATGGTATCAGAGCGGTCTCGGGTTCGATTCCCGGTGTATGCACATGTAGGGCGTTGCCGCTGTGCTTAGTCCTGGGCCTCCAAGTGTGGGGGGGTGTCAGTAGATCTGCACTGTGGATGCCCGATTGATCCTGGAGAGGGTTACAGGCGCGTTCGTCTGGGGGGTTATGGGCGCACTGACCCGCTACTGAAACAAGCCCTTTTATCCCAATGGTCTAGTGGTTGGGATTCTGACATTTCCGGGCGCTCCTACTGCACCGACGGATCCTTGCCCTCGACGGTCGAGATGGACCGTGGCCTCCCTCCCCCCGGGTGGCGGACAGCTTTTGCTGTCGTCGCATTTAATTGCGTGAGTAAATTTCATCGTTTCCGTTAATCTCAGTGCTGTTTTTATGCGGCAGTTGGCGTCAAGACGGTTGTCGTCACTGCATGCGCGAGATTCTCGGAGCAGCTGGTCGTGCGAGTTGAAGTTTTCACGTGGTCGTCAACTGCGCACGAAGAAATCGGAGTTAATGCGTGCGGCAAGTGGCGTCAGGCGTTATCGTCAAGTTGCGCACGAGAATCACGGAGGTCTTTGGCACGTTGTGAGCATCATCACTGTGCTCGAAGATTTCGGGTGGCTTCACGGCAGAAATGACAGCTGGCCGGACAGGCCAGGCGCATGGTGATTTGCGTCGGAAAATGCAAACGGCGAGGAGAGACGGCGTGATGACTGCCTGAAGAAAGCGGGGGTCTACCGTCGTTCGGCCCGGGTGTGGCCGGTGTGGCTGCAGGAGGGTGCGTCTTTGGCGTTTTTGGCAGGTGCGGCACAGTGTGGGACGGAAGTTTTTTTCGAACCGCCGAAATGTTCGGAAAAGGCCGCCTACGACTAGACTGTCTACGTTAGGGTCACTTCTGCGCCTGCAACAAGGTCGGCCGAAATTTTTGAAACAACAGCAGTAGCCGACACTGTACTTCATGCGGCACAATCTCCCCCTGATCAAGGGAAGTTGCGCCGCAGACAGGGCAGTACACCGACGGGACAACAGTTTATCGCAGCGTCTAGACCCGCGAATTTCGCCTGGTCTACCGGTCACAATAAACGGAGTTGCGACAAATACGGGTCTGGCAAGAGAAACGGATTCCGAGCTTCAAGAGGGGCGAAAACGACCTACTGCGACGACTTTTTGCTGAGGGCCGAGTTTTGCGGCTAAGCGGCGGTAGCAGAAGGAGGTCCCTACCGGCCAAAGTCTACCGACGTTTCACATACCTCACGCCCAGAAGGCCTCAAAGGTAAGGAAAAGTCCTATTGGCCACTGGATCCAAAGGTGGGGCCCTGTATTTAGCCCTGTGCTGGCTAAAAAGCGCGGGTATTGCGCCAGTTCAACAGCTCGGCATACAAGAAATTTTCTGGGAGCGACACTGTTTCGGCCCCGACAAAACCGGACCATCGGCAACAGTTACCCCGCTGAAAAAGTCGGAGCTGAAGCAGTTGGTGCAGCTGTCGGAGTTTCTCCTGTAACGAAGAAGAAGTGATTGCACTATGAAAGTTGGAGTACAAGTAGGAAACCCCAACTTTGTGTACCCCCTAAAGGCTAACCCACTATAGCCTACACAATAATAACACATAAAGTTTTTGACACACCCCCATAGGCAAACTGGGGGAGAACAAGTGGTCACAAGACCAGTCAAGAAAGACAAGCAAGCTCAGGGTGGATCACAACGTCACCACACACTCCGAGCACAAGCAAAGGGCCACAAGGCCAGTTCACATGCAAAAGTATATATAAGTAGTACAGACAGCAAGGGTGATCTCAACCTAGCAGAGCAAACACGCAGCAGTATATATAGAGATCACAGTACAGGCAAAGCCTACAACAAGTGAGACAAAGTGGGCACTAGCCCCAACAAAGTACAGAAGCGCTGATGATCACCAGGCTGAAGTGCCTTGGTGAAAATATCAGCGGTGTTGGCCTGAGAGGCCACGTAGCGCAGACGAAGCTGACCACGCTGCTAAAGCTCACGAGCAAGGAAGTAACGGAGAGCGATGTGCTTCGTTCTGTGCTCCAGGCGCTGCTCCTGACACAAGGCAATGGCAGCCTTGTTGTCGACGTACAGCACTGGAGGAGAACTAGGCCGCTCTCCAAGGTCGGTCAGCAGGTAGGTGAGCCAGCGTAACTCCTGTGCAGCCATGGTTGTGGCGTAGATCTCAGCCTCACAACTAGAGCTGAGAACCAAAGACGAACAAGTAGAGCGCCACGAAACTGAACCAGAGCCAAGGCTGAAGGTGTAACCCTGTGACGACCGCTGAGTAGCCTGGTCGTCAGCCCAAGAAGCGTCTGAATGCCCAGTGAGAACAACTGAACTCCCTCATCCAAGTACGAGCCCCATGCCTGATGTACTGCACAAGTAGCGCAATACCCTCTTTGCAGCATCCCAGTGCACATTTCGGTGACGACCAGGAGCCACGTGGTGAGCCAGAAGGCCAAGAGGGTATGCTAGGCCAGGACGAGTGCAAGTCATCAGGTACATGAGGAAACCAACTAGCTCTAGGTAAGGACCACTCGACTCTACGGACTCATCCGAAGGCAGAGCTGAGAGCGAGTGACCTATAGCCAGAGGAGTGGCCTGTGCTGAGGACCAGGTGAAGCCGAAGCGCTGAAGGACCTGCTGCACCATGTGTGACTGAGTCAGGGTAATGGTGCGGCGTGCTCTGTCCTGGGTGATCTGCAAGCCAAGGTAGCTGCGCGGTTCACCCAGGTCCGTGCACGTGTGTCTCTTCTGCAGCTCGGACTTCACGTGGGCGAGAGACTCAGTGTCAGCTGTGGCAAAGACCAAGTCGTCGACGTACACGGGGATGTAGAACGGCGGCAGTGAAGTGTCGGTGCGTAGAAACAGCGACGGGTCAGGAGTAGAAGGAGAGAACCCAAGTGCTGCAAGAGTAGTCCTCAGTGTGTCGTGCCACTCACGTGGCGCCTGGCGAAGACCGTAGACCGGCCGGCGGAGGCTTCACTGGGTACCAGGAGGGAACGACCCAGTGAAGCCAGGAGGGCGGCGCAGCCAGATCTCCTCGTGCAGACTGCCCTGCAAGAAAGCTGTGTCCTGAAGTCAAGAGAGTGAAGCTCGTAGTCACGCTGAGCAGCGACGTGCAGCAGAACCCAAAGAGTGGTCATCTTTGGGGTCGGGGAGAAGGTCTAGAAGAAGTCAACTCCCTCTCGCTGACTGAAGCCTCGAGCAACGTAGCGCGCCTTGAAGACAGGCGGAGAACCTGGCGGCCGCTTCACCCTGAAAATCCACATGCCACTGACGATGTTCGCCCCAGGTGGGGGAACCTCGTCGACGTAGGTGCCTGTGGACTTCCAGGAAGCCATCTCTGTGTCCATGGCTGACTGCCACTGAGAGGAGTAGGGACCCTCGATCGCCTCAGCGTACGATCGAGGAGTCGAGATGTTTGGTGCATCCGGGTCTCCCTTAGGGGCAACTAGCATGGACACGAGATGGGGCGCAGCGGCTGCAAGACACTCAAGATCCTCCTATCTATCCTCAAGGACGTCCGTGCTAAGAGCACACTCAACCCCGACAGACGGAGGACAGATAGACTCAGACTCAGGGACAAGACTGGTAGCGTAGTCTAGACGACAGCGAGCAACAAAGTCGACAAGCTCAGCAACTAGGGCAGACGCAGCAGCAGACTCAAACGAAGGGTCAGTGTCAGTAGTGGATAGGAGACGCGTGACAGTAGGACTGGCAGCACGAAGAGAGTCAGACTCAGGGTCAGCAAGAGCAGGAAGAGAGGACTAAGGAGGAGATGGCAGAGGGACACGCTGTGGAGCAGTGGAGGGACGCGGTGACATTCGGTGTGTGCCACGGACTGGTGGCGAACGCTCACGCGGAGTACGGCAACTGGTGGAAGTATTACAAACAGGGGACTGAGGACGGGACACAGGCGACACAGGGCAAGACTCAGGCTGACGTCGCTCTGTGAGACCGCCTGTAGGACCCGTGTAGGGAGAAGGACGAGATAGTGGCGCAGCAGGCGGTGACTGTGACTGCGACTGGACCGGCGGCGGACACTCTACAGAGGGAGGGGGACAAGGCGGAGGTGACTGACCAAGAACCTGCTGAAGGAGTGGAACAAAGTACGGCCGCGGCCGTGAGGTGCCCCCTGTAGTAGCAGAGACAGCACCAGAATCTCTAGCAGCTCTAGCAGCACCCCTAGTACCTCCAACGCTCGGGTCTGCAGCACCAGCAGCAGCTCCAACGCCCGGGTCTGCAGTACTATCAGCAGCTTCAACGCCCGGGTCCGCAGCACCAGCAGTAGCTCCAACGCCCGGGTCCGCAGCACCAGCAGCAGCTCCAACGCCCGGGGCTGCAGTACCAGCAGCAGCTCCAACGCCCGGGTCCGCAGCACCAGCAGCAGCTCCAACGCCCGGATCCGCAACACCAGCAGCAGCTCCAACGCCCGGGTCCGCAGCACCAGCAGCAGCTCCAACGCCCGGGTCCTCAGTACCAGCAGCAGCTCCAACTCCAGGGTCCGCAGCACCAGTAGCAGGGTCCACAACACTAGGAGCGCCACTCCTGAGACTGCAGTGCTGTGCGTACCACTCACGAAGACGCTGGGGAGAGGGCAGCTCCCGCCTGGGCGAGGAAGCACGAGCACCAGCTCCAGCAGCACCCCGCCTGAGGCTGTAGTAGTGTATGTACCACTCACGCAGCTGCTGGGAGGAGAGAGCCCCTTCAGGCGTAGCACTCCCGAGCTCAGCACCCCCAGACTCAGCACCAGCAGGTTCTGAACGCCCTGGCTCAGCACCCACAAACCCCGCACCCCCAGGCTGAGCACCCCCAGGCTCAGCACCCTCAGACTCTGCACCCCCAGGCTCAGCACACTCAGGCTCAACACCCCGAGGAGGACGAGAGTCAACAGCTACCTCGACAGGCTCAACCGGGTCTTCTTGAGACACACCTGAGGGAGCGGCACCCTGAGGGGGGAGGGGGTCTACTGCAGCAGCACCTAGCGCGAGGAAGAGAGGCGGGGGAGGGAGCGGGGCAGTGCGGTAGGGGAAGAGGCGGTAGAAGGGTACCGACTCGTCAAAGGTGACGTCTTGAGAGGCGAGGACACGGTGCGAGGCGGCGTGGTAAAACTGCCAACCAGACGCGTCCGGGACAAAGCCGAGGAAGACACACAGAACAGCACGAGAGGAGAGCTTGTCCGCTGACGTATCGCGAACAAAAGCCCAAGATCCCCAGACCCTGAAACGCGACGCATCGCCAACCTCTCCCGTCCAACGCAGTGTCGGGGAAGTCCCTGGAAAGGAGACACGGGGCCAGAGGTTGAGCTGCTGCGCATCGTATCGGACTGCAAATGGCCACAGAAAGTGGGGGGCAGCCGCATGGATCAAGGAGGTACGAGCAATCTCCATGATCAAGCCAATGCGGCGCTCAGCAACCCCATTCTGCTGTGGAGAGGCCGGAAGCGTGAACGACTAACGGATGCCGTGCTCCGCACAGTAGGCTGCCAAGAGGTCGGAGGAGAACTCACCACCTCTGTCAGAGTGCAAGCGCAGGACAAGAAAGTCCGAGTGGAAACGCTCGCTGAGCTGGAGACGAGAAGCGCGGATCCAAGGGATCAAAACATCAGGGACCTCACGCTTGGTGCGCAAGGGGAAGACCGTGGTGTAGCGCGAGTAGTCGTCAACAACTATCAGGAAGTACCTCTCCTGACCCTGACCACGGACGCGGGCTGGGCCTCACACGTCCATGTGGAGCGTCTGCAAGGGAGCAGTCGTCGGGGGAAACGAGGAGGAGTGAGGAGCAGCGCGCTGCCGCCCCTCGACACAGGGAAGGCAGGGAGGAGCAGGCGAGGCTGGGAGGGGAGGGAGAACCCCGGGAAGACCAGAGATAAGGTACCGTTTGTGCATTGCCCGAAGGCGCTGCACGGACGGGTGACCAAGGCGGTGGTAACAGAGGACTGTCTCGTGTGCCAGAGAGCGGCACGAGCAGGGGGCAGACAGCTGACCTGACGCAGACGCAGACGCAGCTACCTGAGGGGACTCAGTAGTCAGTGTGTACAGGTCCGACCCCGGCTGCCGTGTGAAGGTCGCCTGGTGACGGCCCGTGTGAGCACACGTGCAGTCTGTCACGCGCTCGTAGGCAAGGGTGAATTGGTGAACACCCCTGTCCTGGAGCGCACTACCCGCCACCAAGTTCGTAGAGAACGAGGGGAGGTAGAGACCGGACAGTGTGCCCAACGGGACGGCCGGACAGGGGAGGACAGTGGAGGAGGTCGCAAGGACTGGACCCCCAGAGGGGTCTGCGAGAGAGACTGCAACGGGCCGAGTAAGCTGCTCAAGAGCCGTGCGGTCACGAAAGAAATAGTGGGAGGCACCTGAGTCTAGTGTAAAGGTGTGCAGTGCCTCAGTCGACTCAGTAACAGGGGACGTAGACACACCAGCACCTAGAGTAGCAGCCTCACCAGCACCTGGGGTAGCAGACACTCTAGCACCTAGAGCGGTAGCCTCACCGGGTAGAATGCCCGGGTCGGGCGGAACACTCAGGTACTGGGCACCCTCTCCACTAACAGACATCACATACATGGCAGAAAGAATAGCATCAAAGTCTAGAGCAAAGATATCAATGTTTTGCTTCATCAGATTAGCCCAGCGGGGCAGCTCAGTGGCGTCAGGGAACTGAGTACGCCAAGCGTCGTCAAGGCGTGAGAAGCAGCGCTGCGTGGGGTGCGCCCTCCCACACGTCTGACCAGTGCGGTCACCAGTGCGGATGACGTACGTGCAGCTAAGGCCACCACCCCCCCCATGCCGAGTGTACCACTCACGGAGCTCCTGGGGCGACGGAGAGTGCTGTAGGCTCTGGCCACCGCCAGTGCCGCCACGACCACCACTGCCGCCACCACCGCCTCTACCACCTCCTCCCCTGCCGCCGCCACGTCCACCGCCGCCTCCACCACCGCTCCCGCCCCTGCCACCGCCCCCGCCGTTGCTGCCACCACCCCCACCGCTGCCACTAGCCCCACCACTCCCACCACCACCCCCACTGCGCCACTACCCCCACCACTGCCTCCCCCGCCATCACCTCCGCCTCCCTTGCCCCCTTTGCCCTTGCCGCTGCGATGCCCGCTCGAGGCAGACGCGGCCCCGACCTTCTCAAAACCAAGAAGGTCGACAGCAGAAGCAGAGGCTACAGAGGGAAGAAGGGGGGAAGGGGAACACCCCTCGAAGAAAGGGGTGCAGGGGTCGCCACGAGAGGCACCTACAGCGACTATGCTAGCCTCAGCTGCAAGCAGTTCCTTCTCGAGGAGGGCAATGGTGAGCTTAGTGGGGCAACGAGCTAGGAAGTGATCCCTGACAACACGCAGAGTGTCAGCGAGGCGGGTGACTAGGTGGTAGAGAGTGAGCCAGAGCGGGGGAGGGTTCTTGGCAAGAAACTCATCGAGCATGGTGGCACGGAAGCGGGCCTCACTAGTACGGAGGTGCGTGATGAGGTCAGCGACTGTATGGAACGAGGCCAGGTCAGGAAACAGGTAGGGGAGTGAGAGACGGCCTAGCGCGACAGAGGCAGGTGAGGAGTAGCGGGCAACGACAGCGGTGTACAGTGCCTGTGCAGTCTTGTGCTGGACAAAGTGCTCACGCTCGTCTATCGGCAGGGAGTTGCGAATAGCGAAGCGAGCATGGGCGTCACGAGTCTGCCACTGTGAGCGGGCAGTGCTGTCAGCAGTAGCAGCAGGAGCAGTAGCATGGCTTAGGGCGTGATCGTACAGTGAGATGTCCTCCTTGGCACTGACCTGTAGGACGAGGTGTTGGTCATCTAGCCAGGTTTCGAACTTCACTGGACGGCCCTCAGCATCGAAAGCTAGCACAAGAGGGCTAGCCATAGCGGTAGTAGGAGGAACAGTAGAGTAGCAGTAGTAGCAGTAGGTGCACCCTCAAAATAGTTGGCAGTGTGACTCAGGTAGGGCGGCTCGGTCCTGTACGGGCGGCGCGGCTCGGTTCAGGTAGGGCGGCTCGGCTCGGGTAGGTCGGCGCGACTCGGTTCGGGCGGCGCGGCTCGGTTCGGGCTGGGTGGCTCGGTTTGGGCTCGGTGGCTCGGTTCGGGTCGGGCGGCTCGGTTTGGGCTGGGTGGCTCAGTTCGGGCTGCTCGGTTCAGGCGGCTCGTTCTAGCGGGGCCGAAGGTATCGCGGTGGGGTGCTAAGGGGCGGCGCGTGGGTCGAGGGGGCCGACAGGGCCGCTAAGAGGTGGGCGCGCGCAGGGCATCAGGGCCGACGAGGCCGCTAAGGGGGTTGCCCACGGGGTTGACGGGGCCAGCAGGGCCGCTAAGGGGCGGCGCGTGGGGTCGACGGGGCCGACGGGATCGACGGGGCCGCTAAGGGGTGGGCGCGCGGGCTCGACGGGGCCAACGGGGCCGCTAAGGGGCGGCACGTGGGGTCGATAGTGAGAGAAGTTGAACGAGAATGGGGATAACCAAGTGAAAGTTGGGTACAAGTACAAACCCTAGAAAGTTGTACCCCATATGTGCTACCCCACTATAGCCTACAATAGCTATGTCATATATATCTGAAACACCCCCATAGGCAAAGTGGGGGAGAACAAGGGGTCATAAGACCAGTCAAGCAAAGCAAAGCAAGCTCAGGGTGGATCACAAAGTCACCACACAGTCCGAACACAAGGTCAAGGCCACAAGGCCAGTTCACATGCACGAGTGCACATATATATATAACACTGAACAAGCAAGAGCAGGTGTATATATATATGCAAGAGTACAAGTAAGATCACGAGGTGAGCAAGTGAGGTAAGACAGGTACAAGTCCCAGCTGAGTGCAGAAGCGCTAATTATCACAAGGCGGAAGTGCCTTGGTGAAAACATCAGCAGTGTTGGCCTCAGAGGCCACGTACGCAAGTCGCAACTGACCACGCTGCTGCAGCTCACGAGCAAGAAAGTAGCGGAGAGCAATGTGCTTCGTTCTATGCTCCAGGCGCTGCTCTCGACACAAGGCCAGCATGGCCTTGTTGTCTACGTACAGCACTGGAGGAGAACGAGACGGCTCTCCAAGGTCAGTCAGCAGGTAGGTGAGCTAGCGAAGCTCCTGAGCAGCCATGGCCCCGGCGTAGATCTCAGCCTCACAACTGGAGCCGAGAACAGAAGACGAGCGAGTAGCCCGCCACGAAATAGAGCCGGAACCAAGGCTAAAGGTGTAACCCCGTGACGACCGCTGCGTAGCCTGGTCGTCAGCCCAAGAAGCAACCGCGTGCCCAGTGAGGACCACTGGACTCTGCCCTCCAAGCACTAGCCCCATGCCCGACGTACTGCACAAGTAGCGCAACACCCTCTTCGCTGCAGCCATGTGCTCTGGTCTCTGTCTCCCTGGAGCCACATAGCGTGCAAGAATGCTAAGAGGGTATGCAAGGTCAGGTCGTGTGCAGGTCATCAGGTACATGAGGCAGCCAGCAAGCTCTGGGTAAGGGCCACTTGACTCTACGGACTCATTTGAAGGCAGAGCTGAGAGCGAGTGGCGAGTAGACAGAGGAGTGGCCTGAGGCGAGGAGTACGTGAAGCCGAAGCGCTGAAGGACCTACTGCACCATGTGTGACTGAGTCAGGGTAATGGTGTGGCGTGCTCTGTCCCAAGTGATCTGCAAGCCAAGGTAGCTGCGCAGTTCATCCAGGTCTGTGCACGTGTGTCTCTTCTGCAGCTCCGACTTCACGTAGGCGAGTCCAGCAGTGTCCGCTGTGGCAAAGACCAAGTCGTCAACGTACACGAGGATGTAGAACGGCTGCAGAGAAGTGTCGGTGCGCAGAAACAACGACAGGTTAGCAGTAGAGAGAGCAAACCCAAGAGCCGCAAGCGTAGTCCTCAGTGTGTCGTGCCACTCACGCGGTGCCTGGCGGAGACCAAAGACTGGCCGTCGGAGGCTCCACTGGGTGCCAGGAGGGAAAGTCCCAGTGAAGCCAGGTGGACGGCGCAGCCAGATCTCCTCGTGCAGGCTACCCTGCAAGAAAGCAATGCTGAAGTCAAGAGAGTGGAGCTCGTAGTTGCGCTGAGCGGCTATGTGCAGCAGCACCCGAAGAGTGGTCATCTTCGGGGTGGGAGAGAAGGTCTGAAAGTAGTCAACTCCTTGCCGCTGACTGAAGCCACGAGCCACGTACCGCGCCTTGAAGACAGGTGGAGAGCCCGGCGGCCGCTTCACCCTGAAGATCCACATGCCACTGACGATGTTCGCCCCAGGAGGGGGAACTGCGTCAACGTAGGTGCTTGTGGACTTCCAGGAAGCCATCTCTGCATCCATAGCTGCCTGCCAGTGAGAGGAGTAGGGACCCTCTATGGCCTGCGCGTAAGAGCGCGAAGTCGAGATGTCTAGTGCATCTGGGTCTCCCTCAGGGGCAAGTAGTACGGACGCGAGATGAGGTGAAGCAGCAGCCAGACACTGGAACTCCTCCTGCCTGTCCTCAATGACGTCCGTGCCAAGAGCACACTCACCCCCGACGGACGGAGGACAGACAGACGCAGACTCAGCAACAAGACTGGCAGCGTAGTCTAGACGACAGCGAGCAGCAAAGTCGACGAGCTCAGCAACAAGCGCGAACGCAGCAGTGGACTCAAAAGAGGGGTCAGTGACGACAGTAGCAAGGAGACGCGTGATAGTAGGATTGGCAGTACGGAGAGAGTCTGACTCTGGGTCGGCAAGTGCAGGAAGAGAGGACTCAGGAGGAGAAGGCAAAGGGGCACGCAGAGGAGCAGTGGACGGACGCAGAGACATCCGGTGGGTGCTCGGGATAGGAGGAGGACGCTGACGCGACTTGCGACCACTAGCACGAGCAGCACGACCAAGTGACGCGGGACGAGACGAAGGCTCACGATGCTCAGCAAGACCTCCAGTAGGACCAGTGTAGGGAGAGGAAGCAGGAAGAGGGGAGGCGGGCGCTAACTGTGACTGTGACTGGACAAGCGGTGGACACTCTACAGGAGGAGGAAGACCAAGAACCTGCTGCAGGAGCAGAACGAAGTACGGCCGAGGCCGCGCGGCAACTCCACACACAGCAGGGAAAGCACCAGCACCCTCAGCGGCAGCACCAGCGCCAACAGCACCTCCAGCTGCAGGACCTCCAGCAGCACCAGCAGCACCCGCAGCAGGACCACCGCCAGGAAGGACAGCAGCAGTCTCAGCACCAACACCCTCAGTATCTCCAGCGCCAGGCGGACCCGAAGGCCCAGGAGCCCCGGGACCGGCGGCACAAGTACCCTCAGCGGCCAAAGAAGCTCCATCTCCAGCAGGACGCCTCCTGCGGCGAGCAAACCACTCGCGCAGCTTCTGTGGAGAGAGTGGCTCCCGCCGAGATGAAGCACCCGGAGAGCCTCAAGGCCCTGCACCGCCAGACGCCAGAAGGGAAGGTCCAGTGGCCGCAGGCTCCGCAACTCGAGGCTCAGCAGCACCCCCTGGCTCACGAGATCATGACGTAGCACCCCCAGGCTCAGCACCCCCAGTCGCAGCACCCCCAAGCTGAGCACCCCCAGACTCAGCACTCCCTGGCTCAGCACCCCAAGGCTCAGCACCCCCAGTCGCAGTACCCCCACGCGCAGCACCCCCAGGCTCAGCGCCCACGCGCGCCGCACCTCCAGAGTCAGCACCCCCAGGCTCAGCACCCGTAGCAATACCAGAGTCACCAGCAACCTCGACCGGCTCGACTGAGTCTACCTGGGACACACCTAAAGGGGCAGGACCCTGAGGGGGAAGGGGGTCTACCTTGGGGGGACCTGGCACAAGGAAGTGCGGTGGCGGGGGGAGGGAAGGAGTGCGGTAGGGGAAGAGGTGGTAGAAGGGGACTGACTCGTCGAACGTGACGTCCTGGGAGGACAGAACACGACGAGAGGAGGGGTGGTAGAACTGCCACCCCGGGGCGTCAGGGGGGAAGCCTAGGAAGACACAGGGAGCAGCACGAGGGGACAGCTTGTCCGCAGACAAGTCGCAGACAAACGCCCGAGATCCCCAGACACGGAACGCCAACACATCGCCGACCTTCCCCGTCCACAGCAGAGCTGGGGAGGTCTCCGGCCGAGAGACCCTGGGGTGGAGGTTGATCTGATGCGCGGCGTACCGAACCGCAAACGGCCACAGAAAATGGGGGGCAGCCGCATGCATCATGGACGTACGAGCGACGTCCATGACCATGCCAATGCGGCGCTCAGCAATCCCATTTTGTTGTGGAGAGTCCGAAAGCGTAAAGGTCTGGCGGATGCCTCGTGTACGACAGTAGGCTCGCAAAAGGCCAGAGGAGAACTCTCCACCTCGGTCAGAGTGCAGACGAAGGACAGGAAAGTCCAAGCCGAAGCTCCTCCTGAGCTGGAGACGAGCTGCGTGGATCCAGTCGATCAACACCTCATAGACATCACCCTTGCTGCGCAAGGGGAAGACTGTGGTGTAACGCGAGTAGTCGTCAACCACCAGCAGGAAGTAGCGCTCGTGACCCTGTCCACGGACGCGGGCCGAGCCCCACACGTCCATGTGGAGCGTCTGCAGAGGAGCCTCTGTCGGGGGAAATTGGGAGGAGTGTGGGGCAGGCCGGAGGCGCCCCTCGACACAGGGGACACATGAAGGTCCTGGCCCCGAAGGAAGGGGAGGGAGAGACCGGGGGAGACCAGAGACAAGGACACGGGAAGCCATGCCCCGAAGACGAGGCAAGGAGGGGTGGCCAAGACGGTGGTGCCACAGGAGAGTCTCGTGAGACAGGAGGCGACACGAGCAGGGGGCAGACTCAGGACCAGACCTGGACGCAGCAGCAAACACCTGACCCGACGCAGCTACCTGGCCAGACGCAGGGACAGGAGGAGACTCATTGGTCAGGGTGTAGAGACTCGACCCTGGGCGACGCGAAAACGTGGCCAGGTGTCGGCCTGTACGGGCGTCCGAGCAGTGGGTAACTCGCTGACTCGCAGGAGTAAACAGGTGAACCCCCCCATCCTGCAGGTCAGCACCACTCACCAAGTTCGTCGAGAACGAGGGGAGGTAAAGACTAGACAGGGTGCCCGAGGGGGCAGCCGGACACGGGAGGACAGTGGAGAAGTGAGAGAGGACACGGCCCCCAGAGGGGTCAGCCAGGGAGACTGCAACCGGCCAACCAAGCGGCGTGAGTGTGGTGCGGTCTCGAAAGAAGGAGCGAGAAGCCCCTGAGTCAAGTGTGAAGGTGAGGGAGGTCGAAGCCGACGCAGTACCTGAGAGCGCATCCTCATCAGTACCTGAGAGCGCAAACGCACTGGCACCTAGAGCAGCAGCCTCACAAGCACCTAGCGCAACAGTACCAATGCTCGGGTCGGGCGGGAAACACCGGTAACAGTCACCGTTATCACTAATAGTCACAGCATACATGGCAGCAAGGATAGCATCAAAGTCAAGATCAAAGATAGCTACGCCAGCCCTAGACAGCTCTCCCCAGCGGGGAATCTCACAAGCCTCGGGGAACTGCTGACGCCAAGCGTCCGTCAGGCGGCCAAAGCAGCGCTGGGTGGGGTGGGCACCCCCACACTGCTCACCCGCGCGGTCGCCGGAACGAAGGACGTAGGTGCACGGACCAAAACCCCCACTGCGCTGACGCTGCGCGTACCACTCACGGAGCTGCTGAGGCGGGGGGATGTCCCGAGAACGCTGCTGCTGCTGCTGCTGCTGCTGGCGCTGACCACCACTAGAGCCGCTCCGCTGCGGGGCACCACCCCGACCAGCTCCACCCCCTCCGCCAACGCCGCCTCCACCGCCGCCACCACCGCCGCCTCGGCTCCCACCGCTGCCGCCGCCACCGCCTCCGCCTCTGCTGCCGCCACCACCACCACCACCCCCGCCACCACTCCCACCGCCACCCCCACTCCCTCCGCCGCCTCCACCGCTACCTCCACCGCCCCCGCCAGCGTCACCTGCGCCCTTGCCCCCCTTGCCCTTGCCAGGTCGGCGTCTCCCGCTAGGGGCAGACGCCGCACCGACCGACTCAAGACCAAGCAGGTCGGCAGCAGCAGTAGAGGCAACAGAGGGCAGCAGGGGGGAAGGAGAACACCCCTTAAAGATGGGGGTGCGAGGGTCACCCTGAGAGGCTCCTACAGTGACGATGCTCTTCTCCGCCGCCAGGAGGGCCTTCTCGAGGAGGTCAACAGTGAGAGTGGTGGGACAGACTGAGAGAAAGTGGTCCCTGACTACGCGAAGGGAGTCAGGGAGGCGTGTGACTACGTAATAGAGAGTGATGTACATGGGGGGAGGGTTCTTGGCGCAGAACTCAGCAGGAAGTGTGGCGCGGTAGCGAGTGTCACTAGTGCGGAGGTGCGTAATGAGGTCGGCGACTGTGGGAAAGGCAGCAAGGTCAGGAAAGAGGTACGGTAGCATGAGGCGGCTCAGTGCAGCAGTGGCAGGAGAAGAGTAGCGCGCAACTACAGCGTCGTACAAGGTCTGAGCACTCTTGTACTGACTAAAGTGCGCGCGCTCTGTGGTAGGCAGGTGGCGACGCACAGCAAGACGTGCAGCGGCATCGCGGGTGGCCCACTGAGAGCGAACAGTGGGGTCAGCGTTAGTAGCAGGGGCAAGAGAGGCGCCAGAGGTGAGGTCAAAGAGAGAAAGACCGTCCGCCCTATCGAACTGTAAGAACAGCTGCAGGTCGTCGACCCAGACCTCAAAGTCAATGGCTCGACCCTCAGCGTCAAAAGTGAGGACACTAGGGGTAGCCATGACGACGATAGACTAGCAGTGCAAGCAGTAGGGGAAGGGCACGCAGTGACAGTGGTGCTGCGCTCACCGGATAGGGCAGGTCGGGCGGCTCGGTAGTAGGGCGGCTCAGCTGCTGGGCGGCTCGGCGGCTGGGCGGCTGGGCGGCTGGGCGGCTCGGCGGCTCGGCGCTCGGCTGCTGGGCGGCTTGGTTGCACAGCGGCTCGGCGGCTCGGCGGCTCGGTGCTCGGCTGCTGGGCGGCTCGGCTGAACGGTGGCTCGGCTGGTGAGCGGCCGGGAGGCTCTGCAGCTGGGCGGCCCGGCTCCTCCGGTACTCGGCGGCGCGGCGGTTGGCTGCTCGGGTGCACGCTGCAGGGTGGTGCTGCGGTCGGTAGCTCGGGTGGCGGGCAGGAGAGGAGAGTGGCAGGGCCGCAGCACACGGGTGGCGGGGCCCCAGGTGCAGGGCGGCGGGGCTGCAGCAGAAGGGCGGCGGGGCCGGTAGAGTAGGGCGGCGGGGCTGCGAAAGCAGGGCGGCGGGGCCGCGAGGTGTAGGGCGGCGGGGTCGCTAAAGTAGGGCGGGGGGCCGCGAGGTGTAGGGCGGCGGGGCCGCTAAAGCAGGGCGGCGGGGCCGCGAAGTGTAGGGCGGCGGGGCCACTGAAGCAGGGCGGCAGGGCCGCTAAAGCAGGGCGGCGGGGCCGCTAAAGCAGGGCGGCGGGGCCGCGAAATGAAGGGCGGCGGGGCCGAGAAAGCAGGGCGGCGGGGCCGCTAAAGCAGGGCGGCGGGGCCGCGAAGTGTAGGGCGGCGGGGCCGCTAGGTGTAGGGCGGCGGGGCCGGTAAAGCAGGGCAGCGAGGCCGCGAATCAGGGGCGGCGGGGCCGCGACAGTAGGGCGGCAGGGCCGCTAGGGGAGGGAAGGCCGCTAGGGCGGCTCGTCGAGTTAACAGCCCGAGGCGCGACTCGGGATGAGCGCGTTTCGGGCAGTAAAAAAAAAAATCGAAGTGGTGGGCCCTAGGCGCAGTTCCCATAGGGGAACCTGCTCGATACCATGAGAGAAGTTGAACGAGAATGGGGATGACTAAGTGAAAGTTGGGTACAAGTACAAACCCTAGAAAGCTGTACCCCATATATGCTACCCCACTATAGCCTACAATAGCTATGTCATATATATCTGACAGACGGGGCCGACGGGGCCACTAGAAAGTGGGCGCGCGGGGTTGACGGGTCCAGCGGGGCCACTAGGGAGGCGGTACGTGGGGTCGACGGGGCCGACGGGGCCACTAGAGGGGTGGGCGCGCGGGGCAACCGGGGCCGACGGGGCCTCTAAGGGGCCTCTAGGGGGCGGCTTGTGGGGTCGACGGGGCCTATAAGGGGCGGCGCGCGGGTCACTAAGGGCCTTAAGGGGCCGTGAAAGCGAGGCGCACGAGGGCGCTAGGGGGGGAGGCACTCGAGGGCGCTCCAACAGTAGGGCGCACGAGGGCGCTAGTAAGTAGCAGTAGTGGTGGGCCCTAGGAATCGGTCCTAGCGGAGGACCTGCTCTGATTCCATGTAACGAAGAAGAAGTGATTGCACTATGAAAGCTGGAGTACAAGTAGGAAACCCTAACTTTGTGTACCCCCTAAAGGCTAACCCACTATAGCCTACACAATAATAACACATATAGTGTTTGACATCTCCTGATTCAACGGTCTACCCGATGGCGGTGTTGCGGCGAAGAAGGGATTTCCGAAGCTGAGGAGTTTTAAACGTGATAGACGTGGTGGATAGCGTGTCAGAATATTATGTTTCTCTAGTCTGCAGTGGGGTACTCTATAGTGAGTACAACCCTTTTAGGGTTTGCTATATGTATCCCAATGTTTGCTAGTGAACCCACCTCTTCTTTCATTCCTCATTTCTCACACAACGAAGCGGCCGGTTTGACTGTTTGATCCGATAAACATGACCCGGCTACGATAGCGTTCGCGCCTTTACCGAATGTCAGAAAAATCGCGGGCAACAAGGAGTTATACCTCATCCGACAAAAGCAAACCCAGGGAGAACGGTGGCAAGCGAAATTATCGGGGGGTGAAGACACAAAACAAATGGAGGGAAATTTGTGGGTGCTCCAGCAGATCTCCAGAGTGAAAGGTTGAGCCCGTACACCAATCCACCGCGAATTTCGGAGTCTATTCGGTAGACCCCCGAAAGGGTTCGATATTGTTACATGGAGGCGCGGTGAGCGGTGTATCGCCAAGGATACCTAGGATTCGCCAAGTAATTTCGACGGGTGCGAAGACGGGTGAACGTCGGAGTACGAGGGTTAACGGCGGACGCGTCGGGGTTACGCCGCGGAAAATACTTCGGGACTGCTTCAACAACCATGATTTTCGGGGTTTTATTCCAACGGTGGGATACGGATGAACGTCTGCTCGCCAGCTGTTTCAGCGGTTTACGGTGTACTTTGAAGCCATCTGGGGAAATTCTACAGCGAGATCTGCGGCGTCGATGCGGGCTAGGTTCCGTGAAATTCGGTCCCAGTAGACCCATAGTTCTGGGTTCCGCACAAAAAGCACCTCCTATTGGTGGGTGGCAAGTGTGGTTAATCGCAGGAAATAAAAATGGCGACGGGTGGGCACGCTAGATACACCGGTTCTTCAAGGGGATAACCTGCAGGTGACCAAGACGTACGAGAAATTTCAACACCGACACTTACAGGTTTCAGCAGCAGTACTGGGAGCTGGGTCTTTACAAGATTTCGGCGGTGACGGCCGACAATTTCGCGACAATGGCGGAGTTGCAGCGGCGCTGGGTTAAGCGCGAAAACTGCTGTGGTGAACTTCATGCTAGCAAAATCTGCAGAGTTTGAGGGGAACCAGCCGCAACACTAGTGATATGTATCACAACATGTGGGGGGAGGAAGGACAGCTTTTTCGCCTCTGCCCCGAAGTCTTCGGCGAGTCATGACAACAGCCGAGGTAGCTGACGTCATCGACAGTTCGAGTTTTCAACTTTGAAAAATATTTGCGAGGTCAGGGGGAAGAGCAGCAGCTGTTTTCGTCCCTGCCCGGGAGTTGTCGGAGCAACGCGACAAAGGCCTGGGCGAGTCTGGACAAAACTGCCGAGGGCGCCGACAGCTGGAACACTACAGCGAAGATTTTCGCCACAGCAACCAGCCAAACGGCAGCAGCAATTTGTGATTGCAGCAGCTGCCAACAAGAGATTGGGCAGCAATAAAGTGATTCAATACTGCCACGCGGGGGATTACGAGGTGGCAGTCAAGAGAGATGCTGCAGCAACAGTCGCGACAACAAGACAACAAGAAGATTTTTTAAATGCCGAGCCCCTGCAAAAACGATATTCTTTCGAAGGGACTTCGATAGAGTTTACCCTGGGCATTTTCGGGGTTTTCGACAGTGAAGATTTCGCCACCGACAGCAATTTCGACTACACAGCAGCTGAATTTCAGGTGGGAGGTCATAACACTTGGTATTCCGTCCTACCCTCGGCGCCAGGGGGGCTGTGGTTTTGTGCCCGCGTAGCTGTGCACATTTTGGTGGGCAGCATTTCTCTTCCAAGGGAGGGGGGGGGGGGGGGGGGGGGGGGGAGAAAGAGTGCTCACGCACTGTTGTTGGCAGGCCTCTGACATTTTGGCAGTTAATTCTGATAGTTCGTCTGACACACCCAGCACGACGACGCACGCGATGGCTTCATCAGCATCGATGGCACCAGATTCATCGATCTCTAATAACGCGTCAGAATTCCTGCCGACATGACATTCACTAGAACCATCCGATAAACGAGTCCGGATGTCTGGTGCATCCGGGTCTCCCTCAGGGGCAATCAACGTGGACACGAGATGAGGCAAAGCAGTAGCAAAACACTGGAACTCCTCCTGCCAGTTCTCAAGGACGTCCGTGCTAAGAGCACACTCACCCCCAACGGACGGAGGTCAGACAGACTCACACTCAGCAATAAGACCAGCAGCGTAGTCTAGACGTCAGCGAGCTGCGAAGTCGACAAGCTCAGCAACTAGGGCAGACGCAGCAGGGGGCTCAAAGGAAGTGTGAGGATCTGGGACCGAGCTCAGAAAAGATGATTCAAATTGAATTGAATTGAATGTGTTCACCTGTGTACAACACGAGGCTATATATAGGCTCGACACAAGGCCCCGTAACCAAGTGTTACGCGAAGGTTCCGCGGGCCGCGTAGCGTCCCGAACGGATCCTTACCGAATTCGGTAGAAGGCTATTCGGTGGCAACCGAGAAGCCAAATTCGGTGCACGCAACCTAGCTCGGTGCTATAACTATAATAAAATATAGGAAAGCACCTAGCCTAGGAAATCAAGCAATTCATGCATGCATATAATTATCCTACGCTAGAAATAGCATGATAAAGTAAAGGCAAGCAAGCATAGCTTGCATAAGCCGTCGTACTCTCATAGGAAGGGTCAGTGACAACAGTGGCTAGGAGACGCGTGACAGTAGGACTAGCAGCACGAAGAGAGTCAAACTCAGGGTCAGCAAGAAGAGGAAGAGAGGACTCTGGAGGAGACGGCAACGGGACACGCAGAGGAGCAGTGGAAGGACGTAGTGCCATCTGGTGTGTGCCTGGGACCGCAGGAGGACGCGGACGCAAAGCACGACGACTAGTGCGAGCAGCATGAACAGGCGACGCATAACGAGACGCAGGCTCACAACACCCAGCAAGACCTCCAGTAGGACCAGTGTAGGGAGAAGGAGCAGGTAGGGGGTGTTGGTGCAACCCTACGGTTTGCACTTGGCTTGTTGTCCGTGTGCGTGCATGTGTGTGTGTATGGAATGGTATGAGGGCATGGGATAATATATATTTCATGCTTATAATTGTGTGTGAATGTTGAGTCATGATGTCAAGTGTGTGTGTCGTGTCAATAGCGAGTTATCGCTAGACGCGTGTTACGCGGTCGTTTGTGCCTCGCGCGCGGTTTCTATTTTTGTCGTGCGCGGTTTCTATTTTGTCCTGTGTCGAACGTTCGGTGTGTCGCAGGTGTGTGCAGCAAACCCATCAAGAACTCAAGGATGAGTTTGTGATAAAGAGCCCGAGCCTTGGTGTCAAGCCTCAAGTGATTTCGAAGCTCGTCAAAAGGGTACACCTCAAGATATTGAAGATAGTTACATTACTTTGTGTAGTGTAACATTTCACTTGGTGTAGGCCCTAGTGAAGGGTAGTTTCGAGACCCTTCGTGGTTGGGGACAGTGTGGCACTATTCCACATCACTGTACCTCGGCTCTTGGGGTTTTTAGGAGCTGGGAGTCATTCCCAACTCGTAACTCTCCCTAACTCTTCCTATCTTGTGTTCTAAGACTATAGTGGCTGCCATAGTGCCGTTCGATCAAACCAACGTTGTGTCGTCAATAATTGGTCAAATCGTGCGATCAAAATTGCCTATTGTAGGCGACAATAAGACGCTCCAGATCCAAGTTGAATCAAGTCATTTAAAGCTGTGACCAGAACGCTATGAACGTTTGAAGCCGCTGTGCAGAAATCCGACTGTGCACTCTATCTTTCGTTTTAGGCACATTGGAGCCTACTGTGACTATAACAAGTGGTATCAGAGCCCCTTGGAGCATTTTCCACAAAAGATGGACCTGAGGAAAGGGGTGGCAGAGGTGCTGGTGGCAAAGGAGAAGCCCAAGCTCAAGGCCAGCCCCGTGACTCAGCCATGGCGCCTGTGCAACCAAGTGTTGGCCCATCTAGGGATAAGCCTAGAGTGTTTTGCCTTGACAAGTTCAATGGTGACAACTTTGCTGAGTGGTCCTTCAGAATGGAGAACATATTTGACCACTATGACCTGCTGGAGGTAATGGAAGGAACGGAGAAGCGTCCCGAGAACGACCCGGAGAAGAGCCCGTGGGTGCGGAAGAGCGCACAAGGCTACCTCCTACTTGGGCAAGCGTTGGGGAGCAGCCAAATCCGTCACATCAAGCCTTTCCAGCGTGAACCAGAGAAGGGACCAAAGGCATGGGCTGCTCTCAAGGGTGTACACGCTCCTGCAACAGCGGCAGTAGCTGTGGTGTTGGAACGGCAAATGGCGACACTACGAATTGAAGAGGATGAAGCGGTTGATGAAGGGGTGCAGAAATTCTTCGACCTGTTGACGCGGCTTGAGGGAGCTGATTTGAACTATAGTGAGCTCCAAAAGAAGACCAAGTTGCTGGCCCTACTCCCTAAGTAATGGTCCTCGCTCATCACCAACCTTAATCGCGACTTGCCCCGCCTCTCGCTTGAAGACGTGAAGCGAGCTATCCTTCAAGAGGATTTCCGCCGCCGTGAGTTGGCGAGTGCGGATGGCGCTGGGGCAGCGAGCATCGGCCGTGGATATGGTCGAGGAAGAGGTAGAGGACGAGGTGGAGGAAGGTTTGGTGGCAGCAACTTCGGCGGGGGCCGCGGGAGTGGCGGTTACGGCAGCGACGACAAGAGCTACGGACGCGGTCACGTCCGATTCGACGGCGAGTGTCACTATTGCCACAAGAGCGAACACATGTGGCGCGACTGCTACAAACTCCCTGATGGTTGGACCCCTGCTCAAGGCCAAGAGGGTAGAGGAGCAGGAGGAGGGAGAGGAAGAGGCCGTGGCGGTCGCGGTGGCGGAGCTACAAACATGAAGAGCGGAGACAACGACAAGGACCCGAGCAACGATCGGTACCCGGGTCTATTCTACTCCGTGTCGACGCAAGTACCGACTGGTCCAGAGAAGGATGAAGGCTTTGAGGAGCCAGCAGCTGTGGGGAAGGTGACTCTACACCCTCTGGACTATTGGGTGATCGATAGTGGCGCTACCTATAGCATGACACCTCGCCCGGACCTGCTCACCGAGCTCGAACCGTCACCGGTGAAGCATGTCACATAAGCTTTGGGGCAGCGAGCGGAGGTGAAAGGCATGGGCAAGGCCATGTTTAAGGGTGCTGATGGGAAGATGGTGGGCCTCAAGAATGTGCTTTGGGTGCCCAGCCTTGCTGCCAACCTGATTTCCGTGCGGCGGTTGGCAAAGGCCGGCATGGACACGAACTCAAAGGGAGCCAAGACCTACACCGCAAGGCTTGGGGATCGGATTCTTTGGGACCTTCATGAGGACAGAGATGTCTACAAAGAGATGTGGTAGATCCCTGTAATCCCAATGCCTAAGGAGAGGCAAGTGGCAGCAAGCGTCAGCACCAAAGGTGGAGCGGTTGGTAGCGGCGATTGCGCGGACGGTCGCGCTAAGGAGAAGGAGTCCAAGAAGTGCAATCTTGGAGGGACCAGCAAGCTTGGTGAACCTATGGAGAGAGGTGCAGCAACCAAGGAGCAGCAAAAGGGTGAGGAGAACCCTGAGGCAGCAGCGAAGGAGGACTACGGAGAGACTATGTGGGGCGCTATTGCGAGCGCGACATTCTCCAATCCAACTTCAGCTACGGGGGAGTGTGATCGGCTCACCTTGCATCGGCGCATGGGGCATGTGGCCCTGCCCATCTTGCATCAGCTAGTAAAGAATGAGATGGTTGCTGGCATACGTGTGAAGGCGGAGCATGATGAGGTTCTTGGCTGCCCGACATGCATGCAAGCCAAGTTCACCCGTTTCCCATTCTCTAGTTCGGAGGCAACGGCTAAGGCACCACTTGATGAGGTGGTGATGGACGTGGTGGGCCCCCTGAAGCTTGGAGCTGCAGGAGCTGAGTACTTCCTCACTATTGTGGACGTCTACACCCGTATGACATGGCTGTACATGCTGGCCAAGAAGAGCGACGTGGCTGAAACGTTGAAGGCGCATTGGTTCCCGATGGTGGAGCGGCAACAAGACCGTCTAGTCAAGTCAATCCGCACCGATCGAGGGGGAGAGTTCCTGAGCAAGGAGTTTGGGTTGTGGATGAAGAAGAATGGTATTTGGCACTCCCTCACCATGCCATACTCCCCTGCAATGAACAGCATCGCCGAGCGAGCGAACCGCACAATCACGGAGGCGGCACGCGGGTTGCTCATTGAAGCCGGGCTACCCGACTATTTCTGGCCTGATGCGGTGCGGAGTGCGTGTGTGGCCAAGAACCGAGCCTTGACTCATGTGGGAGCAGACAAATGGCTGCCCTATGTGGAGTGGCTAGGAAGGAAGCCAAAGGTGGATATGCTTCGGGTTTTCGGGTGCATGTGCATGGCGCTCGTGCCTAAGCATCTTCGGCACAACAAGCTTGGTGCCAAGGCGGTGTGGGCCGTGCACTTGGGCATGGCTCAAAACAGCAAGGGATGGCTTCTTTGGGACCCATTCACCAAGAAGTTTTTGGTGAGCAGGGACTGCAAGTTCATGGAGAACTTCATGTACAAAGATTGGAAGGCGGAGAATGAGGCGAAGATAGGCGTGCGGTTTGGGGAGGTGAAGAGTTCCGGTTTGGAGCATGTGGAGCTGCCTTTGGAGCTGAGCCGTGGCAGAACAACCACAAGGCAATCCTCCCTTGTGAATGGAGGAGGGGAGGCCAATGATGCAGAGGAAGAAGAGGAGGAGGTGCAGCAAGTGAGCGAGCGTGCACCGTCACTCCCTTCCCGTACTACAAGTGCTCCACGGATTCGAGCCACACCGCAGCAACGCCAAGGCCTTCAAGTCCCTGCAGCTGAGGAGGAAGGAAGGGGCAAGAGGAGAGTTCAACCCCCTAATAGGCTGACCTATGATGCGCCGGGAAAGCAGGGCAAGACAGCTTTGGCCGGAGCGGCAATGATGGTCGGAGACGACGAGGAGAGTGACTACGAGGAGTGTGCCTTCGCGTTCTTCTCTCCGGTGGAGATGCCGGGAGAACCAGCAACTCTCAAGGAGGCTTTGGAGAGTAGTGATGCTGAGGAGTGGAAGAAGGCCATGGAGAGTGAGCTGAAGAGCATCAAGGAGAATGACACGTTTGAATTGGTGGAGCTACCGGAGGGGCGTACGGCGATAACGTCCAAGTGGCTCTTCAAAATCAAGTCGGATGCCGACGGCAAGATCGAGCGCTACAAGTCTAGGCTTGTAGCCAAGGGGTACCAGCAGAAGGAGAAGGTGGAATTCAAGGAGCTGTTTGCCCCTGTGGTGAAGCCGACGACGCTGCGAACCGTATTCGCGGGAGCCGCCATCAAAGGATGGGTAGTAAAACAAATGGACATCGTAACGGCATTCCTTAACGGCATCCTTGAGGAGGAGATTTTTATGGCGCAGCCAGAGGGGTTTGATGATGGTAGTGGCAGAGTGTGGAAGCTGAAGAAGGCCCTCTATGGGCTGAAGTAGGCCCGTAGGCAATGGTACATGAAGCTGCGCGAAGTGTTGGAGGGGATCGGCTTCACTCCCTCAACGGCCGATCACTCCTTGTTCATGCTTGGCGAGGGGGAGCAGAGGAGCTTCATGGTGGTTTATGTGGATGACATTCTTATATTCTCACCCTCCTCTGACCTTGTGAAGGAGGTGATGCTAAAGCTGCATGACAAGTTCAAGTGCAAGTCCCTTGGTGACGTGAACTTCTACCTTGGGCTCCACATCGAACGAGACGTGGAGAAGCGGAGCATGCGAGTGCACCAACGGAAGTACCTGGAGGCGTTGGCTGCCAACTTCGGCCAGAGTGAAGGTCATGTGGCTACTCCCTTTCCCTCTGGGTTCAAGTGTGCGAAGGGACTAGAGGAGGAGAGCGTTTGTGAAGAGGAGAGGCGCCGTTTTCACTCTTTGGTGGGCAGCCTCATGTATGCGGCGGTAAACACCCGACCGGACGTCGCGTTTGCTACCGGGCAGCTGGCTAGGGTTGTGCAATGCCCTAATGAGGAGCAAGTAGCAGCTGGAATGAGGGTGGCCAAGTATCTTGGCCAAACACCGACCGTTGGGCTGCAATACTCGGCGGCGGCACAAAGGCGCCAAAAGGGCGCGGATGGTGTTGAACCCGGGCGTTTGTTCCTCACCGCCTACTTGGATGCGTCATATGCATCGGAACCAGAGGACATGACAAGTGTGGGAGGCTTCATATGCTGTGTTGGTGGAGGCCCAACTGCTTGGGAGAGCAAGAAGCAGGTTGACCAAGCTTTGAGCTCGGTGGAGTCCGAGTACATGGCACTCTTCCGTGCCGTACGGGAGATTGTGTGGCAGCGGCGTTTGTTGGCTGAATTGGGGGAGGAGCAGCAAGGACCTACCCCACTCTACTGTGACAGCCAGGGTGCCATTGCTCTTGCTAAGAACCCTGTGTTGCATGGACTCACAAAGCACATGAGGGTGAAGTGGCATTGGACGAGGAGCATGGTGACCGCGGGTGAAGTTGAGTTGCGGTACGTGAAGACCACGGGGCAGCCGGCTGACATGATGACTAAGTTGCTGGTGGAGCAGCAGCATTGGAAGTGTTGCAAGCTGGCTGGGATGGCTCTGACCTGAGAGAGCAACATATCCTAAGGCCAACAATCCGAGGGGGAGTTTGTTGGTGCAACCCTACGGTTTGCACTAGGCTTGTTGTCCGTGTGCGTGCATGCGTGTGTATGTATGGAATGGTATGAGGGCATGGGATAATATATATTTCATGCTTATAATTGTGTGTGAATGTTGAGTCATGATGTCAAGTGTGTGTGTCGTGTCAATAGCGAGTTATCGCTAGACGCGTGTTACGCGGTCGTTTGTGCCTCGCGCGCGGTTTTTATTTTTGTCGTGCGGGGTTTCTATTTTGTCCTGTGTCGAACGTTCGGTGTGTCACAGGTGTGTGCAGCAAACCCATCAAGAACTCAAGGATGAGTTGTGACCAAAACGCTATGAATGTTTGAAGCAGCTGTGCAGAAATCCGGCTGTGCACTCTATCTTTCGTTTTAGGCACATTGGAGCCTATTGTGACTATAGCAGGGGGGAGGCGGGCTGTAACTGGGACTGCGATTGGACGGGCTGTGGACACTCTAAGGGAGGAGCAAGACCAGTAGAGGGCGGGAGACCAAGAACATGCTCAAGGAGCGGAACGAAGTACGGCTGCAGCCGCGCACCGCCTCCAGAACCTGCAGGGACAGCACCAGTACCCCCAGCGGCAGCACAAGCGCCAGAAGCACCTCCACTTCCAACAGCGCCAACTCCAACACCCTCAGACGCACCAGCACCAGTAGAAACACCAACGCCAACACCCCCAGCAGCTCAAGCTCCAGCAGCTCCAGCAGCACCAACTCCAACATGACCGACAGCTCCAGTACCGCCAGCAGCTCCAGCAGGACCAGCTCCAGCAGCGCCAGCAGCACGGCTCCAGCGTCGGGCAAAACACTCGCGTAGCTCCTGTGGAGAGAGTGGCTCCCGCCTCGACGAAGCACCGCCGGCGGCCACACGAGCAGACCCAGCGCCCCGAGGCTCCGCAACCCAAGGCTCCTCACCCCCAAGCTCCGCACCCCCGGGCTCAGCACCTCTAGACTCAGCACCCCCACACTCAGCACCCCCAGACTCCGCACCCCTAGTCTCAGCACCCCCAGACTCAGCACCTCCATACCCGGCACCCACAGGCTCAGCACCTCTAGCAGCACCAGAGTCAACAGCTACCTTGACAAGCTCGACTCTGTCTACCTGGGACACACCTGAGGGGGCAGGACCCTGAGGGGGGAGGAGGTCTACCGGGGGAGGACCTGGCGCAAGGAAGAGCGGGGGCGGGGGAAGGGGTGCAGTGCGGTAGGGGAAGAGACAGTAGTAAGGTACCGACTCGTCAAAGGTGACGTCCTGGGAGGATAGAACACGGCGCGAGGTGGGGTGGTAAAACTGCCAACCAGCTGCATCAGGGGGGTAGCCAAGGAAGACGCAGGGAACAGCAGGGGGGGACAGCTTGTCCGCAGACAAGTCGCGGACAAACGCCCGAGATCCCCAGACCTGAAACGCAGACGCATCGCCAACCTTCCTTGTCCACCGCAAGGTGGGGGAGGTCTCTGGCAAGGAGACCCGGGGCTAAAGGTTGAGCTGATGTGCAGCGTAATGAACCGCAAACGGCCACAGAAAATGGGGGGCAACCGCATGCGTCATGGACGTATGAGCGACGTCCCTGGCCATGCCAATGCGGCGCTAAGCAATCCCATTTCGCTGTGGAGAGGCCGGAAGCGTGAAGGTCTGGCGGATGCCCTGTGCATGACAAATGGCTCCTAGACAGGCAGAGGAAAACTTCCCGCCTGTGTCAGAGTGCAGACGCAGAACAGGAAAGTCCGAGTCGAAACTCTTCTTGAGCTGGAGACGAGCTGCGCGGATCCAGTCGATCAACACCTCAGTGACGTCCCCCTCTGTGCAAGGGTTAGAATGTGGTGTAACGCGAGTAGCCGTCAACCACCAACAGGAAGTAACGCTCGTGCCCCTGTCCACGGACGCGGGTTGGGCCCCACACGTCCATGTGGAGAGTCTGCAGCGGAGCCTCCGTCGGAGGAAACTCGGAGGAGTGAGGGGCGGCGCGCTGTCGCCCCTCGACGCAGGGGACGCAGGTAGGGCCAGGCTTCAGAGGTAGGGGAGGGAGAGACCGGGGGAGACCAGAGACAAAGACACGGGAGGCCATGCCTAGGAGACGAGGCAAGGAGGGGTGACCAAGGCGGTGGTGCCAAAGAAGATTCTGGTGGGACAGCAGACGACACGAGCAGGGAGCGGACTCAGGACCAAACCTGGACGCTGTAGCAAACACCTGACTCGACGCAGCTACCTGGGCAGACTCAGCAGCCAGAGGAGACTCAGTAGTAAGGGTGTACAGTCTCGACCCTGGTCGACGGGTGAACGAGGCCAAGTGTCGGCCTGTCTGAGCACACGTGCAGTGGGTCACCCGCTGACTCGCAGGAGTGAACTCGTCAACCCCCCTATCCTGTAGGTCCGCTCCACTCACCAAGTTTGTAGAGAATGAGGGGAGGTGGAGACCTGACAGGGTGCCAGAGGGGGCTGCCGGGCACGGTAAGACAGTGGAGAAGCTAGCAAGGACATGACCCCAAGAGGGGTCCGCTAGGGAGACTGCAACCAGCCGACTAAGCGGCGTAAGCGTGGTGCGGTCTCGAAAGAAGGAGCGGGACACATCCGAGTCAGGTGAAGGTGAAGGTGTGTAAGGCCTGTGCGGACGTAGTACCTGAGAGAGCAGACTCACCAGCACCTGGGGCAGCAGACGTACTAGCACCTGGGGCAGCAGACGCCCTAGCACCTAGAGCAGTAGCCTCAATGCCCGGGTCAGGCGGTACACACGGGTAAGAGTCACCCTCAACACTAGCAGTCACAGCATACATGGCAGCATGGATAGCATCATAGTCAAGATCAAAGATGGCAGCCCCCGTCCTAGACAGATCTCCCCAGGGAGGGATCTCTGACGCCTCAGGGAACTGGTGACGCCACGCGTCCGTCAGGCGGCCGAAGCAGCGCTGGGTGGAGTGCGGGCCCCCGCACTGCTCACCAGCACGGTTGCCGGTACAGAGGACGTGGGACTAGTACCCCCACCTCGCTGACGCGCAGCGTACCACTCACGAAGCTGCTACTGCTGGCGCGGACCACCATCGGACCCACTCCTCTGCGCAGAATCGCGACCAGCTCCACCGCCGCCGCCATCGCCGCCTCCGCCACCTCCGCCGCCTCCGCTCCCTCCGCCACCACCGCCGCCTCCCCCGCTTCCACTGCTGCCACCGCCACCGCCACCCCCGCCACCACTCCCACCACCACCCCCACCCCCTCCACTGCCACCACCACCACCTCCACCGCCCCCGTTAGCCCCTCCAGCTCCCTTGCCCCCCTTGCCCTTGCCGGTGCGGCGTCTCCCTTTAGGGGCAGACGCATCGCCGACCTCGTAGAAATCAACGAGGTTGGCAGCAGCAGCAGAAGCAACAGAGGGCAAGAGGGGGGAGGGGGAACACCCCTCAAAGACGAGGGTGCGAGGGTCACCACGAGAGGCTCCTACAGCGACTATGCTCTTCTCTGCTGCTAAGAGGCGCTCCTCGAGGAGGTCATTGGTGAGTGTGGTCGGGCAAACTGAGAGGAAGTGGTCCTTGACTAAGCGAAGAGAGTCAGGTAACCGGGTGTCTATATAGTAGAGAGTGATGTACATGGGGGGAGGGGTTCTTGGCGCAAAACTCAGCAGGAAGCGCAGCGCGGTAGCGAGTGTCACTATTGCGGAGGTGCGTAATGAGGTCAGCGACTGTGGGAAAGGCAGCAAGGTCAGGGAAGAGGTACGATAGCATGAGGCGGCTCAGTGCAGGAGTGGCAGGGGAAGAGTAGTATGCAACTACAGCGTTGTACAAGGTCTGAGCACTCTTGTACTTGCTAAAGTGCGCACGCTCAGTGGTCGGTAAGTGGCGACGCACAGCAAGACGGGCAACAGCATCGCGTGTCGCCCACTGTGAGCGATCAGTGCTGTCATCAGTGGCAGGCGGGGCAGGGGAGGCACCAGAGGTGAGGTCGAACAAGGAGAGGCCGTCTGCCCTATCGCACTGGAGGAACAGCTGGAGGTCATCGACCCAGACCTCAAAGTCAACAGCAAGACCCTCAACAACACTGGGGGTAGCCATGACTGCAGTGGCCTAGCAAGGAGTGAGCTCACCAGTCGGAGTAAGTAGGGCAGGGGCGCGCTGGTAGGACAAGGAGCGGCTCGACGGCAGGGCGGCTCGGCGGCTCGGCTGCTTAGCGGCTCGGCTGCTGGGCGGCTCGGCTGCTGGGCGGCTTGGCTGCTGGGTGGCTCGGCTGCTCGGCTGCTCGGCGGCTCGGCGGCTCAGCTGTTGGGCGGCTCGGCGGCTCGGCTCCTGGGCGGCTCGGCGGCTTGGCGGCTCGGCTGCTCGGTTGGTGGGCGGCTCGGCGGCTCTGCTCCTGGGCTGCTCGGTAGGGGCAGCGTTGGGGCCGTTAGGGGCGGCGACGGGGCTGCTTAGAGAGGGGAGCGGCGACGGGGCCGTGTAGTGGCGGCGACAGGGCCGCTTAGAGGCGGCGATAGGGCCGCGTAGGGGCGGCAACGGGGCCGCTTAGGGTCGGCGACGGGGCCGCTTAGGGGCGGCGACGGGGCCGCTTAGGGTGAGAGGCAGCGACGGGGCCGCTAGGGGGCGGCGACGGGGCCGCTAGGGGCGGCGACGGGGCCGCCTATGGGCGGCGACGGGGCCGCGTGGGGTAAGAGGCGGCGACGGGGCCGATAGGGGTGGCGACGTGGCCGCTAGGGGCGGCGACGGGGCCGCGTAGGGGTGGCGACGGAGCCGCGTAGGGTGAGAGGCGACGACGGGGCCGCTAGGGGCGGCGACGGGTCCGCTAAGGGCGGCAACGGGGCCGCGGAGGGGCGGCGACGGAGCCGCGTAAGGGCGGCGACGGGGCCGCGTAGGGTGAGTGGACGAACGGGGCCGCTAGGGGCGGCGACGAGGCCGCTAAGGGCAGCGACGGGGCCGCGTAGGGGCGGTAATGGGGCTGCTAGGGGCGGCGATGAGGCCGCTAGGGGCCACTAGGGGCCTGGAAAGGGCGGCAAAAAGGCGCGCCTCGGGAAGGAGTGACTGGCGCTCCGGTCAAAAAGGAAGTTTTCAGTGGTGGGCCCAAGGAAGCGTTCCCACTAGGGAACCTGCTCTATACCATGTGAAGAATGAGGAATGAATGAACTAGCACAAGGTTGGGTACAAATAGGAAACCCTAGGAAACTGTACCCCATAGTGTCTACCCCACTATAGCCTACACAAGCTATATAATATGAGTTTGACACCCAACTCTTTGAAATTCGCCTGGTCAACGCGCTCAGCCACGCGTCAACTCGAAAGTCAACATGCTTTCGCACCGTCAGATCAGTTTCAACGGAGATCTGCAGTTTTCACGCTACTGCAAGACTCGCCTACGTATAAGGGCACCTTATTTAGGTGGGAAAGTGTAATGAATGTGAATTCATTACTGTAGAGGCTACTCATAGCGAGGACAGCCCGAACTGTTCGCATCCGTTTGGGTTCGGCCTACACTTCGGCCCGAACCACTTCCGAGTCGCCGTGCACCAGTCGCGACACTTCCAACCCATCCACGTCCCGAGGTCCTCGCCTACCACGGTTTTGACCCTATAAATGCTTTCTTCTTTATCATGCTGGTGATTCTGTAGTTCTCATCCTTTTTATAAAGTCTTCCGCGCACTCTTCTTAGTACAACTCATAACTGAGGAAGTCAATGATAAGTATTGGCAGTGAACTCAACAGTTGACTAAATGTACGCTGATTTGGCAAACAGTGATGAAACTAACCACTCCCCTAACCACTCTCACCTGTCAAACTACGTTTTCGGCCTTTCTGGACTAGACCACGAAAAAGTAGGCCATAAAGTGCAGAAGGCCGAGCCATCAAGATTTCCTTTTTTTAACCCGACTGAGGGCCGTTTCTATGCCGTGTCACACATCAAGTCATGCGGCCTTAGTCTCCAATTTATCTCTTCCGAACTTCCAATCGCCCCCAAAACAAACCACTTCGGGTCTTCCGAACCTCACTTCGTGTCAAACTGATGTCTGACACGAGATAGAAACGCACCCTAGCCAGATTGGTGCGGGTGGCTGTCTGTCGGATCGCTTTATTATGTCAAAACGGAAATCTCGTTCTAGTTGTCTTCTCCATTATCACACAGTTAGGCAGAGTGAATATTGGATACTCGATATAATATGGAACAAGTGGAATTGCTGATTTAAAAATGGAAAAATATGACGATTCATTCTGATTCACATAGCCCGGATCCGGGCGAGGAAAATTACTCAGCACGAGTAAACGCGCTAATAAACCTTCCGCTCTAATCAGCCTCAAACGAGGCAACTTCTTGAGCAGTGCCACACCCTCCTCGGTAACTTGAGCATCCGATAAATCCAACTCTTTCAAAGCAGGAAGATGCTGAATGTGCACCAGGCCAGCATCAGTGATCTTGCTTGGAAGAACGAGCACTTCCAGTCGACTTAAAGGTGCCAGAAACTCCAGTCCAGCATCGGTCATACTGGTCCCCTTGAGATTGAGATATTTGAGGCTGCTTGCTGCCCCAATACCTTCCAAGCAACTGTCTGTTACAACAGGGCTGGTCAGCTCTAAGCTCTCAAGCTGCTTCGTGTAGAGGTGCTTGATTCCTTCTGGGTTGAATGCTGTTAAATCATCGAGAGTGATGTGCTTCACGTGACTCATCGTGGACACATGGTAGAGAATGGCTTCTGAGAGGAAAGGGAGGAACTTCAGATTCAATCTCGTCATCGCATGGATTCTCTGCGAATAACAAAAAAGGGGAGGAAAGGCAACGGTTTTAAGGAGCAATAGTAAAAACCATACTAGAAATCCTAATTCATGTATCAAAAGATCTAGCAGCTGATGCCACCATTCTTGCACTCACCTGCCAAACAGTTTTATATGCCCCTTGCCGCATCCTGAGCTCCTCTTCCACGTCAAACAGCATATGCTTTGGTGCTGGGGATGGCACAACTGCTACAGCATCAGAACTGTTTTTATTCCCCATCTCCTTCTCCTCCTCCTCCTCCAAAGCCAGCTTCTCCCTCTCCACGTTCTGCAAGCACTCTTTCTGTTCAGCCAGACCCGTTTTTGTTTTAAAAAAGTCCCTTTCAATGAGTCTAACTCCCCTTTCATAGTCACCAGCTCAACCCTTGCTGTGAGCAACTCCCCCCTTACAGTCACCAGCTCTTCTCGCACTACAAGCAGGTCCCCTCTCACTTGTACAAACTTTGATGCCCTGCTCCTCTCAGCCTCCCCCAATCCCCTCCGTGTCTCCTACAGCTGCACTGAAGGCTGGAAAGGTGGGGAGAAAAGGGGTTGGAGAAGAGCGGTGGAAGTGGGGAAGGGGGTGGTGAGGAATAAAGGTGAGATTCACAGGTCCCTGCTCATGCCGCCCTCGTGCTGCTCGTGCTACAATTCCTTCCTGGCTCCCTGTCAGCTCGAACCCCCCACCTCAGCACCCCGCTCTGCATGGGTGGGGGGTTCCTGCAAGCCAGATTTCCTGAGGGACGAGGAGGGGAGGGACGAGGAGTGAAGCAACAGGAATGGAAGAAAAGGACGGGGACGGAGGGCAAGAGAACAGAGAGGAATTAAAAGAGGTGGAAAGGAAGGAAAGGGAAGGGTAGAAAGAGGAGGGAAAGGAAGGGAAGGGAAGAGGAGAGAAGGAATGGGAAGGGAAGAGGAAGGAAGGGATGAGGAGGGAAGGGAAGGGAAGGGAAGGGAAGGGAAGGGAAGGGAAGGGAAGGGAAGGGAAGGGAGGAGGGAAGGAACGGAAACCCATCTGTTATTATACCTCTTTCTGGAAGATCTCACCTGTTCAAAAGTAACATGTGCAACAGGAGCAGAAGCCGACGAGTCCAATTCCTCCACCAGCTGCTGCCTGCACGCCACGCCGCTGGGTGATCCTGTCCTGGCGACTCCTGCTAGTGTCGACGATGACGCAACAGAAGTCGCTGCTGTGAACGGCAGGAGCGGCAGAATCCCAGCCATATATGACGCAGCGTTGCAGCTCCGCTACAAGCATGAGACGCGGCGCAACGAGTGGTGTTTATAGCGGAGCGGGTGGAAATGGGTGGTGAGAGGCGAGAGGCGAGGGAAATGGGGCGGGATCGCGCTGATCCGCGAGGAACGCAGCCCGTGAGAACACGCGCGAGCACCATGCTGAGTGGCTAGTCTGTTATGAAGCACTACTACTGGTTGTTTGACGAGTTGTTTGACCTGCGGGAGGGTGTTATGACCGTCTGCAAAACGTGTGGCTCCGAAACGGCAAGGTTGCGCTTGCCACTCGTGCATCTCTAAAATGTACTGACCCAAAAGGGACCCCTAGGTAACTTCCGAGCAGATTCAGGACATCTGAAAATCTGTCCCAGAAGTTACTTTTGGAACTGACACTTTAGGTTAGCCTGAGGTCAGACAGGCTCACCCAAAAGTGACTTTCGGGTCAGGTACGGGTCAGGTACGGGAAGATTTTGGCGAGAAAAGTCAGGTACGGGTCAGGTACGAGTAGGATTTGGCGGGAAAAGTCAGATTTGGGTCAGTTTTGGGTCACACGTGGCCAGCGCATGGCCTGATTACATCCTCTTTATAGTGTGGTATTTTTTACTACTAAGCATTTTTGGTTAAAACTGTATAATATATATATTTCACAATACAACAAAACGCCAAATAACATCAGCATGTAAAAAACAGGGCCTTGTATAGTGGCCCCATAATATAAAAATCACTGCAGTGCTATAACAACCTGAGAATACAAAACCAAGACACATTATAGGGTGAAAGGCGTTACAAATGACATAACGCCAGCTAAAGAATATAAAATCCAGAACAATTATTTGGCAATTATCACCTTATAATTTGGAGCATCACCTTCATTGCTCTGTGCCCCAAAATATGATCAGGCATGGCATAATAAAAATAATCTTCACGTGTTTGTTTCCATGACAGGTTGTTATAAGGGGCAAAAAGTGAAGGCGACGCGGAAGTAGTGGCTGTCAAATTATAATATTGTGTAGGCTATAGTGGGGTAGCCCATATTGGGTACACATTTCTAGGGTTGCATATTTGTATCACTTCCATTTCTTAGTCATTCATCCTCGTTCTACTTTCCTCATGGTATCGAGCAAGTTCCACCGTGGGAACTGAGCCTAGGGCCCACCACATCGACTCTTTTTTTTTTTTTCCTGCCCGAAGCGCGCTCCGCCCGAGTTGCCCTTCGAGCTCTCACCTCGTCGAGCCGCCCTAGCGGCCCCTACGCCCTAGTGGCCCTATCGCCCTAGCGGCCCCTTCCCCTAGCGGCCCCGCCGCCCGTCGCTTCGGCCCCGCCGCCCTTTCGTGCGGTCCCGCCGCTCGACTCAGCGGCCCCGCCGCCCTTCTCAGCGGCCCCGTCGGCCCGCATTGCGGCCCCGCCGCCCGTTGCTGCGACCCCGCCCTTCTCGGCGGCCCCGTCGCCCTACATTTCGGCCCCGCCACCCTACTCAGCGGCCCCGCCGCCCTACTCAGCGGCCCCGCCACCCTTCTACTCAGCGGCCCCGCCGCCCTATTCCGCGGCCCTGCCGCCCTTCTGCAGCGACCCCGCCGCCCTAATCAGCGGCCCCGCCGCTCTTCTCCTGCGGCCCCGCCGCCCTACTCAGCGGCCCCGCCGCCCTACTCAGCGGCCCCGCCGCCCTACTCCTGCGGCCCCGCCGCCCTATTCAACGCCCCCCCCCCCCCCCGCCCTCATCAGCGGCCCCGCCGCCCTTCTACTACGGCCCCGCCGCCCTCCTCAGCGGCCCCGCCACCCCTTTCACCAGCGGCCCTGCCGCCCTACACCGCCCGCGCCACCCCACCTGCCCAAGCTGCCCGAGCCGCCCGACTCTCCTGAGCCGCCCGAGCCGCCCGACCAGCCCGAGCCGCACGTGCCGCCTGAGCCCTGCGAGCCGCCCGAGCCGCCTGATCAGCCAAGCCGCTGGTGCCGCGGAGCCACAGTCGCTGCTGTGCCGTCCGAGCAGCCGTGTTGCCGTGATACTGCACTGCTGAGCTGCCCGACCCACCCTGTCCGTTGAGAGCAGCGCTTCTGTCACTGCACTGCCCCTGTCCTACAGTTGGTCCTGCTAGTGTACTGCTATCATGGCTACCCCTAGTGTTCTCGCTTTTGACGCTGAGGGTCGAGCCATTGACTTTGAGGTTTGGGTAGATGACCTACAGCTCTTCCTACAGTGCGATAGGGCAGACGGTCTCTCCCTCTTTGACCTCACCTCTGGCGCCTCTCCTGCCCCTGCTGCTGATGCTGACCCCACTGTTCGCTCTCAGTGGGCCACACGCGATGCTGCTACACGTCTTGCTGTGCGTGGCCACCTGCCTACCACTGAGTGCGCGCACTTTAGTCATTACAAGAGTGCTCAGACCTTGTACGATGCTGTAGTTGCGCGCTACTCTTCCCCTGCCGCTACTACACTGAGCCGCCTCATGCTAGTGGTTGACGACTACTCGCGTTACACCACAGTCTTCCCCTTGCGCAGCAAGGGTGATGTCACTGAGGTGTTGATCGAGTGGATCCGCGCAGCTCGTCTCCAGCTCAGGAGGAGCTTTGGCTCGGACTTTCCTGTTCTGCGTCTGCACTCTGACCGAGGTGGAGAGTTCTCCTCTGGCCTTCTGCGAGCCTACTGTCGTGCGTGAGGCATCCGCCAGACCTTTACGCTTCCGGAATCTCCACAGCAAAATGGGATTGCTGAGCGCCGCATTGGCATGGTCATGGACGTCGCTCGTACGTCCATGATGCATGCGGCTGCCCCCCATTATCTGTGGCCGTTTGCGGTTCGGTACGCGGCGCATCAGATCAACCTTCACCCCAGGGTCTCCAGGCCGGAGACCTCCCCAGCCTTGCTGTAGACGGGGAAGGTCGGCGATGCGTCTGCGTTCCGTGTCTGGGGATCTCGGGCGTTTGTCCGCGACTTGTCTGCGGACAAGCTGTCCCCTCGTGCTGCTCCCTGTGTCTTCCTTGGCTTCCCCCCTGACGCCCCTAGGTGGCAGTTCTACCACCCCACCTCTCCTCGTGTTCTGTCCTCCCAGGAAGTCACGTTCGACGAGTCAGTCCCCTACTACCGCCTCTTCCCCTACCACACTCCTTCCCTCCCCCCACCAACGCACTTCCTTGTGCCAGGTCCCCCCCCGGTAGACCCCCTCCCCCCTCAGGGTCCTGCCCCTTCAAGTGTGTCCTAGGTAGATGCAGTCGAGCCGGTCGAGGATGCCGGTGACTCTGGTACTGCTGCGGGTGCTGAGCCTGGGGGTGCTGACTCTGGGGGTGCTGCGCGCGTAGGTGCTGAGCCTGGGGGTGCTGAGTCTGGGGGTGCTGCGACTGGGGGTGCTGAGCTTGGGGGTGCTACGAGTCAGAGGCCGTAGATGGTCCCTACTCCTCTCAGTGGCAGGCACCTATGGATGCAGAGATGGCTTCATGGAAGTCCACAGGCACCTACGTTGATGCGGTTCCCCCTCCTGGGGCGAACATCGTCAGTGGCATGTGGATCTTCAGGGTGAAGCAGCCGCCGGGCTCTCCACCTGTCTTCAAGGCGCGGTACGTGGCTCGTGGCTTCAGTCAGCGGCAAGGAGTTGACTACTTTCAGACCTTCTCTCCCACCCCGAAGATGACCACTCTTTGGGTGCTGCTGCACATAGCCGCTCAGCGCAACTACGAGCTCCACTCTCTTGACTTCAGCACTGCTTTCTTGCAGGGTAGCCTGCACGAGGAGATCTGGCTGCGCCGTCCACCTGGCTTCACTGGGACTTTCCCTCCTGGCACCCAGTGGAGCCTCCGACGGCCAGTCTTTGGTCTCCGCCAGGCACCGCGTGAGTGGCACGACACACTGAGGACTACGCTTGCGGCTCTTGGGTTTGCTCTCTCTACTGCTGACCTGTCGTTGTTTCTGCGCACCGACACTTCTCTGCAGCCGTTCTACATCCTCGTATATATATATAAATATGTGTGTACTCCTGCATGTGAACTGGCCTTGTGGCCTTGACCTTGTGCTCGGACTGTGTGGTGACGTTGTGATCGACCCTGAGCTTTATCTGCTTTGCTTGACTGGTCTTGTGACCCCTTGTTCTCCCCCACTTTGCCTATGGGGGTGTGTCCAACTATAATATTGTGTAGGCTATAGTGGGGTAGCCCATATGGGGTACACATTTCTAGGGTTGCATATTTGTATCACTTCCATTCCTTAGTCATTCATCCTCGTTCTACTTTCCTCAGTGGCGATGCAGCATAGTTTAACCAAATTAATCTTCACAACATATATATGCACCTGCATGTAGAGACTAAGAAAAAGCTGACATGAGACAAGCTCACAATAATAAAATGGTGGAAACAACCAACACAAGATCCATCGACAATGATACAAACAACCTCCACTACCTTCACTATCTGTCCTGCGAGTTAGCAAAGAAACATGATGCGTGAATTTGAGACAGCAAAGTAACTAAAAACCCAACAATCTGCAAAGGGTGGTGACTTAGTAGATCGCAGCGGCGAAAAGATTGGATATACGGTATTCCCAAGTCAAGAAAATGAACCAAGAATCTGCAACGATAGGAAAATTTATAGATAGCAATGGCGGAAAGGTAGAAAATATTGCAATGTCTAGAAAATGAAACAACAATCTGCAAGGAAAGGCGGTTTTAAGAGATCGCTATGGCGGAAAGACAGTGGAATACATTTTTATGACACAACCTGAACTCCTAAAAAATCAGATGAGCCACCATAGTTGATTGACGTTTTATCGCTGAAGAATCGTCCCCTATGTGTCAAAACATTTATGCTATAGTCTTTCTAGGCTGTATTGGGGTAGATAGTATGGGGTACAATTTTCTAGGGCTACATATTTGTACCCAACTCATTTCCTAGTCCATCATTCCTCATTCTCTTCACATGGTATAGAGCAGGTTCCCTAGTGGGAACGTTTCCTAGGGCCCACCACGAAATCGAAAATTTTGTTTTTACCTGCCCGGAGCGCGCTTCGCCCCTGCCCTAGTCGCGCCCCGTGTGCCTGCCCTCCAGTCGCGTCCCCTGACCTTAGCGGCCCATCGCGCCCTCTTAAGGCCCCGTCGCGGCCCCTCTCACGGCCCTTCGCGGCCCCTTCGCGGCTCCCTCGCGGCCCCTCCGCGGCCCTTCGCGGCCCCTCTCACGGCCCTTCACGGCCCCTCCCGGCCCCTTCGCCCCTCTTCGCGGCCCCTTGCACCCCCTTCGTGGCCCTTCGCAGCCCCTTCTTGGCCCCTTTGCCGCCCTTAGCGGCCCCTTCGCGGCTCCTCCGCGGCCCTTCGCAGCTCCTTCACGGCCCCTCCGCGGCTCCTTCGCGGCTCGTTGCGGCCCCTTCATGGCCCCTCCCCGACTCTTCACGGCCCTATCGCCCCGCCATCGCCGCCCCAGCAGCAGCTGTCGTCGCGCCATGACAGCCGCCGCTGTCCCTGCCGGGGCCGCAGCCGCCGCCGCCGCCGCCGACAGCAGCAGCCGCCGCCGCTGCCGTGACAGCCGCAGCCGCCGCTGCTGGGGTTGCAGCCGCCGCCGCCGCCGCCGCCACCGCCGCCGCCGCCGACAGCAGCAGCCACCGCCGCCGCCGACAGCGACAGCCGCTGCAAACGCCGGTGCCGTGACAGCTGCCGCCGCCGCCGTCCCGTGTGAAGATGAGAACGAGAGAATGATTGAACTATGAAAGAGTTGGGAACAAGTACTAACCCTAATTGGGTTGTACCCCTTATGGGCTACCCCACTACACCCTACACAAATGTATAAGCTATAATATTCTGACACACCCCCATAGGCAAAGTGGGGGAGAACAAGTGGTCACAAGACTAGTCAAGCAAAGCAAGGCAAGCTCAAGGTGGATCACCAAGTCACCACACAGTCCGAGCACAAGAGTAAGGCCACAAGGCCAGTTCACATGCAAGGTCATTTATAAAAAGGTAAACAAGCAAATGCAGGTATAGAAAGAATACAGTACAAGCAAGATCAAGAAGTGAGCAAGTGAGGCCAGGTAGTAACAAGACCTAGCAAAGTACAGAAGCGCTGATGATCACAAGGCGGAAGGGCCTTGGTGAAGATATCAGAAGTGTTGGCCTCAGAGGCCACGTAGGTGAGGCGGAGCTGACCACGCTGCTGCAGCTCACAAGCCTGAAAATAGCGGAGAGCAATGTGCTTCGTTCTGTGCTCCATACGGTGCTCCTAACACAAGGCCAGCATGGCCTTGTTGTCTATGTACAGAACTGGAGGAGAACAAGGTGGCTCTCCTAGGTCAATCAGCAGGTAGGTGAGCCAGCGTAGCTCCTGTGCAGCAGCCATGGCCCCTGCGTAGATCTCGGCCTCACAGCTGGAGCTGAGAACAGAAGACGAGCGGGTAGACCGCCACAAAATAGAGCCGGAGCCAAGGCTGAAGGTGTAACCCTGTGACGACCACTACAGAGCCTGGTCGTCAGCCCAAGAAGCGTCTGCGTGACCAGTGAGGACCACTGGACGTCGCCCTCCAAGCACTAGCCCCATGCCTGACGTACTGCACGCGTAGCGCAACACCCTCTTCGCTGCAGCCATGTGCTCTGGTCGGTGTCTCCCAGGAGCAACATAGCGTGCCAAGATGCTAAGAGGGTATGCAAGGTCAGGTCGTGTGCAGGTCATCAGGTACATGAGGCAGCCAACAAGCTCTGGGTACGGGCCACTCGACTCTACGGACTCATCCGAAGGTAGAGCTGAGAGCGAGTGGCGAGTAGACAGAGGAGTGGCCTGAGGCGAGGAGTACGTGAAGTCGAAGCGCTGAAAGACCTGCTGCACCATGTGTGACTGAGTCAGGGTAATGGTGCGCTGTGCTCTGTCCCGGGTGATATGCAAGCCAAGGTAGCTGCGTAGTTCACCCACGTCTGTGCACGTGTGTCTCTTCTGCAGCTCGGAGTTCACGTGGGCGAGTCCAGCACTGTCACCAGTGGCAAAGACCAAGTCGTCGACGTACACGAGGATGTAGAACGGCGCCAAAGAGGTGTCGGTGCGCAGAAACAGCGACGGGTCGGCTGTAGAAGGAGCAAACCCAAGAGCCGCAAGTGTAGTCCTCAGTGTGTCGTGCCACTCACGGGGCGCCTGGCGGAGACCGTAGACTGGCCGCCAGAGGCTCCACTGGGCACCAGGAGGAGACGACCCAATGAAGCAAGGTGGGCGGCGCAGCAAGATCTGCTCGTGCAGGCTGCCCTGCAGGGAAGCTGTGCTGAAGTCAAGAGAGTGAAGCTCGTAGTCGCGCTGAGCAGCTATGTGCAGCAGCACCCGAAGAGTGGTCAACTTCGGGGTGGGAGAGAAGGTTTGAAAGTAGTCAAGGCTCTGCCGCTTTTTGAAGCCTCGAGCCACGTAGCGAGCCTTGAAGACAGGCAGAGAACCCGGCGGCCGCTTCACCCTGAAAATCCACATGCCACTGACGATGTTTGCCCCAGGTGGGGGAACCTCGTTGACGTAGGTGCCTGTGGACTTCCAGAAAGCCATCTCTGCGTCCATGGCTGACTGCCACTGAGAGGAGTAGGGACCCTCGATCGCCTCAGCGTACGATCGAGGAGTCGGGATGTCTGGTGCATCCGGGTCTCCCTCAGAGGCAATCAGCGTGGATAGGAGATGGGGCAAAGTAGCAGCAAAGCACTAGAACTCCTCCTGCCTGTCCTCAAGGACGTCCATGCTAAGAGCACACTCACCCCCGACGGACGGAGGATAGACAGACTCACACTCAGGAACGAGACTGGCAGCGTAGTCTAGACAACAGCGAGCAGCGAGGTTGACAAGCTCAACAACTAGGGCACACGCAGCAGTGGACTCAAAGGAAGGATCAATGACAACAGTAGTAAGAAGGCGCGTGACCGAAGGACTAGCAGCACGAAGGGAGTCAGACTCCGGGTCAGCAAGGGAAGGAAGAGAGGACTCTGGAGGAGACGGCAACGGGACACGCAGAGGAGCAGTGGAAGGACGCAGTGCCATCAGGTGTGTGCCGGGGACCGCAGGAGGACGCGGACGCGGAGCACGACGACTAGTGCGAGCAGCACGAACAGGCGATGTAGGACGAGACGCAGGCTGACGACGCTCAGCAAGACCTCCAGTAGGACCAGTGTAGGGAGAAGGAGCAGGTAGCGGGGAGGCGGGCTGTAACTGTGAATGCGACGGGACAAGCTGTGGACATTCTAAGGAAGGAGCAGGACTAGGAGAGGGCGGGAGACCAAGAATCTTCTCCAGGAGCGGAACGAAGTACGGCCTCGGCCGCTCAGCGCCTTCAGAACCAGGAAGGACGGCACCAGTACCCCGTTAAAGAACGAGCTCCAAGAGGTAGTTGAGAGTTAAGACGGCCTAGGCTTAGTAGCCTAGGCCAAGAGGAAGTCGAGTGAGTTTGTGCCAAGGGAGAGTATCGAGAAAGTTGGGAATGATTGTTTACTATAGCAAGAGAGTACATGTAGCAAACAAGTGAAGAAAGAGGTGCACCACCTATAAAGTTCATATCTACACTACAGCTAGAACTACATGCAGGTATAAAAATATAATTCTGACATCCCCCCGTAACTGCATGCAGGAATAGCTAATTGCAAAACACAACCTGCAGGGGTACACCACAGACTGATAAAATAGCAACAGCAGGTACGGTAACAGAGCAGGTACTGCAGGTCGACAGCAAGAAATTCCTGCCACCCCCTTACCCTCTCCCCCCCCAACCACAGGAGGGGCAGCAGGGAGAGTGAGGAGGCGGGCTGGCTCTGGCTGGTCACCCCCTCCATCTCCTCACCCTCCCCCTCCCCCTCCCCCCCACACTGCTGCAGGAGCAGCAAAGGGGGGAAGAGAGGAGAGGTGGAGGGACGGCTGCTGGTTGGTCTCACACCCGCCACCCCAGTGCCACTCCCCCTGCTCCCCCACACCCTCACACCCTCCCCCCCAGCGGCAGCTGCAGCAGTGGGAACGAAAGGAGGAGGAGGGGAAGGGAAGCACACTACCCAGCACTCCAACACCCGCCATCCCCATACCCTCCCCCCCACGGTTGCAGGGAGACGAAGGAGGAGGGGGTGGGCGGGAAGAAAGCCGCAGAGCGGCTACATAGGGTCGGCGCAGGTAGGTCAAGGGCGGCTGCAGGGAGTGTAAGCGCGGGGTGAGGCAGAGGCACCGCCGAGTGCGCCAGGGGCGGGTACTTGGCTGTTCAGGACACTGTTGCAGGCGCCAAGGGCGGTTCCGCGGCGGCTCAAGGGCACCGTCGCGCATGCCACGGGGCGCACGATGAGCATGGCACCGTCGCGTGCCACGGGGCGCACGACGGGCAAGTTCAAGTTTAGGGCACCGTTGTGTGCCTCCGGGCGCACGACGAGCAGGGCACCGTCGCGTGCCACGGCGCGCACGACGGGCAAGTTTAGGGCACCAGCGCGTGCCACGGGGCGCGCGACGGGCAGAGAAGGTGTCACTTGCCACCCGGGGGCGGGACAGGACGAAAATCGCCACGCGCCCTAGGCGCGCGACCAAAAAAACAGCAGCGGAAGCATAAGGCGGGCCCACAGGCCAGGACGAAACACGCTCTAATGCCATGTTAAAGAACGAGCTCTAAGAGGTAGTTGTGAGTGAACACGGCCTAGGCTTAGTAGCCTAGGCCAAGAGGAAGTCGAGTGAGTTTGTGCCAAGGGAGAGTATCGTGAAAGTTGGAAATGATTGTTCACTAGAGCAAGAGAGTACATATAGCAAACAAGTGAAGAAAGAGGTGCACCACCTATAAAGTTCATATCTACACTACAGCTAGAACTACATGCAGGTATAAGAATATAATTCTGACATACCCCCAGCGGCAGCACCAGCGCCAGCAGCACCTCTAGCTCCAACCGCGCCAACTCCAGCACCCTCAGAAGCACCAGCGCCAGTAGCACCGCCAGCGCCAACACCCCCAGCAGCTCCTACTCCAGCAGCACCAACTCGAGTAAGACCGTCAGCACCAGCAGCCTCAGCAGCACCCAAAGATGCACCAGCACCAGTAGAAACACTAGCGCCAACACCCCCAGCAGCTCCAGCTCCAGCAGCACCAGGACCGCTAGCAGCTCCAACAGGACCAACTCGAGTAGCTCCAGCAGCACCCCCACTCTCGGCAGCACGTCTCCAGCGGCGGGCAAACCAATCGCGCAGCTCCTGCGCAGAGAGCGGCTTCCGCCTCAACAAAGCACCCCCGGCGGCCACACGAGCAGACCTAGTACCCCCAGGCTCCGCACCTCCAGGCTCCGCACCCCCAGGCTCCGCACCCCTAGTCTCAGCACCCCCAGTCTCAGCACCCCCAGTCCCGGCACCCGCAGGCTCAGCACCTCCAGCAGCACCAGAGTCAACTGCTACCTCGACAGGCTCGAGTGCGTCTACCTGGGACACACCTGACGGGGCAGGACCCTGAGGGGGGAGGGAGTCGACCGGGGGAGGACCTGGTGCAAGGAAGAGCGGTGGCGGGGGGAGAGGCGCAGTGAGGTAGGGGAAGAGATGGTAGTAAGGTACCGACTTGTCAAAGGTGACGTCCTGGGAGGACAGAACACGGCGCGAGGTGGGGTGGTAAAACTGCCAGCCAGGCGCGTCAGGGGGGAAGCCAAGGAAGACGCAAGGAACAGCACGGGGGGACAGCTTGTCCGCAGACAAGTCGCGATCAAACGCCCAAGATCCCCAGACCCGAAACGCAGACGCATCGCCAACCTTCCCGGTCCACCGCAAGGCGGGGGAGGTCTCTGGCAAGGAGACCCGGGGCTGAAGGTTGAGCTGATGCGCGGCGTACTGAACCGCAAACGGCCACAGAAAATAGGGAGCAGCCGCATGCATCATGGACGTACGAGCGACGTCCATGACCATGCCAATGCGGCGCTCAGCAATCCCATTTTTATGTGGAGAGGCCGGAAGCGTGAAGGTCTAGCGGATGCCCTGTGCACGTCAGAAGGCTCCCAGACGGGCAGAGGAAAACTCTCCGCCTCTGTCCGAGTGCAAACGCAGAACAGGAAAGTCCAAGCCGAAACTCTCTCTGAGCTGGAGACGAGCTGCGCGGATCCAGTCGATCAACACCTTATTGACGTCACCCTTGCTTCGCAAGGGGAAGACTGTGGTGTAACACGAGTAGTCGTCATCCACCAACAGGAAGTACCGCTCGCGCCCCAGCCCACTGACGGGAGCTGGGCCCCATACGTCCATGTGGAGAGTCTGCAGCGGAGCCTCTGTCGGAGGAAACTCGGAGGAGTGAGGGGCGGCGCGCTGTCGCCCCTCGACGCAGGGGACCCAGGTAGGGCCAGGCCCCAGAGGTAGGGAAGGGAGAGACCGAGGGAGACCAGAGAGAAGGACACGGGAGGCCATGCCTCGGAGACGAGGCAGGGAGGGGTGACCAAGGCGGTGGTGCCAAAGAAGAGTCTGGTGGGACAGCAGACGACACGAGCAGGGAGCAGACTCAGGACCGGACCTGGACACTGCAACAAACACCTTACTTGATGCTGTTGAACAAGGAATGAAATGACTAAGAATGAAATGGGTACAAATATGGAAACCTAGAAGTGTGTACCCCCTATAGGCTAACCCACTGTAGCCAAAACAACTACAACAATATATAATGTTTGACACACCCCCATAGGCGAAGTGGGGGAGAACTAGGGGTCACAAGACCAGTCAAGTAAAGCAAAGCAAAGCAAAGCAAGCTCAGGGTGGATCACAATGTCACCACACAATCCGAGCACAAGTTCAAGGCCATAAGGCCAGTTCAGACGCAGGAGTACATATATATATAAGACTAAATAAGCAAGAGCAGTGATATATATATGTAACAGTACAAAGAGGGTCAAGAGGAGAGCAAGTGAGGCAGGACAGACACAAGACCCAGCTGGGTACAGCAGCGCTGATGATCACAAGGCGCAAGTGCCTTGGTGAAAACATCAGCAGTGTTGGCCTCAGAGGCCACGTACGCAAGTCGCAACTGACCACGCTGCTGTAGCTCACGAGCAAGGAAGTAGCGGAGAGCAATGTGCTTTGTTCTGTGCTCCAGTCTCTGCTCTCGACACAAGGCCAGCATGGCCTTGTTGTCGACGTACAGGACTGGAGGAGAACGAGGCGGCTCTCCAAGGTCGGTCAGCAGGTAGGTGAGCCAGCGAAGCTCCTGAGCAGCCATGGCCCCTGCGTAGATCTCAGCCTCACAACTGGAGCCGAGAACAGAAGACGAGCCAGTAGCCCGCCACGAAACAGAGCCGGAACCAAGACTGAAGGTGTAACCCTGTGACGACCGCTGCGTAGCCTGGTCGTCAGCCCAAGAAGCGTCCGCGTGACCAGTGAGGACCACTGGACTCCGCCCTCCAAGCACTAGTCCCATGCCCAACGTACTGCACAAGTAACGCAACACCCTCTTCGCTGCAGCCATGTGCTGTGGTCGGTGTCTCCCAGGAGCAACATAGCGCGCAAGAATGCTAAGAGGGTATGCAAGGTCATGTCGTGTGCAGGTCATCAGGTACATGAGACAGCCAACAAGCTCTGGGTACGGGCCACTCGACTCTACGGACTCATCCGAAGGCAGAACTGAGAGCGAGTGACGAGTAGACAAAGGAGTGGCCTGAGGCGAGGAGTACGTGAAGCCGAAGCGCTGAAGGACCTGCTGCACCATGTGTGACTGAGTCAGGGTAATGGTGCGGCGTGCTCTGTCCCGTGTGATCTGCAAGCCAAGGTAGCTGCGCAGTTCACCCAGGTCAGTGCACGTGTGTCTCTTCTGCAGCTCGGACTTCACGTAGGCGAGTCCAGTAGTGTCAGCAGTGGCAAAGACCAAGTCGTCGACGTACACGAGGATGTAGAACGGCGGCAGAGAAGTGTCGGTGCGCAGAAACAGCGACGGGTCGGCAGTAGAAGGAGCAAACCCAAGTGGCGACAGCTTGGTCCTCAGTGTGTCGTGCCACTCACGTGGCGCCTGGCGGAGACCGTAGACTGGACGCCGGAGACTCCACAGGGTACCAGGAGGGAAAGACCCAGTGAAGCCAGGTGGGCGACGCAGCCAGATCTCCTCGTGCAGGCTTCCCTGCAAGAAAGCAGTGCTGAAGTCGAGAGAGTGAAGCTCGTAGTCCCGGTGAGCAGCAACGTGCAGGAGTACCCGAAGAGTGGTCATCTTCGGGGTGGGGGAGAAGGTCTGAAAGTAGTCAACTCCCTGCCGCTGACTGAAGCCACGAGCCACGTAACGCGCCTTGAAGACAGGCGGAGAACCCGGCGGCCGCTTCACCCTGAAGATCCACATGCCACTGACGATGTTCGCCCCAGGAGGGGGGACACCGTCAACGTAGGTGCCTGTGGACTTCCAGGAAGCCATCTGTGCATCCATAGCTGCTTGCCACTGATAGGAGTAGGGACCCTCTATCGCCTCTGCGTAAGAGCGTGGAGTCGAGATGTCTAGTGCATCTGGGTCTCCCTCAGGAGCTAGCAGTACAGACGCGAGGTGAGGTGAAGCGGCAGCCAAGCACTGAAACTCCTCCTGTCTGTCCTCAAGGACGTCCGTGCCAAGGGCACACGCACCCCCGACGGACGGAGGACAGACAGACTCAGACTCAGCGACAAGACTAGCAGCGTAGTCAAGACGACAGCGAGCAGCAAAGTCGACGAGCTCAGCAACTAGGGCAGATGCAGCAGAAGACTCAAAAGAAGGGTCAGTGACTGCAGTAGCAAGTAGACGCGTGACAACAGGACTGGTAGCACGAAGAGAGTCCGACTCCGGGTCGGCAAGAGCAGGAAGAGAGGAAGCAGGAGGAGAAGGCAAAGGGGCACGCAGAGGGGCAGTGGACGGACGCAAAGACATCCGGTGCGTGCCAGGGGCAGGAGGAGGACGTGGACGCGAAGTACGAGCTCCAGTGCTAGGAGGACGGACAGGCGACGCAGGGCGAGACGCAGGCTCACGACGCTCAGTAAGACCGTCAGTAGGACCAGAGTAAGGAGAAGGAGCAGACAGTGACTGAACAGGCAGTGGACACACTAAAGGAGGGGGAGGACCAGGAGGAGGCGAGAGACCAAGAACCTGCTGAAGGAGCGGAACGAAGTACGGCTGAGGGCGCGCGGCGACTCCAGACACAGCAGGGACAGCACTAGTGCCCCCAGCGGCAGTACCAACGCCCGAGTCCGCAGCACCAGCAGGGACTCCAACACCAGGGTCCTCAGCACTAGTCACAGCTCCAACGCCCGGGTCCTCAGCACCAGCAGCAGCTCCAACGCCCGGGTCCGCAGTACCAGCAGGAGCTCCACCGCCCGGGTCCTCAGCACCAGCAGCAGCTCCAACGCCCGGGTCCGCAGCACCAGCACTAGCTCCAACGCTCGGGTCCGCAGCACCAGCAGTAGCAGGGTCCGTGAGACGAGGCGCGCCACTACGAAGTCTGCAACGGCGCTCGTACCACTCACGGATCCGCTCACGAGAGGGGAGCTCCCGAGTAGAAGGAGAAGTGCCAGCACCAGTCTCCGTAGCGCGCCTGGTCCCAGAGGTACCCATCCGGAGGCTGCAGTACTGTAAGTACCACTCACGCAACTGCTCCGAGGAGAGGTCTCGGCCAGGCGGAGGACCCCTTGGCGCAGTACCCCCAGGCTCAGCACCCCCAGGCACAGCACCCCCAGGCTGAACACCCCCAGTGTTCGCACCCCCAGGCTCAGCACCTCCCGAGTCCGCACCCCCAGGCTCAGCACCCCCAGAGTCCGCACCCCCAGGCTCAGCACCCCCAGTGTCCGCACCCCCAGGCTCAGCACCCCAGCAGGACGAGAGTCGACAGCAACCTCAACAGGCTCGACCGGGTCTACCTGAGACACACCTGAGGGAGCGGCACCCTGAGGGGGGAGGGGGTCTACGACAGCAGCACCTGGCGCGAGGAAGAGAGGCGGGGGAGGGAGCGGGGAAGTGCGGTAGGGGAAGAGGCGGTAGTAGGGGACAGACTCTTCAAAAGTGACGTCCTGAGAGGGCAAGACCCGGCGCGAGGTGGCGTGGTAAAACTGCCAACCAGGTGCGTCCGGGACAAAGCCGAGGAAGACGCAGGGAACAGCACGAGAGGAGAGCTTGTCCGCAGACGAATCGCGAACAAAAGCTCGAGATCCCCAGACCCGGAAACGCGACGCATCGCCTACCTCCCCCGTCCACAGCAGTGTGGGCGAGGTCTTCGGCAAGGAGACACGGGGCCAGAGGTTGAGCTGATGCGCAGCGTACCGGACCGCAAACAGCCACAGAAAATGGGGGGCAGCCGCATGGATCAAGGAGGTACGAGCGACCTCCATGACCAGGCCAATGCGGCGCTCCGCAACCCCATTCTGCTGTGGAGAGGCCGGAAGCGTGAACGACTGCTCAATGCCGTGCTCAGCACAGTAGGCTGCCAAGAGGTCGGAGGAGAACTCACCACCTCTGTCAGAGTGCAAGCGCAGGACAGGAAAGTCCGAGCGGAAACGCTCGCTGAGCTGGAGACGAGCTCTACAGATCCAAGGGATCAAAACATCAGGGACCTCACCCTTGGTGCGCAAGGGGAAGACCGTGGTGTAGCGCGAGTAGTCGTCAACAACGATCAGGAAGTACCTCTCCTGACCCTGACCACGGACGCGGGCTGGGCCCCACACGTCCATGTGGAGCGTCTCCAAAGGAGCAGTCGTCGGGGGAAACGAGGAGGAGTGAGGAGCGGCGCGCTGCCGCCCCTCGACATAGGGAAGGCAGGGAGGAGCAGGCGAGGGTGGGAGAGGAGGGAGAACCCTGGGAAGACCAGAGACAAGGTACTGGGAGTGCATGGCACGAAGGCGCTGCACAGACGGGTGGCCAAGTCGGTGGTGCCAGAGGACAGTCTCGTGCGCTAGAGAGCGACACGAGCAGAGGGCAGACAGCTGACCTGACGCGAACGCAAACGCAGACGCAGACGCAGCGACCTGAGGGGAGGCAGTAGTCAGTGTGTACAGGTCCGACCCCGGCTGTCAGGTGAAGGTAGCCAAGTGGCGGCCCGTACGAGCACACGTGCAGTGTGTCACACGCTCGTAGGCAGGAGTGAACTGGTGAACACCCCCGTCCTGGAGAGCAAAACCTGCCACCAAGTTCGTGGAGAACGAGGGGAGGTGGAGACCTGACAGTTTGCCCGACGGGACCGCAGGGCAGGGAAGGACAGTGGAGGAGGTCGCAATGACCGGACCCTCAGAGGGGTCATTAAGGGAGACAGCAACTGGCCGAGCAAGGGGCTCAAGGGCAGTGCGGTCACGAAAGAAAGAGCGAGAGGCACCCGAATCCAGCGTGAAGGTGTGCAGTGCTGCACTCGACACAGTACCAGGGGGGGCAGACACGCACGCACCTAGAGCAGCAGCCTCACCAGCACCTGGGGTAGCAGACACGTGGGTACCTGGAGCAGCAGACGCACTCGTCCTAATGCCCGGGTTGGGCGGGACACTCAGGTACTCAGAACCCTCTCCACTAGTAGACATCACATACATGGCAGTGAGAATAGCATCAAAATCTAGAGCATAGATATCAATCCCCTTCTTCTGGAGATCAAGCCAGCGGGGCAGCTCAGTGGCCTGAGGGAACTGAACACGCCAAGCGTCGCGCAGACGAGCGAAGCAATGCTGTGTGGCGTGCGGTCCCCCACACGGCTGGCCAGTGCGGTCACCAGTGCGAATGACGTACGTGCAGCTAAGGCCACCCCCCCCCCCCCGTTCTGAGAGTACAACTCACGGACCTCCTGGGGCGAGGGAGTGTGCTGCTGTCCCTGGCCACCGCCAGTGCCGCCACGCCCACCACTCCCGCCACCACCTCCTCGACCACCCCAACCCCTGCCGCTGCCTCGTCCACCGCCACCCCCACTACCTCCTCCGCCCCGGCCACCTCCCCCGCCGCTGCCGCCACCCCCACCACCGCTGCCACCTCCCCCACCCGCGCCACCCCCCCCGCCACCACCTCCCCCACCACCGCCACCCCCGCTGTCACCACCACCGCTCTTGCCCCCCTTGCCCTTGCCGCTGCGGCGTCCGCCCGAAGCAGACGCAGTCCCGACCTTCTCAGCACCAAGGAGGTCGACAGCAGCAGCATAGGCGACAGAGGGAAGAAGGGGGGAGGGAGAACACCCCTCAAAGAACGGGGTGCGGGGGTCACCGCGAGAGGCACCTACAGCGACTATGCTAGTCTCGGCTGCAAGGAGTTCCTTCTCGAGGAGGGCAATGGTGAGCTCGGTGGGGCAGCGAGCGAGGAAGTGGTCCGTGACTGAGCGCATCGAGTCAGGGAGGCGCGTGACTAGGTGGTAGAGAGTGATCCAGAGCGGGGGTGGGTTCGCGGCTAGGAACTCATCAGGCAAAGCGGCGCGGAAGTGAGCCTCATTAGTGCGGAGGTGGGTAATGAGGTAAGCGACAGTGTGAAAGGAAGCTAAGTCGGGGAACAGGTAGGGAAGAGAGAGACGGCCTAGAGCATCAGAGGCCGGTGAGGAGTAGCGGGCAACGACAGCAGTGTACAGTGCCTGTGCAGTCTTGTGCTGCCCAAAGTGCTCGCGCTCATCTATCGGCAGAGAGTTGCGGATAGCGAAGCGAGCATGGGCGTCACGAGTCTGCCACTGTGAGCGAGCCGTGCTGTTGGCAGTAGCAGCAGGAGCAGTAGCGTGGCCTAGGGCGTGATCTAGCAGCGAGATGTCTTCCTTGGCAGTGAGCTGTAGGAAGAGGTGTAGGTCATCAAGCCAGGTGTCGAACTTCACTGGGCGCCCCTCAGCATCAAAGGCTAGCACTGGAGGGCTAGCCATGGTAGTAGTAGTAGTAAAAGCAGCAGGAGCAGTAGGTAGGTAGGGCGGCGCGGCTCGGTACAAGTAGGGCGGCGCGGCTCGGTATAGGTAGGGCGGCGCGGCTTGGGTCGGGCGGCGCGGCTCGGTTCGGGCGGCTCGGGTCGGGCGGCGCGGCTCGGGTCGGGCGGCTCGGTTCGGGCGGCTCGGTTCCGTTAGGGCCGGGCTGTTCGGTGCGGGCGGCGCGGTCTAGGTGGGGCCGTTCGAGGCGGCTAAGGGGAGCGCGGGGAGCGGGTGGGGTTGGGGACGGGGCCGACGCGGGCTGTAAGGGGTAGGGACGGGGCCGATGCGGGCTGTTAGGGGTAGGGACGGGGCCGACGCGGGCCTCTAGGAGTAGGGACGGGGGCCGACGCGGGCCTCTAGGGGTAGGATCGGGGGCCGACGCGGGCCTCTAGGGGTACGATCGGGGCCGTCGCGGGCCTCTAGGGGTAAGGACGGGGCCGTCGCGGGCCTCTAGGGGTAAGGACGGGGCCGTCGCGGGCCTCTAGGGGTAGGCTCGGGGCCGACGCGGGCCTCTAGGGTAGGCGCGGGGCCGACGCGGGCCTCTAGGGGACGAGCTCAGGGCCGACGCGGGCCGTTAGGGTTAGGCGCAGGGCCGATTTGGAGCCTCTAGGTGCAACAGCTCGGGGCCTACAGGGCCTCTAGAGGCATGAACGTCGAGGCGCCCTAGGGCAGGTAGGCAGATAGGCAGGTAGGTAGTGGTGGGCCCTTAGGAAAAACGGTCCTAGGAAGGACCTGCTCTATACCATGTTGAACAAGGAATGAAATGAATAAGAATGAAATGGGTACAAATATGGAAACCTAGAAGTGTGTACCCCCTTTAGGCTAACCCACTGTAGCCTAAACAACTACAACAATATAAAATGTTTGACAGACGCAGCTACCTGGGCAGACTCAGCAGCCGGAGGAGACTCAGTAGTAAGGGTGTACAGGCTCGACCCTGGCCGACGGGTGAACGTGGCCAAGTGTCGGCCTGTCCGAGCACACGTGCAGTGGGTCACTCGCTGACTCGCAGGAGTGAACTGGTCAACCCCCCTATCCTGTAGGTCCGCTCCACTCACCAAGTTCGTAGAGAACGAGGGGAGGTAGAGACCTCACAGGGTGCCAGAGGGGGCTGCCGGGCATGGTAAGACAGTGGAGAAGCTAGCAAGGACAGGACCCCCAAAGGGGTCTGCCAGGGAGACTGCAACCGGCCGACTGAGCGGCGTAAGAGTGATGCGGTCTCGAAAGAAGGAGCAGAACGCACCCGAGTCAAGGGTGAAGGTGTGTAAGGCCTGAGCCGACGTAGTACCTGAGAGCGCAGACTTACCAGCACCTGGGGTAGCAGACGCATTAGCACCTTGGGCAGCTGACGCACTAGCACCTAGAGCAGCAGCCTCACCAGCACCTTGAGCTGTAGCCTGAATGCCCGGGTCAGGCGGTACACACAGGTAACAGTCACCCACAACACTATCATCAACAGCATACATGGCAGCAAGAATAGCATCATAGTCAAGATCAAAGACGGCAACCCCCGCCCTAGACAGATCTCCCTAGCGAGGAATCTCTGTCACCTTAGGGAAGTGGCGACGCCACGCGTCTGTCAGGCGATCGCAACAGCGCTGGGTGGAGTGTGGGCCTCTGCACTGCTCACCAGCTCGGTCGCCGGTACGGAGGACGTAAGTGCAGGGACCAAAACCTCCACCGCGCTGACGCTCAGTGTACCACTCACGAAGCTGCTGAGGGGACAGGGTCACACCACTCCACTGCTGCTGGCGCGGACCACCACCTGAGCCACTCCTCTGCGCAGAGTCGCGACCCGCTCCACCACCGCCGCCGCCACCGCCGCCTCCTCCACCTCCGCCTCCTACTCCACCTCCGCCGCCTCCGCTCCCTCTGCCACCACCACCTCCTCCGTGGCCTCTGCTGCTGCAGCCGCCGCCGCCACCCCCGGCACCACTCCCACTACCACCCCCACTCCCTCCACTGCCTCCACCACCACCTCCACCGCCCCCTCCAGCCCCTCCAGCGCCCTTGCCCCCCTTGCCCTTGCCGTTGCGGCGTTTCCCGCTCGCGGCAGACGCAGCGCTGACTCAGTCGAAACCAACGAGGTCGGCCGCAGCACCAGAGGCAACAGAGGGCAAGAGGGGGGAGGGAGAACACCCCTCAAAGATGGGGGTGCAAGGGTCACCACGAGAGGCTCCTACAGCCACTATGCTCTTCCCTGCCGCTAGGAGGGCCTTCTCGAGGAGGTCAACGGTGAGAGTGGTGGGGCAAACTGAGAGGAAGTGGTCCCTGACTACGCGGAGAGAGTCAGGGAGCCGCGTGACTATGTAGTGGAGGGTGATGTACATTGGGGGGGGGGGGGTTCTTGGCGCAGAACTTAGCAGGATGCGCAGCGCGGTAGCGAGTGTCACTAGTGCGGAGGTGCGTAATGAGGTCAGCGACTGTGAGAAAGGCAGCAAGGTCAAAGAAGAGGTACGGTAGCATGAGGCGGCTCAGTGTAGCAGTGGCAGGGGAAGAGTAGCGTGCAACTACAGCGTCGTACAAGGTCTGAGCACTCTTGTACTGGCTAAAGTGTGCACGCTCAGTGGTCGGTAAGTGGCAGCGCACAGCAAGGCGAGCAGCAGCATCACGTGTGGCCCATTGTGAGCAAACTGTGGCGTCAGCATCAGCAGCAGGGGCAGGAGAGGCACCAGAAGTGAGGTCAAACAGGGAGAGACCATCTGCCCTATTGCACTGTAGGAAAAGCTGCAGATCATCTACCCAGACCTCAAAGTCAACTGCCCGACCCTCAGCGTCAAAGGTGAGAACACTAGGGGAGGCCATGACAGTAGTAGACAGGTAGTGAGTGCAGGGGGGCAGGGCAGTGCAGTGGCAGAGACGCTGCTCTTACCAGGCAAGTGGGGCGCTCGGGCGGCTCGGCGGCTCGGCGGCTCGACTGCTGGGCGGCTCGGCGGTCGGGCGGCTCGGCTGCAGGGCGGCTCGGTGGTTGGGCGGCTCGGCAGCTCGGGTGCTGGGCGGTTCCGCTGCTCGGCGGCTCGGCTGCTCGGCGGCTCGGGCGCTAGGCGGCGGAGCGGTGACGGGGCCGTGGAAGGGCGGCGACGGGGCCACTAAAAGGGCGGCGACGGGCCGCTGAAAGAGCGGTGACGGGCCGCTGGAAGGGCGGGCGGCGCCGGGGCCGCTGAAAGGGTGGCGACGGGGCCGCTGAAAAGGGCGGCGACGGGGCCGCTGAAGGGCAGCAATGGGGCCGCTCGAGGGCGGCGACGAGGCCGCGGAAGGGCGGTGTCGGGGCCGTGGAAGGGCGGGCGACGGGGCCGCTCTAAGGGCGGGCAGCGAGGCCGTGGAAGGGCGGCGACGGGGCCGTGGAAGGGCGGCGATGGGGCCGCTGAAAGGGCGGCGACAGGGCCGCAGGAAGGGGCGGCGAAGGGGCTGCGTAAAGTGCGGCGCGACGGGGCCGCAAGGGCGGCGCGATGGGTCTGCAAGGGCGGCGCGACGGGGCCGAAAGGGCGGCGCGACGGGGCCGTTAAGGGCCGTGAAAGGGGCCGCTAGAGGCCGCTAGAGGGGGAACAACACGGGGCGCGACTCGGGTAGGGGCCAAGCGTGCTCCATGCAGGAAAATAAAGTCGATGGGCCCTAGGAATAGTTCCTACGAGGGAACCAGCTCTATACCATGTGAAGATGAGAACGAGAGAATGATTGAACTATGAAAGAGTTGGGTACAAGTACTAACCCTTATTGGGGTGTACCCCTTATGGGCTACCCCACTACAGCCTACACAAATGTATAAGCTATAATGTTCTTGTCAGAATCCCAACCACTAGACCATTGGGATAAAAGAGCTTGTTTCAGTAGCGGGTCAGTGCGCCCATAACCCCCCAGGCGAACGCGCGGGTAACCCTCTCTAGGATCAATTGGGTATCCACAGTGCAGATCTACTGACACCCCCCCACACTGAGAGGCCCAGGACTAAGCATAGCGGCAACGGCCTACATGTGCATACACTGGGAATCGAACACGAGACCGCTCTGATACCATGTCAGAATCCCAACCACTAGACCATTGGGATAAAAGGGCTTGTTTCAGTAGCGGGTCAGTGCACCCATAACCCCCTAAGCAAACGCGCCTGTAACCCTCTCCAGGATCAATTGGGCATCCACAGTGCAGATCTACTGACAATTCTGACAACCTGGCCTTGCCCTGCAGCTCAAGCGTGGCTCTCCTGTGTCGCCCTGTCGTGGCCCTGTCCCTGCCGGCGCGCCTCGGCCCTGCCCCACCACTTGCGAACCTCTACCCACCCGCCCTGGTAAGAGCACCGCCGAGCCGCGCCTCTGCTACTGAGCTGCTCCTAGCCTGCCACTACAGTTGCTAGCCTGCTGCTGCTGCTGCTAGTGTTCTCACCTTTGATGCTGAGGGTCGGGCTGTCAACTTTGAGGTCTGGGTCGATGATATGCAGCCTTTCCTACAGTACGATAGGAAAGACAATGTCTCACTGTTCGATCTCACGTGTGGCGCCTCTGCTGCCACTGCTTCCGATGCTGACAACACTGTTCGCTCACAATGGGCCACACGCGATGCTGCTGCCCGTCTTGCTGTGCGTAGTCACTTGCCGTCCACTGAGCGCGCGCACTTTAGTCAGTACAAGAGGGCTAAGACCTTGTACGACGCTGTAGTTGCACGCTACTCTTCCCCTGCCACTACTGCCCTTAGTCGCCTCATGTTGCCGTACCTGTTCCCTGACCTCGCCACCTTTCCCACAGTCGCTGACCTCATTACGCACCTCCGCACTAGTGACACTGGCTACCGCGCTGCGCTTCCTACTGAGTTCTGCGCCAAGAACCCCCCCCCCCCCCCCCCCAATGTACATCACCCTCTACTACCTAGTCACCCGGCTCCCTGACTCCCTTTGCTCGTTCAGGGACCACTTCCTCTTTGTTTGCCCCACCACACTCACCGTTGACCTCCTCGAGGAGCGCCTCCTGGCAGCTGAGAAGAGTATAGTCATTGTAGGAGCCTCTCATGGTGACCCTTGCACCCCCTTCTTTGAGGGTTGCTCCCCCTCTCCCCTTTTGCCCTCTGTTGCCTTTGTTGCTGCAGTCCACCTCGTTGGCACCGAGTCGGTCGGCGTTGTGTCTGCCCCTAGCGGGAGACGCCGCAACGGCAAGGGCAAGGGGGGCAAGGGCGCTAGAGGGGCTGGCGGGGGCGGTGGAGGTGGCGGTGGAGGCGGCGGAGGGGGTGGGGGTGGCGGTGGGAGTGGTGGCGGGGGTGGGGGCTTCGGTGGCGGCGGTGGAGGCGGAGGCGGCGGCGGCGGTGGCAGTGGGAGCGGAGGCGCCGGCGGTGGCGGTGGGAGCGGAGGAAGCGGCGGTGGCGGCGGTGGCGACGGCGGCGGTGGAGCTGGTCGGGGTGGCGCTGTGTAGCGGGGCGACTTTGGTGGCGGTCAGCGCCAGCAGCAACATCACACTCGTGAGACCCCGCCCCCCCAGCAGCTTCGTGAGTGGTACGCTGCGCGTTTGCGGGGAAGGGGTGTTGGTCCTTGTGCCTACGTCCTGCGTACCGACGACCGCACTTGTGAGCCATGCAGTGGCCCGCACACCACCAAGCGCTGCTTCTGCCGCCTGACGGACGCTTGGCGTCTCCAGTTCCCTAACGCCACTGAGATCCCTCGCTAGGGCGAGCTGCTTAGGTCGGGGGTTGCTATCTTTGATCTTGATTATGATGGTATTCTTGCTGCCATGTATGTTGTGTCTACTAGTGATGAGGGTGACTGTTACGTGTGTATTCGGCCTGACCCGGGCATTGAGGCTGCTGCTCTAGGTGCTGGTGAGGCTGCTGCTCGAGGTGCTAGTGCGTCTGCTACTGTAGGTGCTGGTGAGTCTGCTCCCCCAGGTGCAGGTGAGTCTTCTCTCTCAGGTACCACGTCGTCTCAGCCTCGCACACCTTCACCCTTGACTCGGATGCTTCCCGCTCCTTCTTTCGAGACCGCACCACACTCACGCCTCTTCGTCGGCTGTTTGCAGTCTCCCTTGTAGACCCCTCTGAGGGTCCTGTCGTTGCCCACTTCTCCATTGTCTTGCCGTGTCCGGTGGCCCCTTCTTGCAGCCTGTCAGGTCTTAACCTCCCCTCGTTCTCTACAAACTTGGTGAGTGGTGCTGATCTCCAGGATGGGGGGGTTGACCAGTTCACTCCTGTGAGTCAGCGAATGACCCACTGCACGTGTGCTCCGACGGGCCGACACTTGGCCACGTTAACCCATCAGCTGGGGTCGAGCCTGTACGCACTGACTACTGAGTCTCTTCCGGTTGCAGCGTCTGGTAAGGTAGCTGCGTAAGGTCAGGTGTTTGCTGCAGCGTCCAGGACTGGTCCTGAGTCTGCCCCCTGCTCGTGTTGTCTCCTGTCCCACCAGACTACCTTGGTCACCCCTCCCTGCCTCGTCTATGAGCATGGCCTCCTGTGTCCTTGTCTCTGGTCTCCCCCGGTCCCTCCCTCCTCTTCCTCCGGGGCCTGCCCCTCCCTGCGTTCCCTGCGTCGAGGGGCGGCAGCGCGCCGCTCCTCACTCCTCCGAATTTCCTCCGACCGAGGCTCCGCTGTAGACACTTCACCTGGACGTGTAGGCCCCGCCTGCGTCCGTGGACAGAGTCACGAGCGCTACTTCCTGCTGGTGGTTGACGACTACTCGCGTTACACCACAGTCTTCCCCTTGCGCAGCAAGGGTGACGTCACTGAGGTGTTGATCGACTGGATCCGCGCAGCTCGTCTCCTGCTCAAAGAGAGTTCCGGCTTGGACTTTCTTGTTCTGCGTCTGCACTCTGACAGAGGTGGAGAGTTTTCCTTTAACCTTCTGCAAGCCTTCTGTCGTGAACAGGGCATCCCCCAGACGTTAACGCTTCTAGCCTCCCCACACAAAAATGGGATTGCTGAGCGCCGCATTGGCATGGTCATGGACGTCACTCGTACGTCCATGATCCATGCGGCTGCTCCCCATTTTCTGTGGCCGTTTGCGGTTTGGTGCAGTAGGTCCTTCAGCGCTTCGACTTCACGTACTCCTCGCCTCAGGCCACTCCTCCGTCTACTCGCCACTCGCTCTCAGCTCTGCCTTTGGATGAGTCCGTAGAGCCGAGTGGCCCGTACCCAGAGCTTGTTGGCTGCCTTATGTACCAGATGACCTCCACTCGACCTGACCTTGCATACCCTCTTAGCATCTTGGCACGCTATGTTGCTCTTGGGAGACAGAGACCTGAGCACATGGCTGCAGCAAAGAGGATATTGCGCCACTTGTGCAGTACGTCGGGCATGGAACTCGTGCTTGGAGGGCGGCGTTCAGCGGTCCTCACTAGTCAGGCAGACGCTTTATGGGCTGAAGACTAGGCTACGCAGCGGTCGTCACAGGGTTACACCTCCAGCCTTGGTTCCAACTCTGTTTTGTGGCAGGCTACCTGCTCGTCTTCTGTTCTCGGCTCCAGATGTGAGGCTGAGATCTACGCAGGGGCCATGGCTTCACAGGAGCTACGCTGGCTCACATACCTGCTCATTGACCTAGAAGAACCGCCTCGTTATCCTCCAGATCTGTGAGTAGACAACAAGGCCATGCTGGCCTTGTGTCGGGAGCACAGGCTGGAGCACAAAACGAAGCACATTGCTCTTCGATACTTCCTTGCTCGTGAGCTGCAGCAGCGTGGTCAGCTGCGCCTTGCTTATGTGGCCTATAGGGCCAACACTCCTGATATCTTTACCAAGGATGCCCTGTGATCCTCAGCGCTTTTGTACGATGCTAGGTTTTGTGCCTACTTGGCCTTGCTCACTTCTTGACCTTGCTTGTACTGTGATCTATTTATACCTGCACTTGCTTGTTTACCTTCATATATAATCCTGCATGTGAACTGGCCTTGTGGCCGTTAACTTGTGTTCGGAAAGCAAGTAAGGCTTGGTAGGCACAAGACCTAGCAAAGTACAGAAGCGCTGATGATTACAAGGTGGTAGGGCCTTGGTGAAGATATCCGCAGTGTTGGCCTCAGAGGCCACGTAGGTGAGGCGGAGTTGACCACGCTGCTGCCGCTCACGAGCAAGGAAGTAGCGGAGAGCAATGTGCTTTGTTTTGTGCTCCAGTCTGTGCTCCCGACACAAGGCCAGCATGGCCTTGTTGTCTACGTACAGAACTGGAGGAGAACGAGGCGGCTCTCCTAGGTCAGTCAGCAGGTAGGTGAGCCAGCGTAGCTCCTGTGCAGCCATGGCCCCTGCGTAGATCTCAGCCTCATGGCTGGAGCTGAGAACAGAAGATGAGCGGGTAGACCGCAACGAAACAGAGCCGGAGCCAAGGCTGAATGTGTAACCTTGTGACGACCGCTGTAGAGCCTGGTCGTCAGCCAAAGTAGCGTCAGCGTGACCTGTGAGGACCACTCGACGTCGCCCTCCAAGCACTAGCCCCATGCCTGACGTACTGCACACGTAGCGCAACACCCTCTTTCCTGCAGCCATGTGCTCTGGTCGGTGTCTCCCAGGAGCAACATAGCGTGCCAAGATGCAAAGAGGGTATGCGAGGTCAGGTCGTGTGCAGGTCATCAGGTACCTGAGGCAGCCAACAAGCTCTGGGTACGGGCCACTCGACTCTACGGACTCATCCGAAGGCGAAGCTGAGAGCGAGTGGCGAGTAGACAGAGGAGTGGCCTGAGGCGAGGAGTACGTAAAGTCAAAGCGCTGAAGTACCTGCTGCACCATGTGTGACTTATTCATTGTAATGGTGCGCTGTGCTCTGTCTCGGGTGATCTGCAAGCCAAGGTAGCTGCGCAGTTCACCTAGGTCTATGCACGTGTGTCTCTTCTACAGCTCGGACTTCACGTGGGCGAGTCCAGCAGTGTCAGTAGTGGCAAAGACCTTGTGGTTGGCGTACACGAGGATCTAGAATGGCGGCAAAGAGGTGTCGGTGCGCAGAAACAGCGATGGGTCGGCTGTAGAAGGAGCAAACCCAAGAGCCGCAAGTGTAGTCCTCAGTGTGTCGTGCCACTCACGGGGCGCCTGGCGGAGACCGTAGACTGGCCGCCGGAGGCTCCACTGGGTACCAGGGGGAAACGACCCAGTGAAGCCAAGTGGATAGCGCAGCCAGATCTCCTCGTGCAGGCTGCCCTGCAGGAAAGCTGTGCTGAAGTCAAGAGAGTGAAGCTCGTAGTCGCACTGAGTGGCTATGTGCAGCAGCACCTGAAAAGTGGTCATCTTCGGGGTGGGAGAGAAGGTCTGAAAGTAGTCAACTCCCTGCCGCTGACAGAAGCCTCGAGCCACATAACGCGCCTTGAAGACAGGCGGAGAACCCGGCGGCCGCTTCACCCTGAAAATCCACATGCCACTGACGATGTTCGCCCAAGGGGGGGAAACCTTGTCGACGTAGGTGCTTGTGGACTTCCAAGAAGCCATTTCTGCGTCCATGGTTGAGTGCCACTGAGAGGAGTAGGGACCCTCGATCGCCTCAGAGTACGATCTAGGAGTCGGGATGTCTGGTGCATCCGGGTCTCCCTCAGGGGCAATCAGCGTGGACACGAGATGGGGCAAAGCAGCACCAAAGCACTGGAACTCCTCCTGCTTGTCCTCAAGGACGTCCATGCTAAGAGCACACTCACCCTCGATGGACGGAGGACAGACAGACTCAGACCCAGCAACGAGACTGGCTGCGTAGTCTAGACGACAACGAGTAGCGAAGTCGACATGCTCAGCAACTAGGGCAGACGCAGCAATGGACTCAAAGGAAGGGTCAGTGACAACAGTAGCAAGAAGGCGCGTGATCGAAGGACTAGCAGCACGAAGGGAGTTAGACTACGGGTCAGTAAGAGAAGGAAGAGAGGACTCTGGAGGAGACGGCATCGGGACACGCAGGTGAGTAGTGGAAAGACGCAGCGCCATCTGGTGTGTGCCGTGGACTGCTGGAGGACGCGGATGCGCAATACGACCACTAGTGCGAGCAGCACGGACAGGTGACGCAGGACGACACGCAGGCTCACGACACTCAACAAGACCTCTAGTAGGACCAGTGTAGGGAGAAGGAGCAGGTAGAAGGGAGGCGAGCTATAACTGTGACCGCACCTGGACAGGCTGTGGACACTCTAAGGGAGGAGTAGGACCAGGAGAGGGCGGGAGACCAAGAACCTGCTCCAGGAGCGGAACGAAGTACGGCCTCGGCTGCTCAGCGCATGCAGAACCAGCAAGGACGGCACCAGTACCTCCAGCGGCAGCACCAGCGCCAGCAGAACCTCCAGGTCCAACTGCGCCATCTCTAGTACCCTCAGAAGCACCAGAGCCAGCAGCACCGCCAGCGCCAACACCCCCAGCAGCTCCAGCTTCAGCAGCACCAACTCAATTAGGACCGTCAGCTCCAGCTGCCTCAGCAGCACTCCCAGACGCACCAGCGCCAGTAGAAACACCAGCGCCAACACCCCCAGCAGCTCCAGCTCAAGCAGGACCAGCTCCAGTAGCCCCAGTAGCACCCCCAGTCGCAGCAGCACGTCTCCAGCGGCGGGCAAACCACTCGCGCAGCTCCTATGGAGAGAGCGGCTCTAGCCTCGTCGAAGCACCGCCGGCGGCCACACGAGCAGACCCAGCGCCCCCAGGCTCCGCACCCCCAGGTTCAGCACCCCTAGGCTCAGCACCCCGAGACTCAGCACCCCCAGGCTCAGCACCTCCAGTCTCAGCAGCCCCAGACCCGACACCCGCAGGCTCAGTACCTCTAGCAGCACCAGAGTCAACAGCTACCTTGACAGGCTCAACTGCATCTACCTGGGACACACCTGACGGGCAGGACCCTAAGGGGGGAGGGGGTCTACCGGGGGAGGACTTGATGCAATGAAGAGCGGCGGCGGGGGGAGAGGCGCAGTGCGGTAGGGGAAGAGACAGTAGTAAGGCACCGACTCGTCAAAGGTGATGTCCTGGGAGGACAGAACACGGCGCGAGGTGGGGTGGTAAAACTGCCAGCCAGGCGCGTCAAGGGGGAAGCCAAGGAAGACGCAGGGAACAGCACGGGGGGACAGCTTGTCCGCAGACAAGTCGCGGACAAACGCCCGAGATCCCCAGACCCGAAACGCAGATGCATTGCCAACCTTCCCGGTCCACCGCAAGGCGGGGGAGGTCTCTGGCAAGGAGACCCGGGGCTGAAGTTTGAGCTGATGCGCGGCGTACTGAACCGCAAACGGCCACAGAAAATGGGGGGCAGCCGCATGCGTCATGGACGTACGAGCAATGTCCATGACCATGCCAATGCGGCGCTCAGCAATCCCATTTTTCTGTGGAGAGCCGGAAGCGTGAAGGTCTGGCGGATGCCCTGTGCACGACAGAAGGCTTCGAGACGGGCACAGGAAACTCCCCGCCTTTGTCCGAGTGCAGACGCAGAACAGGAAAGTTTGAGCCGAAACTCTCTCTGAGCTGGAGACGAGCTGCGCGGATCCAGTTGATCAACACCTTAGTGACATCACCCTTACTGCGCAAGGGGAAGACTGTGGTGTAACGCGAGTAGTCGTCAACCACCAGCAGAAAGTACCGCTCGCGCCCCTGCCCACTGACGCGGGCTGGGCCCCACACGTCCATGTGGAGAGTCTGCAGCGGAGCCTCAGTCGGAGGAAACTCGGAGGAGTGAGGGGCGGCGCGCTGTCGCCCCTCGACGCAATGGTCGCAGGTAGGGCCCGGCCCCGGAGGTAGGGGAGGGAGAGACCGAGGGAGATCAGAGACAAAGACACGAGAGGCCATGACTCGGAGACAAGGCAAGGAGGGGTGACCAAGGTGGTGGTGCCAAAGGAGAGTCTGGTGGGACAGCAGACGACACGAGCAGGGAGCTGACTCAGGACCAGACCTGGACGCTGCAGCAAACACCTGACTCAACGCAGCTACCTGGGCATACTCAGCAGCCGGAGGAGACTCAGTAGTAAGGGTGTACAGGCTCGACCCTGGTCGACCGGTGAGCGTGGCCAAGTGTCGGCATGTCCAAGCACACGTGCAGTGGGTCACCCGCTGACTCGCAGGAGTGAACTGGTCAACCCCCCTATCCTGTAGGTCCGCTCCACTCACCAAGTTCGTAGAGAACGAAGGGAGGTAGAGACCAGACAGGGTGCCAGAGGGGGCTGCCAGGCACGGTAAGACAGTGGAGAAGCTAGCAAGGAGAGGACCCCAAGAGGGGTCTGCCAGGGAGAGTGCAACCAGCCGACTGAGCGGCGTAAGAGTGGTGCGGTCTCGAAAGAAGGAGCGGGACGCACCCGAGTCCAGGGTGAAGGTGTGGAAGGCCTGAGCCGATGTAGTACCTAAGAGAGCAGACTCACCAGCACCTGGGGTAGCAGACGCACTGGCACCTGGGGCAGCAGACACACTACCACCTAGAGTAGCAGCCTCATAAGTACCTAGAGCAGCGGCCTCAATGCCCGGGTCAGGCGGTACACACAGGTAACAATCACCCGCAACACTAGTATCAACAGCATACATGGCAGCAAGAATAGCATTAAAATCAAGATCAAAGATAGCAACGCCATGTATGCTATTCTTTGATCTCCCCAGCGAGGGATCTCTGACACCTCAGGGAACTGGCGACGCCACGCGTCCGTCAGGCGACCAAAGCAGCGCTGGGTGGAGTGTGGGCCTCCGGTCGCCGGTACGGAGGACGTAAGCGGAGGGACCGAAACCCCCACCGCGCTGACGCGCAGTGTACCACTCACGAAGCTGCTGAGGGGACAGGGTCACACCACTCCGCTCCTGCTGGCGCGGACCACCACCTGAGCCACTCGTCTGTGCAGAGTCGCGACCCGCTCCATCACCGCCGCCGCCTCCGCCGCCTCCACCGCCTCCTCCACCTCCGCCTCCTCCGCCACCTCCGCCACCTCCGCTCCCTCCGCCACCTTCACCGCCTCCGCCTCCTCCACTGCTGCCTCCGCCGCCGCCACCCTCACCACCACTCCCACCACCACTCTGACTCCCTCCACTGCCTCCACCACCACCTCCACCGCCCCCTCAAGCCCCTCCAGTGCCCTTGCCCCCCTTGCCCTTGCCGTTGCGGCGTTTCCCGCTCGGGGCAGACGCAGCGCTGACCGACTCGAAACCAACGAGGTCGGCCGCAGCAGCAGAGGCAAAAGAGGGCAGGAGGGGGGAGGGAGAACACCCCTCAAAGATGTGGGTGCGAGGGTCACCACGAGAGGCTCCTACAGCGACTATGCTCTTCTCTGCTGCTAGGAGGGCCTTCTCGAGGAGGTCAACGGTTAGAGTGGCGGGGCAAACCGAGAGGAAGTGGTCCTTGACTATGCGGAGAGAGTCAGGGAGCCGGGTGACTATGTAGTAGAGGGTGATGTACATGGGGGGGGGGGGGGTTCTTGGCGCAGAACTCAGCAGGAAGCACAGCGCGGTAGCGAGTGTCACTAGTGCGGAGGTGCGTAATAAGGTCAGCGACTGTGGGAAAGGCAGCAAGGTCAGGGAAGAGGTACGGTAGCATGAGGCGGCTCAGTGCAGCAGTGGGAGGGGAAGGGTAGCGTGCAACTACAGCGTCGTACAAGGTGTGAGCACTCTTGTACTGGCTAAAGTGTGCACGCTCAGTGGTCGGGAAGTGTCAGCGCACAGTAAGGCGAGCAGCAGCATCGCGCGTGGCCCACTATGAGCGAACAGTGGCGTTAGCATCAGCAGCAGGGGCAGGAGAGGCACTAGAAGTGATGTCAAACAAGGAGAGGCCGTCTACGATATCGCACTGGAGAAACAGCTGGAGATCATCGGCCCAGACCTCAAAGTCAACGGCACGGCCCTCAGCATCAAAAGTGAGGACACTGGGGGTAGCCATGACTGCAGTGGCCTAGGAGGAAGTGAGCTCACCAGTCCGAGGAAGGAGGGGCCGGGGAGGACCGGTAGTAACAGCAGCTGCTAGACAGTAGGTTGGGTCGGCGGCTCGGCGGCAGGGTGGCTCGGCTGCAAGGCGGCTCGGCTGCTGGGCGGCTCGGCTGCGGGGCGGCTCCGCTGCTGGGCGGCTCGGCTGCAGGGCGGCTCGGCGGCAGGGCGGCTCGGCTGCTGGGCGGCTCGGCTGCTCGGCGGCTAGGCTGCGGGGCGGCTCGGCTGCTGGGCGGCTCGGCTGCTCGGGAGGCGGGCGGCTCAGCTGCTGTGCTGCTCGGCGGCTGGGTCGCTGGGCGGCGGAGCGGTGATGGGGCCGCTAGGGTAGGGCGACGGGGCCGTGGGTGACGGCGACAGGGCCGTAGGTGGCGGCGATGGGGCTGCAGGTGGCGGTGGGGCCGCAGGTGGCGGCGGGGCCGCAGGTGGCGGCGGGGCCGCAGGTGGCGGCGGGGCCGCAGAGGGGCCTAGACGGGGCCGTGGAGGGGCCTGAACGGGTCCAAAAAGGGGGCCACACGGGGCCGCAGAGGGGCCTAAGCGAGGCCGCAGAGGGGCCGAAACAGGGCCGCAAGGGGCCAGACGGGGCCGCGGAGGGGCCTAGACGGGGCCGCAAGGGGCCTAGACGGGGCCGTAGAGGGGCCGTAAGGGGCCTAGGCGAGGCCGGAAGTGGTTGTGAGGGGCCAGACGGGGCCGCGGAGGGGTCTAGATGGGGCCGCAAGGGGCCTAGACGGGTCGCGGAGGGGTCTAGACGGGGCCGCAAGGGGCCTAGACGGGACCGTAAGGGGAGGGGTTTCATTGAGGGTGGCTTCTGGGCATGAAGGGCTTTGTGTGGCAGGTGGCGCGACATGTGGCAGTCGAAACCCTCAATTTTCGCGTCAAATACGTTTAAGAATTTTGTGCTGATCCCCGATGAGAAAGTGTAGATAGCGCAGTGGTTAGTGTTCCTGCTCACGCTACCTCGCTGAAGCTGGCATATAGCTCACTGCTGAATTCGAAAATGAGTAGTTTGGCTCCTGCTCACGCTACCTCGCTGAAGCTAGCATATAGCTCGCTGCTGAATTCGAAAATGAGTAGTTTGGCTCTTGCTCATGCGATCAAGAGCAACAAGAACTCACAACTCACCGTCTAGTGGCGAAAAACCTTAAGGCTCCGTCGTCTTTTCCACCTGTTTGATGGCCCCGTAACTTCGCGATTAACGGTTAAAGTTTTGCGAATCCTTAGCGCGGCGGGCTACAGAATTTAGAATCGTGCCTACACAGCGACGCTGCTACCTCACGTCGTTAGGACTATAACCTGCTCGGCGGTGGCTCTCTTGCTATCGTTTGGCACGGGGACGAAATTCACGTGTGCCGACGTGATTCGTGCTTGGAATCGATCAGTGGGTGATTGCACGTTGCCAACCCCAGCTTCTACCTCCTGCTGCATGAGTAACGGTTTCGCAGCCCCACCCACGATCTCAACTTCCCGCCCCTTTTTCCACGTCCATATCCCCGCTTGCATCAGCCTCCCCCCAACCTTCCCCGTGACCTCTCTTGCTTCTTCAACTTACGACTACACTTTTCACATCATTCTTATGCATCTTCCACCTCCTATCTCTTCTTACATGCCACGAGCCCATTATCCATCACCATGACAAACCGTAAAAGGGGTCGTAGTGCTCTAGACTCTGAACCCCTTCCCCCTCCTCCTCCAGCCCGTTCGCATCCGACCCCAGCCTTTGCGACCCTTTCAACAACCTCTTCGATCCCCACACCGCCTCGCATTTCTCAGCCTCATCCATCTTCTTCTACCCTTTCTCAACAACCTCACGCAACATCAGCGCCGAAATTTTGTTGATTGTGTAGGTGGTTGTGGTATTTTGCTCTAGCTGGTTGTGGGCTAAGGGTTTGGGCAAAATGTGGTGGTTAGACTTGTTGCGGGCTGGAATTGATCTCGCACCCAACAAGCACCAGCAAACCTTTGCTATTCACTACAACACCTTTGGTGTTGCTAGTTTAGCACTGTGGGTTGTTGGGGATTGTTGTAGGGCGAGGGTTGGGTTGGTAGGGTTTGAACAACTTGTCACTTTTCAGATCTGAACTCTTGCTAAAGCTACTTTCTTGAACTAATCCATGGCTGCCTAGTAATTCCGCCAGGATACACCGTCGCACTTAGATCGCGATAGCGATCGGCCTAGATCTTTCTTGAAAGCGTGCATTACCATTCTGGAAAGTAGAGATTAAGAACTTTCTAACGCTTACCTGCTCATAGTTTAAGGTTACATGAGCTGCACGCAATGTTCCGTCGAAGTCGGCGGACTTAATCTCTTGTACGCTCTCCAGATTCGCTTGCTTTCCATCAGTGGTATCAGAGCTGGTTAGGCCTGCAACATTCCCTCTTTTCATCATATTTCGAATTGGTTGAAGGACCTCCAGATCTAGGGTTGGTCATGGCCCAGAAATTAGATGGCCCTCCTAGGTTCACTGGCTCGGATTTTTCGCTATGGCGGTTCCAGTTTACGCTTTGGCTAGGTATCAAAGACCTAGAAGGCGTTTTGGAGGGATCGGAGCGAAGACCTGAAGTTGATGAAGGAAAAGCATCTACTGGAGTCTCTAGCCAAGTGGGAGAAGGGGCTGGGGGAGCCTCTAGCTCATCCATAACTGAGGGAAGTGGAGGTGGATCAGCAGCATCGCGAACCAGAAGGCAACGGCTTAGTGCGGAGGAGCTTCTTAAGGCACAGGAAGCATGGGACTGCAAGGACAAGCAAGCTTTCTAGTACCTGTGTTGGGCCTTGGAAGGCCAACTAGAGCTCCTAAAGATGCTGATTGACCTGAAGGGCAAGCAAGGAGCAGCTGCACTAGCATGGAAGAGAGTTCAAGATTGACATTTGCAAAAGGGGTTGCTAAGCATACTCACATGGAGGAAGCGGTTCTATACCATGGAACGCAACTATGGCGATGGGGAGACCATGGTGCAGTATCTCCAGAGGGTGGATCAGTATATGAGAGCCTAAGAGGAGTTGAACTACACTGTAGATGAGAAGGAGATCATCTACACCGCACTCCAGGGGCTGGACCAAGAGGTGAACGAGGCCCTACTGCAGTACCTTCACCTTGAGCAACAGAAATGGACCAAAGCCTGGATATGGGAGGTGTTGGTCTCTGATGAGGCTCGCAAACGGGATGCTGGTAGAATAGTTGAAGGGGGAATGGGGGCAGGGGATAGGGCTGCCTTCAAGAAATACCAGCAGCGGCAAGGAGGTGGGGGGAAGAAGAAGGAGCTCGACAAGTGCCTCGTCCCTGGATGCAACCGGAAGCATTCTTGGAAGGAGTGTTGGAGCCGTCCTGATGGGTGGAAGCCTCAAGGGTACCCAGGAGAGGCTCCACCTGTCACTAGGCCTGAGTGGGTGGAGAGGAGGATGAAGAATGGAGCATGGAAGAAGAAGGGCAGCAAAGAGAAATCGGCAGCAACGGCGGCAAACGAGAATAAGAAGGGAAAAGAGGACTCATCGGATGATGGTTTCTCCTTCTTATCCTTGGAGAAGGAGACGGCGCTTGCTGGTCGTGTGTTGGCTGACCCCAAACAGCTCATTCTAGACTTTGGGGCAACCTGTGGAATGGTACCTCGGTGCGACCTCTTCACCACCTATCACTCCCTCCCACCTAACTCTAGAAATGTGATTGTGGGGAGCGGAGATACGCTGCAAGCAATCGGCATCGGCACCATCACCGTCATGGGGAAGGAGGGGGAGGTGCTGAATGTGAAGGGTGTGCTTCATGTTCCTGATTTGGCAGCCAACCTTCTCTCATGCTCTCAACTTGCGAGGCAAGAATACATATGCACCTTCACCATGGAAGGTGGCACGGTTCGCAAGGGTGGAGCTGTGGTGATGGAGGCCAAATTAGAGAAGGGCCTATACCTTGTTCCAGTTTGTGTGCCTCAGGTGGAGAGGGCACATGGAGTTGAAACCGAGGAAGCCGCTTGTAGCAGCCGTTGGAGGGATGTGGAGCAGGTGACTGCAGATTTGCTGCACCTACGCATGGGGCATGCAGGAAGGCAGCAACTTGTGGAGTGTGTGAAGAAGGGGGAGCTGAAGGGTGTGGAGATCAAGGAGGGTGGTGGGCAGCCAAGCAAGTGCCCTGATTGCACGACCGGGAAGCTGCCAAGGACCTCTTTCCCTACCTCCACCACTCGAGCCTCTGCACCTCTTGAGTTGGTGCACACGGATGTGTGTGGCCCCATGCAAACACCGGATAGGGAGAAGGGCAGCAAATACTTCATCACCTTCTTGGATGACTTCAGCCGCCTAAGTTGGGTTACCTTGGTGAAAACCAAGGATGAGGTGGCCAAGGTCTTCAAACGTTGGATACGCTATGCGGAGAGGGAAGCCGGGGCGAAGGTGAAGATACTAAGGTCTGATCGGGGTGGGGAGTACATGGGGAAGGATCTGGAGTCTTTCCTTGAAGACAAGGGCATCACCCACCAGCTTTCAGTTGCCTACACGCCGCAGCAAAATGGGGTAGCGGAGCGGCTTAATCGGACCCTCATTGACCTTGCCCGAGCCATGCTTGCTCATGCGCAGCTGGACCATACTTGGTGGGGGGCAGCAGTGCAATATGCCAACTGGGTTAAGAACAGAATGGGCAGCAAGGGGCTAGGGGGCAAGAGCCCTTACTTCATGTGGAGCAGGAAGGTGCCTAGTGTGTCCATGGCACGAGTGTGGGGGTGCATGGCGCAGTACAAAGTGCCCGACCAGCAACGGAGGAAACTGGATCCTAAGGCACAATGGGGCATTTTTCTTGGGGTGTCGGAGAGAAGCAAAGCTTGGATGTTGTGGAGTGTGGCGGATCAGCGGGTGGTGGAAAGCAGGGATGTGGTTTTCCACGAGGGGCTGAGCTATAAGGGGTGGAAAGAGCATGGTGCTAGTACAGTTGGGAGCTCCCTTCAGGATCCCTACACCTCTTCCATCTTTGAGGGGGCATGGGAGGACCCTCGAGAGGAGGTAGAGGAGCAGCAAGAGGAACAAAAGGCAGCTGCACCTCACCATGAGGAGTCACCAACTGCTGGTTCTACCCCTAACCCTAACGCACCAGCCCATGACCCGGAGCAGCCACAGGAGCAGCAGCAGCAACAAGAGAAGCCGCAGCAGCCACCACAGGAGCATACACTGCCCGTTCATGTGGGTAGGTGGCAGCAACTACTGCAGCAGCAGCTGTCCAAGTCACCACGGTCCCCCATGAAGAGAGTGACTTGGAAAGAGAAGCTGCAAAGTTCGGAGCAGGGGGAGGCTTCACCTCTGCGCCGCACCACACGCATCTCCCGGCCACCTAGAAGGTTCACACCAAGTGCACAGTATGCTTGCATGCATGATCATGAGGTGCATGACTTGGAGGAGTGCATGTTTGTGGATGCTGAGGGGGGTGAGCTTGGGCTTGATTTCTGTCTCATGGGTCAGGTGCATGAGCCCAAGTCGGTCAAGGAGGCCTTGTCCTCTCCTGAGTGGGTCGAGTCTATGCGTGCGGAGCTTGAGTCTCATAGGGTGAACAAGTCTTTTGAGCTGGTTGATCCAGCTTGTGTGCCACCTGGAATGGAGGTCTTGAGGTGTCAGTGGGTGTGGAAGTATAAGCACATGGCTGATGGGAGTATTGAGAGGCCTAAGTCCAGGTTGGTGACCATGGGGAACACTCAAAGACGAGGCGTTCACTATGACCAGGTATATACCCCAGTAGGTAAACCTACCACCCTGAGAGGCTCCTTTGGGATGGCAGCATCCTCGGGGTCTCACATCCATCACATGGATGTGACCACTGCCTATCTTCATGGGGTCTTGAAGGAGGAGCTGTACATGAGGCAGCCCCCTGGTTTTGATGATGGGTCCGGCAGAGTTTGGCGACTCAGGAAATCAATCTATGGGCTAAAGCAAGCTCCAAGGCAGTGGTACCTCAAGTTTGACGAGGCGCTGATGGATTTTGGGTTTGAGAGGTCGGAGTGTGACCCCGCCTTGTACCACTTGGTGAGGCATGAGGGCCGGCTGTCCCTCTACCTCTAGGTGGATGACATTCTGCTCATGTCTTCGAGTATTGTCTTGCTGGACGAGGTGAAGGGTCTCTTGTCCTCTCGTTTCCGCATGAAGGACTTGGGGGAGGCTAAGTACTATTTGGGGGTGCAGATTGAGCGTGATGAGAGTGGCATCTTGATTCATCAGGAGAGGTACATTCTCAACATGCTTGAGTCCTTTGGCCTTTGTGAGGCTAACCCCGTGCGTACCCCTCTCCCTACAGGGTTCGACGTGCATGCACATGCTGAGGAGCCCTTGCAGCGAGATGAGCTGGTCCAGCTCTATCAAAGTATTGTGGGGTCTCTCATGTATGCAAGCACGACCAAACAGCCCCAGATTGCTTATGCAGTGTCACAGCTGTCCAAGGTGGTGTCTTGTCCCAAGGCATTTCACCTGCAGGCTGCCAAGAGAGTGCTAAGGTACCTGAAAGGTTGTGTCAAGTCAGGTATATTCTACCCCGCACACAGCAAGCCTCAGGTTGAGTTGGTGGGCTTTAGTGATGCTGATTATGCTGGAGATTCAGCTGATCGCAAGAGTCACACCGGCTATGTCTATTGCCTTAATGGTGCAGCCATCTCTTGGCAGAGCAAGAGGCAGCCGGTGGTTGCATTGTCTACCACTGAGAGTGAGTACATCAGTCTGTGTCAGTGCATTCAGGAGGGTGTGTGGCTGAAGCGTTTGTTTGGGGAGTTTGGGCATGAGTTTACTGGTGGTGTGCCTGTGTTTTTGGACAACCAGTCTGCCATTGCCCTTGCACAGAATGCATGCTTGCATGGCCGCACCAAGCACATGCACGTTTGGTGGCATTTCATCAGGGAGATGGTGGCAAGCGGCGAGGTGATCCTCCGGTGGTGCCCAACCAACTGTCAAGCAGCAGACATACTCACCAAACCCCTTCCTTTTGAGCGGCATGGTGTGTGCATGTCCTTGATGGGGATGCAGCCCCATGTCAGCATGGTGCCTGAGGAGGATGTGGGAGGACTGGTGCTTCTCTGCCTTGACGACCTCATGCTGTGGATGGCGCCCCTCCCTGGGCAAGGGGGAGTGAAGTGAAGGATTTTGCCAAGTGGTGTTCAGCCACCTCCAGCACGAGCAAGGGGGAGTGTTGATCGTGTAGGTGGTTGTGGTATTTTGCTCTAGCTGGTTGTTGGCTAAGGGTTTGGGCAAAATGTGGTGGTTAGACTTGTTGCGGGCTGGAATTGATCTCGCACCCAACAAGCACCAACAAACCTTTGCTATTCACTACAACACCTTTGGTGTTGCTAGTTTAGCACTGTGGGTCCTTGGGGATTGTTGTAGGGCGAGGGCTGGGTTGGTAGGGTTTGAACAACTCGTCACTTTTCAGATCTGAACTCTTGCTAAAGCTACTTTCTTGAACTAATCCATGGCTGCCTAGTAATTCCGCCAGGATACACCGTCGCACTTAGATCGCGATAGCGATCGGCCTAGATCTTTCTTGAAAGCGTGCATTACCATTCTGGAAAGTAGAGATTAAGACCTTTCTAACGCGTACCTGCTCATAGTTTAAGGTTACGTGAGCTGCACGCAATGTTCCGTCGAAGTCGGCGGACATAATCTCTTGTACACTCTCCAGATTTGCTCGCTTTCCATCAAATTTGTCACGAAACAACAGAAGGACGTCCTCCAGCAGGTTTTTAAGGAAACTCTTCCCACTTCACCGTCTTCATCACGATCCCAAACATCTCATCCTCCGCAATCGCCTCCTCAAAACCCACCCTCTCCCTCCTCAGACCCTCCTCCAGTCTCCACTGCAAATGTTCCTCATTCCTCAGCCCCTACCGACGATACGCACCTGCTGTCACACTACAAAACCGATGCTACACCCTCTCAGCAGCATCCTCCTCCTCCTCCCCCCAATCATCACTCCACGCAACCAGGCCCGCACTACCCCGCACCCTCGTATACTTCCAACAACCCATCACCTCCTCCTAACCCGCCCTCACTACCTCCTAGGCAAGCACCAAACCCTCCAGCTTCCTCCACACACCAGCCACCCTCTCCTCCTCCAGCCCCATCTGCAGGCCCTTCTCCCACCACCTCTTCATTTCACTGCCCCATTTGCAATCGCCTCTGCGCCAACGCCGGCACCCTTTCTCGCCATGTCTCTGCGTGCTCGCGTCACTCCAGTGCACGTAAGCAGGCTGCTCGCCCTCCACCTCCTCGCCCCCCACCCTCTGCACCACGAGCATCGTCCCCACCCGTCATCCCTGAGTAGACTTGGGAGGCGGTACTCACCTGGGATTGGTCAGGTTTCTTCAGCCCCACTGTCTTGCCAGGGCCTTTGATTCAACGCATTCCTCCTCGCATCCGCCTCCTCATGCTCGACGTCCTCCTCATTCCTCTCCACCGCCTCGCCGCTTGCCCGGGTGACACAGCTGCCCACCTCATCATCCTTGCCTTTCTTTGCCTCATCATACTCACATTGTGCATCCACTGTGTCCGTCCAACACGAAGGGACTTTGCCTACGGCATGCGCACACCACCAGAGTGGTCACAATGTACACCGCTACTCACCCTACACTACGACATCACCTTCACACCACACCGAAACATCCATGCACACAACAACATTGTCGGAACGCCTAGCAAGAACACTTGGCAACATTGTTCCGCGACCCTAGTTTCAATGAACCAATAAACGCCAACCAGCGCCAGATCCCTTTGCACTCGGGATAGTAGCTACAGTAACTTATAGTTACAGAACGATGATATTGCCGATGGTACCGTTAACAAGATGCTATTCTATGCACAATAGTAATAAACACTGATTGTTGTGATTAAAAAAATGCATCTTAAAAGCAAATTAATTTATGGATACGAAATCATAGTACTACGGTTTATAGATCAGTGCAACAAGAGAATGGCCTCCCAGGGATGTCGCGGGCTGTAGAGAGCCAAATACACAAGACCGCTCAACAGCATGTTTTGCGGCTCCATTTCCCGGCTGTGCGCCTCAACACCCTCTGCCATGCACCAAGGTCATTCCTTGACTAAGCCAGTACGGGCAACTCTAACGTTTTTACACTCTGCCGCTATCGTCCACTCCACCCCTCCACGCCTTTCCGGTCCCATATGGGTGTCGCGTTGTGCCTGTGTTGGGCTCGACACAGTGAAAAACCGGAGGAAAAATGATCAACAAACACTTGAGCGAGTGTAGCCTTTTGGGATATAAACAGACAAGAGGGTGTACCTTCCACGTGCAACAGACGCTACTCTCCACCAATCCTGCATTGCCTAGGTGGCGCGGGCAGGTGGAGCGGGAAGGCAAGTAATAAGGCCAAAACAGAGACAGCATACAAGATCCAAGCTGATTATGCGTTTTAACCCTACGCCACCAAGTCATGTGCCTACTCTCCCCTCGAAGCCAAATTAAAAATACCGTGCCGCCCATCAAAGCCAAGTGAACTCCATAGACACCCCTCCCACATTAATGTCAATGAAATCCACGCGTGTGGGGTGTGACAGGCATATGACTACCACTGCCACTTCCCCCCTTGCAACACCACCCCCCCTCCTCCTCCCCAAGTCACATGACGCTTGCCTCAGCGCTGCTTTGACTCACCTCGGGAGTGACGCAGAAAACATAGGTAAGAAGTAAGAGTGGTAGCTAGGAGCTCATACACCCCCGCCCCATGGTTTAGGTGCCCGAGTGTTAGCAGCTGGAACGCGATTGAGCTTGCCTAGGGTTGAGACCAGCTGAGTGGTTTAGGGGAGGGGTGGAAGTACCTCGGGCCTAAGGGGCACGGATTTTCCATTCAGCTCAAGCCATTTTTTTAGTTTAGTCATGTCAGCATATGTCAGTGGAAAAATGCCTGCGGGCCCAGCACTGCATAGGCAAGACTGTCCCTGAGGGTCGTTATGCGGAGTGGTAGTAGGCGAGCTGAAGGGGAGGTAATGGACAGGTACAGTATAGGACACTGTGATATATATCAATTTGCCGCTTTTGCCAAGGAGGCCTATCTTTTATAGTATAATCTCCTTGCTCCCAAACCATGTTGTTCTTGCCATTATTCGCAAAAACAGCGTACTACATCAGATGGGTAGGAAGGGGAGTGGAGAGCGACAGGGGAGGGAGGGGGAGAGGATCCAAGGTTGGTGGAGGACGGGTGGCAGTAGAACTTCCATCCGTGTATCACTTGGTCTTGGTAATCCCGGGAAACTCCACGCCCTCCCATATGCTTTCTCATTCAACTTAGACAACAACTAATTAACTCTCATAGTGAGCCTCTTCCATGCAGCCAGCTGGGTTGTGGGGGGCGCGAAATCGGAGAGATCGCATAAAGACCTACTGCCCTCTGATGCCTCGCGCGCCCTGAAGGAGGCAGGGGGGAGGCTTGTGAGAGTGCTTGCGGGACTCTCAGCGCCCTGAGAAGTGATGGCGTCTGGAGAGTGGTGAAAGTGATGGCATGAAGTAAGAAGTTCACACAAAGTCTTCTGTTTAGGCGCAACTCAAGACTGCTGGGGGAGGGTGGAAGAAGTGATGGGAGGGAAGCAGGTGGTGGCGAGTGTGGGGAAATGTGAAACTAACCTCACATGGAGAATTTGGTTGTGAGAGATGCAAGGGGTGAGGGACGCGTGAGTACAGACGGGATAACTGTGTGGCCCACTTGAATAGTCCGTAAGTTGATGTCACCATGCTCACTTGAGCTAGTGTCGTAAGTTGATGTTATTAGCGACTACACTCCTGGGGTTGTTAGGTTCTTCCAGCACGCACCAATCCCGTAGAGCCACACAACCACCCACCACATTAGACACCCACCACAAGAGCAAAGCCGACCACCCACCACATGAGACAAAGCACTCAACCACTCAAGTACAAGCACATCACCCACCACATGAGACAGGGCACTCCATCTATGCACCTTGAGCTCGACAACATCTGGGGAAAAGAATTGGATAAAATGGAGCCTTGGGGATTGAACTTGGGAGCCACTAACCTTGCTGTTCTGTGCTGGGAATCCGCCCCCCCCCACGACCAGGACACGAACTGCCCCTCTTGAAGCCAACAGCTTCTATAGGATGGGGCAAGGGAGGGAGATCATATGAGTGTGGACACAGGAAGTTACAGAAAGAGAGATGATCCCATTATTTGTCAGACATACACGACCTAGCCTATGTAGGCTGTAGCGGGGTAGACACTAAGGGAAACTCAACTCTAAGGTTTCATATTTGTATCACACACTTTCCTAGTTTATTCATTCCTCTTTCTTCACATGGTATAGAGCGGGTTCCCTAGTGGGACCGTTTCTTCCTAAGGGCCCACCTTTAAATTTTTTTTTTTTTTCCAAACCTGCCGGAAGCGCACTTTGCGCTCTGACCTGCCCTACCCTTTCGCGGCCCCTTAGCGGCCTGCCCTGCTCCTGAGGCCCGTCACGGCCCCCCTTTGCGGCCCCTTTGCGGCCCTTTCGCGGCCCCTTAGCGGCCCCCCTTCGCGGTCCCATAGCGGCCCCTTCGAGGCCCCTTCGCGGCCCCTTAGCGGACCCTTCACGGCTCCTTCACGGCCCCTTCGCGGCCCCTTAGCAGCCCCTTCGCGGCCCCTTCGCGGCCCCGCCACGTTGCCCGTAGCGGCCCCGCCCCGTCGCCAGTCGCGGCCCCGCCCCGTTGCCACCCGGGTGTCGCCCCTGCCTCATCGCGACGCCTCAGCGGGACCCACGCGTCGCCCCCGCCTCAATGCGACGCCCATGCGGGACCCGCGAGGCGCGGCTCCTGCACGTCGCGACGCCCCAACGGGACCCGGGCATCGCCCTCGCTTGTCGCGACGCCCCTGCGGGACCCGCGCGGCGTCGCCCCTGCCCGCCGCGGCGCCCTGCCCTAACCCGCGCCCGACCCGCAGTAGCCGCCCTTGCAGCAGCAGCCCCTGCAGCAGCCACCCTTGGCCCCTAGAGCAGCCGCCCCTGGCCCTTGGAGTAGCCGCCCTTGGAGCAGCCGCCCTTGCAGCTGCCGCGGAGCCCTCGCCCTGCAGTGGTAGTGGCCTCGTCATTGCCACCGTCGTCCGCCTGCCCTTCTCGCCACTGGTGAGCACTGCCATGCCCGTACTACTGTTACTGCTGCTCCTGCTACTACTGCTCTTTCTACTGCTACTGCTGCTCCTGGCGTGGCCAGATGCAGCTCCAGCGCCGTCCGCGTGAGTCCCTCACGCCCCAACAGCTTCGTGAGTGGTACGCTAGTTGGGGTTGTAAGGGTGGCCGCGCTGCTACTAGTGCTAATGCTGCTCCTGGCGGTGGCCAGATTCAGCTCCAGCGACGTCTGCGTGAGTCCCTAACGCCCGAGCAGCTTCGTGAGTGGTACGCTAGTTGGGGTTGTCGGGGTGGCCGTAGTGGGAGTCGTCATGGAGTGAGTAGTTTGGGAGCTTCTTGTAGTCGCAAGGTGCAGCTGCAGCATCGCCTTCGCGCGGTCTTTTTGCCCCAGCAGCTTTGTGAGTGGTACGCTCAGCGTGGAGGGTCATGGGGTACTGCTCGCTGCTCGTACGTCATTCACACTGGTGCTCGGACTGGTCAGCCTTGTAGAATGTTTGGTCACACAGAGTCCCGCTACTTCGCCCGTCCGAGCGACGCTCCCCGACTGGGTGGAGCTGCTTAGGCAGAGGGAAGATATCTATGCTCTTGAGTATGATACTATCCTCACTGCCATGTATGCATTGCCTACTAGTGCTGAGGGTGCCTGTTGCCTGTGTGTGCCGCCTAACCCCGGTATCCGGTCTGCAACTCTAGGTACTGGTGAGGCTGCTGCTCTAGGTGCAGGTGCGTCTCCTGCTCCAGGTGGTCGTGAGGCTGCGGCTCTAGGTGCTCCTAAGTCTACTGCTCCAGGTGCTGGCGAGTCTACTCTCTCTGGTGCTGCGCCTGCTGCGGTCTTACACACCTTCACCCTTGACTCGGGTGCTTCCCTCTCCTTCTTTCAAGACCGCACCACACTCACGGTGCTTAGTCGGCCGGTTGCAGTCTCCCTGGCAGACCCCTCTGAGGGTCCTGTCCTTGCCCACTACTCCACTATCGTACCGTGCCTGCCGGCCCCTTCTGGCTCCCTATCCGGTCTTTACCTCCCCTCATCCTCTACGAACTTGGTGAGTGGTGCTGATCTCTAGGATAGGGGGGGTTGACCAGTTCACTCCTACGAGTCAGCGAATGACCCATTGCACGTGTGCTCAGATGGGCCGCCACTTGGCCACGTTCACCCGTCAGCCAGGGTCGAGCCTGTACACACTGACTACCGAGTCTCCTCCGGTTGCTGCGTCTGGTAAGGTAGTTGCGTCGGGTCAGGTGTTTGCTGCAGCGTCCAGGTCTGGTCCTGAGTCTGCCCCCTGCTCGTGTCGTCTCGTGTCTCACCAGACTCTCCTCTGGCACCACCGCCTTGGTCACCCCTCCCTGTCTCGTCTCCGAGGCATGGCCTCCCGTGTCCTTGTCTCTGGTCTCCCCCGGTCCCTCCCTCCCCTTCCCCCGGGGCCTGCCCCTACCTGTGTTCTCTGCGTCGAGGGGCGGCAGCGCGCCGCTCTTTAGTCCTCCGAGTTTCCTCCAACAGAGGCTCCGCTGCAGACTCTCCACATGGACGTGTAGGGCCCAGTCTGCGTCCGTGGACAGGGTCACGAGCGTTACTTCCTGCTGGTGGTTGACGACTACTCATATGATACCACAGTCTTCCCCTTGCGCAGCAAGGGTGAGGTCACTGAGGTGTTGATCAGCTGGATCCGCGCTGCCCGTCTCTAGCTCAGAGAGAGTTTCAGCTCGGACTTTCCTGTTCTGCGTCTGCACTCCAACAAAGGTTGAGAGATTTCCTCCAACCCTCTGCGAGCCTTCTATCGTGCACGAGGCATCCACCAGTCGTTCACACTTCCGGCCTCTCCACAGCTAAATGGAAATGTTGAGCGCTGCATCGGCATGGTCATGGACGTCGCTCGTACGTCCATGATGCATGCGACTTCTCTCCGTTTTCTGTGGCTGTTCGCGGTTCAGTACGCAGCGCATCAGATCAAACTTCAGCCCCGGGTCTCCGTGCTGGAGACCTACCCTACTCTGCGGTGGACGGGGAAGATTGGCGATGCGTTTGCGTTCCGTGTCTGGGGATCTCGAGATTTCGTCCGCGACTTGTCTGTGGACAAGCTGTCCTCCTGTGCTGTTCCCTGTGTCTTCCTTGGCTTCCCCCCTGACGCGCCTGGGTGGCAGTTTTACCACCCCACTTCGCGCCGTATTCTAACCTCCTAGGACGTCACGTTTAACGAGTCGGTTCCTTACTACCGTCTCTTCCCCTACCGCGCTGCCCCCCCTCCCCCCCCCCCGGCCACTCTTTCTTGCGCCAGGTCCCCCCCCGGTAGGCCCCCTCCCCCCTCAGGGTCCTGCCCCCTTAGGTGTGTCTCAGGTAGACACAGTTGAGCCTGTCGAGGTAGCTATTGACTCTGGTGCTGCTAATGGTGCCGAACCTGCGGGTGCCGAGTCTGGGGGTGCTAAGCCCGAGTGTGCGGAGCCTCGGGATGCTGGGTCTGGGGGTGTTGAGTCCTGGGGTGGTGAGCGTGGGATTGCTGAGTCTGGGGGTGCGGAGCTTGAGGGTGCTGGGCCTGCTCGTGTTGAGTCTGGCGGTGCTGGGCCTGGAGGTCTTTCGGGTGCTTCATCCCGGCGGGAGCTACCCTCTCCACAGGAGCTGCGCGAGTGGTTTGCTCGACGCTCGAGCCGTGCTGCTGGAGCTGGTGGTGCTGCCGGAGCTGGAGCTTCTACTGGTACTGGGAGTGCTGGAGCCACGGGTCCCGGAGGTGCTCGTAATGGAGGTACTTGAGCTGATGGGCCTGGTGGTGCTCCTGGTGCTAGAGCTGCTGACGGTGCTGGAGCTGGTGGTGCTGCAGGAGTGGGTGCTGCTAAAGGGACTAGAGCCAGAGCTGCTGCGTCTTCCGGTGGTCCTGCGGGAGCTGGAGCTATTGGAGGTACTGGAGCTGGGGGTGCTGCTGGAGCTGGTGCTCCTGTGGGTACTGGAGTTGGCGCTCCTGGAGCGGCTGGTGGTGCTGCTGGAGCAGGTGGAGCTGCGGGAGTCGTAGCTGACACTGGGCGTGCTGGTGCTGTCCCTGCTGATTCTGGAGGTGCTGCGCGTCCACGAACATCCTTCGTTAAGCTCCTTGAGCAGGTTCTTGGTCTTCCGCCCTCTACTGGTCCTCCTCCTTCCTTAGAGTGTCCATCGCCTGTCCAGTCTGAGTCACAGTTACAGCTGGCCTCCCCATTGCCTGCTCCTTCTCCCTACACTGGCCCTACTGGAGGTCTTGCTGATCATCGTGAGCCTGAGTCTCGTCCTGCATCGCCTGTTTGCGCTGCTCGCACTGGTCGTCATGTTCCGCGTCAGCGTCCTCCTGCGGTTTCAGGCATATACCAGATGGCACTGCATCCTTCCACTACTCCAGTGCGTGTGCCTTTGCCGTCTCCTCCAACATCCTCTCTTCTTGCTCTTGCTGACCCGGAGTCTGACTCCCTTCGTGCTGCCAGTCCTACTGTCACGCGTTTCCTCGCTACTGTTGTCACTGACCCTTCCTTTGAGTCCTCTGCTACGTCTGCCTTAGTTGCTGAGCTTGTTGACTTTGCTGCTCACTGCTGTCTAGTCTACGCCGCTAGTCTTCTTGCTAAGTCTAAGTCTGTCTGTCCTCCGTCCGTCGAGGGTGAGTGTGCTCTTAGCACGGACGTCCTTGAGGACAGGCAGGAGGATTTCTAGTGTTTTGCTGCTGCTTTACCCCATCTCGTGTCCATGCTGATTGCACCTGAGGGAGACCCGGATGCACAAGACATCCCGACTCCGCGCTCTTATGCAGAGGCGATAGAGGCTCCCTACTCCTCTCAGTGGCAGTCAGCCATGGACGCAGAGATGGCTTCATGGAAGTCCACAGGCACCTACGTCGACGAGGTTCCCCCACCTGGGGCGAACATCGTCAGTGGCATGTAGATTTTCAGGGTGAAGCGACCGCGGGTTCTCCGCTTGTCTTCAAGGCGCGTTACGTGGCTCGAGGCTTCAGTCAGCGGTAGGGAGTTGACTACTTTCTGACCTTCTCACTCACCCCGAAGATGAATACTCTTGGGGTACTGTTGCACATAGCCGCTCAGCCCGACTACGAGCTTCACTCTCTTGACTTCAGCACAGCTTCCCTGCAGGGCAGCCTGCACGAGGAGATCTGGCTGCGCCGCCCACCTGGCTTCACTGGGTCGTTTCCTCCTGGTACCCAGTGGAGCCTCTGACAGCCAGTCTACGGTCTTTGCCAGGCGCCTCATGAGTGGCATGACACACTGAGGACTACACTTGCGGCTCTTGGGTTTGCTCCTTCTACTACCGACCTGTCACTGTTTCTACGCACCGACACCTCTTTGCCGCCGTTCTACACCCTCGTGTACGTCGACGACTTGGTCTTTGCTACTGTTGACACCATTGGACTCGCCCATGTGAAGTTTGAGCTGCAGAAGAGACACACGTGCACAGACCTGGGTGAACTGCGCAGCTACCTTGGCTTGCAGATCACCCGGGATAGAGCACGGCGCACCATTACCCTCACTCAGTCACACATGGTGCAGCAGGTCCTTCAGCGCTTCGACTTTTCGTACTCCTCGTCTCAGGCCACTACTCTGTCTACCCGCCACTCGCTCTCAGCTCTGCCATCGGATGAGTCCGTAGAGCCAAGTGGCCCGTACCCAAAGCTTGTTGGCTGCCTCATGTACCTGATGATCCGCACTCGACCTGACCTGGCATACCCTCTTAGCATCTTGGCACGCTATGTTGCTCCTGGGAGACACCGACTAGAGCACATGGTTGCAGCAAAGAGGGTGTTGCGCTACTTGTGCAGTACATCGGACATGGGGCTCGTGCTTGGAGGGCGAAGTTTAGTGGTCCTCACTGGTCATGCAGACGCGTCTTCGGTTGACGACCTGGCTACGCAGCGGTCGTCACAGGGTTACACCTCCAGCCTTGGTTTCGGCTCTGTTTCGTGGCGGTTTACTCCCTCGTCTTCTATTCTTAGCTCCAGCTGTGAGGCTTAGACCTATGCGGGGCCCATGGCTGCACAGGAGTTACGCTGGCTCACCTACCTGCTGAGTGACCTGGGAGAGCCACCTCGTTCTCCTCCAGTTGTGTACGTTGACAACAAGGCCATGCTGGCCTTGTGTCGGGAGCACAGACTGGAGCACAGAACGAGGCACATTGCTCTTTGCTACTTCCTTGCTCGTGAGCTGCAGCATCGTGGTCAGCTGTGCCTTGCTTACGTGGCCTCTAGGGCCAACACTACTGATATCTTCAGCAAGGCACTTCAGCCTTGTGATCATTAGCGCTTCTGTACTATGCTAGGTCTTGTGCCTACTTGGCCTCTCTTGCTTACCTCTTGATTTTGTTTGTACTGTGATCTCTATGTACCTGCACCTCCTTGTTTACCTTTACATATAATCCTGCATGTGAACTGGCCTTGTGGCCTTTAACTTGTGTTCGGAATGTGTCGTGACATTGTGATCCACCCTGAGGTTGCTTTCCTTTGCTTTGCCTGACTGGTCTTATGACCCCTTGTTCTCTCCCACTTTGCCTATGGGGGTGTGTCAGATATACATGACCTAGCCTATGTAGGGTGTAGCGGGGTAGACACTAAGGGGTACTCAACTTTGGGGTTTCATATTTGTATCACACACTTTCCTAGTTCATTCATTCCTCTTTCTTCACATTATTGCTTGATGTTTTGGTATTGCCAGCATTACAGGCCCTCCGGGTGGGAAGGGGGAGCAAGCTAGGGACACAAAAAAAGAGTGAGTATACCAGGAAGACAAACAGTGGATGGAAATCGTGGTGCATCCACCACTTATCTTCCCCAGACCCGCCGTAAAAGACACTGTGCCCTTGGAGCCTCTGTGTGTGTGCCCCCCCCATCCCGCCTTCCTGCTGTCTCCTCCTCCTTCCCCTCCTGCCATCTGCTACAATGTCCGCGGCAGTGGTTGTTGCAATTGGCTGTTCATTTTATGTCCCTGCTTGTGCCATACCAACACCTTCCCTTTATGCATCTTCTCTCCCCCCCTCTCCCTGCCCTCTCTTCCTTCTGCTTAGGAGAACAAGGGAAGGGATGAATGGGGGAGTGGGAACAATTGGGAGTTGGGAAGATGGGGAGGAGTGGCAGGCCAGAAGGACGGAGAGGGGTGAATAGGGTGGTTTAAGCTTCTAGGGCGTGTAGGGGATGGTCACTCGCTTTTGCTCGTGCGGTTGGAGGAAGGGAAGGGGCTGGGGAAAAGTAAAGAGGTGGGAGAGAACACAGGGCAGCAGTGATCAGCAATGGACAATCACATGGCTGACTTCTTACCCAGACCTTCCTCCCACACCTTACCGGCTTCCGTTACCCCTCTAATCCCACTTTACATTTGCGTTCTTCCCGGATGGTCAAACGGGCAATCACGCGGCTGACGGGTTGCAAATATCAACCTATATCCCACTCCTTACCCGTTTTCATTCCCACTTATATCCTACCTGCCCCACACACCCACTGGAGAAATAGGTTCCTTTCACCAGGAGGTATGGGCAAGGTTTCAAGCCCCCTCCCCCCCTTCCTCTGCTCCTGGTATGTCCTCAAACACTCCACCCCCCCACATCCACGGGCTCTCACTAGGAAGAAGGGAAGCTGGGCGCTGTTTCACGACATATGTCCCGACGTCTCACACAACGGCACTTATCGCGTGATGTGGCGTGCAAGCATACCCCAGGGAAGCGATAGTCTGTAGTGCATCGAGGCGGAGGCCCTACGGCACCGTCATTAGAGCCAAGAACTGCCATGATGACATGCTAACCCTCAGGGAACCCAACCACCAACCCAACCGTGCACTCGCTCCTGAACGGGTGGACACATAGTCTGTGGTGGAGGCGAGGACCAAATCTCCATCACAAGGGCAAGACTCACCTACCCTCACAAACTATTACCTTCACCCGACTCCATTGCACCGCTCAAACCACATTGCTCCTCTCATTGGCACCTGAAATTGAGCTCCCCGAACTGTGCTCCCCCCACTCTACTCATCTCGATTAGGTGCCAGCCTAACGTACGCTCCCCAAACATAGCTTCTCCTTCTATACCTCGCATCACAATCCCTCGTATTTAGCGCTGCCCGCTTCTGCAACTCTGAAAATAATAACTTAACCCACCGGATGATGGTAGATCCGCATTGGGTTGAAATGAGACCACGAAGTGGTCGTCAATGAGTAGACGCCTCCACGTGAAAGCGAAACTCTAGTAGGGGGGAGTGCTGACGGCACCCAATTTTAAGGGGGTGCCACAGCATGCGTTTCCAACAAGCTACAAACATATTGCCACAGAGACAACAACACCTTGGTAGTCCAGGGGTCACAGCCGCTACACCTCACACTTTCCACCTACCAGATTCGGTGGCCAGCCCTCTTCCTTCCTTCCCTACTCTCTGTTTCACCTATACCATACTTACCCCTCATGTACTTCTGACATCCATCCGATCTGCCCCTCACATGCCACCATCTCAAATGGGCATAATGGGCCTTCGGTTTGCCTGGGAACTCTCTGTCTAGACGTTGACAAGGGTCAAACACAACACAATATGATTGCCAAGATTGCAATCAGTGGAGAAGCATCTCTACCATAAATGACACTAAGATGTGCTGTGTGTTCTGCTCATGAAATTGAGTCAGTCACCATTATCCACTCTAGTCATTGCACCTCAAACCCCCTATGTGAAAAATTAGAACACATGATCATTTAGGTACCACTCGTCATCGCGCACAAACGATGGCACCACATGACCAACCTGGGTCAGAGTAGATATTGGTACAACGGCATAGCTGGTGCCATCGACGACAGGACGGTGCAGCGAGTATGTTTCAGCTCCCGTAATCCCATCCATCCGGACATGGCTAAGCAGCTGGATGAACGTAAAACCTGAGTTGTCCTACACGGAGTCCTTGAAGAGCAATAATACTTTGCCGAGGCATTGGCGGCCAAGATAGGAAAAGACGACGTACGAGAAGCAAGGCTTCCCATGAAATTTCGGGACAGCCCTAACCCACTCAGGATGGTACTCAGAGCCGTCGGTGCCCCCGCGTCGCTGCAACGCCAGTGCATTGTGGACCTGGTGGTGTTGGACATGGGTACTTAGAACTAGTGATGGACTGGTCTCTCGGTGTAGGGGAACCAACTAGCCAGGGTAACGAGTTCGCGCGTGACTCGCACTGGCCCCACCTGAATGACGTTGGGGGTCAGACCCCGCTGTCGCATAGCTGCACGGAGGTGAACCATGCTGCTAGGGTGGGCCTTGTCATAAGCTTGCCATAGTTCAACTTTCCTTTCCCTTGCACTATCGGAGGGCATAATGACCATGCTCGTGGACGTACGGGTCAGCCCTGCTGACCCGGTCAGTAGCGCTTGCATGGTCACGGCCCACATAGAGGGGTGTGCGTAGGGTAGTCATTAGGGGCATACCTGGTGTAAACATGTCCGTCTAGCAACATGTCGAAACGGGCAATGTGATAGATGGTAAGGACAACAATCGTGGGGGCTGGATGCTTGAAGAAGCTATACATACCTCGGCCATTGCTGTCATGTACTTCTCATCGGATTGAAGACGGCCCAGTAATGCACGCATTGCCCTCCTGACCTCGTCAGCCGTCACGATGGCACGGTTTATTTGGCGCCGGTTGGAGGATCTGTATGGTCGCTTGACGATCTTGACGTGGCTATGCTCAAAGTGGAATACTCTTCGGGCACACCCCTGGTCTCAATTGCGTAAGGCAAATGTGTCGTCGAATGAACCTTCATGAGCCTCCACATAAACTTCTGATCAAGGAACTCACGCTTCAGCATTGCCAACAGGCTGTCACTCAAATCGGGCAAGGCAATCAAGACATTTCGAGGACACCACAGCCATTAGTCTTGTCAAGGCATAAACACATAATTAACAAGTAAACCTTGATCCCATGGATGGCACGCACTTGCGCTGCTTCAAAATGACGCGGCGTATGGTCGTTGGAGTGTGATGCGCCTCTCAGAAACAGGCCGTATACCATTGAAGTAGGTATACCTCCATCTATGATGCCGTCAGAATCCCATCAAAAATGAAATCAGAAATCTGCATCATGGCCCTGTGCTGAGAAGCGGAATAATTGGCGCCACCCTGGAATTATTTCCCCGGTTTCAGGAGTTTCAGCCCAACTGCCCGCGCAAGTTTGTACAGCTGGCGATGTCTCTTGCGGTGCGTTATGACAACTGTGAACAATGGGCAGGGGCCTGAAGTCGGAGAACAGAGTGGTGTCAATCCAAAGTGAGGCGTACCTGTCCATCACAGCAAGAACACCTGGAGAATTGCCGTCACATATCTGCTCAAGAAAATGCTTCCACGGGCCAATGTCCACCACGTGGAGCGAATCCGGAAGTACGCATCCGTATGGGTTGCCCCTCACCGTCCAAGCCAGGTTCCATTTCCACATCGCGCACTGCAATATGGAAAGGAAAACCTCATAAGCACCACGTGGGCATCAAAGTCTGAGCCCCCAAACTATCATGTTCCGTACGTCACCTCGACGTGGTGCGTGCCGTGTGCAGTGGCGGTCTCCTGGTCCTCGATGTGTTCACGCTGACTCTTAGGTGTTCGGATTATAAACAGGCGGTCCTTGCAGTCAAGTAACTCCTGGGGTACTTCGCACATCGAGCACACTTGTGCCGAGCGATGCTGCATTGTCCTAGTGACCTTGCAGCCCTTGGGGTAGTCACATACATATGCATATAGGAGAGGGTAAACCACCCTCTTAACCCCTGACGAGTCCATCATGGATGTGCTGTAAAACTCATATTATATAGCTTGTGTAGGCTATAGTGGGGTAGACACTATGGGGTACAGTTTCCTAGGGTTTCCTATTTGTACCCAACTTTGTGCTAGTTCATTCATTCCTCAATTCTCACATGGTAAAAAGCACGTTCCCTAGTGGGAACTTCCTAGGGCCCACCACTGAACATCGATTTTTTTTTCCTGCCCTGAGATCGAGTCGCTCCTGACCGAGGCGCGCCCTGTGTGCCGCCCTCCCCTTAGCGACTCGTCGCACCGCCCTCAGTGGCCCTCCCCCTCTCTCACGGCCCCTCGCGACCCCGTCGCCGCCCTCCTAGCGGCCCGTCACGCCGCCCTCAGCGGCCCCTCCTCCACGGCCCCGTCGCCGCCCTATCGCAGCCCCGTCGCCGCCCTCTCGCAGCCCCGTCGCCGCCCTATCGCAGCCCTATCGCCGCCCTATCACGGCCCCGTTGCCGCCCTATCGCGGCCCCGTCGCAACCCTCTCGAGGCCCCGTCGCTGCCCTATCGCGACCCCGCCGCCTCCCTCTCGCGGCCCCGTCACCGCCGCTCGCGGCCCTATCGCCGCCCGTAGCAGCCCTGCAGCCGCCCCTCGCGGCCTCGTCGCCGCCCTCTCGCGGCCGCGTCACCGCCCTCTAGCAGCCCCTGTCGCCGCCCTCTTGCGGCCTCGTCGCCGCCCCTCCGCGGCCCCGCTACCGCTCCTAAGCGGCCCCGTCGCCGCCCCTAAGCGGCCCCGACACCACCTCCAATGCGGCCTCGACGCCGCCTCTACCAAGCCGCCCAGCAGCAGAGCCGCGAGCCGCCCAGCAGCCAAGCCGCCTAGCCGCCGAGCCGCCTGACAGCCGAGCCGCCCAGCTGCCGAGCCGCCAAGCAGCCGAGCCGCCGAGCGGCCCAACAGCCAAGCCGCCTAGTCGCCGAGCCGCCCGACAGCAGGGCCGCCCAGCAGCCGAGCCGCCGAGCCGCCGAGCAGCCGAGCCGCTGAGCCGCTACCACTCCTACCGACGCGCCCCGGCCCTACTTACTCGTACTGGTAAGCCCACTCCCTACAACTTGGTGAGTGGAGCGAACCTACAGGATAGGGGGGTTGACCAGTTCACTCCTGCGAGTCACCGAGTGACCCACTGCACTTGTGCTCGGACAGGCCGACACTTGGCCACGTTCACCCGTCGGCCAGGGTCCAGCCTGTACACCCTTACTACTGAGTCTCCTTCGGCTGCTGAGTCTGGCCAGGTAGCTGTGTCGAGTCAGGTGTTTGCTGTAGCATCCAGGTCTGGTCCTAAGTCAGCTCCCAGCTCGTGTCGTCTGCTGTCCCACCAGACTCTCCTCTAGCACCACCGCCTTGGTCACCCCTCCCTGCCTCGTCTCCGAGGCATGGCCTCCCGTGTCCTTGTCTCTGGTCTCCCTCGGTCTCTCCCTCCCCTACCTCTGGGGCCTGGCCCTACCTGCGTCCCCTGCGTCGAGGGGCGACAGCGCGCCGCCCCTCACTCCTCAGAGTTTCCTCCGACAGAGGCTCCACTACAGATCCTCCACATGGACGTATGGGGCCCCGCCCGCGTCCGTGGGAAGGGGCACGAGCGTTACTTCCTGTTGGTGGTTGGCGACTACTCGCGTTACACCACAGCCTTCCCCTTGCGCAGCAAGGGTGACGTCACTGAGGTGTTGATCGGCTGGATCTGCGCAGCTCGTCTCCAGCTCAGAGAGAGTTTTGGCTCGGACTTTACTGTTCTGCGTCTGTACTCGGATAGAGGCGAGGAGTTTTCCTCTGCTCATCTAGGAGCCTTCTGTCGTGCACAGGGCATCCGCCAAACCTTCACGCTTCCGGCCTCTCCACAGCAAAATGGGATTGCTGAGCGCCGCATTGGCATGGTCATGGACGTCGCTCGTACGTCTATGATGCATGCGGCTGCCCCCCATTTTATGTGGCCGTTTGCGGTTCAGTACGCCGCGCATCAGCTCAACCTTCAGCCCCGAGTCTCCTTGCCAGAGACCTCCACCACCTTGCGGTGGACGGGGAAGGTTGGCGATGCATCTGCGTTTCGGGTCTGGGGATCTCGGGCGTTTGTCCGTAACTTGTCTGTGGACAAGCTGTCCCCCCGTGCTGTTCCCTGCGTCTTCCTTGGCTTCCCCCCTGACGCGCCTCGGTGGTAGTTTTACCACCCCACCTCTCGCCGTGTTCAGTCCTCCCAGGACGTCACCTTTGACGAGTCGGTGCCTTACTACCGTCTCTTCCCCTACTGCACTGCGCCCCTCCCCCCGCCGCCGCTCTTCCTTGCGCCAGGTCCTCACCCGGTAGACCCCCTCCCCCCTCACGGTCCTGCCCCGTCACGTGTGTCCCAAGTAGACGCAAACAAGCCTGTCGAAGTAGCTGTTGACTCTGGTGCTGCTAGAGGTGCTGAGCCTGCGGGTGCCGGGTCTAGGGGTGCTGAGACTGGGGGTGCTGAGACTGGGGGTGCTGAGTCTGGGGGTGCTGAGCCTAGGGGTGCTGGGTCTGGAGGTGCGGAGCCTGGGGGTGCGGAGCCTGGGGGCGCTTGGTCTGCTCGTGTGGCTGCCGGCGGTGCTTCGTCGAGGCGGGAGCTACTCTCTCCACAAGAGGTGCGCGACTGGTTTGCCCGCCGCTGGAGCCGTGCTGCTCGAGCTGGAGGTACTACTGTTGCTACTGGTCCCGGAGGTGCTCGTACTGGCGGTACTGGATCTGAAGGGACTAGGGGTGCTTCCGGGGCTACAGGAGTTGGTCCTGCTGGAGCTGCTGGCGGTACTAGAGCTGCCGGTCCTGTTGGAGTTGGTGCTGCTGGAGCTGTTGGAGCTGGAGTTGCAGAAGAGACATACGTGCACAGACTTGGGTGAACTACGCAGCTACCTTGGCTTGCAGATAACCCGGGACAGAGCATAGCGCACCATTACCTTGACTCTGTCACACATGGTGCAGCAGGTCTTTCAACGCTTCGACTTCACGTACTCCTCGCCTCAGGCCACTCCTCTGTCTACTCGCCACTCGCTCTCAGCTCTGCCTTTGCATGAGTCCGTAGAGCCGAGTGGCCCGTACCCAGAGCTTGTTGGCTGCCTCATGTACCTGATGACCTGCACACGACCTGACCTTGCATACCCTCGTAGCATCTTGGCACGCTATGTTGCTCCAGGGAGACACCGACCAGAGCACATGGTTGCAGCGAAGAGGGTGTTGCACTACTTGTGCAGTACATCAGGCATGGGGCTAGTGCTTGGAGGGCGACGTCGAGTGGTCCTCACAGGTCACGCAGACGCTTCTTGGGCTGACGACCAGGCTACGCAGCACTCTCCACAGGGTTACACCTTCAGCCTTGGCTCCAGCTCTGTTTCGTGGCGGTCTACCCGCTCGTCTTCAGTTCTCACCTCCTGCTGTGAGGCTGAGATCTACGCGGGTGCCATGGCTGCACAGGAGCTACGGTGGCTCACCTACCTGCTGACTGACCTAGGAGAGCCGCCTCATTCTCCTCCAGTCTGTACGTAAACAACAAGGCCATGCTGGCCTTGTGTCGGGAGCACAGACTGGAGCACAGAACGAAGCACATTGCTCTCCGCTACTTCCTTGCTCGTGAGCTGCAGCAGTGTGGTCAGCTGCGTCTTGCTTACGTGGCCTCTGAGGCCAACACTTCTATTATCTTTACCAAGGCAGTTCAGCCTTGTGATCATCAGCGCTTCTGTACGAAGTTAGGTCTTGTGACTACTTAGCCTCACTTGCTCACTTCTTGACCTTGGTGTACTATGATCTTTCTTTACCTGCACTTGCTTGTATATATGATCTTGCATGTGAACTGGCCTTTTGGCCTTGCTCTTGTGCTCGGATTGTGTGGTGACGTTGTGATCCACCCTGAGCTTGCTTTGCTTTGCTTGACTGGACTTGTGACCTCTTGTTTTCCCCCACTTTGCCTATGGAGGTGTGTCAAACTCATATTATATAGCTTGTGTAGGCTATAGTGGGGTAGACACTATGGGGTTTCCTACTTGTACCCAACTTTGTGCTAGTTCATTCATTCCTCAATTCTCACATGTGCCCCTGAAAACACAATCAGAGACCAGGTGATACCAAGGGACATTGTCACATCATGCATACGCGTGCGATGACAAAGTGGGGTGCGGTCAAATCTATAGACTCGCTAGGTACGAGAAGGATGCGCTCATGAGCGGGCCAAACACGTTATCCAGACATTTGTTGACGAGGCGCGTCTTGAGTGCTGGGGGCAGATCCACATTTGGCGGTGGCAAGAGTGCAACCAGGGATCTGGAAGAGTCTCGCCAACGGCCCTCGCGCGGGATGTTCGCGAGTGTGATTTGTAACGGCCACACTTTTTGACGGCCGTTATGACTCAGGTGCGTGACATCGCTATATGCGATGATGCCAGGTATGATCCCTTCCTTGTTGGGGAGGTCGTCCTGTCCCCACCACAGTGTCATATGCAAGTAGGTAAGTGGTATGGAGTGGGATGGGATTGGGGAAGAACGACTGATTGAGAGCATCGAAAGACAATGATGCTGTAAGCCATACCTGCATTTGTTGCCACCACAGCACAGTTTCGGGCCTGGAGAAGATCCGCTCACTCTGTTCGTCGAGCTCTATACGGGGTCAAAGTACGAAGCCCGGCTCATTCATGGAGTCACCGAACATGGTGCGGAGCGCCTGCGAAATTTGTGGGGAGGGCGTAAACGGTTAAGCAATGCCACAGAGAGTGGTGTGGGGTTCCTAGGCTAGGTAGTACATGTTTGCTGTTTGTAGTGTCGCTGTTTAGCATTAGAGCAGATCTACAAAGAAAGGGTCACAGAGACATAACTCTAAAGTGTCGCAGTACTCCAGCTCAATGGCCTCTATCATCCCCTCTACATGAACCATAGTCCTTTTCCAAGTTCCGTGGTGCGCTCCGAGCACGTCCCTGGTGTATTGGTCAAAATGCGAAGACCCTTCCAGCCCGTGACCTGCTATCTATCAAATCGAGGGTGGTTTATGAGTTTAAAAAAGGCCTTCGCCTCATCCTTCGTCATGCCAGCCCCGTTTCTCAATGACTTCATGAAGCGGTAGACCTCGCGTTTTGTGTCAAAATCCTTGATTACACGCCTTGCAGCCATGACCGTATCATCATCGACTACAGTACCAATACCAACCCTGCCAGTCATTTATGTCGGCGTATCAGCGACCGGAGTCATTTCCACATCCTCACCACCTCGAGATGCCTCTTTTGAACAGGGCGTCGCGGTCTCCGTATCCGGTCTAGCAGCCGTAGCATGCGCGCACTCGCTACTTGGACGAGCATGAAACCTGAACGCGGTGCTGTTGGGTATTGATTTGCCACAGTTGCTACATGAAAGTACCCCCGCCAGTAAAATCGGCAAGAGGAACGCGGAGATCAACAAAGCTAAACGCCGAAGCATTGGTGAAAAATATTCAAGCACGGGGCGCGTCATTGCGCATTTATTGTTGTCACTCTAAGGAAGTAGTCCTACAGGCAGTAACTACTATCGTCACGGCTGTGAGCGCATTGAAGCAAGCTGCCTTGGCATTCACACTCTTTAGGGTTCGCTGTGGTAGATTGGTGTGGGAAGATACATTTGTAACTACGAGTGAAGCTTTTGCATTATTCAATAACCCCCTATACTATCTGACGGCTCTCTTGCGCTAGAACATTTCGCCGGTTGTAATGACCCTACACCAAAAAAATTGATTTTCAGCAATAACTTGTTTAAACGATTGCCTGACAGCTGTCTTACAATATCACGTTGAGATGGTCAATTCCACATTCATTATATAAAACCCACACACATTTTTCAGATGTGTTGAGATTGATCAAAATCCCCAATGCAAATTTGACATCGTTAACATAAATACTACTTCATTACAGACTCTGTTACGCCAGAGCCCACTACACAGCATGATTATCCTTGCACCACTTGCAGGGCAGGAGACAGTCAACAAGCGACACAAAGGTGTCATAACGATCGGAAGTGCAATGCATCCCCGAGCGAAGGGGAATTGCATCCATTGCTGCTGCCATGCATATACACCACGTTGAAAACACTCACAGGGACGGGAATGTTAGCAGCACATCATTTGCAATAAAGAGGATAATGCATGACTAAAACAAATACTTACGATTCCTTATGCGGAGCCAGCATTCCGTGCACTTGTAGCACTTATGAGAGTGTTTGTGGGACTTCGGCGGAGGTACGTTGGGGTCCCCGAAACGCTCCCCAGACGGGTTCTCGTTATGCTTCTCGATGGGTACACCGCACATGTCAGCGTTAATTTGGTCAGACGGCGCACGACAATCCTCAAGATCCTTGGACCATGACGATTCACGAAACCTCTTAGGGCGCGTACGCTTGATGCCCTTGAATCCGAGGGCAGCATACATTGAATCATCGCTCCCTGATACGAGCTCCATCTTTGGGCCCGCGCCTGCATCGCTGTCAGGAATGGGCTCGGGTAGAGAAGGGTCTGGCTGGGAGTCATCTACAACAAGAACGTTGATGGGCTTGCTCCGGCGGTTTTCCATGATACGCAGACTGGATGAGATGACATGCTCAAAGAGTAAAAAGGAGATATGCGACTCTTAAGAACTTGCTGTCTAATATACTACTGTGGGCTTGCTCAATGCAAGCCCAGCTGTGGTGTTGTAAGGAACCCCACATCTGGTTGCATGAGTAGGTAATTGCGTGCGTGGTCGTGTCCTTGGGTGATGGGAGTGCGGTGTTTGTTTATGACGGTCGATTTGGCTGATCCATAATCGACGATGTTCCGCCTCATATGCAGCAAAGGTGGGTTAGCTGGTGCAACCAGAATACTCATGGCATCCGTAGGATTGCCTGGCATAACAGACGGTCGCATCAGATGTGTTTGCTGCAATCCTTGACTGATAGCAAGGACTGACTCGTGGTTGTCGGTGAGTGTCCAGGATTGATATTGACCAATGACGTGCTGATTTGAGCCAACAATGGGGAGCCTTGACAAACATGTCGAAATGCAATTTCCATCAAGGCCTAAGACCCAGTGATTCACGCCACATCCATCCCTGGTTGGTCGAAATGGTCTCCCGTGGATCGCGCCACACTCAGCACAAGGTAAGCATGTTCGGAACGCCGAATTGTAGATTGTAGGCAAACACACATTGTCATCGGTGACACTGGGTTCTACACGATTATGCTAGACATCCCAATGCCCAATATAATGGCTAGGGTTTTGTACAATTAAGTTGGGGTAGAACCATAGTCCGACGTGATTAGGTCGAGTCCCCCAGCCTGGGAACTCCGTTGCCCATTCCGCCCATTGGTCACCTGACCCACCACGGTCCAGATATACTGATGCTTCAGGGACAGCAAAATGTCAGTGCGACCAAGTGGCTTGGAAGAAGGCAAAAATAACACTGGAAAACGGCCCCGCAATCCCCCTGGAGGTTTCCAGAAGAGGAGTGGGAAAGTGGGGCACCTCGCGCTGGGAAGTCTGGAAGGCACGGCAATGCTGCCTGCAGAACAATCAATGTAGCTGTGGGAGAGCACAAGGAGATTATGCAGTACTTCGCAAGCCGAGGTGGACGGCGAGCTACTGATCGGGTGGAAGGGAATGGAGAGTATGAATGTAACTGAAACATTGATCGCGCTGAACGTGCTAACTGTGCATAATATATTAGCATCTCACTACGTAACGCGGTTTTGTGCAGCGGGCGGCAAAGAGGAAGCGGACGCACGCAGCTATGACAACTCGGGTCGCACCAGATCCATGGGAACACCACTTGGGCGGCAGAGAGGGGCCACGTCAAACGCGAGTGAGCGATTGCCACATGACAATGGGACGGAAGTTGACGTGTTTGCTTTATATTGCAAGACTTACTTGTCCCCCCGCCGTCCTCATGTACAGGGGGGAGAGGTAATGGCACAGGCGCTACGAGGAATGCTGAGACCATTACAGCCATTGCGCATTCTGAGGGTGTCGCACAAGTAGGGGCGCCTGATACTCCAGTGACCTTGAAAGTAATGACTATGTATTTTTCGTATAAGAATCTTGTGACAGGTGTGATGCTCCATCTCTGGGTGACGTAAATCGACTTAGCGACTGAGCAGCGCATGTTGAAGAGATGGCGGACACTGGGGACGCGCTGCGGGATTATGGCTGGTCAGCGCCGCCTGGCTCGGGTATGACGGACGCCATTCGAGCCATGCAGAGTCAGATGGTGGAGGTGACACGTGCGGGGAAATAGTCAACACGCGCCATGACGACACTCAACGACATTATGAGTCAAAGCATGCAGCTATAGCAAAGCATGACGTCGGTTCTTCAGACCCTTCAAACGAGCGCGGCGACAACCCTGGCTCAACAAGGCAACACAGGAGCTCGAGTGCCCATAGCCGGGTCCAACTCCACGGACGACAGGTCGCACGTGGCGGAGCTCGCACGCGCCAAGGCGGCCGTCCTCTCCCCAAAGGAGCTGTCAGTGAGTGTCATGATTGCGTAAGATGGTAGCGTGTTTTCAATCGTCTCGTGTTTGGCATTTTTGTGTGTGGAGTGACGCATGTACTTAGTGTGCCTTGGTTTTTCAAACGTGTCCTAATTCCCGTCCACGTATGACATGCCTGTGTTTATGGGCATGTTTGCGAGTTAGCCCCTGTTTGTTGTGGTCTTAAAAAGTGCATCATCGAGGGCAAGTGGACCGAAGATGCGGGATTGTCCATGTGGCCAGAGCTGGACGTGGTGGTCAAGTGGTCGGTTGTCGCAGGAGCAATCCGAGAGCACCACCAGGAGAAGTTGAAGTTTTGCATGCAGCATTGTACGGATTACAGCAAAGCATGGTCCGATGTGTCTGCACGGCTAAGGGGGGCTATCACACGGGTGGGAAAAACTGTGTTCTTCCGTTTTGTGGGCATTCCAAGAGACGTGGCTGATATGCCCAAGGATGTGCCTTGGTGGCTCATGGACTGTAAGGAGACGCGGAACACACAGCAGACATATCGCGAGTTCCCTATCAGTAAGTTCGGTGGGTTCCTGTATAATAGGTTTACGAGCAATTAAGCCTTGGCGTATGATTGAAGTATGACTCCTCGCGTGCACCCTGTTTCCTCTGCTTTGCATTTGGTGTTTCAAATCCCCACCCACAGGAGGATTCTCAATGACATGGCACTGCAACGAAGAAGGGGTGCCGTTTGCAACTCCGGAGTTTCATTTCATGTGCATACTGTCGCCTCTTGGAGAACAAGTCCCTATGGATCCATCCATACACGCTGACGTTTGCGCTGTATGGGGTAAGTGACAGAAAGTGATAGATAGGCTACCTGTTTTCACGTGCTTCCATGGTCGCAGGAGGGTGATTGGGACAACACCTTGATTGTTACTGACTTGTTTGCATTTTGTTCATGAGTGTTGACTGATTATGTATGCGGAGGCACCTGGTTCCCCCGTTGTGTGTATAGGCATGGGTGAACAGGCGGAGTATCTGGTGGTCCACCACGACCGTAACAAGAGTGGCCTACCGACCAAGGATGTACCCAATATCCATAACACGAATCGAGAGAGAGCGATCGTGCGAAACTGGATGAGAGAGACCATTTTGGCCGGTATCAACGCCCCTCGCCGACCACGCTGGATTGCTGACGAGGGGGCATATCAATTTAGTCCGGGCAAGCACTTCAAGGTTTACATCGTGTTTCCTCCTCCGGATGAGGTAGCTGAGCTCCCCGTCCAAACTACAAGGCAGTGCTGGCTAGGATTGGTGCTGCTGGGGCCCCAAATGGCGTGGGTAGTTGGCGGGAAGACCTGAGAAATTTTTGTCTTTTCGTGTATTGCAAATGACTTATGTAACATACCAATAAAATTGTGCCTTTTACTATACCTGTAGTGCCAACTAGATATGTAGTCGGGTCTGTGTTAGTAGTGAAGGTGTTATGTACATTGTATGCGCATTGTGTGTGCTGTGTTTTCACGAGGCAAGTGGCTAGACAGTGGCAAGTGTATACCCACCCCCTAGGGGGCAATCGGTTATGTAGATTGTGTTATCATGGTGGTTACATTGGCGCGACTTCAGGGGATACAGTGTACCCACGGTGCGTGGACCTAGTTTTCAGCCGCTATGTTAAGTGTCAGTAAAAAACCTGTAAATACTGTGTCAGACAGAACATTGCACGCACATAGTAACTCCAATGTGTTTTTCAGGTGGGTACATTGTAACTACGGCGACCTAATTTGAAATGATGCTAATCTGCTCAATCTGGGAGGGTTATCTACTGTACTCAATAGTGGATCATGTCAGTAGATCTGCACTGTGGATGCCCGATTGATCCTGGAGAGGGTTACAGGCGCGTTCGCCTGGGGGGTTATGGGCGCACTGACCCGCTACTGAAACAAGCCCTTTTATCCCAATGGTCTAGTGGTTGGGATTCTGACATGGTATCAGAGCGGTCTCGGGTTCGATTCCCGGTGTATGCACATGTAGGCCGGTGCCGCTGTGCTTAGTCCTGGGCCTCCCAGTGTGGGGGGGTGTCAGTAGATCTGCACTGTGGATGCCCGATTGATCCTGGAGAGGGTTACAGGCGCGTTTGCCTAGGGGGTTATGGGCGCACTGATCCGCTATTGAAACAAGCTCTTTTATCCCAATGGTCTAGTGGTTGGGATTCTGACAGATCATGCCTTCTACTGACTCAGTCAAGATATGGCTGTATACGATACGTTTTACCTTGAAAAAAAAAAATACAACAAGAGCACATGAAATTGCCGTATTCTCCCTAATAAAACACCCTAGGGTATTATGAAAACCACTGGAAAAAAATGGGGGGGGGTCTCCTCAACGGAAAATCCTACATAATACCCGGGTCTTATTATATTGTATATTTTTTATGAAGCAAAAATGATGTGAAACAAAATGTGGGGTGTCACTTCACTTCTAGATTGTTGATTAGTACCGCAAAACCGAGTATACGAGGATAACGTGACTGCCCACTGGAATCTGCCACATGGCAAATTTCAGTGGGCAACTCTGGCACCTGATAGGGTAAAAACATAGCCAGCCTTGCGTAGCGAAAGTTCATGCAACCGCCGAGGCCAGAATCGCACACGGTGTTGCGTTGTCCTTGCAGCAGTCACGTCTTGACTGGTTTGGGCACGTCCCTGTGCCTCAAAAGGTTCGTTCACCTTCTCTTTGTGCAGCGGTTCCAGTGCACGATACTGAAGAGTGCTCGGCAGGCTATGAGAGCGCCATAGTCCTGCACTCAAACATCTTAGTTTATACCGTAGCCATTTCTGCCATGGCGAGTGACACTAACCTGCAGTAGACTAGAATGGCTTCCTCACCCGATTCAAGCAGTACGGTAGTTAGGCGGCAGTGGCCTTCTAACTCTCAGTCAGCTGCACGCCCACGGACGTCGCCTCGCCCCGTCTTGCCCCAGCCGTCTCCTCCTGGTAGTGCTTCTACCAGGGATGAACCGAGCAGTAGCTCTGAATCCCCTCGCCCTCCCCTTCCACGAGTGGCTGTCCCCACCTTCCCAGAGAGTAAGTGCCCGCAGGGACAGACGAAACGCAATGCGGATGATGAGACACCATCCCCTTGCCATCGTATGCCAAAGAAAGTGCGTCACGGGATCAATGTGAAGGAAACGCTGCACTGGCTGAAGATGCAAGACGCTCAGCCCGATCTTGGGAATCGCGCCCTGGCGAAGGTGCAGCTCTGCTAGATCCGCGACTGGAAGAAGCTGAGGGAACGGCTAGAGGTTGCATCTAGCTGCCGCCGTCGCCTCGTGGGTTCCGGCCGCAAGGTGAAGTACCCGTTCATGGAACGGGCGGTCTACCGCCATTTCCTTTCCCACCGGGCTTAGGGCCTCGCCGTCTCGGTCCGCATGCTCCAGCAGTGGAGCTCCAAGTACATGAAGCACCAGATGCCGTCGGTCAATTGGCGCGCTTCGTTCCGCTGGGCGACACGTTTCCGCGCGCGCTGGCACTTGGCGAGGCGGGTGAAGACGAAGATGGGGCAGAGGTTGGCCGCCGGTAAGTTATTGTTTAGTATGCTTGTGTTTTTTTCCACGAAGTTGATCTAATGCTTGCCGTGGCACTGTCTGTAGACTGCAAGGAGAAGGTGGAGTCGTTCTGGGAGTTTCTGCGCCAGATGCGCACTGTGCACGACTACCCGCTCGACCTCATCGTGAACGCGGACCAGACTCCGCTCTTCCTGGAGATGCCGGCGGAGCGCACGATTGAAATGAAGGGAGCGCGTACGGTACACGTACGCAGTGCAGGATACAAGAAGGAACGTGTCACTGTCATGCTGGCACTGACGGCGGGTGGCCTCAAGCTTCCTCCCTACGTCGTGTTCAAGCAAAAGACTATCCCGAAAGTGCCTATTCCTGCTGGTAAGTGAAAGATGTTTACGGTTTGACTCGTGCTCTTGCATGTCACGTGTCCTGACCCACTATCGCGTTGTGATTGGCAGGTGTGGTGGTCCGTGCACAAGAGAAGGGGTGGATGGACGAATCTCTTGTGCAGGACTGGATCACCCAGGTGCTGGTGCCGTTTCTGAGGCCCCTGCGGGGAAGCTCCGGACGCCACAGGGAGGCCTTGGTGGTGCTCGACTCCTACCGCGGCCACTTGACGGAGTCCGTCGGTCAGACAATGCGAATGTTCAGATTGTCAAGGGCGGTCATCCCAGGGGGCTGCACACCGCTTGTGCAGCCCCTGGATGTGTCGGTGAACCGCGCGTTCAAGTGCGGGGTGCGTTCCCTCTACAGCGGATGGTTCGAAGAAGATGGCATCAACCTGACCACTCGCGCAGGTGAGTTCAAGTCATGAAAACCCGTTGCGTAACTTTTGTTTATGTGACAGGGCATGCTTTGCCGATACACAGTCCTAATTCTTAATCCCACCCCTACCTACAGGTAACCTGAAGAAGCCGCCTGCGGACTTGGTTCTCCGCTGGATCGACGAGTCCTGGGAAGCTGTCCCAGAGGAGCTTGTGAAGAAATCTTTCGTCACCACCGGGATCTCCGCTTGGATCGATGGCACTGAAGACCACCTCATCCTTGCCCACATGCAAGACAAGGGTGAGGTGGAGGTCCTTGACGACGTCAACGACCTCGTCGACGACAAGGTCGTCGTCAATCCGTTCTACGCCAAGGCCCCCGTGCCGCCCGAGGAGCTGCAGGTAGCAGAGGAGGATGACGCCGCAGAGGAGGCAGCGGAGGCGGTAGAGGAGGAGTGGAACGCGCCTGAAGAAGGTGGTGAGGCGGGAGAGTGCAACGATGACGATGATGACTGGTGGTGCCCTGGCCGCTACAACGGAGAGGAGTGTGAAGAGTGGAACGCAGGGGCCGAAGTGGAGGAGGAGTAGGCAGCACAAGGAGAAGCACCATAGAGCAAAGGCAGAGTCAGGAGGTGAAGTTGGTGCTGATTCTGAGTAAATGATGGGTGTAGGTGCTGTTTGCCATACTTTCGTAGTAGAATGTACCCCTAACTGTGTGAAATTTAATGAATTTGCATTTTTTCCTGCGCATAACACCCACCCCCCGGGTCCTATAGAGAATCACCCCAAAAGAAGGGGTATAGTACTAACGAGGTCGGATATAACACCCACCCCGTATTAGCTATTCGGGGTGTACAACTACGGGGGGGTGTTTTATCCGGGAGAATACGGTGTCTTTGGGTTACAGAGCTAGTATAACTATATATGCATAATCGTATAAATATGTGGATACCCGCTCAACTCTGCAATATTGCGATACACAAAGTATCAATGTAGAACATAAAATAGTTTCTCATTGGAAGTTTGGCATTATGTTGTTTCGTAATGCATGCGAGCCATTGCAAATCCTGATGGTGAAGGGATTGACATGGACAAGGTTGTTGCCACGGGCACGAGGGGTGGGGTGCGAGGGGGATGGTGGTTGGAGGGGAAAGGGGAGGCGTGCGGGGTATGATCAACTCAACTTGCATAAGAGTCGTTTGCAGTCCCTGATGACAAAGGGGTTGAGCATGAATGTCTACATGATACTGATGCAAATCATGAGCATGAATGTTTACATGCCCTTATGTAAACATGACTTGAATGTTAACATGAGCAAAGGAGGGGCATGTAAACAGTCGAATCTGTAGAACATGACAGCATACATGATAGCACTGCAACAAGTGCCAACTGGGAACCATGCCATGTGCTGGACTGAGAGAGGAAGAGAGAGGGGAAGTGCATGTGTTCGATCAAAGGATTGAGTAACCCTCACAATTTCCTTTTTTCATCCACCTTTGCTCCTCTCCACCACTCCCGTGTCTTCTGCCCTTCCATACACTATCTCTGCTTTCTTAAAGTCCCCTCCTCGCGATTCCTCCACACGCTTCCATATCAAACCAGTTGGGGAGCGTCCCTCTGCCTGTCGAACCGCACCCTTCTCTCATCTCGTCAGCCACTTCAGCCTTGATGCCCTTCTTCAGCGACAGGAAGCGCTCCCGCATCTAGAGGGAGTAAGGAAATAGGGCGCAGACACGAGGTGTAGAGGGCGTGAGAGGGGATGTCTCGAGAGGGCGGCGGGGCCAATACCACTTGGGCTATTATGCCCTTCTTGAGAGGCACGAAACGCCCCCGCATCCGTGAGGAGCATACCTAGGGGGGGCAGAGGGGTAGGCAGAGAATGTGTGAAAGGGTGGGTAAAAATGTTGTGGGTAATAAGGTCCGTAGGACCGTTTTTTTTTTTTTCGGGCCCACCATTAGCTAGTGACCGACTGCGGTTATCGCACTACCCCACGCCCTAACCTGCGCTGCGCAGTCAGCGCGCGCCCTGCCCTGCCCTGCCTAGTGTCACACTGCCCGTGCACGCCTTGCCCTGCGTCGCGCTGCCCCGCGCACGCCCTGCTCTGCCCCGCATCACGCTGCCCTGCGCACGCCGTGCTCTGCCCCGCGCACGCCGTGCTCTGCCCCGCGCAAGCCGTGCTCTGCCCCGCGCACTCCGTGCTCTGCCTCGAGTCGCACTCCCCCGGGCACGCCCTGCCCTGCCCCGCGTCGCGCTGCCGCGCGCACGCCTTGCCTTGCCCTGCGTCGCGGTGCCCTGCATACTCCCTGCCCTGCCCTGCATCGTGCTGCCCTGCGCACGCCCTGCTCTGCCCCGCGTCGCGCGCCCCTGCAGCCCGTCGCGTCGCGCGCCCCTGCAGCCTGTCACGTCACACGCGACTGCTGCCCGTCGCGCCGTGCGCCCTGGAGTCAGTCGCGTCGCCTGTCGGCCCTACCCGTGCCCGTCGCGTCGCTAGAGTAGGCTTCCCCAGCCCGTCGCGACGCTTGTCCGCCCTGCCTGCTTGCGCCCCGCCCCTACCTGCCCCGCGTCGCACCACCCCGTGCACGCCACCCGCGGGCAGACCCTTGCAGCCCGCGCGCGGCCCGTCTGCAGCCCGCGAGCCTCCCCCACAGCCCCCGAACCACCCCTGTAGCCAGCGCGCCTGTCTCTTGCAGCCCGCGCACTGTCCTTGCAGCCCGCGAGCCACCCCTGCAGCCCGTGAGCAGCCTCTGCAGCGCACAACGTGCCCTGCAAAACCCTGAAGAAGAAGAAAAAAAAAAGAGCCCTAGGTGCTGCTGCCCTAGGAGCTACTGCCTCCTGCTACCTGCTACTGCCCGCCTACCGCGCGCCGCCCTGCTCTGGCCGCGCGCTGCCCTGCTTTGGCCGCGCGCCGCCCTGCTCTAGCCGCGCGCAGCCCTGCTCTGACCGTGCGCCACCCTGCTCTGGCTGCGTGCCGCCCTTCCCTGACCGTGCAACGCCCCGACCTACCCTAGTGCCTCCTCGCCGTCCTTCCTTCCTTATGTGCTGCCCTGTTGGCCGCGCGACTTCTCTTCACGGTAGTGGTGGGAGTGGTGGCGGCGGTGGCGGCAGTAGTGGGAGTGGTGGCGGTCTCAGTAGCAGTCGCTTTGGAGCTATTCAGTGGGGAGTTTCTGGCGGTGGCCAGATGCAGCTGCACCGGCGTCCGAGCGAGACCCTTACACCCCATCAGCTTCGTGAGTGGTACGCTTGTAGGTGTAGTGGTGGCGGGAGTAGTGGCAGTCACGGTGCAGCTAGACAGTTGGGAGTTTCGGGCGGTGGCCAAGTGAAGCTGCAGCCGCGTCTGCACGAGACCCTTACGCCCCAGCAGCTTCGTGAGTGGTACGCTTAATATGGGGGGCCTAGGAGTAGTGCTCGCTGCCCGTACGTCATTCACATAGGTGATCACGCTGGTCAGTCATGCGGGACACCTGGCCACGCACAGTCCCACTCCTTTTCCTATCTGAGCGACACCTGGCGTGCAGAGTTTGGCGACGCGGCTGAGCTCCCCCGCTGGCTAGAGCTGCTTAGGCAGGGCGTGGATGTCTTTGCACTAGACTATGACGCTATCCTTACTGCCATGTATGCATTGACTATTAATACTCAGTGTGACTGTTACCTGTGTGTGCCGCCCGATCCTGGTATAGCGGCTACTGCCTTAGGTGCTGGTGAGTCTGCTCTACGTGCTGGTGAGTCTGCTTTAGGCGATGGTGAGTCTACTCTCTCAGGTACTGCGCCTGGTGAGGCCTTGCACACCTTCACGCTTGACTCAAGTGCTTCCCGCTGCTTCTTTCGCGACAGCACCACAGTCACACCACTCGCAGCAACGGTTGCTGTCTCTCTAGCTGACCCCTCTTGGGGACCGGTTTGTGCACGTTCCTCCACAGTTCTCCCATGTTTGGCGGTTCTGTCTAGCTCACTATCAGGTCTTCACCTCCACTTGTTCTCTACGAACTTGGTGAGGAACACCGTCCTTCACGATGCTTGGGTTGATACCTTTATCCCTGGAGGACAGCGTGTGGCGATCTGCATGTGTGCACGGACGGGCCGTCACCTGGCCACGTTCACCCATCGACCTCGGTCGAGCCTGTACACACTGACTACTGAGCCTCCTTAGATAGTTGCATCTGCGTCTGCGTCAGGTCAGCTAGCAGCCCCCTGTTCGTGTCGCCTCCTGTCGCACCAGACTCTCCTTTGGCACCACCGCCTAGGTCACCCCTTGCTGCCACGCCTCCGTGGCATGCACTCCTGCCTCCTTGTCTCTGGTCTTCCCAGGTCTCTGCCTCCCCTCCCACCCTCGCGTGCCCCTCTCAGCCTTCCCTGTGTCGAGGGGCGGCAGCCGCCGCTCCTCGCTCCTCCTCGTTTCCCCCGACGACTGCTCCCCTACAGACTCTCCACATGGACATGTGGGGCCCAGCCCGTGTCCAGGGATAGGGCTGCGAGCGATACTTTCTGCTGGTTGTTGACGACTACTCGTGTTACACCACGGTCTTCCCCTTGCACAGCAAGGGTGAGGTCCCTCATGTTTTGATCTCTTGGATCCGCGCTGTCCATCTCCAGCTCTGCGAGCGGTTCGATACGGACCATCCTGTCCTGCATCTGCACTCTGACAGAGGTGGTGAGTTTTCCTCCGACCCCTTGCGGGAATTTTGTCATGGGGAGGGCATCCTCCAGTCGTTCACACTTCCGGCCTCTCCTCAGCCAAATGAGATTGCTAAGCGCCTCATTGGCTTAGTCATGTAGGTGGCTCGTACCTCCATTATCCATGCGGCTGCTCCCCGTTTTCTGTGGCCGTTTGCGGCCGGTACGCTGCGCATCAGCTCAACCTCTGGCCCCGTCTCTCCTTGCCGGAGACCTCGCCCACACTGCGTTGGACGGGAGAGGTTGGCGATGCGTTGGTGTTCCAGGTCTGGGGCTGTTGTGCCTCTGCGGAGAAGCTCTCCTCACGTGCCATTCCCTGCGTCTTCCTTGGATTTCCCCATGAGGCGGCTGGCTGGCAGTTTACCACCCCACCTCGCGCCGTGTCCTACCCTCTCAGGACGTCACGTTCGACAAGCCGGTTCCCTTTAACTGTCTCTTCCCCTACCGCGTCCAGGGATAGGGCCGCGAGCGATTCTTTTTGCTGGTTGACCAGCGATACTTTTTTCTTGGTAGTAGTGGCGGCAGCAAGCAGCGATACCCACGGGATGGCCGACTTGTAGGTCGACGCGAGCCAACACGAGTCAATGCGAGTCAATGTGAGTAAATACGAGCGAACACGAGTCAACGTAAGTGAACCGCACCTTGAGGTTGTTGAGATCGTTTTCCAGAAAGTTGGTGATTCTGCCATGCAGCACGTGGTCCATCTGCACACAGGGGGTTGGGAGAATGGGGGGGATGGTGGGGATGGGGAAAAGGAGGGATGGGGCGCCTCACCAAACCAAGCTCGTAATTCGATCATGCAGCACGTGCTCCATGAGCCCACGTGCACGCCACACAGAAATACAGGGGGTAAGGAGTGGTATGTGATAGAAGAGGAACATCAACCTGTGGTACAAGAATGAGTTTGTGAGTGAAGAACGTGAGCCCTAAACCTCTCCAACTTCCCCCCCTTGGACACTAAACCCATGACATTTTGAGTCGACTCAAAATGAGTTGACTTTTGAGCTGACTTTTAAGTTGACTTTTGAGTTGACTTTTGAGTCTACTCAAAAGTCCCTTGGACACAAAACCCACGACATGTGAGTTCGTGCCTTGGACACAATTTCGCTTGCAATGGACGCGTAGTGCACTGCACTGTGGTATAAGAGGGGTGTGTGAGGTGCTTGCCTCGGTGAGGCCTTGAGGTTTTGAGCAAGGATAAAAAATACGGTTGTCATACTATACGGGCCGTTTTTTACAGTCGTATTTTATGGTCAATTTTAAAAAATTCTGCCGTTTTTTTGTTAGAGCTTTTTTCTCCGCAAAAAAAAAGTATCAAACTTCAAACTTGCTACCATCCACTTCTAGGAATGTGAACATCAAAGAAATTGCTAACTTTCAAGCCTAAAAAGCCGCCCCCCCCCCCCGAAACTCAGACCATTATAAGCGGTCCCTATCGGTTGCGGCGATTTTGCCAACCAATCTGCGCATACCGGCGATTTCGCCCGCCCATCTGTGCATATCGGCGATTTCGTCCGTCGATCTGCGCATATCGGCAATTTCGCCCGCCGATCTGCGCAGATCGGCGATTTCGCCCATAGCTCTGCACAGATCGGCGATTTCGGTGGTCAATTTGAAGTCGCCACGAACTGAGAACCCTAAGTCAGGCACCCCTTCCTCCCCATCAAAATTGTTGGAACTCACTGTCCCAACCAAATCGTCGCCACTTACCACTTGTCACCGCACTGGATCTACAAGACCGAACCCCCCATACACTTTCACAGATCTCGACATTGGCCTCAGCCCAATCCTAGACTATTACAGATGGCCACGGAACCTGTCTAAGCTTCTGTGGGGATGTTCCTGAGCCCCACGGAAACTCATAAATCTTGGTTTAAAAATTTCGGCCGTAAAAAACGACCGTATGCTTGAACGAACCTAAAAATGCAAGGCCTGACCGTATTTTACTGTTTAATACGACCGTAAAATACGATACCGTATTTTACGGTAAAATTTCAAAAATTCGGTCGTATTTTTGAACCTTGGTTTTGAGCATCTCCTTGAATATGGTGAGGTCTTGCTGCATCATCACCAACTGCCCCATCACAAGGCCTAAACGGGACTATGCATGCCATGCCGTGCATGTGGGACATCTATGGCATTCGCCCTGGGATTTGAGCATTTTCTTGAATACAATGAGGTCGCAGTGCAGTGTGATTGCATTGCCTCGACACAGGGCCTGTACAAGACTACGTGCACTACGCGCTGCACTCTGGTGTGGTGTGGGGCACACGTGGTGTTTGCCTGCTCGCGGTGCTTGCCTGGGATTTAAGAGTCTCCTTGAATATGATGAGGTCGTGCAGCGTCATCACCAACTGCCCCAACACCGGGCACAAACGTGAAACGAAGGTGTTGGGCAGAGGTGCATGGCAGAAAGCAAGGGGCGGGGGGATGGACGGGGTAGGGATGGGAGGAAAGGGGAGGGAAGGAGTGGGAAGGGGAGAAGCATGGGAGTGGATAAGGTGATAGTGAGATCCATACAGTATCATGACAGATAGACAGACCTGGCATAGGGCTTGGCAAAAGATAGGCGTTCAGATACGCGGAGGCATGAAGGGGAAAGGAGCAACATCTTGCATCAGCATAACCACGCCACGCTCGCCAGCGAATTACACCGGCACCCTGCGCAGCTCACCGCCCAGTGGTTGGGGTTGGGGTTCACCGCCAATCGCGATGGTGACTGTATCCTCCGGGGCACCAAAGAAGCGCTCCATGGTGTGCACGAAGGCACTCTCCGCCTCGAACGACTCGCCCAAGGAAGCCCTGTTGCGTGGGGGAGAAAGAAGTGAGGAAGCACGAGGTGAGTGTTAAATCCAGCAAACGGTGGGAGGAGGAAAAGCCACTGCATGGCGTGCACGAAGGCACTCTCCGCCTCAAATGACTCTTTCAGGGATGCCCTGTAGTGTGGTTGGGGGCGAGAGAGAGGATTGGATAGGAAGGGGTGCGTGAGGGGAGTCACACGTTGCGGGTCAAGAGAACCAACCATGCGTGGTGGGAGGAAGAGCCGCTCCATGCGTGCACGAATGCGGCTCTCCGCCTCAAACGACTCGCCCAGGGACGGTGGGGGCGAGATAGAGGGATGGAGGGTATGGGGAGCCATGAGGGGTGCATGGGGAGCGACGCATTGATGATAAGCATGCGGTGTGATCTGGGGCTCCTGTATGCACTGAACACACGCGGACGCTCTCTTGTGACCTACTTACAGACCTGGCTAGGAATGCACTGGCACGGATAGGGGGCTGGGAAGTAGCGGATATGTGACGCAACCAAATTGGGCACGAGTGGTGAAGGAATAGACAGGATGAAGCAGCAGGGCGAGGGAACTCACGCGAAGTTGTTGCAGGTGCGCGCGAGCTGGCAGCAGCAGTCCTTCAGCAGCTCAAGACTCTCCTTTAATGACGCTAGCTGCGGGGACATGTGTGCGGAGAATTATGCGCGGAGGGTTTATGCAAGCACGTAGGACTATAAGGGATGAGGGAGCGAAGGGATCAGATGTGCAGGTTCCGAAGGACTCGAAAAATGGGCAAAAGCATGCAAAATGGTTACAAGGAGACGATAGTGGACCAAAGGTCTACCACCCTACAGCGCTAGAGACAATGAGCCTTAGCGACAGAAAGAGAGAACAATCGCTTACACGCTTCAGAGTTCAACGATGCAATGCGACAACTTCTCGTCCAGCTCTTGCCCTAGATCCCATCTGATACTGTCAAACCAAGCCACGCAATATTCTCCGACTTGAAGGGGCCGTTTGTAATGGATACGCATGGAACAATCAGCGACGCACCATGCGTCTTTGTTTTTTTATGACGGATGGAGGTAGTTAAGCAAATTTAACATGTCTTCCTTCGATCTGGCACTAGCGACGACATTATGATGGCGGAAACGAGCAGAGCGAAGCGGTGTACCTGCTTGCGCATCATTGACGTATCGTCTAGCCGCGCGAACAACATCCTGGTACTCTGTTGTCAATCAAATTGGAAGTTTTGAGGTTGCAATTGCAAGAAAACCAGCAAGATAGAGCGATGACGGCTGAAGATGCTACTTTGCGACGATACGCGACACAGCACAAGGTCATAAAATCTCCTCCTTGATGGTCGCAAAGGCTAGGTCGAACACTGACTGCGGGTGCTAGGACTAATTAGAGGCTACTGCTGCAGCTAGCTAGCATCACCAACTGCTTCTTTGGAGACTAGGGAGTTTCGATTTGGTCTGACACGCCTAGCATTGGATGATGGCGTGGGAGAGATTAGAGTTTTGCCTCGCTGGCGAATCGCCAACCCACCAAGTCACAATTTTTTTTTTAGCAAAACGCGAAATGCTCGCGCTGCGTTAAAAATAGGAATTTTCTAGAGGTATTAGATGGCTAGCAACTATCAAGCATTCTCCCATGTGACAGAAGTAGGTATAGTGAGGAGCCATAGCTAGGGTTTACCTAGCTAGGCAAGAGAGAGTTAGGCAAAAGAGGGGATTGCACTAGCAAGAATGAGGATACAAATGGCAAACCCTAAAAGGGTTGTACTCGCTATAGAGCACCCCACTATAGGCTAGAGCATAATATTTTGACACACCCCCATAGCCAAAGTGGGGTGTAATCAGCAGTACAAGCTTAGGGTGGATCACAATGTCACCACACATTCTGAGCACAAGTTCAAGAAGCAATAGTTTAAAGTTCACAACTATGAGCAAAGCTAGAGGCTATCGTAGAGGGCTAGTGTGGAGGAGGAGGGACTATGAGAGGAGAGGAGGTAGTGGGCGGCAGCAGAAGCTGCTGGCACACGGCGCAATCGGAGCAACTGGCACACGGGCAATTGGAGCAACTGGCACACTGGCAACTGGAGCAACTGGCACACTGGCAACTGGAGCAACAGGCACACGGGCTACTGGAGTAACTGGCTCCGCGGCTAAAAGTAGCGGCAGACGAGCAACGGACTCACGGGCGACTGGAGCAACGGGCTCACGGGCGACTGGCGCAACGGGCTCACGGGCGACTAGCGCAACGGTCTCACGGGCGACTGTAGCTGGTGGCTTCTCGGCGGCCACCCCCTTCAACCTCCCCAAACTATCCCACCCCCATTTCACACACCCCCTACTGCACCCCTAGGGTCACTCACACCCCACCCCCTAGCACCACTCCGTCGACTCCCACACACCCACCCCCCTCAGCAGCAGCTGCAGCAGTGGGAGACGGAGGAGGAGGAGGAGCAGGTGACGGCTCACACACCCGCCACCCCCATACCCGTCACCCCCATACCCTGAGTGTGCGGTAAGCGACCGCAAGTGTGCGCGAATCGTGCACAAGTGTGCGGGAAGCAAACTCAGGTGTGCGGTAAGCAGACTCAGGTGTGTCGGGGAGGGGGGGGGGGCGGAGGGCGACGCGTGGGTCGACGGGGACGAGCGCACAGGTCCCCGGGGGCAGCGCGCGGGTCGACGGGGCCGCTGCGAAGGGCGACGGGGATCCGCGCGCAGGTTGACGGGGCCGCCGCGAAGGTCGACGGGGAGCCGCGGGCGGGTTGACGGGGCCGCCGCGAAGGGCGACGGGGAGCCGCGAGCGGGTTGACGGGGCCGCTGCGAAGGGCAACGGGGAGCCGCGCGAAGGTCGACGGGGACGGGTGCGCGGGTTGACGGAAACCGCCACGCGTCCCAAGCGCATGGCGGGCAGAAACCGCCACGCGCCCCGAGCGCGTGGCGGGAAGAAAAAATGTACATCGCACGCCACGGGGCGCGCGACAGACAGTAGGGCAGCGGAAGCTGGCGGGCCCACAGGCCAGGAGCAACACTGCTCTGATAGCATGTGAGAGAAGTAGGTATAGTGAGGAGCCATAGCTAGGGTTTACCTAGCTAGGCAAGAGAGAGTTAGGCAAAAGAGGGGATTGCACTAGCAAGAATGAGGATACAAATAGCAAACCCTAAAAGAGTTGTACTCGCTATAGAGCACCCCACTACAGGCTAGAGCATAATATTCTGACATCCCACGCGACTATCAAGTTTATACTCTAACTATCAAGGATTCTATGACTACGCCGCAACATAGGGCTTCCGCTGCTGCATTTCTATGCCACTGAAACTCTCTTTCGACAAATTTAGACCCTTGGATAGGGGCTGACTTTGGTCAGGCACCCAAGGACCCTTGGAGGTGACCCCGAGCAGAGTTGTTACAGCTATCGTGGTACTATCAGCACTAGGAACTAGGTGATCTACAAGTTCCATATATTTTGTCACTTTGACTGTTTTGTGCTGGTCAAGGTCAACCGAGCGCGAATGTCAGGGACCCGCATGTGGCGTCCTGACACGCGCGTGTGGCCCCTCAGGCCTCGTGCGTGTGCCTTGCACTGTTGCGAGCGTGGCAGGGCCCACGATCGCAACAAGACAGGGGACATTACAACCCTGTCCTCGCGCAGGACAGCGCACATCAGTGCGCTGTACAGCACGACCGAAAAGTCGGTCGTACATGATTGCACCCCTCAGGGGTGCGCGTGGGTTTCGGGGGTGCCGAGGAATCCCGAAGGGTGCTCGGGGTTGACTCGAGATTTCAGTTGAATAACTGAATCTCGAGCTTTGACTTTTCTGACGTGGCGAACAAGATACTTCTCTGGAAAGTTGGGCGCCTAGCGGGACAAATTTGTTTCAGGTACAAAACGGTAAATTCCGTTTTACAATGGGAAAACGGTTTCCCCACACGAGACTTCATGAGTGTTAACGGGAATTCATGAGTGCTTGCGAAGGAAATTAGCAGGGGCGTTTGGATGAAGTGTCACTTGAAATCAGTTTTTATTATATGAAGCGGATCAAGCCAAATATAGCTGAAGTTTGACAACTGTTTTACCAAGAAAACACGGCGAAGACCTTTATTTCAGTTTTATAACTGTTTAGTGTTTGCATTGCGTTTGCTTTGCTCATGCAATAGTAGTTCCATAAATGTGTGCTTGTGTTAAGTTGTAATCAACTTTTTGGAGTGAATATTTTCTTTATTGATGTATTGACATGAGGAGAAATTTCTGCATACGAGCCAATCAGTCGTAATCGCTTCCGCAATTGTGCTTGGGAGTGCTCCAGTGCACACGATTGTTTTCACGCTTGAAAAGTCCTTCAACAAACATGGACCCTTAGATAGGGGCTGGTTCTACCAGGCACCCAAGGACCCTTGGAGGTGACCCCATAAGGACTATCCAGCATTGATTAAAGGTGTGCTTAGAGCTTCTAGGTCCCAAATAGCAGTCAACATACCCTACCTTGCCTTCCCTTTTCATCATCTGTAATTTTGAATCTTGCTTATTCATGTTCATCATTTTTCTATTATCTCCTTTACTCTTTATATTTTTTCTGTTCTAAGGAACCTTGCTGATCAAGAAAACGAGTTCAATCGGGAGAATTTGTAGTTGTCACTAATAGGATTTACCATATTGCCATTTTTACTTTGTTTTCCATCTTTTATTTATTATCGTAGGTTATTGGCTGGGTTTTTTCTGTGCATGCGATTGATTGTTATAAATGCGTCAGTGATGGGTGCAAATCTTGATTTTGCACGTCAATCAGCCGCCTGCATGAAGTCCCGCATTTTGTGTGTGTTCTGTGCGCATTCGTTTTTGCATTCTGTTTCATGTGTTTTTGTTGTGGGCACATGACAAGTCATGACGGATCATGACGAGTCATGAATTCTCATGACGACTCATGTTCGTTCGCTGATTTTCACGAACTACTAAGAGCGTTCGTGATAACTACGAGTGTGATGAAAGCTCATGAAAGCTCACGAGTTTTCATGAGCACTTGTGGCGAGTGTCGATAATGTCGGGGGGTGCTGGGCTCGAGTCTTTGACTCGGCCCCTTTGACCAATTTTGTCAGAATCTAGCTCGTAGTGGGGTGCTCTATAGCAAGTACAACCCTGTTAGGGTTTGCTATATGTATCCCAACTGCTGCTAGTGAAACCCCTCCTTTGTTCATTTCTCTCTTGCCTAGCTAGCTAAACCCTAGCTATGGCTCCTCACTATGCTTACTATTATAACATGCTATCAGATCATCTACGCTTCTGGCCTGTGGGCCCACCTAACTGCTTCTACTGGTACTCTGTGTGTTGCACGCCCCATGGCGTGCGACAGATTGTTCTACCCGCCGCGCGCTCGGAGCGTGAGGCGGTTTTCTGCCCGCCGTGCGCCCCGAGGCGCGCAGCGCTTTTTTGCCCGCTGTGCGCCCCGGGGCGTGCGGCGGTTCTCTGCCCGCCGTGCGCCCCGAGGCGCGCGGCGGCCTTCTGCCCCGTCGGTCCGCGCGTCGCCCTTGGGGGGCGCTTCGACGGGCGACGGGGACCAGCCCGTCATCCCTTGTCACCCGTCCTGGCCAGCGCGGGCTGCGCTAGCCCCGAGTGTGGCCCGTACGGGCTGCGCCAGGCCCATGCGCGGCTTGTACGGGCTGCGCGAGGCCCGCGTGCGGCCCGTACGGGCTGCGCCAGGCCAGCGCGCGGCTCAGGCCGCCTGCGCGCGGTTCGGCTGGCTGTGCCAGGCCTGTCGGCGGCCCATTCCTCTTTGCCCCTCATCTGCCCACTGTCCCCCGTGCTTCTAACGGCGCCCCACCCCTGTTGCTGCCCGTTCTCCTGCATTAGGGTTTGGGGGTGGGGGTGTAGTTTCTGTGCGCTGTCCAAGCTCCTCCTCCTCCGTCTCCCGCTGCTGCAGCTGCCGCTCAGGGGGGTGGGTGTATGGGAGCCGAAGGAGTGGTGCTAGGGGGGTGACGTGGGAGTGGAGTTAGGGGTTCAGGAGGGGGTGTGTGTCAAGGGTGTGGGTCAGTTGGACGAGGTTGTGTGGAGGTAGTTGTCGTGTCGCCTGCAGCGCCTGTAGTCCGTCGCCTTTGCTTCGGTAGCCAGTGAGCGTGTTGCACCAGTCGCCAGTGGGTCCATTGCTCCTGCCGCTCGTCTATAGCCGCGGAGCCAGTCACTCCAGTAGTCCGTCGCCCTTGCTTCGGTAGCCACTGAGTCAGCCGCTCCTGTGCCTGTGCCTCTGCAGCTTCAGTCGTTGCCTCCCATCTTCTCTCCTTCCACAGTTCCTCCTCCTCACTTGCCCGCTATTATTACCTCTAGCCTTGCTTATGATTGTGCTGATTACACCCCACTTTGGCTATGGGGGTGTGTCAGAATGTTATTATCTAGCCTATAGTGGGGTGCTGTATAGCGAGTACAACCCTGTTAGGGTTTGCTATATGTATCTCAACTGTTGCTAGTGAAACCCCTCCTTTGTTCATTTCTCTCTTGCCTAGCTAGCTAAACCCTAGCTATGGCTCCTCACTATGCTTACTATTGTAACAAATTTTGCGCTGGTCAAAAAGTGCGCGAAAGTCAGGACCCGCGCGTGGGGTCTTGACATGCGCGTGTGGCCCCACAGGGCCCGCGCCTGTGTCGCAACTGTTGCGACAGTGCACAGTTGCACGATCGCAACAAGACAAGGCTCATTATGGCCCTGTCACGCGCAGGACAAAGCACGATTGCGTCAGCGATCGGCTTTTTCTGCTTGACTGAGGGTGCTTTGGGATTTCGGTTGACTAACCGTATCCCGCGTTGACCTGGAACACAGCCGATTTTGCGCGAAAGTCACGCTGCTTAGCGTGATCATTTCGATGCAGGTACAAAACGGTAAATACCGTTTTATCAACGGTAAAATCCGTTCTATAACTGTAAACAGATTTTCACACGAGTATCCATGATTCCTCATGAGAACTCGCGGAAATTCATGACGTGATTCAGTAGGGGACTTTGGTTTCAATTCAAGTGGATTACAGTTAATTCTAATGAGGCAGATTGAGCCAAATTCTTCAGCAGTTTAACAACCGTTTTCTATAACAGCAAAGCGAAGGCCTGGATTCTAGTCAAGCAACTGCTTTATGTTTTCCTTTGTGAGTTTAGGAATTAATTTTAATGTTTGCTTGTACTTGCTTCAAGTTTATCAATGCTATTATGCCTTTTCAAGCTTGGAATTCTAGTACTACGTATTGACGAGAGTAGAAACGTAACGTGGTGTTGCCGAAACGCTGCTCGACCGGATTCCTCACTCCACAAATCAAGCAAGGCATAACTACTCACTTTGTCTCTGTTATACCCTTGGCTATAAGGTGACAAGCTATCACATTTGGAGGGTTGAAAGTGAAGTTAAGTGTTGCCAAGTTTGTTTTCGTGGTCCAGTTTTAAACGCTTCCGCATAGTACTTAGAGTCAACACGTGGGTTGGAGCTAGTCCTTAGCCATTCTCAATGTATCAATCGATGGGGTCGCCTGGAGAAGAAGGGAATTCAGCCCCTGCGAGTAGTGGCCTCCGCGCCTAGAATAGCCCGGACGAGCCAAGGCCCGCTGCTAAGAGAGGTGTTGAAGAACTTCTCCATTGACAAGTTTAGTGGAGAGGGCTATGACGATTGGTCTTGGAAGATGCAGCTGTATTTTCGGCAGATAGATCTTTTAAAGCTCATGATAGGTAGCGAGAAACAACCTAGTGCCCTGGAGCTTCAGAACGAGTGGGACGGACGTTCATCCGCTGGGTAATACATCTTATCTCAAAGCTTAGATCTCGCCCAACGCCAGCACATCACCCATCTCCTCCCAGATGAAGAGTGCGGTCCCAAGGCATGGGCCGTGCACAAGGACCTCCATGCCCCCACTTCAGTTGTAGCTACTCTCATGTTGGAGAGAGAGCTCTCCACCCTTCGCCTTAGTGAAGGAGAACCCGTTCAGCCGGTCCTAGACAAGATGAGAGAACTCTACGCCAAGCTTGCCATCGTCAGAATCGTCTACCCCGAGCAAACCAAGTGTGTAAAGATGCTGTCCGTGTTGCCGGAGTCTTGGATGATCTTCACGAGCGGCTTAAGCCTTCCCTAAAACCAGAGTCTTTCGACGTTGGAGTGGATCCGCACCAAGATCCTTGAGGAGGTCATCCGGAGGCGCCAATTGAGGGGAAGTGAAGAGGGCCGTGCAAGGAGGCAAAGGGGGTTAAGGCAAGAAGTGGCAAGGGGCGGGGAGGGGGGCCACTAAGGATGAGGAGCCCTCAAGTCAGCAAGGCGGCAAGGGAACGGGACGTGGTGGAGGCCGTGGTGGCAAAGGGGGAGGAAAGGGAGGCGGGAAAATAGAGGGCTTGTGCTGGTATTGCGAAAAGGTGGGTCATCCTTGGTTCAAGTGTCGTTCTAAACCTTCATGGTGGACCCCCTCTAACAGGACCAAGGATGGGAGCGGCGCCGGAGCGGTAGCCGATGAAGAACCGGCTGAAAATGAGCAACGGGAGGCCGGTCGATTCTTCCACGTTCGGGAGCCGTAAGAGGAGGCGGTGATCACCCATGCTGGAGCTTCACTGCACCCGCGCAACACGTGGATATTGGACACGGGAGCAGCATGGACCATGACTCCAAGGGCCGATCTCCTTGACAAGTATTGACGACACTGTGTCGGTTTGAACGAACGGCACTATGGCAGCCACTATAGTCTTAGAACACAAAATAGGAAGAGATATGAAGAGTTACGAGTTGGGAATGACTCCCAGCTCCTACAAACCCCAATAGCCAAGGTACAGTGATGTGGAACAGTGCCACACTGTTCCTAACCACGAAGGGTCTCGAAACTACCCTTCACTAGGGCCTACACCAAGTGAAATGTTACACTACACAAAGTAATGTAACTATCTTCAATATCTTGAGGTGTACCCTTTTGGCGAGCTTCGAAATCACTTGAGGCTTGACACCAAGGCTCGGGCTCTTCATCACAAACTCATCCTCGAGTTCTTGATGGGTCTGCTGCACACACCTGCGACACGCCAAACGTTCGACACAGGACAAAATAGAAACCGCGCACGACAAAAATAAAAACCGTGCGCGAGACACAAACGACCGCGTAACAAGCGTCTAGCGATAACTCGCTATTGACTCGACACACACACTCGACATCATGACTCAACATTCACCCACAATTATAAGCATGAAATATATATTATCCCATGCCCTCATACCATTCCCTACACACACACACACATGCACGCACACGGACAACAAGCCGAGTGCAAACCGTAGGGTTGCACCAACAAACTCCCCCTCGGATTGTTGGCCTTAGGATATGTTGCTCTCTCAGTTCAGAGCCATCCCAGCCAGCTTGCAACACTTCCAATGCTGCTGGTCAACCAGCCTCTTAGTCATCATGTCAGCCGGCTGCCCCGTGGTCTTCACGTACCGCAACTCAACTTCACCCGCGGTCACCATGCTCCTCGTCCAATGCCACTTCACCCTCATGTGCTTTGTGAGTCCATGCAACACAGGATTCTTAGTAAGAGCAATGGCACCCTGGCTGTCACAGTAGAGTGGGGTAGGTCCTTGCTGCTCCTCCCCCAATTCAGCCAACAAACGCCGCTGCCACACAATCTCCCGTACGGCACGGAAGAGTGCCATGTACTCGGACTCCACCGAGCTCAAAGCTTGGTCAACCTGCTTCTTGCACTCCCAAGCAGTTGGGCCTCCACCAACACAGCATATGAAGCCTCCCACACTTGTCATGTCCTCTGGTTCCGATGCATATGACGCATCCGAGTAGGCGGTGAGGAACAAACGCCCGGGTTCAACACCATCCGCGCCCTTTTGGCGCCTTTGTGCCGCCGCCGAGTATTGCAGCCCAACGGTTGGTGTTTGGCCAAGATACTTGGCCACCCTCATTCCAGCTGCTACCTGCTCCTTATTAGGGCATTGCACAACCCTAGCCAGCTGCCCGGTAGCAAACGCAACGTCCGGTCGGGTGTTTACCGCCGCATACATGAGGCTGCCCACCAACGAGTGAAAACGGCGCCTCTCCTCTTCACCAACGCTCTCCTCCTCTGGCCCCTTCACACACTTGAACCCAAAGGGAAAGGGAGTAGCCACATGACCTTCACTCTAGCCGAAGTTGGCGGCCAACGCCTCCAGGTACTTTCGTTGGTGCACTCGCATGCGCCGCTTCTCCACGTCTCGTTCGATGTGGAGCCCAAGGTAGAAGTTCACGTCACCAAGGGACTTGCACTTGAACTTTTCTTGCAGCTTCAGCATCACCTCCTTCACAAGGTCAGAAGAGGGTGAGAAGATCAGGATGTCGTCCATGTACACCACCATGAAGCTCCTCTGCTCCCCCTCGCCAAGCATGAACAAGGAGTGATCGGCCGTTGAGGGAGTGAAGCCGATCCCCTCCAACACTTCGCGCAGCTTCATGTACCATTGCCTAGGGGCCTGCTTCAGCCCATAGAGGGCCTTCTTCAGCTTCCACACTCTGCCACTACCATCGTCAAACCCCTCTGGCTGCGCCATAAAAATCTCCTCCTCAAGGATGCCGTTAAGGAATGCCGTTACGATGTCCATTTGTTTTACTACCCATCCTTTGATGGCGGCTCCCGCGAATAGGGTTCGCAGCGTCGTCGGCTTCACCACAGGGGCAAACAGTTCCTTGAAGTCCACCTTCTCCTTCTGCTGGTAACCCTTGGCTACAAGCCTAGACTTGTGGCGCTCGATCTTGCCGTCAGCATCCGACTTGATTTTGAAGAGCCACCTGGACGTTATCGCCGTACGCCCCTCCGGTAGCTCCACCAATTCAAACGTGTCGTTCTCCTTGATGCTCTTTAGCTCACTCTCCATGGCCTTCTTCCACTCCTCAGCATCACTACTCTCCAAAGCCTCCTTGAGAGTTGCTGGTTCTCCCGGCATCTCCACCGGAGAGAAGAACGCGAAGGCACACTCCTCGTAGTCACTCTCCTCGTCGTCTCCGACCATCATTGCCGCTCCGGCCAGGGCTGTCTTGCCCTGCTTTCCCAGCGCATCATAGGTCAGCCTATTAGGGGGTTGAACTCTCCTCTTGCCCCTTCCTTCCTCCTCAGCTGCAGGGACTTGAAGGCCTTGGCGTTGCTGCGGTGTGGCTCGAATCCGTGGAGCACTCGTAGTACGGGAAGGGAGTGACGGTGCACGCTCGCTCACTTGCTGCACCTCCTCCTCTTCTTCCTCTGCATCATTGGCCTCCTCTCCCCCATTCACAAGGGAGGATTGCCTTGTGGTTGTGCTGCCGCTGCTCAGCTCCAAAGGCAGCTCTACATGCTCCAAACCGGAACTCTTCACCTCCCCAAACCGCACGCCTATCTTCGCCTCATTCTCCGCCTTCCAATCTTTGTACATGAAGTTCTCCATGAACTTGCAGTCCCTGCTCACCAAGAACTTCTTGGTGAATGGGTCCCAAAGAAGCCATCCCTTGCTGTTTTGAGCCATGCCCAAGTGCACGCCCCACACCGCCTTGGCACCAAGCTTGTTGTGCCGAAGATGCTTAGGCACGAGCGCCATGCACATGCACCCGAACACCCGAAGCATATCCAACTTTGGCTTCCTTCCTAGCCACTCCACATAGGGCACCCATTTGTCTGCTCCCACATGATTCAAGGCTCGGTTCTTGGCCACACACGCGCTCCGCACCGCATTAGGCCAGAAATAGTCGGGTAGCCCGGCTTCCATGAGTAACCCGCGTGCCGCCTCCGTGATTGTGCGGTTCGCTCGCTCAGCGATGCTGTTCATTGCAGGGGAGTATGGCATGGTGAGGGAGTGCCAAATACCATTCTTCTTCAGCCACAACCCGAACTCCTTGCTCAGGAACTCTCCCCCCCGATCGGTGCGGATTGACTTGACTAGACGGTCTTGTTGCCGCTCCACCATCGGGAACCAATGCGCCTTCAACGTTTCAGCCACGTCGCTCTTCTTGGCCAGCATGTACACCCAAGTCATACGGGTATAGACGTCCACAATAGTGAGGAAGTACTCAGCTCCAGCAGCTCCAAGCTTCAGGGGGCCCACCACGTCCATCACCACCTCATCAAGTGGTGCCTTAGCCGTTGCCTCCGAACTAGAGAATGGGAAACGGGTGAACTTGGCTTGCATGCACGTCGGGCAGCCAAGTACCTCATCAGGCTCCCCCTTCACACGTATGCCAGCAACCATCTCATTCTTTACTAGCTGCTGCGAGATGGGCAGGGCCACATGCCCCATGCGCCGATGCAAGGTGAGCCAATCACACTCCCCCGTAGCCGAAGTTGGATTGGAGAATGCCGCGCTCGCAATAGCGCCCCACATACCCTCTCCGTAGTCCTCCTCCGCTGCTGCCTCGGGGTTCTCCTCACCCTTTTGCTGCTCCTTGGCTGCTGCACCTCTCTTCATAGGTTCACCAAGCTTGCTGGTCCCTCCAAGATTGCACTTCTTGGACTCCTTCTCCTTAGCGTGACCGTCCGCGCAATCGCCGCTACCATCCGCTCCACCTTTGGTGCTGTCGCTTGCTGCCACTTGCGTCTCCTGAGGCATTGGGATTACAGGGATCTACCACATCTCTTTGTAGACATCTCTGTCCTCATGAAGGTCCCAAAGAATCCGATCGCCAAGCCTTGCGGTGTAGGTCTTGGCTCCCTTTGAGTTCGTGTCCATGCCGGCCTTTGCCAACCGCCGCACGGAAATCAGGTTGGCAGCAAGGCTGGGCACCCAAAGCACATTCTTGAGGCCCACCATCTTCCCATCAGCACCCTTAAACATGGCCTTGCCCATGCCTTTCACCTCCGCTCGCTGCCCCAAAGCTGATGTGACATGCTCCACCGGTGACGGTTCGAGTTCGGTGAGCAAGTCCGAGCAAGGTGTCATGCTATAGGTAGCGCCACTATCGATCACCCAATAGTCCAGAGGGTGTAGAGTCACCTTCCCCACAGCTGCTGGCTCCTCAAAGCCTTCATCCTTCTCTGGACCAGTCGGTACTTGCGTCGACACGAAGTAGAATAGACCCGGGTACCGATCGTTGCTCGGGTCCTTGTCGTTGTCTCCGCTCTTCATGTTTGCAGCTCCGCCACCGCGACCGCCACGGCCTCCACGGCCTCTTCCTCTCCCTCATCCTGCTCCTCTACTCTCTTGGCCTTGAGCAGGGGTCCAACCATCAGGGAGTTTGTAGCAGTCGCGCCACATGTGTCCGCTCTTGTGGCAATAGTGACACTCTCCGTCGAATCGGCCGCGACCGCGTCCGTAGCTCTTGTCGTCGCTGCCGTAACCGCCACTCCCGCGGCCTCCGCCAAAGTTGCTGCCACCAAACCTTCCTCCCCCTCGTCCTCTACCTCTTCCTCGACCATATCCACGGCCGATGCTCGCTGCCCCAGCGCCATCCGCACTCGCCAACTCACGGCGGCGGAAATCCTCTTGAAGGATAGCTCGCTTCACGTCTTCAAGCGAGAGGCGGGGCAAGTCGCGATTAAGGTTGATGATGAGCGAGGACCATGACTGAGGGAGTAGGGCCAGCAACTTGGTCTTCTTTTGGAGCTCACTTTAGTTCAAATCAGCTCCCTCAAGCCGCGTCAACAAGTCGAAGAATTTCTGCACCCCTTCTTCAACCGCTTCATCCTCTTCAATTCGTAGTGTCCCCATTTGCCATTACAACACCACAGCTACCGCTGCTGTTGGAGGAGCGTGTACACCCTTGAGAGCAGCCCATGCCTTTGGTCCCTTCTCTGGTTCACGCTGGAAAGGCTTGATGTGACGGATTTGGCTGCTCCCCAACGCTTGCCCAAGTAGGAGGTAGCCTTGTGCGCTCTTCCGCACCCACGGGCTCTTCTCCGGGTCGTTCTCGGGACGCTTCTCCGTTCCTTCCATTACCTCCAGCAGGTCATAGTGGTCAAATATGTTCTCCATTCTGAAGGACCACTCAGCAAAGTTGTCACCATTGAACTTGTCAAGGCCAAACACTCTAGGCTCATCCCTAGATGGGCCAACACTTGATTGCACAGGCGCCATGGCTGAATCACGGGGTTGGCCTTGAGCTTGGGCATCTCCTCTGCCACCAGCACCTCTGCCACCCCTTTCCTCAGGTCCAGCCATTGTTGAAACTGCTCCAAGGGGCTCTGATACCACTTGTTATGGTCACAATAGGCTCCAATGTGCCTAAAACGAAATATAGAGTGCACAGCCGGATTTCTGCACTGCAGCTTCAAACGTTCATAGCGTTCTGGTCACAACTTCAAATGACCTGATTAAACTTGGATCTAAAGCGTCTGAACGTCGCCTACAATAGGCAATTTAGATTGCACAATTTCACAGTGTTGGTTTGAATGAACAGCACTATGGTAGCCACTATAGTCTTAGAACACAAAATAGGAAGAGATATGAAGAGTTACGAGTTGGGAATGACTCCCAGCTCCTACAAACCCCAAGAGCCGAGGTACAGTGATGTCGAACAGTGCCATACTCTTCCCAATCACGAAGGGTCTCGAAACTACCCTTCACTAGGGCCTACACCAAGTGAAATGTTACACTACACAAATTAATGTAACTATCTTCAATATCTTGAGGTGTGCCCTTTTGGCGAGCTTCGAAATCACTTGAGGCTTGACACCAAGGCTTGGGCTCTTCATCACAAACTCATCCTTGAGTTCTTGATGGGTCTGCTGCACAAACCTGCGACACACCAAACGTTCGACACAGGACAAAATAGAAACCGCGCACGACAAAAATAAAAACCGCGCGCGAGACACAAACGACCGCGTAACACGCGTCTAGCGATAACTCGCTATTGACATGACACACATAGTCGACATCATGACTTGACATTCACACACAATTATAAGCATGAAATATATATTATCCCATGCCCTCATACCATTCCCTACACACACACACATGCACGCACACGGACAACAAGCCGAGTGCAAACCGTAGGGTTGCACCAACAACGTCGTCGAGGTTGCGATGGCGTAGGCGACTGCGGGCTGGTATTCCGAAGTCGGTGTGGCTCGTCAAGTGCAGACATCAGCCGACGGATGCCCAACGAAGCAAGTCAGGCCAATCGTCTGCGCGCACCTGCGAGCGTGCTCACTGCTGTGTTCTACGGGGCAGCGCTGGACAGCCGCTCCGCTGCAGCGTTGGCACGCCATCGATCTGCTCTGTTGGCAGGTTGCCCTTCTGCAGTGTTCGCGCGGCTCCTCTACGCAACGTTGGCAGGCGGTCGACCGAGCTGTGCTGGCGGTCGACCAGACTACGTGCAGGGTTGCTAGGTCCCTGATGTAATCATTGTACCCATTGCTTGTTGATTCATTATGGATTTCCAACTTTGCTAGTGGAAACTCTTGCCGATTTCTCCCGTGAAGGTGCAAGAACTAAGGAACCAAGTAAAGCTACGATCACCTCTAGTAGTTCGTGCCAACCCCCGTAGTCTAGCTCATTACCGTTGTAGAGTGACTCTCCACATGGTGCGGTGAGCGTGGACGGCCCCGCAAATACCTTTAGATAGGAGCCGACTTTTGCACCCTCTAAGTCGTTCGTAGGCCGGCAGCAGCGATAGTCGCCATGGTCAACCCCGTAGTTGATGCGGGCATAGCAGACACCTTGGAGGCAAGTTTGGCAGACGCGAGGAGACGCCACACGGATGGCAAGTATGGGATGATCCCCTTGGTGATTGCCGAGTTGGGCATCCGGTCGCAGTGGGCGACGGAACACCCTTCCCGTCCTGCTTCCCCTCGTTCGGTGCGCAATGAAGGTGGCGTCGACGACGAGGTCGACGGTGGTGCACGAGTCCGCGGCAGCGAAGGCACGAGGTAGAGAGGGGTGATCAAGGTCGACGGTGGTGTCGACAAAATCTAGGCGCGAGTGCAGCGGTCGACGGCGGCTGCAGGCAGCTCGCGTGCTGGCGTCGATGTTCGACGTCGCTCTCCTCTACGAAGCGGTGGAGGGCTCTCTGCGATGACGCATGTGACTGCAGGCGAGATTGCACCGGCGTATGGCTACTTCAAATTTTCAATGGACCGGATCACCGTCGCACCGCTGCAAGGTCAACGAGACCTCATCACATAGAAGGAGTCGAGAGAACCTCAGCTGGAGGTTGCCGGGCTGAAGGGCTTTGCTGACGGCACCGTGCCAATTCCGCCCGAGGAGGATGTCAAGCTGCGCGGGGAGTTTTGTTCTGCTCACCTTCATGGTCATCTCGAGGTGCTGCTCGCCGGTGGTGCAGCTAGCGCTCAGGAGCTGTCAAGAGCAACTGGATGCTGGTCACCAGGCATGGCGCTTCATCATGTCGACGTACCATGTCAGGGACGACCTGTACATCGGGCAGCTGGAGGAGAAGATGACTCACATTTGGATGGGCGAGCAGGAGTCGGCGACGGATTACTGCAATCGTGCTCGACGGATCCTGGCTGAGATGCGGATGGCGGGCGCCGAATACTTGACGGCGTCCTACATCACCCACATTGTCAACGGCTTGCCGCGGAGCTACAATCTCATGAAGAGGATGATGATGGTGCCCGGCACGCGTGAGTCCCTCGACGAGGACTCCATCACCAGCTACATTCTTCAAGATGAGGCGATGCAGGAGGCCGAACAGCCCACGGAGCTCCTTCCGCAGGCAAACTACGCTGCATCAACGAAGCTGAATCAGCAGCAAGGGCAGCCCGGGACGCTGGGCGGAGGTGGTAGCGGAAGAGGGCGGTCCACGAAGGACGTCGACGAGAAGCGGGCGACGCGGGACAAGGGTCGACGAGGTGGTGGTCGATGGCGGGAGTGCTGGATCTGCGGCGACCCCAACCATCTCCCCTTCGAGTGCCCCGACCGAGATGACGGTGACGAGGACGACAACAAGGGAGGCCGTGGTTGATCGGCCAGTCGTCGCCCCCGTAGAGATAAGAAGCCGCGCGAGGAGAAGCAAGCGTCGAAGAAGTTGTCGTCGAGGAAGGACGTCGACAGCTCCAGCGGCAAGAGCCGAGGCGACGGGGAGGCGTCGTGCTCGATGGTCGGCGTCGTGGAGCCGACGGTCTCGCTGGCGCCGGAGGCTGGCGAGGACTTCCAGGCAGTGGCGGCAGCAATGTAGGCCAACCCGATGGCGGTGCTGCTCGACAGCGGGTGCTCCCACCACCTGATGGGGACAAAGTGGGTCTTCATCGACATGGGGCCGAGCGACGGGGTGAAGCACGTACGTGGGTTCAACAGGGCATTGCAGCCTATCGAGGGTCGCGAAACCGTCGATCTGCAAGGGGAGGCCGGGTTGCGAGTCCTCATCCCCGACGTACTCTACGTTCCGGGCGTACAGGTGAACCTGTTCTCTACTAGTCAGTTGAAGGAGAGCGGGGTGCTGCTGCAAGGCGATGGCGACAAGATGGTGCTCATCGCCGCGACCGAGGAGGTGCTCGGTCGAGCACGCTACACCAGACGAGTCCTCTGCACCTACCTTCGCCCCTGCTCGATGCAGTTGCAGTCGACCGAGGTGGTGGCTCTGCGGACGATCGTCTCGCCGACGAATACGACCCCCATTAGGATGCATGCGCGGCTCGCCCACGTCAGCGTTGGCACGATCAAGAGCTCGGCAAAGCATGGTGTTGCTACTGGGCTCGACATCACGTCGTCGACCGGAGCGGACCCGCCGTGTGTCTCGTGTGTCGGAGGAATGCTGGCACGACACCCCTTCCCCGCCAAGGGCTCGAACGCAGTGGAGACACTCGCTGTCGTGCACATTGACTTGCGCGGGCCATTTCGGGTGGCTGCCAAGGATGGCAGCTTGTACTTCCTGCTGCTGAAGGATCGCCATACTCGATTTGTATATGCAATGCCGATCGCTAAGAAGAGCGACGTGCTGCGGGAGTACCAGCGGTGGCTGGTGCTGGTGGAACGGCAGACGAAGAATTCGGTGCTGTCGCTTCGCTCCGATCAAGGAGGGGAGTTCCTCGGGACGGTGTTCACCGACTTCGTCAACGGGAAGGGCATCATCCACGACCTGACGTGCCCCTACACTCCGCAGCAGAATGGCATGGCTGAGCGGGAGATGCGCACGGTCGTCGTGTCCGTGCGGTCGATGCTGCTGCACATGGGCGTGCAGCACCACTGGTGGCACCTTGCTCTACGACAGGCTGTCTGGGTGCGCAACTGCTTGGAGCGGTTGACGACGCCGCCGTGGACGACTCCGTACCAGCTGCTGACTGGGACGAAGCCCGACCTTACGCTTGCGCGGGTGTGGGGCTGCATGGTGCAGTTTATGGTTCCCAAGCTTCAGCCCAGCGGGAAGCTAGCGACGAAGGCTGTGAAGATTGGAACGAGAGAATGATTGAACTATGAAAGAGTTGGGTACAAGTAATAACCCTAATTGGGTTGTACCCTTTATGGGCTACCCCACTATAGCCTACAAAAATGTATAAGCTATAATGTTCTGACACACCCCCATAGGCAAAGTGGGGGGGAACAAGTGGTTACAAGACCAGTCAAGCAAAGCAAGGCAAGCTCAAGGTGGATCACAAAGTCACCACACAGTCCGAGCACAAGAGTAAGGCCACAAGGCCAGTTCACATGCAAGATCATAGATATCAAGGTAAACAAGCTAGAACAGGTATAGAAGGAGGACTGTTCAAACAAGATCAAGATGTGAGCAAGTGAGGCCAGGTAGGCACAAGACCTAGCAAAGTACAGAAGCGCTGATGATCACAAGGCGGAAGGGCCTTGGTGAAGATATCAGGAGTGTTGGCCTCAGAGGCCACGTAGGTAAGGCGGAGCTGACCACGCTGCTAGAGCTCACGAGCCAGGAAGTAGCGGAGAGCAATGTGCTTCGTTCTGTGCTCCAGTCTGTGCTCCCGACACAAGGCCAGCACGGCCTTGTTGTCTACGTACAGAACTGGAGGAGAACGAGGCGGCTCTCCTAGGGCAGTCGGCAAGTAGGTGAGCCAGCGTAGCTCCTGTGCAGCCATGGCCCCTACGTAGATCTCAGCCTCACAGCTAAAGCAAAGAACAGAAGACGAGCGGGTAGACCGCCACGAAACAGAGCCAGAGCCAAGGGTGAAGGAGTAACCCTATGACGACCGCTGCAGAGCCTGGTCGTCAGCCCAAGAAGTGTCTGCGTGACCTGTGAGGACCACTCGACGTCGCCCTCCAAGCACTAGCCCCATGCCCAACGTACTGCACACGTAGAGCAACACCCTCTTCGCTGTAGCCATGTGCTCTGGTCGGTGTCTCCCAGGAGCAGCATAGCGTGCCCAGATGCTAAGAGGGTATGCAAGGTCAGGTCGTGTGCAGGTCATCAGGTACATGAGGCAGCCAACAAGCTCTGGGTACGGGCCACTCGGCTCAACGGACTCATCCGAAGGCAGAGCTGAGAGCGAGTGGTGAGTAGACAGAGGAGTGGCCTGAGGCGAGGAGTACGTGAAGCCGAAGCGCTGAAGGACCTGCTGCACCATGTGTGACTGAGTCAGGGTAATGGTGCGTTGTGCTCTGTCCTGTGTGATCTGCAAGCCAAGGTAGCTGCGCAGTTCACCCAGGTCTGTGCACGTGTGTCTCTTCTGCAGCTCGAACTTCACGTGGGCGAGTCCAGCACTGTCACCAGTGGCAAAGACCAAGTCGTTGACGTACACGAGGATGTAGAACGGCGCCAAAGAGGTGTCGGTGCGCAGAAACAGCGACGGGTCGGCTGTAGAAGGAGCAAACCCAAGAGCCGCAAGTGTAGTCCTTAGTGTGTCGTGCCACTCCCGGGCCGCCTGGCGGAGACCGTAGACTAGCCGCCGGAGGCTCCACTGGGTACCAGGAGGAAATGGCCAAGTGAAGCCAGGAGAGCGGCGCAGCCAGATCTCCTCGTGCAGGCTGCTCTGTAGGAAAGCTGTGCTGAAGTCAAGAGAGTGAAGCTCGTAGTCGCGCTGAGCGGCTATGTGCAATAGCACCCAAAGAGTGGTCATCTTTGGGGTGAGAGAGAAGGTCTGAAATTAGGTAACTCCCTGCCGCTGACTGAAGCCTCGAGCCACGTAACGCGCCTTGAAGACAGACGGAGAACCTGGCGGCCGCTTCACCCTGAAAATCCACATGCCACTGACGATGTTTTCCCCACATGGGGGAACCTCGTCAATGTAGGTGCCTGTGGACTTCCAGGAAGCCATCTCTGCGTCCATGGATGACTACCAGTGAGAGGAGTAGGGACCCTCGATCGCGTGAGCGTACGATTGAGGAGTCGGGATGTCTGGTGCATCCGGGTCTTCCTCTGAGGCAATCAGTGTAGACACAAGATGGGGCAAAGCAATAGCAAAGCACTGGAACTCCTCCTGCCTGTCCTCAAGGATGTCCGTGCTAAGAGCAGACTCACCCCCGACGGACGGAGGACAGACTGAGTCAGACTCACCAACGAGACTAGCAGCGTAGTCTAGACGACAGCGAGCAGCGAAGACAACAAGCTCAGCAACTAGGGCAGACGCAGAAGTGGACTCAAAGGAAGGGTCAGTGACAACAATAGCAAGAAGGCGCGTGATCGAAGGACTAGCAGCACGAAGGGAGTCAGACTCCGGGTCAGCAAGGGAAGGAAGAGAGGACTCTGGAGGAGACGGCAACGGGACACGCAGAGGAGCAGTGGAAGGACGCAGTGCCATCAGATGTGTGCCGTGGACAGCAGGAAGACGCAGACGCGCAGCATGACTACTAGTGCGAGCAGCACGAACAGGCAACGTAGGACGAGACGCAGGCTCACGACGCTCAGCAAGACCTCCAGTAGAACCAATGTAGGGAGAAGGAGCAGGTAGCGGGGATGCAGGCTGTAACTGTGACTGCGACTGGACAGGCTGTGGACACTTTAAGGAAGGAACAGGACCAGGAGAGGGCGGGAGTCCAAGAACTGCTCCAAGAGCGGAACGAAGTACGGCCTCGGCCGCGCAGCGCCTCCAGAACCAGCAAGGACGGCACCACTACCCCTAGCGGCAGCACCAGCGCCAGCAGCACCTCCTGCTCCAACAGCGCCATTTCCAGCACCCTCAGAAGCACCAGCGCCAGCAACACCGCCAGCGCCAACACCCCTAGCAGCTCCAGCTCCAGAAGCACCAACTCCAGTAGGACTGCCATCACTAGCAGCCTCAGCAGCACCCCCAGACGCACCAGCACCAGTAGAAACACCAGCGCCAACACCCCCAGCAGCTCCAGCTCCAGCAGCACTAGCACCGCCAGTAGCTTGAGCAGAACCAACTCCTGTAGCTCCAACAGCACCCCCACTCTCAGCAGCACATCTCCAGTGGCGCGCAAACCACTCGCGCATCTTCTGCGAAGATAGCGGCTCCCGCCTCGACGAAGCACCTCCGGCGGCCACACGAGCAGACCCAGCACCTCCAAGCTCCGCACCTCCAGGCTCCGCACCCTCAGGCCCCGCACCCACAGTCTCAGCACCCCCTGACTCAGCACCCCCAGTCTCCGCACCCCCAGGCTCAGCACCGCCAGACCCGGCACCCGCAGGCTCAGCACCTCTAGCAGCACCAAAGTCAATAGCTTCCTCGACAGGCTTGATTGCGTCTACCTGGGACACACTTGACGGGGCAGGACCCTGAGGGGGGAGGGAGTCTACCGGGGAGGACCTGGTGCAAGGAAGAGCGGTGGCGGGGGGAGTGGCGCAGTGCGGTAGGGGAAGAGATGGTAGTAAGGTACTGACTCATCAAAGGTGACATCCTGGGAGGACAGAACACGACGCGAGGTGAGGTGGTAAAACTGCCAGCAAGGCGCGTCAGGGGGGAAGCCAAGGAAGATGCAGGGAACAGCATGGGGGGACAGCTTGTTCGCATACAAGTCGCGGACAAACGCCTGAGATCCCCAGACCTGAAATGCAGACGCATCGCCAACCTTCTCGGTCCACCGCAAGGTGGGGGAGGTCTCTGGTAAGGAGACCCGGGGCTGAAGGTTGAGCTGATGCGCGGCGTACTGAACTGCAAACGGCCACAAAAAATGGGGGGCAGCTGCATGCATCATGGACGTACGAGCGATGTCCATGACCATGCCAATGCAGCGCTCAGCAATCCCATTTTGCTGTGGAGAGGCCGGAAGCGTGAAGGTCTGGCGGATGCCCTGTGCACGACAGAAGGCTCCTAGACGGGTAGAGGTAAACTCTCAGCCTCTGTCCGAGTGCAGACGCTGAACAGGAAAGTCCGAGCCGAAACTCTCTCTGAGCTGGAGACGAGCTGCGCGGATCCACTCGATCAACACCTCAGTGACGTCACCCTTGCTGCGCAAGGGGAAGATTGTGGTTTAACGCGAGTAGTCGTCAACCACCAGCAGGAAGTACCGCTCGCGCCCCTGCCCACTGACGCAGGCTGGGCCCCTGTCGTCCATGTAGAGAGTCTGCAGCGGAGCCTCTATCGGAGGAAACTCAGAGGAGTGAGGGGCGGCGCGCTGTTGCCCCTCGACGGAGGGGACGCACGTAGGGCCAGGCCCCGTAGGTAGGGAAGGGAGAGACTAAGGGAAACTAGAGACAAGGACACGGGAGGCCATGCCTCGGAGACGAGGCAGGGAGGGGTGACCAAGGCGGTGGTGCCAAAGGAGAGTCTGGTGGGACAGCAGACGACACGAGCAGGGAGCAGACTCAGGACCGGACCTGGACGCTGCAGCAAACACCTGAATCGACGCAGCTACCTGGGCAGACTCAGCGGCCGGAGGAGACTCAGTAGTAAGGGTGTACAGGCTTGACCCTGGCAGACGGGTGAACATGGCCAAGCGTCGGCCTGTCTGTGAGAGGACGTCCCCGTTATAATATTTTCTCACTATTATATTTTTCCGTTATCCTATTCTCACTTTTGTCCTCTTTATTTTGGTCTTTATCTCATCTCAATCGGCCTAATGTTCTATTTTCTAGAGCCTTCTATTTATTTCTCTTATTTCCTAGTTTTCCCACCGGCATACCTACTTTACGGCACCGACACCGCCGACAGTGGTGTATACGGCGTAATCTGGGCGTAATCCCAAGTGCAAATAGCCTTGCGTGCTTGTGCGCACTTGTGATTGTAGTATCGGGAAGGGCGTTTTTCCGAAGGTTCGTTTTATCTCGTTTATCCTTGTATTTTCCGAGTATAAAAATGCCTTGTATTCAGTTTTAGGGACATGTTTTGATTGAGAATTTGATCCTGCGACACTTGGTAATCAGAGCCGTTCTCACTCAACGACTCTCGGCTAAGCAGCGGTTGCGGAAAAAATCGCCTCGAAAAACCGCCGGGGGCGACCAGTTCGACGCCGATTTCTTGTTAGCATCAATTCCGCGCTTTTTGAATTAGCCCCCTCGCGTGGTTTTTGAACAGGATGGGTTTGCCGGCGACCAACGATGTTACGCAGTAGCTCTTCGCGCAAATCACCAAGATGGAAGCGGAGATGCGAGTGACGACTGAACGGTCGCGATTGGAGAACGAGCAGCTGCAAAACGAACTGCAGCCCGTTACGCAGCTCCTCTCGACCATGAACATTCCTGCTTCGACGACTTCGCAGCAGTCGCAACGTCAGTTCGAGGTTCCGAAATTTCGCTCGCCGGAATCGTTCGACCCTGGCGATCAAGAATCCGACGTCAGGTGGTGGCTCGCGACGATGGAATTTTATTTCACGGCGATCAGATGGTCGACGGCAGAGTACGACGGCGAAAAAATTCATCTCGCGACAACGTTGATGCGCGGTCCAGCTCTCGAGTGGCTCGGAAGCAACAGTAGCATTTTCCAGGCAGTTCCGGGCAGACCTTCTCAAACGTTTTGAGCCGATTAATTCCACTTATATTGCGCGCGAAAAATTACATCACCATAGGCAATTCGAGAGTGTCGCGGAATACACGCAGCACATGTAGGAATTTCATAATTGCATTCCCGACATTACCGAAGGCGAAAAAATTCAGTCCTACATCGCGGGGTTGAAAACCGACATTCAACGCCAGGTTGCAGCAGCGAATTGCAGTAGCTACAGAGAAATCGTATCGGCCGCAGAGCGTTTTGACTTGGTCAACTCCAAAACACGACGGCCCCACGTCGTTGGATCACGACAAGGGGATCGCTCGGCTTCAACCACGTCCGCCGACCCCATGGAAGTCGACAAATTCGACGCGAATTCACGACCTGCAAAAAACAAAACGTTTTGCGAATTTTGCGGCGGAAACGGACATCGGATTGTCGACTGTTTTCACATGAAATCTGCACGTGCGGCATTCCGAGCTCGTGGGAGTGGCGAAACTAAAAACAAAAAGTCAAAAAACGGATCTCGCCAGTGATTGCGGATCGTGCTGGCGAGGAAAAGCAGATCCGAAAGCGTCAGCGCAATCTGGACCGAATCCAAATAGAAGGACAGCATTGGGCGCAAGATTTGGAGAATCAAGGGCGAGATCCCAAACCCCTTGACCGAAATTTGTCAGAGGGATTCGCCGAGGAAAAGAAAACCTCCGCGAAAACAGACTCGACCAAGACGGGAACTCTCCAATTTGACCCCGGAAAAAAACAGAATTCGTTGAAGTTATCTTTCAAAGATGCTTTAATGAAGACTGGTGATTTTCGCGGGTCCGGAGCCATAAACAAATTTCGGGAAGAACTCCAGAGGAAGCAGACAATTAAAGAAGTGGTACCGGTGCCTACGAAGCTGGGGAAAAAATTAAGGAGTGTGGAAAGGAGTAGACCTTTTCACGGCGCCAACGTCCTCTCCCGGAACCAGCCCAAGACGACTCTCCACTCCCCAAGGAAGAAGTTTATGGAGCTGAAGCAGCTGAAGAGGCGGTTGGGAGTTCAAAAGAAGCTGCGGAAACTCCAAAAACCCCTCCAGGATGCATCAAGTGGATCGCAGGCGTCGACCGGATCCACCCCCTCAGGGTCAACCTGTACGGTTACTACCTCTACTCCTGGCGTTGGAGAGAAGCTTTTCTCCACGCAGCCCAGGCCAGCTGGTTGTCCAGAAGCAAACAGTGGAACCACGGTGTGTACTGAATATTGGGATGTACCCTATGATCCTATTAATGAGACTATTTTTGGGTACTCCGAGCAACGCTCACCACTCCTGCCCGAGGTGATCTGCAACGGACAACGCCTCCAAGCACTCATGGACAGCGGGGCATTGCACAGCGTCTATGACAAAAAAGCAATCGATCAACTCGGAGGTGACATCAAGTCCTCAAGCTTCTCTGCAATGATGGTGGATGGCAGTAAGCTACCTATCTACGGGGAAATACGGTTACTACTCCAGATTGGACCCCTTTGATGGAAGCCTGCTCTCCCCGTCACAAATATCAAAGGACTCGACGTAATCTTTGGGAGAGACTTTCTTAAAAAGTTCAACCCCGAGATCAACTGGGTTAACCAGACGGCCAACATCAACAACAACGGGAGGAAAATCAGCCTTCCCAAATGGGACGACACGGGAAATATTCCAGTCGAGACACTCGCATGCTTTGAAAAGGACGTCAAACGGACCACGGCGGGATTCATGGCGATAGTCAACGAAGCAGACAGCCCAGGAACTTCCTCCAGCAGTCAAGAAAATTCTTGAACAGTTCCAGGATGTTCTCCCCAACAATTTACCTGATCAACTACCGCCATACCGAACACATCAACACGAGATCGTAGAAGAGCTGGGGTCCAAGCCAACGTTCCGAGCACCATACCGGCTGAGCCCGACAGAGCTTGCCGATATGAAAAAACAAATAGAGTATCTCCTGGAGAAAGGGCTGATTCGGCCTTCGACTTCGCCGTACGGAGCTCCAGTTCTCTTCACTCCGAAGCCAGACGGAAGTCTGCGAATGTGCATCGACTACCGAGCCTTGAACAAGCAGACTGTAAAAAACAAATACCCGATACCACGGATCGACGACTTACTCGATCAACTTCGCGGTGCTACGGTATTCTCCAAGCTCGACCTCAGATCGGGATACTGGCAAATTCGTATGGCGGACAACTCTATCCACAAAGCAGCCTTTCGAACTCGGTATGGGTCATACAGTATCTCGTGATGCCATTCAGACTCACTAACGCACCGGCCACATTTCAGGCAGAAATGAACCACATCCTTCGGCCCCTTCTGGACAAGTGCGTGCTGGTATATTTGGACGATATCATGATCTAGTCAAAAGACATGAAGAAGCACGTCGAGCATCTGCGACAGGTGTTTGAAATTCTTCGACGAGAACGCTTGTACGTGAAACTATCCAAGAGCGAGTTTGCGTTGAAAAAAGTCCAGTTCCTTGGACATAAGGTGAGCGCTCAAGGAGTTCACGAGGATCCTTGAGAAAAATAGAACGAGGAATGAATGACTAAGTGAAATTTGGGTGCAAATATTAACCCCTAGAAAGTTGTACCTCATATGGGCTACCCCACTATAGCCTACAGTAACTATGTCATATAAATCTGACACACCCCCATAGGCAAAGTGGGGGAGAACAAGGGGTCACAAGACCAGTCAAGCAAAGCAAAGCAAAGCAAGCTCAGGGTGGATCACAACGTCACCACACATTCCGAGCACAAGGTCAAGGCCACAAGGCAAGTTCAAATGCAGGAGTACACACATATATATAAAAGGCTAGACAAGCAAGAGGAGGCGTATATATATATGTAACAGTACCAAATAGATCAAGAGGTGAGCAAGTGAGGCAAGGCAGGCACAAGACCCAGCTGAGTACAGAAGCGCTGATGATCACAAGGCGCAAGTGCCTTGGTGAAGTAATCAGCAGTGTTGGCCTCAAAGGCCACGTACGCAAGACGCAGCTGACCACACTACTGTAGCTCTCAAGCAAGGAAGTAGCAAAGAGCAATGTGCTTCGTTCTGTGCTCCAGTCTTTGCTCTCGACACAAGGCCATCATGGCCTAGTTATCTACGTACAGCATTGGAGGAGAACGAGGCGGCTCTCCGAGGTCAATCAGCAAGTGGGTGAGCCAGCGAAGCTCCTTTGCAGCCATGGCCCCGGCGTAGATCTCTGCCTCACAACTGGAGCCGAGAACATAAGACGAGCGGGTAGCCCGCCACGAAACAGAGCCGGAACCGAGGCTGAAGGTGTAACCCTGTGACGACCACTGCGTAGCCTGGTCATCAGCCCAAGAAGCGTCGGGGTGCCCTGTGAGGACCACTGAACTCTGCCCTCTAAGCACAAGCCCCATGCCCGATGTACTGCACAAGTAGCGCAACACCCTCTTTGCTGCAGACATGTGCTCAGGTCAGTGTCTCCCAGGAGCAACAAAGCGTGCCAAGATGCTAAGAAGGTATGCAAGGTCAGGTCGTGTGCAGGTCATCAGGTACATGAGGCAGCCAACAAGCTCTGGGTACGAGCCACTCGACTCTACAGACTCATCTGAAGGCAGAGCTGAGAGCGAGTGGCGAGTAGGCAGAGGAGTGGCCTGAGACGAGGAGTACGTGAAGCCGAAGCGCTGAAGGACCTGCTGCACCATGTGTGACTGAGTCAGGGTAATGGTGCGGCGTGCTCTGTCCCGGGTGATCTGCAAGCCAAGGTAGCTGCGCAGTTCACCCAGGTCTGTGCACGTGTGTCTCTTCTGCAGCTCGGACTTCACGTGGGCGAGTCCAGCAGTGTCAGCTGTGGCAAAGACCAAGTGGTTGGCGTATACGAGGATCTAGAATGGCGGCAAAGAGGTGTCGGTGCGCAGAAACAGCGATGGGTCGGCTGTAGAAGGAGCAAACCCAAGAGCCGCAAGTGTAGTCCTCAGTGTGTCGTGCCACTCACGCGGTGCCTGGCGGAGACCGTAGACTGGCCGCCGGAGGCTCCACTGGGTGCCAGGAGGAAAATTCCCAGTGAAGCCAGGTAGGCGGCGCAGCCAGATCTCCTTGTGCAGGCTACCCTGCGAGAAAGCAATGCTGAAGTCAAGAGAGTGAAGCTCGTAGTCGCGCTGAGCGGCTATGTGCAGTAGCACCCGAAGAGTGGTCATCTTCGGGGTGGGAGAGAAGGTCTGAAAGTAGTCAACTCCCTGCCGCTGACTGAAGCCACGAGCCACATACCGCGCCTTGAAGACAGGCGGAGAACCCGGCGGCCGCTTCACCCTGAAAACCCACATGCCACTGACGATGTTCGCCCCAGGCGGGGGAACCTCGTCAACGTAGATGCCTGTGGACTTCCAGGAAGCCATCTCTGCGTCCATAGCTGCCTGCCACTGAGAGGAGTAGGGACCCTCTATTGCCTTCGCGTAAGAGCCCGTAGTCGGGATGTCAAGTGCATCCGTGTCTCCTTCAAGGGTATGAGGTACGGACACAAGATGAGGTGAAGCAGAAGCCAGACATTGGAACTCCCTTGCCTGTCCTCAAGGACGTCTGTGCCAAGGGTACACTCACCCCCGACGGACGGAGGACAGACAGACGCAGACTCAGCAACAAGACTAGCAGCGTAGTCTAGACAACAGCGAGCAGCAAAGTCGACGAGCTCAACAATTAGGACAGACGCAGCAGTGGACTCAAAGGAAGGGTCAGTGAGGACAGTAGCCAGGAGACGCGTGACTAGAGGACTGGCAGCACGAAGAGAGTCAGACTCCGGGTCGGCTAGAGCAGGAAGAGAGGAGAAGGCAAAGGGGCACACGGAGGAGCAGTGGACGGACGCAGAGACATCCGGTGCGTGCCAATGACAGGAGGAGGACGCTGACGCGAACCCCGACCACTAGTGCGAGCAGCACGGACAGTAGAAGGCGGGAGACTAAGAAACTGCTGAAGTAGCGGAACGAAGTACGGCCGAGGCTGTGCGGCGACTCCAGACACAGCAGGGACAACACCAGTACCCCCTGCACTAGCACCAGCACCAACAGCACCTCCAGCTCCAAAACGTCCAGCAGTACCAGTAGCACCCCCAGTCGCCAGCTCCAACACCCTCAGCAGCCCCACCTCCAGTTGTACCCGCAGGCCCAGCAGCTCTAGTACTCCCAGTACGAGCACCTCCGGGACCCGCGGCACGAGCACCCTCAGCAGCGGAAGAAACTCCAGCTCCAGCAGCACGCCTCCAGCGCCGAGCACACCATTCGTGCAGTTCCTATGGAGAGAGTGGCTCCCACCGAGAAGAAGCACCCAGAGAACCTCCAGGCCCAGCACCCTAAGACGCCACACGAGCAGGCCTAGCACCTGCAGGCTCCGCACCCCCAAGCTCAGCATCTCCAGACGTGGCATCCCAAGGCTTAGCACCTCCAGACGTAGCACCCCCAGGCTCAGCACCCCCAGGCGTAGTACCCCCAGGCTCATCACCCCCAGTCTCAACACCCCCAGGCTCAGCACCCCCAGTAGTAGCACCCGTAGGCTCAGCACCCCCAGGCGTAGCACCCACACGCTCAGCACCCTCAGAGTCAGCACCCCCAGGCGCAGCACCCCCAGCAGCACCAAAGTCACCAGTAACCTCGATAGGCTCGACCGCGTCTACCTGGGACACACCTGAAGGGGCAGGACCCTGAGGGGGGAGGGGGTCTACCGGGGGAGGACCTGGCACAAGGAAGAGCGGTGGCGGGGGGAGGGACGGAGTGCAGTAGAGGAAGAGGCGGTCGTAGGGGACCGACTCGTCAAACGCGATTAAGGAAAGGCATCTACTGGAGTCTCTAGCCAAGTAGGAGAAGGGGCTGGGGGAGCCTCTAGCTCATCCATAATTGAGGGAAGTGGAGGTGGATCAGCAGCATCGCGAACCGGAAGGCAACGGCTTAGTGCGGAGGAGCTTCTTAAGGCACAGGAAGCATGGGACCGCAAGGACAAGCAAGCGTTCCAGTACCTGTGTTGGGCCTTGGAAGGCCAACTAGAGCTCCTAAAGATGCTGATTGACCTGAAGCGCAAGCAAGGAGCAACTGCACTAGCATGGAAGAGAGTTCAAGATCGACATTTGCAGAAGGGGTTGCTAAGCATACTCACCAAGAGGAAGCGGTTCTACACAATGGAACGCAACTATGGCGATGGGGAGACCATGGTGCAGTATCTCCAGAGGGTGGATGAGTATGTGAGAGCCTTAGAGGAGTTGAACTATACTGTAGATGAGAAGGAGATCATCTACACCGCACTCCAGGGGCTGGACCAAGAGGTGAACGAGGCCCTACTGCAGTACCTTCACCTTGAGCAACAGAAATGGACCAAGGCCTGGATATGGGAGGTGTTGGTCTCTGATGAGGCTCGCAAACGGGATGATGGTAGAATATTTGAAGGGGGAATGGGGGCAGGGGATAGGGCTGCCTCCAAGAAATACCAGCAGCGGCAAGGAGGTGGGGGGAAGAAGAAGGAGCTCGACAAGTGCCTCGTCCCTGGATGCAACCGGAAGCATTCTTGGAAGGAGTGTTGGAGCCGTCCTGATGGGTGGAAGCCTCAAGGGTACCCAGGAGAGGCTCCACCTGTCACTAGGCCTGAGTGGGTGGAGAGGAGGATGAAGAATGGAGCATGGAACAAGAAGGGCAGCAAAGAGAAATCGGCAGCAGCGGCGGCAAACGAGAATAAGAAGGGAAAAGAGGATTCATCGGATGATGGTTTCTCCTTCTTATCCTTGGAGAAGGAGACGGCGCTTGCTGGTCGTGTGTTGGCTGACCCCAATCAGCTCATTCTAGACTCTTGGGCAGCCTGTGGAGTGGTACCTCGGCGCAACCTCTTCACCACCTATCACTCCCTCCCACCTAACTCTAGAAATGTGATTGTGGGGAGCGGAGATACGCTGCAAGCAATCGGCATCGGCACCATCACCGTCATGGGGAAGGAGGGGGAGGTGCTGAATGTGAAGGGTGTGCTTCATGTTCCTGATTTGGCAGCCAACCTTCTCTCATGCTCTCAACTTGCGAGGCAAGAATACATATGCACCTTCACCATGGAAGGTGGCACGGTTCGCAAGGGTGGAGCTGTGGTGATGGAGGCCAAATTAGAGAAGGGCCTATACCTTGTTCCAGTTTGTGTGCCTCAGGTGGAGAGGGCACATGGAGTTGAAGCCGAGGAAGCCGCTTGTAGCAGCCGTTGGAGGGACGTGGAGCAGGTGACGGCAGATTTGCTGCACCTACGCATGGGGCATGCAGGAAGGCAGCAACTTGTGGAGTGTGTGAAGAAGGGGGAGCTGAAGGGTGTGGAGATCAAGGAGGGTGGTGGGCAGCCAAGCAAGTGCCCTGATTGCACGACCGGGAAGCTGCCAAGGACCTCTTTCCCTACCTCCACCACTCGAGCCTCCGCACCTCTTGAGTTGGTGCACACGGATGTTAAAAGTAGAAAGCGTGTGTTACCATTCTTAAAAGTAGAGATTAAGACCTTTCTAACGCGTACCTGCTCATAGTTTAAGGTTACGTGAGCTGCACGCAATGTTCCGTTGAAGTCGGCGGACTTAATCTCTTGTACGCTCTCCAAATTCGCTCGCTTTCCATCAAGGCCGAAGCCGACGCGGTACCTGAGAGCGCAGATTCACCAGCACCTGAGGAAGCAGACGCACTGGCACCTAGAGCAGCAGCCTTGCTAGCACCTAGAGCAGCAGCCTCACCAGTTTCTAGAGCAGCAGTCTCAATGCCCGGGTCGGGCGGAAAACACCGGTAACAGTCACCCTCATCACTAATAGTCACAGCATACATGGCAGCAAGAATAGCATCAAAGTCAAGGTCAAAGATAGCTACTCCCGGCCTAGACAGCTCACCCCTGCGGGGAATATCAGTGGCCTCTGCGAACTGGTGACGCCAAGCGTCCGTAAGGCGAGCCGAGCCGAGCTGCCGAGCCGCCCAGCCGCCGTGCAGCCGAGCCGCCGAGCTGCCGAGCCGCCCTACCGCTGAGCCCTTTGTCACTGCGCTGCCCTCCCCATACTGCTTGCACTGCTGGTCTACTGTTGTCATGGCTACCCCTAGTGTCCTCGCTTTCGATGCTGAGGGTCGAGCCATTGACTTTGAGGTCTGGGTCGACGACCTGCAGCTGTTCTTACAGTGCGATAGGGTAGACGGTCTCTCTCTCTTTGACCTCACCTTTGCCGCCTCTCCTGCCCCTGCTGCTGATGCTGACCCCACTGTTTGCTCCCAGTGGCCCACGCGCAATGCTGCTGCACGTCTTGCTGTGCGAGGCCACCTGCCTACTACTGAGCGCGCGCACTTTAGTCAATACAAGAGTGCTCAGACCTTGTACGACGCTGTAGTTGCGCGCTACTCTTCCCCTGCCACTACTGCACTGAGCCGCCTCATGCTACCGTACCTCTTCCCTGACCTTGCTGCCTTTCCCACAGTCGCTGACCTCATTACGCACCTCCGCACTAGTGACACTCGCTACCGCACCGCGCTTCCTGCTGAGTTCTGCGCCTAGAACCCCCCCCCCCCAATGTACATCACTCTCTATTATATAGTCACCCGCCTCTCTGACTCCCTTAGCGTAGTCAGGGACCACTTCCTCTCAGTCTGTCCCACCACTCTCACTGTTGACCTCCTTGAGAAGGCCCTCCTAGCAGTGGAGAAGAGCATAGTCGCTGTAGGAGCCTCTCGTGGTGACCCTCGCACCCCCATCTTTGAGGGGTGTTCCCCTTCCCCCCTGTTGCCCTCTGTCGCCTATGCTACTGCGGCCGACCTCGTTGGTCTTGAGTCGGTCGGTGCGGCGTCTGCCCCTAGCGGGAGACGTCGCTCTCGCAAGGGCAAGGGGGGCAAGGGCGCAGGTGGAGCTAGCGGGGGTGGTGGAGGTGGCGGTGGAGGCGGCGGAGGGAGTGGGGGTGGCGGTGGGAGTGGCGGCGGGGGTGGAGGTGGCGGTGGCAGCAACGGAGGCGGAGGCGGCGGAGGCGGTAGCGGTGGGAGCGGAGGCAGCCGTGGTGGCGGAGGTGAAGGTGGCGGTGGTGGAGGAGGTGGAGCTGGTCGGGGTGGTGCTTCGCAGCGGAGCGGCTCCGGTGGTGGTCAGTGCCAGCAGCATCAGCAGCGTTCTTGGGACATCCCCCCTACTCAGCAGCTCCGTGAGTGGTACACGCAGCGTCAGCGTGGTGGGGGTTTCGGTCCGTGCACCTACGTCCTTCTGCCAGGTCCCCCCTCGCCACCGCACTTCCTTGTGCCAGGTCCCCCCCCCGGTAGACCCCCTCCCCCCTCAGGGTCCTGCCCCTTCAGGTGTGTCCCAGGTAGATGCAGTCGAGCCGGTCGATGTTGCTGGTGACTCTTCTAATGCTGCGGGTGCTGAGCCTGGGGGTGCTGAGTCTGGGGGTGCTGCGACTGGGGGTGCTGAGCCTGGGGGTGCTGAGCCTGGGGGTGCTGCGTCTGGAGCTGCTGAGCTTGGGGGTGCTGAGTTTGGAGCTAGTGAGCCTGGGGGTGCGGAGCCCGCGGCCGCTGGACTTGCTCGTGTGGCGTCTAGCGGTGCTGGGCCTGGTGGTTCTCCGGGTGCTTCGTCTCGGCGGGAGCCACTCTCTCCACAGGAGCTGCACGAGTGGTTTGCCCGGCGCTGGATGCGTACTACTGGAGCTGGTGCTTTTCTGGCTGCTGAGGGTGCTGATGCCGCCGGTCTCGGAGGTGCTAGTCCTGCGAGTGCTACTGGAGTCGGAGCTGCTGAGGGTGTTGGCGCTGAGGCTACTGCTGTCAGTCCTGGCGGCGGTCCTACTGCGGGTGCTGCTGGTGCTGCAGGAGGTACTAGAGCTGGAGGTGTTGTTGACGCTGGTGCTGCCGCAGGGGGTGCTGGTGCTGTCCCTGCTGTGTCTGGAGTCGCCGCGCGGCCTCGGCCGTACTTTGTTCCGCTCCTTCAGCAGGTTCTTGGTCTTCCTCCTCCCTTAGAGTGTCCACCACCTGTCCAGTCACAGTCACAGTTACCGCCGGCCTCCCCACTGCCTTCTTCTTCTCCGTACACTGGTCCTACTGGAGGTCTTGCTGAGCGTCGTTACCCTGCGTCGCCTGTTCGTACTGCTCGCACTAGTGGTTGCAGTTCGCGTCAGCGTCCTCCTCCTGTCCCTGGCACGCACCGGATGTCTCTGCGTCCGTCCACTACTCCTCTGCGTGCCCCTTTGCCCTCTCCTCTTGAGTCCTCTCTTACTGCGCTTGCCGACACGGAGTCGGACTCTCTTCGTGCTGCCAGTCCTACTGTCACGCGTCTCCTTGCTACTGTCGTCACTGACCCCTCCTTTGAGTCCACTGCTGCGTTTGCTCTTGTTGCTGAGCTCATCGATTTTGCTGCTCACTGTCGTCTAGACTACGCTGCTAGTCTTGTTGCTGATTCTGCGTCTGTCTGTCCTCCGTCCGTCGGGGGTGAGTGTGCTCTTGGCACGGACGTCCTTGAGGACAGGCAGGAGGAGTTCCAGTGTCTGGCTTCTGCTTCACCTCATCTCGCGTTTGTATTGCTTACCCCGTAGGGAGACCCGGATGCACTAGACATCCCGACTTTGCGCTCTTACGCGGAGGCCGTAGAGGGTCCCTACTCCTCTCAGTGGCAGGCAGCTATGGATGCACAGATGGCTTCCTGGAAGTCCACAGGCACCTACGTTGACGCGGTTCCCCCTCCTGGGGTGAACATCGTCAGTGGCATGTGGATCTTCAGGGTGAAGCAGCCGCCAGGCTCTCCACCTGTCTTCAAGGCGTGGTACGTGGCTCGTGGCTTCAGTCAGCAGCACGGAGTTGACTAATTTCAAACCTTCTCTCCCACCCCGAAGATGACCACTCTTCGTGTGCTGCTACACATAGCCGCTCAGCGTGACTACGAGCTTCACTCCCTTGACTTATGCACTGCTTTCGTGCAGGGTAGCCTGCACGAGGAGATCTGGCTGCGCCGTCCATCTGGCTTCACTGGGACTTTCCCTCCTGGCACCCAGTGGAGCCTCCAACGGCCAGTCTACGGTCTCCGCCGGGCACCGCACGAGTGGCACGACACACTGAGGACTACACCTGCGGCTCTTGGGTTTGCTCCCTCTACTGCTGACCCGTCGCTGTTTCTACGCACCGACACCTCTCTGCCGCCGTTCTACATCCTCGTGTACGTCGACGACTTGGTCTTTGCCACAGCTGACACTGCTGGACTCGTCCACGTGAAGTCAGAGCTGCAGAAGAGACACACGTGCACAGACGTGGGTGAACTGCGCAGCTACCTTGGCTTGCAGATCACCCGGGACAGAGCACGCCGCACCATTACCCTGACTCAGTCACACATGGTGCAGCAGGTCCTTCAGCGCTTAGGCTTTACGTACTCCTCGCCTCGGGCCACTCCTCTGTCTACTCGCAACTCGCTCTCAGCTCTGCCTTCGGATGAGTCCGTAGAGTCGAGTGGCCCGTACCCAGAGCTTGTTGGCTGCCTCATGTACCTGATGACCTGCACACGACCTGACCTTGCATACATTCTTAGCATTCTTGCACACTATGTTGCTCCTAGGAGACACAGACCAGAGCACATGGCTGCAGCGAACAGGGTATTGCGCTATTTGTGCAGTACGTCGGGCATGGGGCTAGTGCTTGGAGGGCGGAGTCCAGTGGTCCTCACTGGGCACGCGGACGCTTCTTGGGCTGACGACCAGGCTACGCAGCGGTCGTCACAGGGTTACACCTACAGCCTTGGTTCCGGCTCTGTTTCATGGCGGGCTACTCGCTCGTCTTCTGTTCTCGGCTCCAATTGTGAGGATGAGATATATGCCGCGGCCATGGCTGCATAGGAGCTTTGCTGGCTTACCTACCCTCTGAGTGACCTAGGAGAGCCGCCTCGTTCTCCTCCGGTTCTGTACGTAGACAACAAGGCCATGCTAGCCTTGTGTCGGGAGCAACGCCAGGAGCACAGAACGAAGCACATTGCTCTCCGCTACTTTCTTGCTCGTGAGTTGCAGTAGCGTGGTCAGTTGCGACTTGCGTACGTGGCCTTTGAGGCCAACACTGCTGATGTTTTCACCAAGGCACTTCCGCCTTGTGATCATCAGTGCTTCTGCACTCAGCTGGGTCTTGTGCCTGTCTTGCCTCACTTGCTCACCCCTTGACCTTTTTTGTACTCTTACATATATATATACCTGCTCTTGCTTGTTTAGCCTATTTTATATATATGTGTACTCCTGTATGTGAACTGGCCTTGTGGCCTTGACCTTGTGCTCGGACTGTGTGGTGACGTTGTGATCCACCGTGAGCTTTGTCTGCTTTGCTTGACTTGTTTTGTGACCCCTTGTTCTCCCCCACTTTGCCTATAGGCGTGTGTTAAATTATAATATTGTGTAGGCCATAGTGGGGTAGCCCATATGGGGTACACATTTCTAGGGTTGCATATTTGTATCACTCTCATTCCTTAGTTATTCATTCTCGTTCTAAGTTGCTCATAGCCCATAAGGGGTACAACCCAATTAGGGTTAGTACTTGTACCAAACTGTTTCATAGTTCAATCATTCTCGTTTCTCATCATGGTATCCGAGCAGGTTCCCTAGTGGGAACGCTACCGAGGGCCCACCACGATATTTTTTTTTTCCTGCCTGGAGCGTTCTTCACTCCTGTCCGAGTCGCGCTTTGCGTGCCCTCCCTACCCTCGAGCCGCCCTTAGTGGCCCCCTCTCACGGCCCCTTTGGCTGCCCTTACAGCCCCTCGCGCCGCCCTTACGGCCCCTTGTGCCGCCCTCTAAGGCCCCTTGCGCCGCCCTTACGGCCCCTTACGGCCCCTTACGGCCCCGCCTAGGCCCCTTACAGCCCCTCCGCGGCCCCGTCTAGGCCCCTTGCGGCCCCGTCTAGGCCCCTCGGCTGCCCCATCTAGGCCCCTTGCGGCCCCGTCTAGACCCCTCCGCGGCCCCGTCTAGGCCCCTTGCGGCCCCGTTTAGGCCCCTTCCGCGGCCCAATCTAGGCCCCTTGCGGCCCCGTCTAGGCCCCTTCGGGGCCCTGTCTAGGCCCCTTGCGGCCCCGTCTAGGCCCCTCCGCGGCCCCGTCTAGGCCCCTTTCGGCCCCGTCTAGGCCCCTCCGCGGCCCCGTCTAGGCCCCTTTTCGGCCCCGTCGCCGCCACCTGCAGCCCAGTCGCCGCCACCTGCGGCCCCGTCGCCGCCACCTACGGCCACACCGCCGCCACCTGCGGCCTCGCTGCCACCTGCAGCCCCGTCGCCACCAACTACGGCCTTGTCACCGTCAACCGCGGCCCCATCACCCTCCCCTAGCGGCCCTATCACCTCTCAACCGCCCAGCGACCGAGCCGCCGAGCAGCCCAGCAGCCAAGCCGCCCACCTACCGAGCAGCCAAGCTGCCCAGCAGCGGAGCCGCCCAGCAGCCGAGCCGCCGAGCAGCCAAGCCACCAAGCAGCCGAGCCGCCCTGCCGCCGAGTCGCCCAGCAGCCGAGCCGCCCTGCAGCTGAGCCGCCCAGCAGCCGAGCCGCCCTGCCGCCGAGCCGCACTACTGTCGGGCAGCTGCTGTTCCTACCGATGCTCCCCAGCCCCTCCTTCCTCGGACTGGTGAGCTCACTTCCTACTAGGCCACTTCAGTCATGGCTTCCCCCAGTGTCCTTACTTTTGATGCTGAGGGCCGTGCCGTTGACTTTGAGGTCTGGGTCGATGACCTCCAGCTGTTTCTCCAGTGCAATAGGGCAGACGGACTCTCTCTGTTCAATCTCATCTCAGGTGTCTCTCCTGCCCCGCCTGCTACTGCTGACAGACCTATTCGCTCACAGTGGGCCACATGCGATGCTGCTGCTCGCCTTGCTGTTCGTCGCCACTTACCAACCACTGAGCGTGCACACTTTAGCCAGTACAAGAGTGCTCAGACCTTGTACGACGCTGTAGTTGCACGCTACTCTTCCCATGACACTGCTGCACTGAGCTACCTCATGCTACCAAACCTCTTCCCTGACCTTGCTGCCTTTCCCACAGTCGCTGACCTCATTACGCACCTCCGCACTAGTGACACTCGCTAGCGCGCTGCGCTTCCTGCTGAGTTCTGCGCCAAGACCCCCCCCCCCCCCATGTACATCACCCTCTACTACATAGTCACCCGGCTCCCTGACTCTCTTCGAGTAGTCAGGGACCACTTCCTCTCAGTCTGCCCCACCACTCTCATCGTTGACCTCCTCAAGAAAAGACTTTTGGCGGCAGAATAAAGCATAGTCGCTGTAGGAGCCTCTCGTGATGATCCTCGCATCCCCGTCTTTGAGGGGTGTTCCCCCTCCCCCCTCTTGCCCTCTGTTGCTTCTGCTGCTGCGGCCGACCTCGTTGGTTTCGAGTCGGTCGGCGCTGCGTCTGCCCCTAGCGGGAGACGCCGCACCGGCAAGGGCAAGCGGGGAAAGGGCGCTCGAGGGGCTGGCGGGGGCGGTGGAGGTGGTGGTGGAGGCAGTGGAGGGAGTGGAGGTGGTGGTGGGAGTAGTAGCGGGGGTGGCGGCGGCGGCGGCACCAGTGGCGGCGGAGGAGGCGGCGGTGGTGGCAAAGGGAGCGGAGGCGGCGGAGGTGGCGGAGGAGGCGGTGGTGGAGGAGGCAGTGGAGGCGGCGGCTGCAGCAGTGGACCTGGTCGCAGCTCTGCGCAGACGAGTGGCTCCAGTGGTGGTTCGCACCAGCAGCTGCAGAGCTGTCGTGAGACTGTGTCCCCTCAGCAGCTTCGTGAGTGGTACGCTGCGCGTCAGCGCGGTGTGGGTACGGGTCCCTGCACCTACATTCTCCGCACCGGCGACCGCGCTGGTGAGCAGTGCGGGGGCCCGCACCCCACCCAGCGCTGCTTCGGCCGTCTGACGGACGCGTGGCGTCACTTGTTCCCTAGGGCCTCTGAGATCCCTCGCTGGGGAGAGCTGTCTAGGGCGGGGTTTGCTATCTTTGATCTTGATTTTGATGCTATCCTTGCTGCCATGTATGCTGTTGATGATAGTGTTGTGGGTGACTGTTACCTGTGTGTACCACCTGACCCGGGCATTGAGGCTACTGCTCTAGGTGCTGATGAGATTGCTGCTCTAGGTGCTAGTGCGTCTGCTGCCCCAGGTGCTAGTGCGTCCGCTGCCCAAGGTGCTAGTGAGTCTGCACTCTCAGGTACTACGTCGGCTCAGGCCTTACACACCTTCACCCTTGACTCGGATGCGTCCCGCTCCTTTCGAGACCGCACCACTCTTACGCCGCTCAATCAGCCGGTTGCAGTCTCCCTGGCAGATCCCTCTGGGGATCCTATCCTTGCTAGCTTCTCTACAGTCTTATCGTGCCCGGCAGCCCCCTCTGGCGCCCTAACAGGTCTCTACTTCCCCTCGTTCTCTACAAACTTGGTGAGTGAAGCGGACCTACAGGATAGGGGGGTTGACGAGTTCACTCCTGCGAGTGAGCGGGTGACCCACTGCACGTGTGCTCAGACAGGCCGACACTTGGCCACGTTCACCCGTCGGCCAGGGTCGAGCTTGTACACCCTTACTACTGAGTCTCCTCCGGCTGCTAAGTCTGCCCGGGTAGCTGCGTCGAGTCAGGTGTTTGCTGCAACGTCCAGGTCTGGTCCTGAGTCTGCTCCTTGCTTGTCTCGTCTACTGTCCCACCACATTCTCCTTTGGCACCGCCGCCTTGGTCACCCCTCCCTGCCTCGTCTCCGAGGCATGGCCTCCCGTGTCCTTCTCTCTGGTCACCCTCGGTCTCTCCCTCCCCTACCTTCGGGGCCTCGCCCTTACTGCGTCACTTGCGTCGAGGGGCGACAGCGCGCCGCCCCTCAGTCCTCCGAGTTTCCTCCAACAGAGGCTCCGCTGCAGACTCTCCACATTGACGTGTGGGACCAAGCCCGCGTCCGTGGGCAGGGTCGCGAGCGGTACTTCCTGCTGGTGGTTGACGACTACTTGCGTTACACGATAGTCTTCCCCTTGCACAGCAAGGGCGACGTCACTGAGGTGCTGATCGATTGGAGCCATGTAGATTGTCTCCAGCTCAAAGAGAGTTCCAGCTCGGACTTTCCTATTCTGCGTCTGCAGTCAGATAGAGGCGGTGAGTTTTCCTCTGCCCGTATGGGAGCCTTGTGTCGTGCACAGGGCTACTCTTCCCCTACCACTGCTGCACTGAGCCGCCTCATGCTGCCGTACCTCTTCCCTGACCTTGTTGCCTTTCCCACAGTCGTTGACCTCGTTACGCACCTCCGCGCTAGTAACACTCGCTACCGCGCTGTGCTTCCTGCTGAATTCTGCGCCAAGAACCCCCCCCCCTATGTACATCACTCTCTATTATATAGTCACGCACCTCCCTGACTCCCTTCGTGTAGTCAGGGACCACTTCGTCTCGGTCTGTCCCACCACTCTCACTGTTGACCTCCTAGAGAAGGCCCTCCTAGCAGCGGAGAAGAGCATAGTCGCTGTAGGAGCCTCTCGTGGTGACCCTCGCACCCCCATCTTTGAGGGGTGTTCCCCATCCCCCCTTTTGCCCTCTGTTGCTTCTGCTGCTGCGGCCGACCTTTTTGGTCTTGAGTCGGTCGGTGCGGCGTCTGCCCCTAGCGGGAGACCCCGCTCTGGCAAGGGCAAAGGGGGCAAGGGCGCGGGTGGAGCTAGCGGGGGTGGCGGAGGTGGCGGTGGAGGCGGCGGAGGGAGTGGGGGTGGCGGTGGGTGTGGTGGCGGGGGTGGAGGTGTCGGTGGCAGTAGTGGAGGCGGAGGCGGCGGAGGCGGTAGTGGTGGGAGCGGAGGCGGCGGTGGTGGCGGAGGTGGAGGCGGTGGTGGAGGAAGTGGAGCTGGTCGGGTTGGCGCTACGCAGCGGAGCGGCTCCAAAGGTGGTCAGCGCCAGCAGCAGCAGTAACAACGTTCTCGTGACATCCCCCCCCCTCAGCAGCTCCTTGAGTGGTACGCTGCGCGTCAGCGTGGTGGGGGTTTTGGTACGTGCACCTACGTCCTTCGCACCGGCGACCGCGCGGGTGAGCAGTTTGGGGGTGCCCACTCCACCCAGCGCTGCTTTGGCCGCCTGACGGACGCTTGGCGTCACCAGTTCCCGGAGGCCGCTGAGATCCCTCGCCGGGGAGAGCTCTCAAGGGCAGGTGCTATCTTTGGTCTTGACTTTGATGCAATTCTTGCTGCCATGTATGCTGTGACTTATAGTGACGAGGGTGACTGTTACCGGTGTTTCCCGCCCGATCCGGGCATTGAGACTGCTGCTCTAGGTACTGGTGAGGCTGCTGCTCTAGGTGCTAGTGCGGCTGTTGCTCTAGGTGCTAGTGCGTCTGCGTCCTCTGGTACTGGTGAGTCTGCGCTCTCAGGTACCGCGTCGGCTTCGGCCTCCCTCACCTTCACACTTGACCCAGGGGCTTCTCGCTCCTTCTTTCGAGACCGCACCACACTCACGCCGCTTGGTCGGCCGGTTGCAGTCTCCCTGGCAGACCCCTCTGGGGGTCCGGTCCTCTCTCACTTCTCCACTGTCCTCCCGTGTCCGGCTGCCCCCTCTGGCACCTTGTCTGGTCTTTGCCTCCCCTCGTTCTCTACGAACTTGGTGAGTGGTGCTGACCTTCAGGATGCGGGGGTTCACCAGTTTACTCTTGCAATTCAGCGGGTGACCCACTGCTCGGACACTCGCACAGGCCGGCATCTGGCCACGTTTACGCGTCGGCCGGGGTCGAGCCTCTACACCCTGACCACTGAGTCTCCTCCTGTCCCTGCGTCTGGTCAGGTAGCTGCGTCGGGTCAGGTGTTTGCTACAACGTCCTGGTCTGGTCCTGAGTCTGCCCCCTACTCGTGTCGCCTCCTGTCTCACGAGACTCTCTTCTGGCACCACCTTCTTGGTCACCCTTCACTGCCTCGTCCCCAAGGCATGGCTTCCCGTGTCCTTGTCTCTGGTCTTCCCCGGTCCCTCCCTCCCCTTCCTTCAGGGCCTGGTCCTTCTTGTGTTCCGTGTGTTGAGGGGCGGCTATGGGCTGCTCCTCACTCCTCTCCGTCTCCCCCGACAGAGGCCCCGCTGCAGACGCTTCACATGGACGTGTGGGGCCCGGCCGGCGTCCGTGGACAGGGTCACGAGCGCTACTTTCTGCTGGTGGTTGAAGACTACTCGCGTTACACCACAGTCTTCCCCTTGCGCAGCAAGGGCGATGTCACTGGGGTGTTGATCGATTGGATCCGCGCAGCTCGTCTCCAGCTCAAGAGGAGCTTTGGCTTGGACTTTCCAGTTCTCCTCTGGCCATCTGCAAGCCTACTGCCGTGCGCGAGGCATCCGCCAAACCTTTACGCTTCCGGACTCTCCACAGCAAAACGGGATTGCTGAGCGCCGCTTTGGCATGGCCATGGACGTCGCTCGTACGTCCATGATGCATGCGGCTGCCCCCCATTTTCTGTGGCCGGTTGCGGTTCGGTACGTGGCGCATCAGATCAACCTTCACCCCAGGGTCTCCAGGCCGGAGACCTCCCCAGCTTTGCTATGGACAAGGAAGGTAGGCGATGCGTCTGCGTTCCGTGTCTGGGGATCTCGGGCGTTTTTCCGTGACTTGTGTGCGGACAAATTGTCCCCCCGTGCTGCTCCTTGCTTCTTCCTTGGCTTCCCCCCTGACGCGCAAGGGTGGCAGTTCTACCACCCCACCTCTCGTCGTGTTCTGTCCTCTCACGATGTCACGTTTGACGAGTCGGTCCCCTACTACCGCCTCTTCCCCTACCGCACTCCTTCCCTCCCCCCGCCACCGCTCTTCCTTGTGCCAGGTCCCCCCCCCGGTAGACCCCCTCCCCCCTCAGGGTCCTGCCCCTTCAGGTGTGTCCCACGTAGACGCGGTCGAGCCGGTCGAGGTAACTGGTGACTCTGGTGCTACTGTGGGTGTTGAGCCTGGGGGTGCTGACTCTGGGGGTGCTGCGCGGGTGGTTACTACGCCTGGGGGTGCTGGGCCTTCGGGTGGTACTGCTAGGGGTGCTAAGCTTGGGGGTGCTGCGCCTGGGGGTGCAGAGCCTGGGGGTGCTACGCCTGGGGGTGCTGAGTCTAGGGGTGCTACGCCTAGGGGTACTGAGCCTGGAGGTCCTACGTCTGGAGGTGCCACGTCTGGAGCTGCTGAGCTGGGGGGTGCGGAGCCGGCGGCCGCTGGGCCTATTGGTGTGGTGTCTGGCGATGCTGGGCCTGGAGGTTCTTTGGGTGCCTCGCCTCGGCGGGAGCCACTCTCTCCACAGGAGCTGCGTGAGTGGTTTGCCCGGCGCTGGAGGCGTACTGCTGGAGCTTCTGCGATTGCTGAAGGTGCTGGTGCCGCCGGTCCCGGAGGTGTTCGTGTCGCGAGTACTGGAGCTGCTAGGCCTGCGGGTTCGCTTCGAGCTGGAGCTACTGAGGGTGTTGGCGCTGACGCTACTGCTGTCAGTCCTGGAGACGGTTTTGCTGGAGGTGCTGCTGGTGCTGCTGGAGGTGCTGCTGGCTCTGGTCCTGCTGCGGGTGCTGCTGGTCCTGCTGGAGGTCCTGCAGCTAACGGTGGTGTTGGCGCTGGTGCTGTCCTTGATGTGTCTAGAGTCGCCGGGCGGCCTAGGCCGTACTTCGTTCCGCTCCTTCAGCAGGTTCTTGGTCTTCCTCCTCCCTTAGAGTGTCCACTGCCTGTCCAGTCCCAGTCACAGCTTCCGCCAGCCTCCCCACTGCCTGCTCCTTCTCCCTACAATGGTCCTACTGGAGGTCTTGCTGAGCGTCGTGAGCCTGCGTCTCGTCCTGCGTCGCCTGTTCGTGCTGCTCGCACTAGTGGTCGCGGTTCGCGTCAGCGTCCTCCTCCTGTCCCTGGCACGCACCGGATGGCTCTGCGTCCGTCTAGTGCACCTCTGCGTGCCTCTTTGCCTTCTCCTCCTGAGTCCTCTCTTCCTGCACTTGCCGACCCGGAATCGGACTCTCTTCGTGCTGCCAGTCCTACTGTCACGCGTCTCCTTGCTACTATCCTCACTGACCCCTCCTTTGAGTCCAGTGCTGCGTCTGCTCTTGTTGCTGAGCTCGTCGACTTAGCTGCTTGCTGTCCTCTAGACTACGCTACTAGACTTGTTGCTGAGTCTGCGTCTGTCTGTCCTCCGTCCGTCAGGGGTGAGTGTTCTCTTGGCACGGTAGTCCTTGAGGACATGCAGGAGGAGTTCCAGTGTCTGGCTGCTGCTTCACCTCATCTCGTGTCCGTACTGCTTACCCCTGAGGGAGACCCGGATGCACTTGACATCCCGACTCCGTGCTCTTACGCGGAGGTCGTAGAGGGTCCCTACTCCTCTCAGTGGCAGGCAGCTATGGATGCACAGATGGCTTCCTAGAAGTCCACAGGCACCTACGTTGACGCATTTCCCCCTCCTGGGGCGAACATCGTCAGTGGCATGTGGATCTTCAGGGTGAAGCGGCCGCAAGGTTCTCCACTTGTCTTCAAGGCGCGGTACGTGGCTCGTGGCTTCAGTCAGCGGCAGAGAGTTGACTACTTTCAGACCTTCTCTCCCACCCCAAAGATGACCACTCTTTCGGTGCTGCTACACATAGCCGCTCAGCGTGACTACGAGCTTGACTCCCTTGACTTCAGCACTGCTTTCTCGGGGGGTAGCCTGCACGAGGAGATCTGGCTGCGTCGTCCACCTAGATTCACTTGGACTTTCCCTCCTGGCACCCAGTGAAGCCTCCGACGGCCATTATACGGTCTCCGCCAGGCACCGCGCGAGTGGGACAACACACTGAGGACTAGGCTTGTGGCTCTTGGGTTTGCTCCCTCTACTACTGACCCGTCGCTTTTTCTGCGCACCGACACCTCTCTACCGCCGTTCTACATCCTCGTGTACGTCGACGACTTGGTCTTTGCCACTGCTAACACTGCTGGACTCGCCCACGTGAAGTCTGAGCTGCAGAAGAGACACACGTGCACAGACCTGGGTGAACTGGGCAGCTATCTTGGCTTGCAGATCACCCGAGACAGAGCACGCCGCACCATTACCCTGACTCAGTCACACATGGTGCAGCAGGTCCTTCAGCGCTTCGGCTTCACGTACTCCTCGCCCCAGGCCACTCCTCTGCCTACTCGCCACTCGCTCTCAGCTCTGCTTTTGGATGAGTCCGTAGAGTCGAGTGGCCCGTACCTGTTATATTCACAATAGGCTCCAATGTGCCTAAAACAAAAGATAGAGTGCACAGCCGGATTTCTGCACAGCGGCTTCAAACGTTCATAGCGTTCTGGTCACAATTTTAAATGACCTGATTCAACTTGGATCTGGAGTGTCTAAACGTCACCTAGAATAGGCAATTTAGATCGCACATTTTTGCCAAATATTGACGACACAGTGTCGGTTTGATCGAACGGCACTATGGCAGCCACTATAGTCTTAGAACACAAAATAGGAAGAGATATGAAGAGTTACGAGTTGGGAATGACTCCCAGCTCCTACAAACCCCAATAGCCGAGGTACAGTGATGTGGAATTGTGCCACACTCTCCCCAACCACGAAGGGTCTCCAAACTACTCTTCACTAGGGCCTACACCAAGTGAAATGTTACACTACACAAAGTAATGTAACTATCTTCAATATCTTGAGGTGTGCCCTTTTGGCGAGCTTCGAAATCACTTGAGGCTTGACACCAAGGCTCGGGCTCTTCATCACAAACTCATCCTTGAGTTTTTGATGGGTCTGCTGCACAAACCTGCGACACACCGAACGTTCAACACAGGACAAAATAGAAACCGCGCACGACAAAAAAAAAAACCGCGCGCGAGACACAAACGACCGCGTAACACGCGTCTAGCGATAACTCGCTATTGACTCGACACACACACTCGACATCATGACTCAACATTCACACACAATTATAAGCATGAAATATATATTATCTCATGCCCTCATACCATTCCATACACACACACATGCACGCAGACGGACAACAAGCCGAGTGCAAACCGTAGGGTTGCACCAATAGTACGTAGAGCTTGTTGGCTGCCTCATGTACGTGATGACCTGCACACGACCTGACCTTCCATACCCTCTTAGGATTCTTGCACGCTTTGTTGCTCCTGGGAGACACAGACCAAAGCACATGGCTACAGCGAAGAGGGTGTTGCGCTACTTGTGCAGTACTTCGGGCATGGGGCTAGTGCTTGGAGGGCAGAGTCTAGTGGTCCTCACAGGGCACGCAGACGCTTCTTGGGCTGATCACCAGGCTACACAGCGGTCGTCACAGGGTTACACCTTCATCCTTGGCTCCGGCTCTGTTTCATGGCGGGCTACTCGCTCGTCTTGTGTTCTCGGCTCCAGTTGTGAGGCTGAGATCTACGCTAGAGCCATGGCTGTTCAAGAGCTTCCCTGGCTCACCTACCTGCTGACTGACCTCGGAGAGCCGCCTGGTTCTCCTCCAGTGCTGTACGTAGACAACAAGGCCATGTTGGCCTTGTGTCGGGAGCAGCGCCTGGAGCACAGAACGAAGCACATTGCTCTCCGCTACTTTCTTGCTTGTGAGCTGCAGCAGCGTGGTCAGTTGCGACTTGCGTACGTGGCCTTTGAGGCCAATACTGCTGATATCTTCACTAAGGCACTTGCGCGTTGTGATCATCAGCGCTTTTGTACTCAGCTTGGTCTTGTGCCTGTCTTGCCTCACTTACTCACTTCTTGACCTTGCTTGTACTGTGACATATATATATACTCCTGCTCTTGCTTGTTTAGCCTGTTATATAGATATGTGTTCCTGCATGTGAACTGGCCTTCTGGCCTTGAACTTGTGCTCGGAATGTGTGGTGACGTTGTGATACACCCTGAGCTTTTCTTTGTATTGCTTGACTGGTCTTCTGACCCCTTGTTCTCCCCCACTTTGCTTATGGGGGTGTGTGAAATTATAATGTTATGTAGGCTATAGTGGGGTAGCCTATATGGGGTACACATTTATAGGGTTGCATATTTGTATCACTTTCATACCTTAGTCAATCATTCTCGTTTCAGTTTTCTCTGCTGGGACTAGGGGTGCTGCTGGGGCTACTGGAGTTGGTCTTGCTGGAGCTGCTGGCGGTGCTGGTGCTGCTGGAGCTGGAGCTGGAGGGGGTGTTGGCGCTAGTGTTTCTACTGGCGTTGGTGCGTCTGGGGGTGCTGCTGAGGCTGCTTGTGCCGACAGTCCTCCTAGACTTGGTGCTGATGAAGCTCGAGCTGCTGGGGGTATTGATGCTGGCAGTGCTGGTGGCGCTGGGGCTTCTAAGGGTGCTGGAGTTGGCGCTGTTGGAGCTGGAGGTGCTGCTGGCGCTGGTGCTGCCGCTGGGGGTACTGGTGCCGTCCTTATTGGTTCTGGAGGCGCTGCGCGGCCGAGGCCGTACTTCGTTCCGCTCCTAGAGCAGGTTCTTGGTCTCCCGCCCTCTACTGGTCCTGCTCCTCCCTTAGAGTGTCCACAACCTCTCCAGTCGCAGTCACAGTTACAGCCCGCCTCCCCTCTACCAGCTTCTTCTCCCTACACTGGTCCTACTGGAGGTCTTGCTGAGCGTCATGAGCCTGCGTCTTGTCCTGCGTCGCCTATTTGTGCTGCTCAAGCTAGTGGTTGTACTGCGCGTCCGTGTCCTCCTGCAGTCCCCGGCACACACCAGATGGCGCTGCATCCTTCCAGTGCTCTTTTGCGTGTACCGTTGCCGTCTCCTCCAGAGTCCTCTCTTCCTTCTCTTGCTGATCCGGAGTCTAACTCTCTTCATGCTGCTAGTCCTGCGGTGACGCGTCTCCTTGCTACTGTTGTCACTGACCCTTCCTTTGAGTCCACTGCTGCGTCTGCCCTAGTTGCTGAGCTTGTGGACATCGCTGCTCGCTATCATCTAGACTACGCTGCTAGTCTCGTTGCTGAGTCTGAGTCTGTCTGTGCTCCGTCCGTCGGGGGTGAGTGTGCTCTTAGCATGGACGTCCTTGAGGACAGGCACGAGGAGTTCCAGTGCTTTGGTGCTGCTCTGCTCTGAGGGAGACCCGGATGCACTAGACATCCCGACTCCACGATCGTACGCTAAGGCGATCGAGGGCCCCTACTCCTCTCAGTGGCAGTCGGCCATGGACGCAGAGATGGCTTCCTGGAAGTCCACAGGCACTTACGTCGACGAAGTTCCCCCACCAGTGGCGAACATCGTTAGTGGCATGTGGATTGACAGGGTGAAGTGCCCGCCGGGTTCCCCGCCTGTCTTCAAGGCACGTTACATGGCTCGAGGCTTCGGTCAGCGGCAGGGAGCTGACTACTTTCATAACTTCTCTCCCACCCCAAAGATGACCACTCTTCGGGTGCTGGTGCACGTTGCCGCTCAGCCCGACTACGAGCTTCACTCTCTTGACTTCAACACAGCTTTCCTGCAGGGCAGCCTGTACGAGGAGAACTGGCTGCGCCGTCCATTTGGCTTCACTAGGTCGTTTCCCCCTGGTACCCAGTGGAGCCTCCGGCGGCCAGTCTACGGTTTCCGCCAGGCGCCCCGTGAGTGGCACGACACACTGAGGACTACACTTGCGGCTCTTAGGTTTGCTCTTTCTACAGCTAACCCGTCGCTGTTTTTGCGCACCAACACCTCTTTGCCGCCGTTCTACATCCTCGTGTACGCCGACGACTTGGTCTTTGCAACTGGTGACAGTGCTGGACTCGCCCACGTGAAGTCTGAGCTGCAGAAGAGACACACGTGCACAGACTTGGGTGAACTACGCAGCTACCTTGGCTTGCAGATCACCCGAGACAGAGCACAGCGCACCATTACCCTGACTCAGTCACACATGGTGCAGCAGGTCCTTCAGCGCTTCGGCTTCACGTACTCCTTGCCTCAGGCCACTCCTCTGTCTACTCGCCACTCGCTCTCAGCTCTGCCTTCGGATGAGTCCATAGAGCCGCGTGGCCCGTACCTAGAGCTTGTTGGCTGCCTCATGTACCTGATGACCTGCACACGACCTGACCTTGCATACCCTCTTAGCATCTTGGCACACTATGTTCCTCCTGGGAGACAGTGACTAGAGCACATGGCTGCAGCGAAGAGGGTGTTGCGCTACTTGTGCAGTACATCGGGCATGGGGCTAGTGCTTGGAGGGCGACGTCGAGTGGTCCTCTTAGGTCCCGCGGACGCTTCTTGGGCTGACGACCAGGCTACGCAGCAGTCCTCACAGAGTTACACCTTCAGCCTTGGCTCCGGCTTTGTTTCGTGGCGGTCTACCCGCTCGTCTCTGTTCTCACCTCCTCCTATGAGGCTGAGATCTACGCGGGTGCCATGGCTGCACAGGAGCTATGCTGGCTCACCTACCTGCTGACTGATCTAGGAGACCCGCCTCAATCTCCTCCAGTTCTGTACGTAGACAACAAGGCCATGCTGGCCTTGTGTCGGGAGCATTGACTGGAGCACATCTTTAAGCACATTGCTCTCCACTACTTCCTGGCTCGTGAGTTGCAGCAGCGTGGTCAGCTCCGCCTCACCTACGTGGCCTCTGAGGCCAACACTGCTGATATCTTCACCAAGGCCCTTCCGCCTTGTGATCATCAGCGCTTCTGTACTCTGCTTGGTCTTGTGCCTACTTGGCCTCACTTGCTTACTTCTTGATCTTATTTGTATTGTATTCTTTCTATACCTGCCCTTGCTTGTTTTACCTTTATATAGATGACCTTGCATGTGAACTGGCCTTGTGGCCTTGCTCTTGTGCTCGGACTGTGTGGTGACGTTGTGATCCACCCTGAGCTTGCTTTGTTTTGCTTGACTGGTCTTGTGACCTCTTGTTCTCCCCCACTTTGCCTATGGGGGTGTGTCAGATCATCATAGCTTATACATATGTGTAGACTGTAGTGGGGTAGCCCATAAGGGGTACAACCCAATTAGGTTTAGTACTTGTACGAAACTGTTTTATAGTTCAATCATTCTCGTTTCTCATCATGTTCGAGTGTGCAATCATTCCTTATTTCATCAACAATGCATGTCTATGGTTTTTTAAAATGTGAATCAGGTATATCATTTTATCATAAGGTTCATTGGCGCGCCTGTCGGGAGCCCACTTGAACTAGAGATGATCGAGTTGATCATCTTTTTAGAGTTCACAGATTTTGTTGTTTCATGTGACTGCTGATTGTTAAAAAATTATGCTATTATCTCCCTCCCATGCTAGGCAGGGGATGCGGTATCATAATTTTGGAGTCATTTGCTTTTACGCATCTTAACTAAAATTCATATGCATCATGGATTTTCACTAACAAGTAAGCAGTATTCGTATCAAACATAAGGCATGCATTTACGGTATCATTTATCATATCATTTATCACATAATATGTCGCATTTAAATGACCATCATTCTATTCAGCTACATTCACCAATCATTATTATCATGCTTTCATATTAGGTGCATATTATGCGGTAGGAAATCACGACAAAGTAATCACAGAAACAACATAGCTGTCCAAAAAAATACTACCACCACAATAGTATAATTGAACCATTTATGACCTCGTACATGTTATGTACATAGCAATTAATACATCCAATTTTTTTTTCACATTTTCACATCTTAAATATATAAATGAAAATGTGGAAAACAAACTGGCCGAACTGATCGTAATAGGTTGCTTCGCAACCCAAAAAAGAAAAGTTTGTTTCGCGAAGGCTCACGTCAGCGTATCTAGCGACCGAGGCGAAAATTCCGTTTGCGAGAGCGACGGGTGGTAACTCGCGCTGGGTACGCAGTAATGTCGTGGCTCGGTCCCATTTAGGAAATATGGGTGTGGAATGGTAACGCTAATACCTTTCTCAGTGAGCACACAATTTACGGCACAAACAAGTGAGGCCTGACACAAGGCCGGATGTGCATCATACTCGGTAAAGTAGAACAAGAAAAACGACAGCGAAATTTTGAATGCCGAACCAGATGCATCTTACAATTATTTTTTCTTGTCGTAATGCAATCAGACTTTGTGAGTGATGGAGGACCACAATTGGCTATTGGAAGAGGGACAACACATTGTAAGTTATCGAATTCTCGGGACGTAACACCCTGCATTGATATAATCCATCTGTCGAAGTGAATAAGATAAGACTGCTAAGCTATAGGAAGACAATTAAGTTTTGAAATGACCTTCTTGATATTAGTGGAAAGAGAACAAGTTGATTATAAGATAGGAGTACAAGGGTATTAATCACAAACTAGCCAACCATGTACTCTGAGGGGTACATTCTGTTAAGATAGGTAGGAATGATGTGCATTAGGTCAAAGGGGGAGGGTACAAGTATAAGGTTGAGAGGATTACTATACCCCCTACAGCCACGACAGCCTAGTATAATATAAACATATAATGTTTTAACACACCCCCATAGGCGAAGTGGGGAATAGCCAGAGCAAGCAAGGGCCACAAGACCAGTCAAGAGAAGAATCAAAACAAAGCTCTGGGTGGATCTCAAGATCACCACGCATTCCGAGCACAAGAAAGCGGCCACAAGGACAGTTCACAAGCAGAGTATATATTAGCAAGAGCAGTACACTTATCACAACCTAGCAAGTGTAAGCATTGTTGTGTGATGCTATCATTCGCATTCACGTCTGTCTGCCTCCCATCATATATTTGCACGGTTCGGATTCTCTGAGTGTGTGTGAATGCCATTTGACCTGGGCAGATATCTGAATTGATTTCGTTGCTCAAGAGCTTTCCGACAAACCAAGAATCATCGCGATCGGATCAAGAACAAGAAAGTTACGAACGTTGGAGTCCGTATGCTTTCTGTACTTTGGTTGCGGCGACTATCGGAACTTGTTGGGTTGAATTTATATGGGGTACAGACTTTTGGGGTTGGGAAATTCTTACCCATCACTATAGATGCTGCCATGTGGTTGGGAGAAGCCAAATCAGGTTGGCAAGTGTGGCCAAGTGGGGTGAGGTGGATTGTGGAGGTTGGGAAAATGACAAGGGTGAAAGTTGGGTTGCCTATTGAGAGGGAAATTGTGTGGCATGGGGTTTTCTAGATTGGGGACTCCTTTGAGACCTTCCCTCTCGTCCTCCTCTTCTCTCCCACCTGGTTTATGTGTTACTCAAACTTTTTAGTGTGGAATTGTGAGACAATAGTGATTGAGTAAAGATTCTATGGCAGCTAACCCCCTAGTGCGCCAAAATTCATAACTCAAGAACTACTTCACCTTATTGTACGATTCAACTTGGGAATTGTAGCCACGGACTAGGGCTACAACATATCTGAGTTTAGTGAAGTTTGAACAGTGGAGTTTTCGTCGATGGCGTTTCTTGTGAACTCGACGTTTCTGTCCAGAAACTAGGCCCAACGATTTTGAGATATTTAGGCTCCTAATCTTCATAGACTCCGTCCTTAGTCTCTAACAAGTATGCAGGTATACTAATATATATCAGTGTACAACAACGGCAAGGCATGATCAAGAGACAAGCAGGTGAGGCAGAGTGGGCACAAGCCCAAAAGCAGTGCAGAAATGCTAATGATCACCAGTGTCACAAGATCGAATTTCCACTCGAGAATGTTGCACCAAAGGTGAATACAAGGTGCATTTAACTCGGAAATATATAGATTAAAAAGATAATCCGAACCTTCGGGAACGCGCTCTTCTAGAATAGATAATCACAAGTGTGCATAAGCATGCAAGCCCATCGACACATGGGATTATGGCAAGATTACGCCTTGTATACCACCGCCGGTGCTGTCGGTGCCGTATAATGTCAATGTCGGTGCCGAAAACACAGAATAAGTGAAGTAATCAGAAACCTCTAGAAAATACAATAGTAGTCCGATTGAGGTGAAATAAAGTACAAATGAAAGAGGAAAACAAGGAGAATAAGATAGAGTAAAAATATAGAAATGAGAAATATGTCAAACATCGGGGTACTCTTACACTTCTTCCCCTCAAAGTTGGGTGGTAGATGTAACACCATGCTTGACAAGATAGTCTCAGAGAGAACGTCGGGCGCTACTCATGTCTTCTTCAAAGACCCAGCTGTTCTCAGAAGGATCATAGCCCTTCGAGCATATGAGAAACTCCGGGGCGCCATGCCAACGACGACGATGTCCAAGCAGAGATTCGACCTCGTACTCAAGTTCATCATTCATGAGGACTGGAGGTGGCGGCGGAGGTTGGCGTCCCGTGTACAGCCTATTTGGATCCTGATAGGGTTTAAGAAGCTGCACAGGGAAGGCGTTATGAATCTTCCAACTAGCTGGTAGGTGCAAGCGGATAGTGACTGGAGTGACCTGCTTTTCTACAAGGAAAGGTCCGCAGAAGCGAGGTCGGAACTTGGATGGAAGGTGACCGAGGTTGAGGTTGCATGTGTTAAGAAGCACATGGTCACCAACCGCAATGGTATGATCACGGCGATCGCAATCAGTCGAGCATTTCTGTGAAGACTGTATGTCCTGTAGACGCTTGTGTGTCTGATCCCAAAGCTGTTGCATTATGGTAACAAAGTCGTGCGCGGGCTGGACGGTTGCAGGCAGTGTTGGCTGCTGTGAATTTACCGGATGTCGACCGTAACAGAGGAAGAACGGGGCCTCTCCTGATGCGGCATGCTTTGCATTGTTGTAGGCAAACTCCAACATCGGCAAGTGCAAAACCCACTTGCTAATGTCGTCCTTGCACGCTGCCCGCAAGAGTTATTCGAGCGCTTTGTCTGCCCATCAGTCTAGGGATGATATGCAGATGACATCGCTAGGCGTGTCCCTATGAGCGATATGAGCTATTTCTAGAACTTGGGGTCCTTGTCGGATATGAGGGTTGTCGGGATCCGGTGTTGTGAGATGATGTGTTTGATGAATTGCTGTGCCGTTTCCTCCGTATGTGCGGTTGTATACCTCGGAAAGAAGTGTCCCATCTTTGAGAATTTGTCGATGACAACCCGCTATGGTAGGTGGTAACCCAGTGATGAAGTCCAAGCTGACCACTTGCCAAGGCTGTTCCGGGATGGGCAGAGGCTGAAGAAGTCCTGCTTTCTTCTATTTTCTGCTCTTCATCCGCTGGCTTGTGTCGCATGAAGTGACAAACTTCTGCACATTGTCTGCTATGTGAGGCAAGTAATAGACTTTTGCAATCCCAACAAGAGTCTTGTTACTCCCAAATTGTCCAGCGTAGAGTACATTGTGGAACTCCTCGAGAAGTAGCTGCCGAAGAGGCGGGTGGTTGGGTACCCATATCCTTTGCGTAGTGTGATGTCGTAGTCCGACTGCAGCAATTTCTACTTCTCTTCCAAGGGAATCTCGGGGTCGATAGTATACCCGTGCATAAAGAGTCCTTTAAGTAGCAAATTCATCCCCTTAACATGTATGGCATCTGCCGGCCGGCTTAGTGCATCTGCCTTATTCTTGTGTCCCAGCTTGTACATGATGTCATAGTCGAAGTGCGTTTCGATGAAGTCGATTCATCGGACTTATCGTTTGGACAGGGCCGGTTGCGTCTTTAGGTACTTCAGAATACAATGGTCGGTGTAGACCGTGGTCTTCTCTCCTTCGAAGTAGCATCGCCATTTTTTGAATGCGGTGCTGATCGTTAATGCCTCTTTGTCGTGAATCGGGTAGTTGATTTCTGCCCCTGCAATTTCTTGTTGAGATAAGCAATTGGTTGTAGTCCTTTCCCTTGGTTTTGCATCATGACTGTTCCAACTGCTTGGTCACTAGCGTCAACTTCAGTGACGTAGTCTTTTTCTGGATCTGGAAGGATCAGGATGGGTGCGGACATGAGTGCGATCTTCAACTGCTCCATGGCTTGCTAGTGCACATCCTCCTACTTGAACGGTGTATTCTTCTTCAATAGATTGGTGAGAGGTGTTGCAATCCTTGCATACTGTAGCACGAACCGATTGTAGTAGTTCGCAAAGCCAAGGAATTGTTAGAGTTCCTTCACGTTCTCTGGTGTCTTCCACGTACGTACGGCTTCGATCTTCTTTTGGTCCATATGTACTCATTGAGCACTCACCATGTGTCCAAGAAACTGAACTTTCTTCAATGCGAACTCACTCTTGGTTAATTTCACGTAGAATTTCTCTTGTCGAAGTATCTCAATGACATGTCGTAAGTGTTCGATGTGTTGCTTCATGTCCCTCGAGTAGATCAGGATGTCGTCCAGGTACACCACCACGTATTTGTGTAGTAGAGGCGGCGAACAAAAAAAGTAGAGGCGGCTAACAAAAAAAATCAACGCAGATACTTAAGAAAGTGAATTATTTGGCTCTAAACCCCAAAAAAACATCTTCTCGTTTCAACCTGGAATGTAGCAGGTGCGTTGGTGAGTCCGAATGGCACGACGAGGTACTCGTACGATCCGTATCGTCTTCAGAACGCCCTCTTATGGATGGAGTTATCCGCCATCTGGATCTGCCAATATCCCGATCTCAAATCGAGTTTTGAGAATGTTGTGGCTCCCCGAAGCTGGTCAAGTAGATCATCGATCCGTGGAATCAGTTACTTGTTCTTCATCGTCTGCTTTTTGAGGGCTCGGTAGTCGATGCACATGCGTAAGCTTCCGTCAAGTTTTGGCATGAAAAGCCTTGGTGCACCGTATGGTGATGTTGAGGGTCGAATGAGTCCCTTGTCTAGGAGGTAATCGATCTGTTTCTTCATGTCAGCCAACTCAGTAGGGCTGAGTCGATATGGTGCTCTGAAGGTTGGTTTTGAACCAAGTTCTTTGACAATCTCGTGCTGGTGGGTTTGATATGGCGGCAACTAGTCTGGAAGGTCGTCAGGGAGAACGTCTTCAAACCCCTCTAGAAACTTCCACATTGCTGGCGGAAGCTTGAGCGTTTTCTTCTCTCCTTCGTCCTCCTTAGTAACTAGTGTGACGAACCCTGCCATGGTTTGTTTCATATCCTTCTCGAAGCGTGCGAGAGTCTCTTCCGAAATGTCTCCCGTGTTGCTCCAACTTGGAAGCTGAACTCTTCTGTCTTGATTGTAGATACTCGTCATGCGGGTAACCCAATTGATCTTAGGGTTGAACTTCTTCAGATTGTCTCTCCCAAGGATCAGGTCTAGCCCTTTGATGTTGGTGATGGGTAGGGTCAGTTTCCAATGAGGGGGACCCATCTGCAGGTGTAACGCTGCTTCACCGTAGACTTGTAACTTGCTTCCGTCAACCATCGTAGTTGTGAAGCTTAAAGGCGTGTACTTTTCATTGATGCGTTTGAGGGTTGCTTTATTGCATATCGAATAGGATGCTCCAGTTTCCATGAGTGCTAGGAGGCATCGTCCATTGCAGATCACCTTGAGCAGAAGTGGGTGGCATTGCTCGTTGTACATGTTGATCGTCTCGTTGAATGGATCGTAAGGCATATCCCATATCTCCATGTTATCTCCAGGGGTGGCAGATGGCCGGTTTTGCCTTTCATGAATGCCATGATTTTTTGTTGTTGTCGAAGACGTGGTTCTCGAACTCGTAGTAGAATTCCCTTGTAGAGTAGATGTTGCAGATTTTTCAGATGTTGCAGATTTTTCAGATGTTGCAGATGCATCTGTAGAGGAAGTTTGAGGTGGTCGTAACTTCATGCCTACCTCCAGCTCCCTCTTGAGCTTCTTCAGCACCACCAAGTTCTTCCGTGGAGAACCGGTAGGTCGACATGGGCTGGTTGTTCTGAGAGAGGACGATGTCGTCGTTGGAAGGTCCATCTTCTACGCTCCGTTGTTGGTTCCCCATGTGCAGCTGTTGTAGTTGTTGTACCGGTACATTAATTTTCTGTTGGAGCCTCTCTCGTGATTTCACCAAGGCCATAGACCCACTGTAGTTTTTCCCAAGTAAAGCATCAACATATGATAATTTTAAGGGGTGCTTACCCTTTAAAGGGCCTTTTTGGAGTTGTCCTGGTTTAGCAGGGTCTTGTTTCGCGGAGATTTTACTTTTCTCGGCGATTTTTCCTGGTAGAGCCTGTTCGTGAAGAATTCGCTCCACGATCCTCCATTTTTCGTATTGAATCTGCTGTACTGCTGCGGTCCCGAAGCAGTGAACATGCAAATTATTTTTTCGTCACAATCGATGAGCTGATGTCCTGGCTTGCCACAGAAATAATAGAAAAACGAAACACGAAAACACGTTGCTGCCACAAATTGGAGCAGCTACAATGACGTTGTTCCGTGTTGATTTAGGTACTCTGACATCCACCTAAATGCTGATTTTGTTACCCGGCATATTTTCTATAAAAACAGCACCCTGATTGCTCAGTGTTGGGAAGTCATATAGTTTGATTCAGGGTCGCGAAGTCTGGATCAGAGTAGTAACGTGCTGTGCATTATCGAAACTGAACCTGTCAATATGTTGTACTCTGATGTTGTGAATCTTCCATTTCAGGGCGAATGTGTTGTGCTTTGACCTCGCAAATCTGCCATGTCAGGACGTTTTTTATGTGATTGGACAAATATGTTCTGCTTTAACGTTGCGAATCTTCCGTGTTAGGGAAAATTTGCTCTGATTAGGCAATTATTTTGTGCTCTGATGGGGCAAATTTTCCATGTTAGTTCGAAGTTGCTGAGACCAGTGAAGTCCGAATGATAGTAGTATGCACTTCGAATAAATGTGACAGGTCAAGAAAAGTCAGACTACTTTTTTTTTATCCCACGTGCACCTACACGCTAGAAACTCTATTTTGACTGGTCAGACAAGTTATATTCAAATTTCAGATTCATCAGACACGCAAAAGGCAAAATATATGATGCATCAGGGTGGCCCAAATCATAGCGAGGACCCTGATCACCATTGTACGATCTTGATGGTGGGTGTATTGGAACGGAATTTCGAAGAAGCTTCGTCCTGATAAGCGAGGGGGGTGGGGGGAGGATTACGCATATGGGGGTTACTCATAACAAGTTTCTTAGAAACTTAGCCCCTATAATGTCACATTTGGGGTCCAGAGGGACTCGTACTCTGTAATGACAAGGACCATAAAAATAGTACTCTAAGAGTGTATACAAGAATTCAGGGTCCCCTGAAGTATTACTCTAAATGGATCAGTGTTGAAAACTCATTCACTCTAAAATTTCAGTCTCCACAAGGTGACAGGTCTGAAATTACCCTAAAATCAATATAATTACCCTAATAAAATCAGCCCTGGGTGCACCACCAACAATTAGAGTAACACTACACAGTTTACAGTAGTAGGCAGTTAGATGAAATTTGTAATTTCTAGCAGATTCACCAGCGTGTGGCAATTTTAGATGAAAGTGCCGCGAAATTTCATCGAGGGAGATATTCTCGTGATATCATCCCGTACTTGTATTTGTTGACATATATAATAAGGAATCTGTAAGAAAAGGGGGGTGTTATTTAAAATCACCCAAAAAGGGGGGTATAGTACAAACGAGGTCGCCAAGAATACCCACCCCGCACAAGCTACCTGGGGGGTGTACAATTCTGGCAGGTGTTTTGTCCGAGAGAATACGGTACATGCTGCGGTAGCTATATATGTTTTCTTCATACTCATAATTCATATTAAGGCCTTCTATCTACACAACTTGTTACACCACTGACCAAGGCATCTTTAGCAAACAAACCACAGTTCAAACTAAAGATAGGCAGGCACAAAATGCATATTGTCTCAGTGAGTTTGGGATAATTTGACTAGCCAACTCCGAGGGAGGCTCCATGGTTGGAACTTGGAGAAACGTGAAGCTAGAACAAGAAGCTTGAACACGCATCGACATCCTCTTCCTCACATATGTCATGGTAGCAGATAAAGTCACAAGACCAGCCAATCTACTTACTCACCACGAATAACACTGGGCGGAAGATCACTGCCCACTTTCACTCCTGGAAGAAAGGTCTTCAGTCTCCGAAACCTGTCGATATCTGCTTTAATCTGTGCCAAACGTGTTAGCTTCCGAAAGAAACCAACACCATTACCAGTTGCTTCCGAATGGCAGAAATCCAAGCACTACAGTGTGGTAAGGTATTGTATGTACTCTATACCAGCATCAGTGATTGTATTGGGGAGGATGAGCATTCTGAGCCTTTTCAAAGGTGTTAGAAAGCGTAATCCCTCTTCCTTCACCCACGTCCTAGTAGATACAGCTCTTCAAGGCTTGTCATCCTTCCCACGTGCACCATGCTAGCACATGTCACCCCCCCGCAGAAGTAAAATATCAAGGTTATGAGGGAAGTGAGACATGTCAAGTGCAGGAAGTCAAAATCAGAGATATTAGTTCGGTTGGTAGAACTTCAAAGTCTGTGATCTACCGATGCCAGCAAGGGTGCTGTTAGTGACGACGCTGCCCTTCAGCTCCAGGCTTTCCAACTGTGGTAAGGAGTAGAGGCTCTTGATGCCTTCAGACATGAAGCCTGCTAATGTGTCGACGTGCACGTGCTTGAGGTGAGTCATGGTGGCCACGTAGGCGAGGAGGGCATCTGATAGGCCATAGAGGCCTTTCAAATCCAAAATTGTCTTAGTTGTTGCTGCATGAACCGTTTGAGGAAAAAGGGGGACGGAAAATAGAAAAGAAACTAACCAGAACTATAAGGAGATCAGCCCTTAGCCCCCTCTCTCCCCATATTGCAAACATCCATCGATCAATCCCTGTGACCCTCGCTCTCCCATTCCTCAACTCTCCGCCTCCCCCCCTCCCGTCCTTCCCTCTCCCCTTACGCCCTTTCCCCCTCATTTTCTCCCCTTCCTCCACTCCCTCCCCTCCCTTCCCCACCCTCTCCCCCACCTCCCTCCCTCAACTCAAGCAACCCGCAATCATACACACCTGCCAAAACCGTTTGTGACTCCCTTGGCTCTTCCTCAGCTCCTCTTCTCCGTCACACTCCAAATGCTTTGATGATGGACACTGCAGCGCTGCTGCCTCATCCCATTTCACTAATTTTTTCGTCTGGTCCTTCACCTCCTCCTCCAAAGCCGATTTTTCCTTCAATTTCTGCAAGCACTCCTGTTCGGCCACATCCCTCTTCGCTTCAAACAACCCTCCTTTCACTGTTTCCAACTCCCCATTCAGTGTTGCCAGCTCTACCTTTGTTGTTTCCAACTCCCCTTTCACTGTCACCAGCTCTCCCCTGATTGTTCCTAGCTGTTTCCTTGTTGCCAACTCCCCATTTACTGTCAATAATTCCCCTTTAGATGTTTCCAACTCCCCTTTCACTATCGCCAGCTCCCCCACTGTTGTCACCAGTTCTATCTTTGCTGCCAGCTCCCCTTTTACTGTCATATTTTCCCCCTTAACTGCTTTTAACTCCCCTTCAACTGTCGCCATTGTTGTTGCAAGTTCCCTTCTTACCATTAGTGATTCCCCCCTTAACTGATTCTGGCTCCGTTTTTTTTTTTTGTCACGAATTCCCCATTCACTACTTTGAACTCCCCTTCAAATGTCGCCATCTCGCCATTTGTTTTTGCCAGTTCCCCTTCTACCTTAATTGATTCTAGCTTCCCTTTTATCGTCACTAATTCCCCCTTAATTGTCTCCAACTCCCCTTTCACTATAGTCATCTCCCCCCTTACAGTCACCAGCTCTCCCCTTCTCGTCACCAGCTCGCCTCTTACTAGTAGCATTTCCCCTTTCATTAATAACACATCCTCTTCCCTGCTTCTCTCAAACTCCTCCATTCTCCTCCATGTCTCCTCTAGCTGCCATTCCAGCGCCTTCAGCCTCAACCCTAAACCCTACTCTTGAATCAACCTATCAGTTCTTGCTTCATGCTCTGAAGGACACCCAACACCCCCGTTTTCTCCCCGCATTTCCACGCTACAGCCAGAAAAAAAAACATGATGAGTAATTTGAATAGAACCATTGAGGATGGTTGGTATACAAAGATAAGAGGGCATGAATGAATTCTGAATAGGGCTCTTGAGACAGTGGAGAGGGGAGCGAGCACGAGGAGTTGCGAACGGTTAGATGGGGGAATTGGGATAGGCTTGAGAGTTGATGAAGGGACGCGCATAAGAGGTCGGCGGGGGGGAGAGAGAAGTGGCACAGTGGTGAAGGTAGCGGATTCTGTCCGGTAAAGACAGAGAGAGCAAGTGAGGCGGGGATAACATATTTTGTCAGCTCAAGATGAGAGAGGTAGTAGGAGCGGGTACTAAGATATATAGTGAGTACGGGGAGGTAACAGAAATGTTTCATTGATAATGAAAAAAACCTCAGAATTTTTGTCAATGTGTGCATTCAGACCCAAACGCGGTTATCATTCCGTTCCTGCTTTCGAAGGGTTTTATAACTGAAATTATAAAATGCAACGAGATACGTGCAAACGATCGACGTTCAGCTTGTCAGAATAACAAACAGGAATGGATGAACTAGCAGCAAGGTGGGTAAAAGTAGCAAACCCTAATTTGAGTTGTACCACATATGGGATACCCCACTACAGCCTACCGAATAAGCAGCATATATGTTTGACACACCCCCATAGGCAAAGTGGGGGAGAAGAAGAGGTCACAAGACCAGTCAAGAAAGGCAAAGCAAGCTCAGGGTGGATCACGAAGTCACCACACATTCTGAGCACAAGCGAATGGCCACAAGGCCAGTTCACAAGCAGAGTTATATATAGAGGAGAACAAGCAGTACGGTGATCACAACCTAGCAAGTGTAAGCATGCAGGTATAAGTATATAGATCATAGTACAAGCAAAGTCAAGAAGTGAGCAAGTGAGGCCAGATAGGCACAAGGCCTAGCACAGTATAAAAACGCTAATGATTACAAGGCAGAAGTGCCTCAGTGAAGATATCAGCAGTGTTGGCCTGAGAGGCCACGTACACAAGACGAAGCTGACCATGCTACTGCAACTCTCGAGCAAGGAAGTAGCACAGAGCGATGTGTTTCTTCTTGTGCTCCAGTCTGTGCTCCTAACACAAGGCAATCATGGCCTTGTAGTTGACGTTCAGAACTGGAGGAGGACGATGCCGCTCTCATGTGGGCCAATCCAGCAGTGTCAGCGATGGCAATTACCAAGTCGTCGACGTACACGAGGATGTAGAATGGCGGCAGCGAAGTGTCGGTACGCAGAAACAGCGACGGGTTAGCAGTACAAGGAGCAATCCCAAGAGTCGCAAGAGTCGTCCTCAGTGTGTCGTGCCACTCGCGAGGCACCTGGCGGAGACCGTAGACTGGCCGCCAGAGGCTCCACTTGGTACCTACAGGAGACGACCCTATGAAACCAGGTCGGCAGCGCAGCCAGATCTCCTCGTGCAGGCTGCCCTGTAGGAAAGTAGTGCTGAAGTTAAGAGAGTGAAGCTCGTAGTCACGCTGAGCGGCAACGTGCAGCAGCACCCGAAGAGTGGGCATCTTCGGGGTAGGGGAGAAGATTTGGAAGAAGTCAACTCCATGTCGCTGACTGAAGCCTCGTGCAACATAACGCGCCTTGAAGACAAGTGGAGAACCCAGCGGCCGCTTCACCCTAAAAATCCACATGCCACTGACAATGTTCGTCCTAGGTGGGGGAACCTCATCGACGTAAGTGCCTGCGGACTTCCAGGATGCCATCTCTGCGTCCATGGCTGACTACCATAGAGATGAGTAAGGACCCTCTATCGCCTCTGCGTAAGAGCGCGGGGTCGGGATGTCTGGTGCATTCGGGTCTCCCTCAGGTGCAATCAGCATGGACATGAGATGAGGTACAGTAGCTACAAAGCACTCCAAGTCCTCCTGCTTGTCCTCAAGAATGTCCGTGCCAAGAGAACACTCACCCTCGACGGACGTAGGACAGACAGACTCTGACTCGGCAACAAGGCTAGCGGCGTAGTCTAAACGACAGCGAGCAGCAAGGTCGACAAGCTCAGCAACGAAGGCAGATGCAGCAGTGGACTAAAAGGAAGGGCCAGTGACAAGAGTGGCCAGGAGACACGTGATAGTAGGACTACCAATACGAAGGGAGTCAGACTCCGGGTTCGGACCGTCAGCAAGGGAGGACGCAGGGGGAGATGGCTGAGAGACACGCAATGGAACAGAGGAAGGACAAAGTGCCATCTGGTTCGTGCAAGGGACAGGAAGAGGACGCGGACGCGGAACACGACGACCAGTGTGACCAGCGCGAATAGGCAACGCAGGACGAGACGCAGGCTCACAACGCTCTGTAAGACTTCCGAGCTGCTCAGTGTAAGGAGAAGGAGTAAGCAGCGGGAAGGTTGGCTGTAGCTGTGGCTGGGACTGGTCAGACGGTGGACACAAGAAGGGAGGAGCAAGGTCAGCAGAAGGCGGGGGACCAAGAACCTGCTGATGCACCTCCATCTCCAGCACCAGCACCGACAGCACCTGGACCTCCAAAAGAGCCAGCTCCAGCAGCAACTCCAACTCCAGCTCTAGAAGCACCTCCATCTCCAGCAGCTCCAGTACCTCAAGCAGCTCCAGCTCCAACAGAACCTCCAGTGGCTCGAGCAGCACCTCCAGCCCTAGCAGCTCTAGTACCTCCAATACGAGCACCTCCGGGACTAGTGGCTCCACCACCTCCAGTAGCTCCAGCTCCAGCAACACCACTCCTAAGGCTCCAGCACCGAGCAAACCACTCGCGCAGCTGAAGGGGAGAGAGAGACTACGGCCATGACACGACACCCAAAGGGCCTCCAGGCTCAGCACACTCAGGCTTAGCACCTCCACGCTCAGCACCCCCAGGCTCCGCACACGCAGGCTCAGCACCCTCAGGCTCAGCACCCCCGCGCTCAGCACCCCCAGGCTCAGCACCCCCAGGCTTAGCACCCCCAGACTCCACACACTCAGGCTTAGCGCCCCCAGGCTCCGCATCCTTAGACTCAGCAACCCCAGGCTCAGCACGCTCAAGCTTAGCACTCCCACGCCCCGCACCCGCAGGCGCAACACCCCCAAACGCAGCACCTCTAGCAGCACCAGAGTCAACAGCTACCTCGACACGCTCGACAGGGTCTTCTTCGGACCTAAGGGAGCAGGACTCTCAGGGGGGAGGGGGTCTACCGGAGGAGGACCTGGTGCAAGGAAGAGCGGTGGGGGAGGGAGAGGAGCAGTGCGGTAGGGGAAGAGACGGTAAAAGGGAACCAGCTCGTCAAACGTGACGTCCTAAGAGGGCACGACACGGCGCGAGTTGGGGCAGTAAAACGGATAGCCAGACGCGTCAGGGACAAAGCCAAGGAAGACAGAGGGAACGGCGCGGGAGGAGAGATTGTCCGCGGACGTATTGTGGATAATGGCTTGACATCCTCAGACCCGAAACACCGACGCATCGCCAACCTTCCTCGTCCAACGCAGTGTGGGCAAGGTCTCCAGCGAGGAGACACGGGGCCAGAGGTTGAGCTGATGCGCAGCGTACGGAACTACAAACGGCCACAGAAAATGGGGGGCAGCCGCATGGATCATGGAGGTACGAGCGACCTCCATGACTAAGCCAATGCGGCGCTCAGCAACCCCATTCTGCTGCGGAGAGGCCGGAAGCGTGAACATCTGGCGAATGCCCTCTACACGGCAAAAGGCCCGCAAGAGGTTAGAGGAAAACTCACCACCTCTTTCAAAGTGCAGACGCAGGACTCGAAGGTCCGTCTCAAACCACTCGCGGAGCTGGAGACGAACAGCGCGGATCCAAGGGATCAAAACATCAGGGACCTCCACCTTGCGGCGCAACGTGAAGACCGTGGTGTAGCGCGAGTAGTCGTCGACAACTAGTAGAAAGTACGGCTCGTGGCCCTGTCCACGGATGCGGGCTGGGCCCCACACGTCTAAGTGGAGAGTCTGCAGGGGAGCCTCTGTCAGGGGGAACGAGGAGGAGTGAGGAGCGGCGCGATGCCGCCTCAAGACACAGGGAGGGCAGGGAGGGGTAGGTGAGGGTGGGAGGGGAGGCAGAGACCTGGGAAGACCAGAGACAAGGAGACAGGAGTGCATGCCACAAAGGCGTGCCATAGAGGGGTGACCAAGATGGTGGTGCCAAAGGAGCGTCTGGTGCGACAGGGCGCGGCACGAGTAGGGGGCAACAAGCTGACTTGACGCAGATGCATACACAGCTACCTGAGGAGGCGCAGTAGTCAGTGTGTACAGACTCGACCCGGGCCTGCAGGTTAGCGTGGCCAGGTGGCGACCGGTCCGGGAGCACGTACAGATCGCCACACGCTGCCGTCTAGGGGTGAAGGTGTCAACCCCTGCATCCCGGAGGTCTGCAGTGCTTACCATGTTTGTAGAGAACGAGGGGAGGTAGAGACCTGACAGTAACCTAGATGGAACCGCCGGAAAGGGCAGAACAGTGGAGGAACGTGTATGGACTGGGCCCCTAGAGGGGTCAGCCAAAGAGATAGCAACAGGTTCAGAGAGCGGTGTGACTGTGGTACTGCCGCAAAAGAAATAGCGGGAAGCACTTGAGTCAAGCGTGAAGGTGTGCAGGGCCGCAGCAGACGCAGTACCATAGAGAGCAGACTCACTAGCACCTAGGGCAGCAGACTCACTAGCACCTAGAGCAGCAGCCTCTATACCTGGGACTGGCGGCATATACAGGTAACAGTCACCCTCAGCACTAATAGTCAATGCATACATGGCAGATAGGATAGCATCAAAGTCTAGAGCAACGATATCAACATTCTGCCTAAGCAGATCCTCCCAGTTGGGGAGCTTAGGTGCATCAGGAGACTCTGCGCGAAATGCGTCGGTAAGACGGTAAAAGCAGCAATGCAGAGTGTGAGGCCTCCTGCATGTCTGACCTGTGCGGTCACCTATGCAAATGACATACAGGCAGGAACCACTACCCCCAGCCGCCCCATGCTGAGCAAACCACTCACGGAGCTCCTGAGATGAAAGGGGCTGACGCTGCTGCTTCCTCTGGCCACCCCCAAGGCCTCCCCGCTAGCTGGTACCACCCCTGCCGCCTCCACCGGCCCCACCACCGCCTCCACCTCTGCCACCCCCACAGCTCCTCCCTCCATTCCCCTGTCGATGCGGCGCCTCCCACTAGGGGCACACGCAGCCCCTACCTCCTCAGCACAAAGGTAGTCAACAGCTGCAGCAAAGGCGACTGAGGGGAGAAGGGGGGAGGCGAATACCCCTCAAAGAAGGGGGTGCGAGGAGTGCCACGAGAAGTGCCTACAGCGACTATGCTAGTCTCAGCTGCGAGGAGGTGCTTCTCGAGCAGGTCGACAGTGAGGTCCGTGGGGTCAAGTGCAAGGAGGAGGTCCCTGGCTGCATTGAGAGAGTCAGGGAGGCGGGTGACTATGAAGTAGAGCGTGGTGTACATGGGGGGGGGGGGGGGGGGGGGGGGAGGGTTCTTGGTGAGAAACTCGGTGGGGAGCGCAGCACGGTAGCAAGTGTCACTAGTGCGGAGGTGAGTGACTAGGCTGGCTACTATGGCAATGGCGGACAGCTCTGGGAATAGGTAGGGCAGAAGAAGGCGGCCTAGGGCAGGAGTGGCCGGGGAGGAGTAACAAGCGACTACAGCGTCATACAGTGCTTTTGCTGTCTTATGCTAGCCAAAGTGGGCGCGTTCGGCTAACGTCAGGTGGTTGCGAATGGCTAGGCAAGTAGCAGCGTCACAGGTAGGCCACTATGAGTGGGTCGCACTGCAGCAGGTGGCGCGCGACTCAGCAGGGCGCGCTGCAGCACGCGGCGCGCTAGCAAAGCAGTTTGCGCTGTTGCGGGCGGTGTAGGGCAGGGAAGGGCAGTGCAGGGCAGTACAACGTGATCACACTAGAGCGACGGGTGGGGTAGCGCTACTCGATGGGCCCTAAGAGATCGGTCCTAGTTTAGGACCTGCTCTAAAACCATGTCAGAATAACGAACAGGAATGGATGAACTAGCAGCAGGATGGGTACAAGTAGCAAACCCTCATTTGAGTTGTACCTTATATGGGCTACCCCACTACAACCTACACAATAAGGAGCATATATGTTTGACGCAACTATTTTTTGACGAGAGACCTAAAATCGTCCAAAATACTTACATCCTCACAAAAACAATGTCGCCTAACGACAGATGGAGGCGCGTAGGGAGAAGGATGCAACAATATGGAAAGGCTACAAACAAACGAGGAGGAAATGGAGAGTGACGAGCATAAATAGTTGTGGTCGAGAAAAACGGTGACGGTAAGCTCCGGATGACATCTTGCGATGAAGAGTGACACCTTGTGATGAAAAAGCACGCCTTGTGATGAGAAATCGCGCCTTGCAATCAAAAAGCACGCATTGAGATGAGAAATCATGCCTTGGGATGAGAAATCACAGCTCATGCGAAGAAATATTTACTCCTTGCGATGCGAATTTCATGCCTTGTGATAATTGACGGGCGCAGCCCAGCTATTTAATTCACACCCCACCCCACATGCTCGTTGGGTGAGGATTGGCTGGGTTGATTTCGCAACACACTTTGCCGAGTCCGGTTTTCTTACCGTGGTTCACACCACTATTTGTCGAAATTGAGGAGGTTTGGTTTGCGAGAGATATAGGTGGTAATTTGCGAGGAACCATTCAGTATATTCTTTGTTTGATATTTTCATCAGTTCTAGAAAGAAACATCAGTTGAACATTTTTTTTGTTTTTATCCCAACCTCGTTAATGCTAATCGTTATATTGTAAAGCAAAACCTTTGCATGTTTTCCAAACCAGCTGTTTGTCACTGCATCTCCACTAACCTTGTTCACACCCTAATGCAAGATTTCTATTCCAACCATACAAATTATTGACACACAACTGAATACAAATACCCAGTACACAAACAACCGCATCTCCAGCTGGTCTGCATTCTTGCATTGACAACTAAAGTGCAGTCAACCCCTCACTGAAGGATTGGGTACTAGTTGCAACCGTCAACAAAAATTTGCATCAAAGTATGAATCAAGCAGCAACATCCCCTCCCCACTCCACACACGCCTTATTTCAAGATTGACAGGACATGCATACGGTAGCTGGCAGTTGTGCTAAAGGCCTGTAGGGAAACTTCATCTCAAATCACCAGATGTAGCAAGCGTCATACCAAAGATCCTTGCTCATTTCCACTCCAAAAAGAGCCGTCCCCAATAGCTGCAAGCTGGCATCGCTCACTCTAACTTTTGAGTCAACTCACAAGTCACCTTCAACTTGCATCACTAGAAATAGTGCCAGGCAAAAGATCCTTGCTCACCTTTACTCTAGGAAGTGCCGTCCGCAACAGGTGCCAGCTGGCACTTCCGATCCTGACATGCTTCAAACGAGGTTGCCCCTTCAGCAGCTTCGCACCCTTCTTTGTCATGACAGAATTCGATATGTCTAACAATTCAAGTGTGGAAAAATGCAGCATGTGCTCCAGGCCAGCATTAGTGATCATATCTAGAAGGACCAGCATTTTGAGCTGGGTAAACGGTGCTAGGAACTGAAGCCCATGGTCCTTCACTCCGCTTCCAAACAGATACAGCTCCTCAAGGCTTGCCGTCCCCCCCGCGAGCACCATGCCGGCACAGGTCACCCCCTCGCACTTGTTGAGAATCAAGGTCTTGAGAGAAGAAAGGGTCGCCAGGTGTTGTAAGCCCGCACCATTCACTGCAGCTTGATTGAGGTAGAGAAACTTCATACTGCTTCTAGCCACCCAAATGCCCTCTAGGGTGCATCGGTAACAGCGCTGCCTTTGAGCTCTAGACTCTCCAGCTGAGGCAGCGAGTAGAGGCACTTGATGCCTTAAGAGGTGACGCCTGATGAGGAGTCAATGTGCATGTGCTTGAGGTGAGCCATGGAGGCCAAGTGGGTAAGGAGGGCATCTGAGAGGTGCGGTTGACCCTTGAGACCAAGTGTTGCTGTTGCTTGGATTTTTTGTGAAGGGAGGTGAACGAGGGAAAACTACATAGCACGTGCTTGAGATGAGTAATAATGGCCACGTGGGCCAGGAGGGCGTTTGAGAGGTTTGCTTGACCCTTTACATCCAATGTTACTATTGCTAGGATTTTCTGAGAGGAAGGTGTCAGGGAAAAATATCAATCAATGATTTTGTGTGTGTGTGTGTGTGTGTGTGTGTGAGAGAGAGAGAGAGAGAGAGAGAGAGAGAGAGAGACGGTGAGTTCATTTCACTCTCCAAAACTGGCGCCTCGCTCGAGAGAGAGCGAGAGAGAGAGCTTAGGACTAGTCCTTAGCTGTTTTGAGCCCTCTCTAGTATAGAATCCAGTCCTAAGCAGTTTTTAGCCTAGTCTCCTAGTATAAAGTCCTTAGATGCACACTATTGAGCTCATTCTTCAGTGGTGAGCTCATTTCACTCTCCAAAACCGGCAGCTCGCTCGAGAGAGAGCGAGAGAGAGAGAGAGTGTGTGTGTGTGCTTGCGCCGATCACCGCGGCTCCTGATCCCACGCGCAAATGCCGCCTCAGGCCCTGGACAGCCTCGTCAAGTTGTCCCGCAGCAGCAGCGCCTCCCTTCGCGGGCGCAGCTAGCACGGGCGCCAGCAGCACCGCGAGCTGGTCCGCCGCGTCCACGCAAGAGTCACGCTGGTGAGAAGAGTTGAACGAGAATGGAATGAACTATGAATGAAGCGAGTACAAATATGAAACCCTAGTTGGGTTGTACCCCCTATGGGATACCCCACTATAGCCTACACAATAGCATAAGCTATAATGTTCCGACACACCCCCATAGGCAAAGTGGGGTAGAACAAGGGGTCACAAGACCAATCAAGCAAAGCAAAGCAAAGCGCAGGGTGGATCACAAATTTACCACACATTCCGAGCACAAGTTCAAAGGCCAAAAGGTCAGTTCACATGCAAGAGCACATATACATATATAAACAAGGCTAAGCAAGCAAGAGCAGGAGTATATATAAGTGACAGTACAAGTACGGTCAAGAAGTGAGCAAGTCAGGCAAGACAGGCACAAGACCCAGCTGAGTGCAGAAGCGCTGATGATCACAAGGCGCAAGTGCCTTGGTGAAAACTTCAGCAGTGTTGGCCTTAGAGGCCACGTACGCAAGCCGCAACTGTCCACGCTGCTGTAGCTCACGAGCAAGAAAGTAACGGAGAGCAATGTGCTTTGTCCTGTGCTCCAGTCGCTGCTCCCGACACAAGGCCAGCATGGCCTTATTGTCTACGTACAGGACTGGAGGAGAACGAGGCGGCTCTCCAAGGTCGGTCATCAAGTAGGTGAGCCAGCGAAGCTCCTGGGCAGCCATAGCCCCGGCGTAGATCTCAGCCTCACAACTGGAGCCGAGAACAGAAGACGAGCGGGTAGCCCGCCACAAAACAGAGCCGGAACCAAGACTGAAGGTGTAACCCTGTGGCGACCGCTACGTAGCCTGGTCGTCAGCCCAAGAAGCGTCCGCGTGCCCAGTGAGGACCACTGGACTCCGCCCTCCAAGCACTAGCCCCATGCCCGACGTACTGCACAAATAGCGCAACACCCTCTCTGCTGCAGCCATGTGCTCTGGTCGGTGTCTCCCAGGAGCGACATAGCGTGCAAGAATGCTAAGAGGGTATGCAAGGTCAGGTCGTGTGCAGGTCATCAGGTACATGAGGCAGCCAACAAGCTCTGGATACGAGCCACTCGACTCTACGGACTCATCCGAAGGCAGAGCTGAGAGTGAGTGGCGAGTAGAAAGAGGAGTGGCCTAAGGCGAGGAGTACGTGAAGCCGAAGCGCTGAAGGACCTGCTGCACCATGTGTGACTGAGTCAGGGTAATGGTGCAGCGTGCTCTGTCCCGGGTGATCTGCAAGCCAAGGTAGCTGTGCAGTTCACCCAGGTCTGGGCACGTGTGTCGCTTCTACAGCTCGGACTTCACGTAGGCAAGTCCAGCAGTGTCAGCAGTGGCAAAGACCAAGTCGTCGACATACACGAGGATGTAGAACGGCGGCAGAGAGGTGTCGGTGCGCAGAAACAGCGACGGGTCGGTAGTTGAAGGAGCAAACCCAAGAGCCGCAAGCGTAGTCCTCAGTGTGTTGTGCCACTCACGTGGCGCCTGGCAGAGACCGTAGACTGGACGCCGGAGACTCCACTGGGTACCAGGAGGGAAAGACCCAGTGAAGCCAGGTGGGCGGCGCAGCCAGATCTCCTTGTGCAGGCTGCCCTGCAAGAAAGCTGTGCTGAAGTCAAGAGAGTGCAGCTCCTAGTCACGATAAGCAGCAATGTGCAGCAAGACCCAAAGAGTGGTCATCTTCGGGGTGGGGGAGAAGGTCTGAAAGTAGTCAACTCTCTGCCGCTGACTGAAGCCACGAGCCACGTAACGCGCCTTGAAGACAGGCGGAGAACCCGGCGGCCGCTTCACCCTGAAGATCCACATTCCACTGACGATGTTTGCCCAAGGAGGGGGGACATCATTAACGTAGGTGCCTGTGGACTTCCAAGAAGCCATCTTTGCATCCATAGCTGCCTGCCACTGAGAGGAGTAGGGACCCTCTATCGCCTCCACGTAAGAGCGCGGAGTCGGGATGTCAAGTGCATCCGGGTCTCCCTCACGGGTAAGTAGTACGGATACGAGATGATGTGAAGCAGCTGCCAGACACGGGAACTCCTCCTGCTTGTCCTCAAGGACGTCCGTGCCAAGGGCACACTCACCACCGACGGACGGAGGACAGGCAGACTCAGACTCAGCGACAAGACTAGCAGCATAGTCTAAGCGACAGCGAGCAGCAAAGTCGACGAGCTCAGTAACGAGAGCAGACGCAGCAATAGACTCGAAAGAAGGGTCAGTGACAACAGTAGCAAGGAGACGCGTGACAGTAGGACAGGCAGCAAGAAGAGAGTCCGACTCAGTGTCGGCAAGTGCAAGGAGAGACGACTCAGGAGGGGAAGGCAAAGCGGCACGCAGAGGAGCAGTAGACGGACGCAGAGACATTTGGTGCATGCCAGGGACAAGAGGAGGACGCTGGCGCGAACCGCAACCACTAGCGCGAGCAGCTCTATCAGGCGACGCAGGACGAGACGCAGGCTCACGACGCTCAGCAAGACCTCCAGTAGGACCAGCGTAGGGAGAAGGAGGAGGCAGAGGGGAGGCAGGCTGTAGCTGTGACTGTGACGGGACAGGCTGTGGACACTCTAAGGGAGGAGGAGGACCACTAGAAGGAGGAAGACCAAGAACCTGCTGCAGTTGTGGAACAAAGTACGGTTGAGGCCGCGTGACGACGCCAGAAGCAGCACGGACAGCACCAGTACCCTCAGTAGGAGCACCCGCTCCAGTAGCACCTCCAGCAGCACTAGGAGCACCCCCAGTAGGACCGCCAGCGGTAGTCTCAACGCCAACACCCTCACCAGCACCAGCTCAGGTCGAACCCGTAGGCCCAGCAGCTCCAGTACTCCCCGTACGAGCACCTCCGGGGCCCGCGACCGCAGTACCCTCAGCAGCCGAAGAACCTCGAGCACCAGCAGTACGGCGCCAGGGCTGGGCAAACCACTCTCGCAGCTCCTGTGGAGAGAGTGGCTCCCGGCGAAAAGAAGCACCCGGAGAACCTCCAGGCGGAGCACCTCCACTCTCAGCACCCCTAGGCGTAGCACCTCCAGGCTCAGCACCCCCAGGCGTAGCACCTCCAGGCTCAGCACCCCCAGGCGTAGCACCCCCAAGCTCAGCATCCCCAGGCTAAGCACCCCCAGGCTAAGCACCCCCAGGCTAAGCACCCCCAAGCTAAGTCCGAGCCAAAGCTCCGCCTGAGCTGGAGACGAGCTGCGCGGATCCAGTCGATCAGCACCTCAGTGACATCACCCTTGCTGCGCAAGGGGAAGACCGTGGTGTAACGCGAGTAGTCGTCAACAACGAGCAGGAAGTAGCGCTCGTGACCCTGTCCACGGACGCGGGCTGGGCCCCACACGTCCATGTGAAGCGTCTGCAACGGGGCCTCTGTCGGAGGAAACTGGGAGGAGTGAGGGGCAGCCCGCTGGCGCCCCTCGACATAGGGGACACAGGCAGGGCTAGGGCCCTGAGGAAGGGGAGGGAGGGACCGGGGGAGACCAGACACAAGAAGACGGGAGGCCATGCCTCTGATCCGAAGCAAAGAGGGGTGACCAAGACGGTGGTGCCAGAGGAGAGTCTCGTGAGAGAAGAGACGACACGAACAGGGGGCAGACTCAGGACCAGACCTGGACGCTGCAGCAAACACCTGACCGGACGAAGCGACTCTACCAGACTCAGTAACGGGAGGAGACGCAGTGGTCAGTGTGTACAGGCTCGACCCCGGCTGACGGGTAAACGTAGCCAGGTGCCGGCCTGTGCTAGCCTCTGTACAGTGCGTCACCCGCTGACGCGCAGAAGTGAACTGGTGTACTCCCCCATCCTGTAGGTCAGCACCACTCACCAAGTTTGTCGAGAACGAGGGGAGGTAGAGACCAGACAGGGCGCCAGAGGGAGCCGCCGGACACGGGAGGACTCTGGAGAAGCGAGACAGTACAAGACCCCCGGAGGGGTCAGCCAGAGACACCGCAACCGGCCGACTAAGCGGCGTGAGTGTGGTGCGGTCCCGAAAGAAGGAGCGAGACACCCCAGAGTCAAGAGTGAAGGTGAGGGAGGCTGAAGACGACGTAGTACCTGAGAGCGCAGACTCACCAGTACCTGAGGACGCAGACACACTAGCACCTAGAGCAGCAGCGTCGCAAGCACCTAGGGCAGCAGCCTCAATGCCCGGATCGGGCGGGAAACAGCGGTAGCAGTCACCCTCATCACTATGAGACATAGCATACATGGCAGAGAGAATAGCATCAAAGTCAAGATCAAAGATGGCAACCCCCGCCCTAGACAGCTCGTCCCAGCGAGGGATCTCGGAGGCCTCCGGGAACTGGTGACGCCACGCGTCCGTCAGGTGGCCGAAGCAGCGCGGAGTGGGGTGCGCACCCCCACACTACTCACCCGCACGGTCGCCGGTGCGCAGGTCGTAGGTGCACGGACCAAAACCCCCACCCTGCTGGCGTGCAGTGTACCACTCACGGAGCTGCTGAGGGGACAGGGTCGCAAGACCACGCTGCTGCTGCTGGGGCTTGCCACCACCTGAGCCACTCCTCTGTGAAGACCCGCGACCAGCTCCACCGCCACCCCCACCGCCTCCACTGCATCCGTTGCCTCCACTGCCGCCGCCGCCTCCACCGCCGCCTCCACCGTCGCCTCCTTTGCCACCTCCGCTACCACCGCCATCGTCGCCGCCGCCTCCGCCTCCACTGCCGCCAGCGACTCCCCCACCCCCACCTCCACCTCCACCGCCACCCCCACTCCCCCCAATGCCTCCACCTCCACCTCCACCGCCCACTCCTCCAGCTCCCTTGCCCCCCTTGCCCTTGCCAGGGCGGCGTCTCCCGCTAGGGGCAGATGCCGCACCGACCGACTCAAGACCAAGGAGGTCGGCCGCAGCAGCAGAGGCAACAGAGGGCAGCAGGGGGAGGGAGAACACCCCTCAAAGATGGGGGTGCGCGGGTCACCTCGAGAGGCTCCTACAGCGACAATGCTCTTCTCTATCGCGAGGAGGGCCTTCTCGAAGAGGTCTATAGTGAGTGTGGTGGGAGAGACTGAGAGAAAGTGGTCCTTGACTACTCGAAGGGAGTCGGGGAGGCGAGTGACTAGGAAGTACAGAGTGATGTACATGGGGGGGGGGTTCGTGGTGCAGAAGTCAGTAGGAAGTGCAGCGCGGTAGCGAGTGTCACTAGTGCGGAGGTGCGTAATGAGGTTAGCAACGGTGGGAAAGGCAGCAAGGTCAGGGAAGAGGTACAGCAGCATGAGACGGCTCAGTGCAGCAGTAGAAGGGGAGGAGTAGCGCGCGACTACAGCGTTGTACAAGGTCTGAGCACTCTTGTACTGACTAAAGTGCGCATGCTCGGAGGTAGGGAGGTGACGACGCAGAGCAAGACGTGCAGCAGCGTCCCGCGTAGCCCACTGGGAGCGAACAGTGGCGTCAGCATTAGCAGCAGGGGCAGGGGAAGCGCCAGAGGTAAGGTCAAAGAGAGAGAGGCCGTCTTCCCTATCGCACTGTAAGAACAGCTGCAGGTCGTCTACCCAGACCTCAAAGTCAATGGCCCGGCCCTCAGCGTCAAAAGCGAGGACACTTGGGGTAGCCATGACGTCAGTAGCCTAGTAGTGCAAGTAGGGGAAGGGTCATGGCTACTTACGTCCACTAGCTTGCACTGCTAGGCTACTGACGTCATGGAGCCTGCTGGGCGGCTCGGCGGGTGGGCGGCTCGGCGCTCGGCAGCTGGGTGGCTCGGCTGCACAACGGCTCGGCGGCTGGGCTGCTTGGCGGCTCGGCTGGTGGGCGGCCGGGCGGCTCCTCCGGTACTCGGTGGCACTGCGGTCGGCTGCAGGAGAGGAGAGTGGCAGGGCCGCAGCAGAAGGACGGCGGGGCCGCTAAAGCAGGGCGGCGGGGCCGCGAAGTGTAGGGCGGCGGGGCCGAAAAATGCAGGGCGGCGGGGCCGCGAGGTGTAGGGCGGCGGGGCCGCGAGGTGTAAGGCGGCGGGGCCGCTAAAGAAGGGCGGCGGGGCCGCGAGGTGTAGGGCGGCGGGGCCGCTAAAGCAGGGCGGCGGGGCCGCGAAGTGTAGGGCGGCGGGGCCGCTAAAGCAGGGCGGCGGGGCCAGTAAAGCAGGGTGGCAGGGCTGCGAGGTGTAGGGCGGCGGGGCCGCGAAATGCAGGGCGGCGGGGCCGCAAGGTGTAGGGCGGCGGGGGCGCGAGGCGTAGGGCGGTGGGGCCGCTAAAGCAGGGCGGCGGGGCCGCGAGGTGTAGGGTGGCGGGGCCGCTAAAGCACGGCGGCGGGGCCGGTAAAGCAGGGCGGCGGGGCCGCGAGGTGTAGGGCGGCGAGGCCGCGAGGCGTAGGGCGGCGGGGCCACTAAAGCAGGGCGGCAGGGCCGCGAGGTGTAGGGCGGCGGGGCCGCTAAAGCAGGGCAGCGGGGCTGCGAAGTGTAGGGCGGCAGGGCCGCTAAAGCAGGGCGGCGGGGTCGGTAAAGCAGGGCGGCGGGGCCGCGAGGTGTAGGGCGGCGGAGCTCCTAAAGCCGGGCGGCGCGCCCGCTGAAGCAGGGCGGCGAGGCCGCGAATCAGGGGCGGCGGGGCCGCGACAGTAGGGCGGCAGGGCCGCTAGGGGAGGGAAGGCCGCTTGGGCGGCTCGTCGAGTAAGCAGCCCGAGGCGCGACTCGGGATGAGCGCGCTTCGGGCAGTAAAAAAAAAAATCGAAGTGGTGGACCCTAGGCGCAGTTCCCACAGGGGAATCTGCTCGATACCATGAGAAGAGTTGAACGAGAATGGAATGAACTATGAATGAAGCGACTACAAATATGAAACACTAGATGGGTTGTACCCCCTATGGGATACCCCACTATAGCCTACACAATAGCATAAGCTATAATGTTCTGACAGCTGGCGGCCACAGAATGTCTCACGAGGGATCACAGGGAGAGACGAGTGGGCCAGCACCTGAATCAGCAGCAGAGCATGGAGACAGTCAGCGAGGCGGTGTAGCTGTCCGAGAGTTGCCTTGGGAACACGGGTCTGCAGAGGCTGGAGTGATTCCGCCAAGAACTGGAGCGGCTCATAAGCATCAGGTGGGAGAGCAAACGGAGACGCCAACAAGCCGCCACGTTTGGCCACAAACTGAGAAAACTGAAACGAGAATAATTGAACTATGAATGAACTGAGTACAAGTACTAACCCTAATTGGGTTGTACCCCTTATGGGCCACCCCACTATAGCCTAAACAATAAGCAAAAGCTATATGTTCTGACACACCCCCATAGGCACAGTGGGGGAGGACAAGGGGTCACAAGACCAGTCAAGCAAAGCAAAGCAAAGCAAGGTCAGGGTGGATCACAAAGTTACCACACATTCGGAGCACAAGTTCAAGGCCACAAGGCCAGTTCACAAGCAGGAATACATATATATAAAGGACTATACAAGCAAGAGCAGGTGTGTCTATATGCAACAGTATAAGCAAGGTCAAGAGGTGAGCAAGTGAGGCAAGACAGGCACAAGATCCAACTGCGTGCAGAAGCGCTGATGATCACAAGGTGCAAGTGCCTTGGTGAAGACATCAGCAGTGTTGGCCTCAAACACCACGTACGCAAGCTCCAACTGACCACGCTGCTGTAGCTCACGAGCAAGAAAGTAGCGAAGAGCAATGTGCTTTGTTCTGTGCTCCAGTCTCTGCTCTCGACACAAGGCCTACATGGCCTTGTTGTCTACGTACAGGACTTGAGGAGAACGAGGCGACTCTCCAAGGTCGGTCAGCAGGTAGGTGAGCCAGCGAAGCTCCTGTGCAGCCATGGCCCCGGCATAGATCTCAGCCTCACAACTGGAGCCGAGAACAGAAGACGAGCGAGTTGCCTGCCACAAAACAAAGCCGGAACCAAGGCTGAAGGTGTAGCCCTGTGACAACCGTTGCGTAGCCTGGTCGTCAGCCCAAGAAGCGTCCGCGTGCCCAGTGAGGACCACTGGACTCCGCCCTCCAAGCACTAGCCCCATGCCCGACGTACTGCACAAGTAGTGCAACACCCCCTTCACTCCGGCCATGTGCTCTAGTCGGTGTCTACCAGGAGCAACATAGCGTGCGAGAATGCTAAGAGGGTATGCAAGGTCAGGTCGAGTGCAGGTCATCAGGTACATGAGGCAGCCAACAAGCTTTGGATACGGGCCACTCGACTGTACGGACTCATCCGAAGGCAGAGCTGAGAGCGAGTGGCGAGTAGGCAGAGGAGTGGCCTGAGGCGAGGAGTACGTGAAGCCGAAGCGCTAAAGGACCTGCTGCACCATGTGTGACTGAGTCAGGGTAATGGTGCGGCGTGCTCTGTCCCGGGTGATCTGCAAGCCAAGGTAGCTAAGCAGTTCACCTACGTCTGTACACGTGTGTCTCTTCTGCAGCTCGGACTTCACGTAGGCGAGTCCAGCAGTGTCAGCTGTGGCAAAGACCAAGTCGTCGACATACACGAGGATGTAGAACGGCGGCAGAGAGGTGTCGTTGCGCAGAAACAGCGACGGGTCTGCAGTAGAAGGAGCAAACCCAAGAGCCGCAAGCGTAGTCCTCAGTGTGTCGTGCCACTCACGTGGCGCCTGGCGGAGGCCGTAGACTGGACGCCGGAGACTCCACTGGGTACCAGGAGGGAAAGACCCAGTGAAGCCAGGTGGGCGGCGCAGCCAGATCTCCTCGTGCAGGCTACCCTGCAAGAAAGCTGTGCTGAAGTCGAGAGAGTGCAGCTCGTAGTCACGGTGAGCAGCAACGTGCAGCAGTACCCAAAGAGTGGTCATCTTCAAGAGGTTTAAAAGTAGTCAACTCCTTGCCGCTGACTGAAGCCACGAGCCACGTAACGCGCCTTGAAGACAGGCGGAGAACCCGGCAGCTGCTTCACCCTGAAGATCCACATGCCACTGGGGGGGGGGAGGGGGTCTACCGGAGGGGGACCTGGTACAAGGAAGAGCAGCGGCAGGGGGAGGGACGGAGTGCAGTAGTAGGGGACCGACTCGTCAAACGTGACGTCCTTGAAGGACAGAACACGGCGAGAGGTGGGGTGGTAGAACTGCCACCCAAGCGCGTCACGGGGGAACCCCAGGAAGACGCAAGGAGCAGCACGAGGGGACAGCTTGTCCGCAGACAAGTCGCGGACAAACGCCCGAGATCCCCAGACCCGGAACGCCGACGCATTGCCAACCTTCCCCGTCCACAGCAAGGCTGGGGAGGTCTCCGGCCTGGAGACCCTAGGGTGTAGGTTGATCTGATGCGCCGCGTACCTCACTGCAAACGGCCACAGAAAATGGGGAGCAGCCGCATGCATCATAGACGTACGAGCGACGTCCATGACCATGCCAATGCGGTGCTCAGCAATCCCATTTTGCTGCGGGGAGTCCGAAAGCGTGAAGGTGTGACGGATGCCTCGTGCGCGACAGTAGGCTCACAGTAGGCCGGAGGAAAACTCTCCGCCTCTGTCCGAGTGCAGACGCAGAACAGAAAAGTCCGAGCCAAAGCTCTGCCTGAGCTGGAGACGAGCTGCGCGGATCCAGACGATCAGCACCTTAGTGGCATCATCCTTGCTGCGCAAGGGGAAGACTGTGGTGTAACGCGAGTAGTCGTCAACAACAATCAGGAAGTAGCGCTCGTGACCCTGTCCACGGACACGGGCTGGGCCCCACACGTCCATGTGAAGCGTCTGCAATGGGGCCTCTGTCGGAGGAAACTGGGAGGAGTGAGGGGCAGCCCTCTGGCGCCCCTCGACACAGGGGACACAGGTAGGGCCAGGGCCCTGAGGAAGGGGAGGGAGGGACCGATGGAGACCAGAAACAAGAAGACGGGAGGCCATGCCTCTAAGCCGAAGTAGAGAGGGGTGACCAAGGCGGTGGTGCCAGAGGAGACCTCGTGAGACAGGAGACGACACGAACAGGGGGCAAACCCAGGACCAGACCTGGACGCTGCAGTAAGCACCTGACCCGACGCAGTGATCCTACTAGACTCAACAACCGGAGGAGACGGAGTGGTCAGTGTGTAAAGGGTCGACCCCAGCCAACGGGTAAACGTAGCCAGGTGTCGGCCTGTGCTAGCCTCTGTGCAGTGCGTCACCCGCTGACGCGCAGGAGTGAACTGGTGGACTTCCCCATGTTGTAGGTCAGCACCACTCACTAAGTTTGTAGATAAGGAGGGGAGGTAGAGACCAGACAGGGTGCCAGAGGGAGCCGCCGGACACGGGAGGACTGTGGAAAAGTGAGACAGGACAGGACCCCTAGAGGGGTCAGCGAGAGACACCGCAATAGGCCGACTAAGCGACGTGAGTGTGGTGCGGTCCCGAAAGAAGGAGCGAGAAGCCCCAGAGTCGAGGGCGAAGGTGAGGGAGGCTGTAGCCGACGTAGTACCCGAGAGCGCAGACTCACTAGTTTCTGAGGACGCAGACGCACTAGCACCTAGAGCAGCAGCGTCAAAAGCACCTAGGGCAGCCGCCTCACCAGTACCTAGAGCAGCAGTCTCAATGCCCAGGTCGGGCGTGAAACACCGGTAACAGTCACCCTCATCACTAATAGACACAGCATACATGGCAGAAAGGATAGCATCAAAATCAAGATCATAGATGGCAACGCGTGCCCTAGACAGCTCGCCCTAGCGAGGGATCTCTGTGGCCTCCGGGAACTGGTGACGCCACGCGTCCGTCATGCGGCCAAAGCAGTGCTGGGTGGTGTGCGCACCCCCACACTGCTCACCCGCACGGTCGCCGGTGCGCAGGACGTAGGTGCACGGACCAAAACCCCCGCCCCGCTGGCGTGCAGTGTACCACTCACGGAGCTGCTGAGGTGACAGGGTCTCACGACCGCGCTGCTGCTGCTGGCACGGACCACCACCGGAGCCACTCCTCTGCGTGGACCCGCGACCAGCTCCACCGCCACCCCCGCCGCCTCCGCCGCCTCCGCTACTACCGCCGCCTCTGCCGCCTCCTCCACCGCCGCCACCTCCGCCACCTCCGTTCCCACCGCCACCGCCGCCGCCGCCTCCGCCTCCACTACCGCCACCGACACCTCCACCCCCACCACCACTCCCACCGCCACCCCCACTCCCCCGCCGCCTCCACCTCCACTCCACCGCCCCCGCTCGCCCCTCCAGTGCCCCTGCCCCCCTTGCCCTTGCCAGAGCCGCGTCTCCCGCTAGGGGTAGACGCCGCACCGACTGACTCAAGACCAAGGAGGTCGGCCGCAGCAGCAGAGTCAACAGAGGGCAGAAGGGGGGAGGGGTAACACCCCTCAAAGATGGGGGTGCGCGGGTCACCACGAGAGGCCCCTACAGCGACTATGCTCTTCTCGGCCGCTAGGAGGGACTTCTCGAGGAGGTCAGCAGTGAGGGTGGTGGGAAAGACCGAGAGGAAGTGGTCCCTGACTATGCGAAGGGAGTCAGGGAGGCGAGTGACTTTGTAGTAGAGAGTGATGTACATGGGGGCGGGGGGTTTCTTGGCGCAGAAGTCAGCAGAAGCGCAGCGCGGTAGCGAGAGTCACTAGTGCGGAGGTGCGTAATGAGGTTAGCAACTGTGGGAAAGGCAGTAAGGTCAAGGAAGACGTACGGTAGCATGAGACGGCTCAGTGCAGCAGTGGTAGGGGAGGAGTAGCGCGCAACTACAGCGTCGTACAAGGTCTGAGCACTCTTGTACTGACTAAAGTGCGCGCGCTCAGTGGTAGGCAGGTGGCGACGCACAGCAAGACGTGCAGCAGCATCGCGCGTGGCCCACTGGGAGCAAACAGTGGCATCAGCATGAGCAGCAGGGGCAGGGGAGGCGACAGAGGTGAGGTCAAAGAGGGAGAGACCGTCTGCCCTATCGCACTGTAGGAAAAGCTGCAGGTCATGTACCCAAACCTCAAAGTCAATGGCCCGACCCTCAGCGTCAAAAGCGAGAACACTAGGGGTGGCCATGACAGTAGTAGACTAGCAGCACTAACTGTAGGATAGGGGTAGTGCAGTGACAGGAGCGCTGCTCTCACCAGACAGGGCGGTTCGGGCAGATCAGCAGCACTGCAGCTCGGGCGACTCGGACGGCTCAGTAGCAACTCCGGCTCTGCGGCACCAGCGGCTCGGCTCCTCAGCGGCTCAGGCGGCTCGGGCGGCTCAAGCGGCTCGGGGGCTCGGGCGGCTCGGGTGGCTCGGGCGGTTTGGGCGCCTCGGGCGGCTTGGGCGGCTTGGGCGGCTCGGGCGGAACGGGCGGCTTGGGCTGCTTTGCAGTGCGGGCAGCTCGGTGGCATAGGGCGGCTGGGCCGCTGGTAGGGCGGCGGGGCCACAAGGTAGGTGGCGGGGCCGCAGCGGAAGGGGCGGCGGGGCCGCAGCGAGGGGCGACGGGTCCGCAGCGAGAGGAGCGGCGGGGCCGCAGCAAAGGGCGGCGGGGCCGCAAGGTAGGTGGCGGGGCCGCAGCGAGAGAGGCGGCGGGGCCGCAGCGAAGGGCGGCGGGGCCGCAGCGAAGGGCGGCGGGGCCGCAACGAAGGGCGGCGGGGCCGCAGTGAAGGGCGGCGGGGCCGCAGTGAAGGGCGGCGGGGCCGCAGTGAAGGGCGGCGGGGCCGTAGTGAAGGGCGGCGGGGCCGCAGCGAGGGGCGGCGGGGCCGCTGTGAAGGGCGGCGGGGCCGCAGCGAAGGGCGGCGGGGCCGTTAGGGCGATGGGGCCGCTAGGGCGACGGGGCCGTAAGGCGACGGGGCCGCTAGGGCGGCGCGACGCAGTCGCTAGGGCGGCTCGACGAGATGAGAGAGAGGAGCGCGACTTGGGCTGAGCGCGCTCCGGGCAGAAAAAAAAGTTTTGACTTGGTGGGCCCTAGGAACAGTTCCCACTAGGGAACCTGCTCGATACCATGAGAAAACTGAAACGAGAATGATTGAACTATGAATGAACTGAGTACAAGTACTAACCCTAATTGGGTTGTACCCCTTATGGGCTACCCCACTATAGCCTACACAATAAGCACAAACTATATGTTCTGACACAAACTCCACTCCCGCAACGGGCGGAAGCGGCGGCAGATGGAGACGAGACCCGGGAGCAAAGGCCGATACAGCGGGAGAAGGAGCAGGTGGCGCCTGGACCTGAGGTGGAGGCGCAGCAACAGGCTGCAAGTTTGGAGGAGGAGCAGCTAAACGGGGAGACTCGTGGGTTGGCAAGGCGCGCGGCGAAACACTCTGGCTCTGTGCCGCCCTCTCCTCCCGAACCGCCCTCGACACTTCCCGCTGGAGATCCGCCATCCTTACAGGCACCCGATACCCCCCACCCCTGCCAAAAGCACGGGGACCCCTCCAATCCCCGTGACCCCCGGGGGTAGCAGGCCAGTGCCACTGCTGCTGGTACCGCCGAGGACACTCACGCCGGCGACGAGAGGACCTGCGGTCCTGATGGGGAGCGGGGGAATGGGGGCGTGACGAGCGGCGGTCAAGCGGTGGAGGGCGCGACGGCTGGCCTGCAGGAGCCACCGCCTTCACAGCAAGGGCGGACTGGCCTGCAACCGCAGGCGCAACTGACGAAGCCGGCCCGCCTGTGGTGGCGGACGCCGCCTTTGGTGACGAAGAAGAGGCCTGCGCGGGCAGGCAGGGGATAGAAGCGGTCGGCGCAGTAGGGGCGTCAGGGACAGGTGCCGGGGATTCTGCAACACCCCTAGAATGGGCAGACGTCGACGGCCCGACAAGGGGAGCCAGGGGACCGGGGGCCGCAGGCAGAACAGCAGCGAGTTCGGACGGTTCTGCCCCCGGCCCAGAAAGGGGATCCGCGGGTGCGTGGGGAGGAGTCTTTTCAGAGACTGCTATCATGGGTTTCGGAGCCGGCGGTAGAGGGGGCTTCGTTGCCATGGTCGCCCTTCCGGGCTCCGCCAGAGGCATGGCGACCACAGCCGACGAGGCAGCAACGAGCTCTGGCAACGGCGCAGGTGCTCCGGCGATCACCATCCCTAGAGCGGGGTAACCGCGTGGCGAGGAGAGAAAACGTAAGCGGAACAGGCGAAGGGCCAGAGAATGGGTATTAGGCGGCGGCGCGTGTGGCTTTAAACAACGTTGAAGAAACTAATGAAGAAGAAGATGAGCGGGACGACCCATCTTATAGGGAAGAAGCCCTCCCCGAGAGTGAGGAGTTGACGGAAGGGGAAGGCATGGCGAGAGAAGGACCAAGGAGAAGGGAAGAGGTGGTGGAACAGGCGGAATTGCAAGTACCACAGATGGCCCGAGCACCGTCCGATGTCGATCGGACGACTCCAACTCCAACATTGAGCCCAACAGCAAGGCCGAGCTGCGCTGGACGAAATCGAAACACAGCTGCGGGTAGTGCGACACGCCCTCCACCACCAAATCCCCGCTAATTTTCACCAGATGAACTAGCGAAGTTGACAGACCTGTTCGCTGCCATTGCGACTTGGGACACCGCAACTCTTTGCGACAGTCGTCAGCCACCACTATCGCGCCGTTTACCGCCCAATCTGTGCCATCTGTTTTCGCTAGCACTCTTGACACCGTTACTGCACTTATCGTGAAACCCCGTATTCGAAACGGCCTAGCGCCTGCTACTGTTTCTCCCGCGCCTAACACTTTGCGAGACCTCCCTGCAGCGACCGAACTGGCCACGTGTGAAAGCCCGGCTCCGGGCTTTCCAGCGTGGCAAATGGGAGCAGCTATACAGGGATGCGTTGGACGCAGACAACTCACCACCACCGCCAAAACACCAGCCTGACACGATAGGAGTCATCAGTCGTGCCGAGGGCCTCGCGAAATGTGGCAGTCTGCTTCGGGCTGTGCTGGCCCTGGAGTCAACGCCAGTTTGCACTCCTAGCCCGGAAATTTTGGAGGAGCTGCGAAAGAAGCACCCTCGTGCTGAACACAAGGCGCTGACATGGCCTGAGCCGCAGGGGTCAAAGCTGTCAATCCCCTACCCCGACTTCGCCAAAATTATGGGCAGATGCGAAAATGGGGTGGGAGCCGGACCGTCAGGCATGACATTCGAGCACATACGCGACGCGGCAATTACAAATGCAATGGTCAGCACCCATCTGCACGCTTTGGTTAACACCATGCTGGGTGGAGAATTACCAGGCTTGGTCGCGAACCTACTGACTACGTCACGACTTATAGCCCTCGCCAAGCCGGGGGGAGGAGCAAGGCCAATCGCGATTGGCGAATGCCTGATGAGGCTGGCAGCCAAGGCTGCCCTACAGGCCATGGGAGAGGCGGCCCGTGAATTTTTTCTACCTCTACAGTTCGGGGTGGCAGTGCCAGGTGGTGCAGAGGCCGTAATCCACGCAGCCAGGGCATACTTGGATGCACGCCCGGATAGCCTGATCCTGCAGCCGGATATTTTGAATGCGTTCATTTGCATTTCGCGTGAAGCCATCGCCACCGCGTTACAGGAGCCCGCCCTCTCGCCATTGCTGCCGCTAGTGAAATTTACGTACGGTAACCCGTCGCAACTGCTCCTGGACGCCAACTTCAACTCCGAACCACTTACAAGTGAACGAGGCGTTCGCCAGGGCGACCCCCTGGGCCCACTTCTGTTTGCAGCAGGGATACACACCACCCTCCGCGAAGTTGCAGAGACACACCCCAACGTGCTTTGTTTGGCGTATGCAGACGACGTCACCTTTCTGGGTGACATAGCGCACACTGTAGCGGCTTTCAACAATTTCACTGACAAGCTGGCACAGCTGGGCCTTACGCACAAGCCACAGAAGTGCACACCCTGGCGATCGAGTGCAGTCAAGCACGCTCAACTCCCGCATGGAGTGCCGCTTTCAATTGACGGTGTGAGGCTCTTGGGTAGTTTCCTGGGGCCGGATAGTGGAGCGGCTAAGTATCTAGCGGATCAACTCGACGAGATGGCGAAGCCGTTACCCCTTCTCGAACAAACAGACCCCTAAGTAGCGTCACTGCTCATCACGCAATGTATCTCTCGTCGGGTAGCTTACCTCACTAGGACGACGCCCCTACATTTTCTCCCCCGCGAAAAATGGAGCCAGTGGGGAAGGGACCTCCTCTCCGCCCTGCTCACATCATGCGACATACGCGTCCCCACTTGTAGGACCGAGCAAACGTGAGTCTGGGAGCAAGCATCGCTGCCACCATCGCTTGGAGGCATTGGCATCACTGACCTCTGACAGAGGAGATATACGGTTTTTCGGCAAGTTTCACGCAGGCGGCGCTGCTTCTCTCCTCCCTCACGCTAGATCCATGGAACGCCCTGGCACTAGCGCAGAATCACATGCTACTGCCGCGGGTCACCGACACGCCCTTACACACGTGGCTCATGGAGTGCAATACGGCCCTGCCTCTAGATGCAAGAGAGATACTGGAGAAGCAGCGGCTCGAACGGTCTGACGTGAGGCTCCAGCACGTGCTCGATCTTAAGGTCCACGGAAGCAGATACGCCGTGCAGGTCCAGCCTACAAGGCGTATGCAACCGAATCCGCTCAAGGGTCATACGCAGCGGATGTTCTCTTTGACGGGTTACGGCACCGGCGACTGGCTCACTGCAATCCCCATCAAATCCACACGACGGATAGGTCCAGTACACTACGCCAACGCCGTACGTTTCCGACTGGGGCTACCGTTTTCAACCCCAAAGAACTGTGACTGCGCCGAACACACAGCTATCACTGACCCCCGCCGTTCTCTCTCTCTCTCTCTCTCTCTCTCTCTCTCTCTCTCTCTCTCTCTCTCTCTCTCTCTCTCTCTCTCTCTCTCTCTCTCTCTCTCCCGCGCCCGTCGGGGCGCCAGCTATCAAGGACTAGTCCTTAGCCGTTTTTAGCCCTCTTTAGTGTAGAATCTAGTCCTTAGCAGTTTTTAGCCTAGTCTCCTAGTATTAAGTCCCTAGATGCACCCTTTTGAGCAGTCATTCTTCACTGGTGAGTTCATTTCACTCTCCAAAACCGGCGGCTCGCTCGAGAGAGAGGGAGAGAGAGGGAGAGATGGCTTAGGACTAGTCCTTAGCCGTTTTTAGCCCTCTCTAGTGTAGAATCCAGTCCTCAGCAGTTTTTAGCCTAGTCTCCTAGTAGATGCACCCTTTTGAGCTCATTCTTCACTGGTGAGTTTATTTCACTCTCCAAAACCGGCAGCTTGCGCCGGCCGCCTTCGGTTGCATGAGGTGTGACAAGGACCAAGGGAACAAGGACTATAGCATGGAGCAGTCCAACAGGTTGTGCTAGACAACACATAACAACAACAACACCCCCAGGCGTGCCTACACCACCATGGGGAAGCCCAAAGCCAGGCCTAGCACACGGCAGGCTGGCAAGGGGAAGGCAGCACCTACTCAACCAGGATCCAACAAAGCCGCCCGTCCAGCCAGTATAGGACAGACGCGGCTGCGGCTACAAGGTCGAGCGGGTCGTCCTGGGCAGACTCGGCAAGCTGCGCCAAAGCTCCAGGGCCAGGCCCGAGGGCAGCCCCAGGGGAGCCCGGCACAAAGCCAATCAGGGGGAGGTAATGCTGCAACTCCTCCGCTGCCGATACCGCAGCTGACTGCGCCGCTGGCTGCATCGCCTCAATCTGCACTTCCTGCTGCAGCAGGGTCACGTGAAGCTGGTCGAGCACATACGACAAGAGCGTCAAGCAAGTCCCCACGTGCATCACGCGCTGCTCGACAAGAGTTGGAGGCTCGCCAAGAACCACGGCGAGGGGAGGAGGCAGGGCGGGAGGCGTTACCGGCCCCAATTGGTGCTGCGGACGAAGGGGCAAAGGAAACCGACGGAGCAGAGATTGAGCTGGCCGCTGCTGTGCTACCCAGAATGATGACGACGGCGGCGGGGTAGTCTGTGGCTGGTGATGCTGTTGTGCCTGCAACGGAGAGGGCTGCTATCCTGGTGTTTGCTGGGGTTTCTGCCGCTGCCTTTGACGCCGGCTCAATTTCACCCTCTGCCATCCCACGGGTTGCACAGGTGGAGGCTGAGGGGAGGAGGTTGGAGGCGGATCCGGAACAGACCGCGGAGGTGGCGCTGTCTGCGTCCCCGGCACCGGTGACGCCAGCTGTGCTGGCGGCGGTGGTGTCTGCTGCGACTGGGGAGCAGGGTGACGCCCCGACGGCGGAAGGCGCGACGAGTGCCGCTGCGTGCGCCGAAATGCCTGCTGCTGCCGTGGCCGCAAGCAGGCAGAAGCACGGCCAGGCAGTGGGAGAGTTTACAGGACCCGCAAACGGCGATTCCTCTAGCGATGCACGGGCGAAGTCAAAGAAGAAGCTACGGGCCCAGCCAGCACCGAGACGGCCCGGAGCAGGGCTGGGACCTGGCTCCCCGGGACCCCTCCGGGGCTGGCTTCTGCAAGGGCAACTGCCATCAGAGCGAGCGCATCGGAAATCATCTGCGCACACGCAAGAGGCACGAGGGGTTTCTGGACTCAATGAAGCAGCAATAGAGACGACGGCAACCCGCCATGCAGAGCAGCCGGCTCCAAACCAGGACAATTAAACGCGCATGCATTCACCGCCAGGCCCAGTCGCTCCAACCGCAGCAGCCGTCACCACTCGTCGCTCGGCTCGGCTGAGAGCTGTCACGTGGGGTCCACCAAGGGGTGGCCGTACCCCGTGGATGCCGGCGGGGAGAGCGGGACTGGAAGCGACGGCTCGGCCAGCGCCGCCGGCAGGCCGGGGTTTCTGCGGTATGGGCCGCGGAATGCGAGGGGGAGGGCGCGGGGGTGTCGCTCGCCTAGGGGGAGCCGAGATCCAAGCACGAACTGGCCCTTGGTGGGAATGTCACGACTGCCCGGAGGTTTTGGAGGCCGCAGCCAATAGGGAAGAAGCTGGTTTTGCTGAAGACACTGGGGATCCTGAGTTCATGTGTGGAGAGTAAGCTGGCCCAGAGTCCAAAGAGATTTCTCTGGATAACGAGGAGGAAGTGGAAAGAGCCCGGAATTGAGTGAGAGGAGCGGGAGAGGGAGTGGACGGAGCGACATCCCAGGCTAAAGGAGTGCCTCTACCAGCTGCCACGGTCACAAACAAAGTAAAATCGCCGGCCACCCTGGCAGAGGATGACGCCATCTGGCAGGCAGCAGAAACATGGACTTTGGATCTTCTCCAATAGATAGACCAACCTTTCATAGTCAGACGATTGCCACCTCAAGTGTTGGAAAAATTCTGCCTATGTCTCCTCGCACCTCTCTTACGAGTGTCAACAAACCCAGAATGCCCAGGTGCTTGGGTGACCCTACTGTACCTCCCGAGGCTGACATTGCGCCCGCTACCAGAGCCAATTGCCGGCAGTCGATGGGCTGAAATTGAGGCTCGGCTGCATCAGTTCCAGCTGGGAGATTGGGATGGTTTGTACGAGGCTGCTTGCACCATCTGCGACACAGGTGCTCCGCTAAGGCACCAAGTTGATGACAAGGGGGTTTGTGCGATAGCGGAGGGTTTGGTTAAAAAAGGTAACATTTCAAAGGCGGTTGCGGCGTTACATACGAGCCCCCTCGCCGAACCAAACTCTGCGACGCTATCCGCCCTGCCAGCGAAACACCCGTCATCTAGCGCTCCAACACCAGCCTGGGTTACCGGGATAACTGACTCCGAGCTCAGTATTCCAGTTGAAACTCTTCGCAAAATCCTCGCGAAATGCCCGAACAGGGTAGGAGCGGGGCCCTCAGGCTGCTGTTTTGAACACATACGAGACCCAGCCCTGGCGAACGAAGAGATCCTACTGCTACTGGCGAACGTGGTCAATCGCCTTGCCAGATCTTTCTAGAGCCAACCGGTCCGCGCCCTTCTACTTCCTTCTCGGTTTATAACTTTAGAGAAGCCTGGGGGAGGAGTTAGACCGATCGTAATAGGCGAGGCATTACTCTGAGTGGTGGCTAAAGCGGCGCTACACAGTTTAGGCCCGAAAATCAGGGAGTTTTTTCTTCCTGTCCAGGTCGGCGTAGCGGTCCAGGAGGTGAGGAGTGTATTATCCACACGGTTCGCTCTCTCCTTAGAGACAACGAGACCCGCATAGCTCTACAGCTGGACGTTGAGAACGCCTTTAACAGTGTAGAGCGCGCGTCATTCCTCTCCGCCCTCCAGTGGTCCACTCTCAACCCGCTGATCCCGCTCGTCAGGAACCTCTACGATGGTCCCTCGCGGCTTTTAGTTGACCCTCGCTTGGAATTGCAGCACATCCAAAGCTCCAGGGGTGTCCGCCAAGGGGATCCGCTGGGACCTCTCCTGGTTAGGCTAGAAGGCCTGGGAATCATTGATCCCATCTCCGAAGCCCCAGCAGCATACCTAGCCTCAACTGCAACGGCACACCTTCTACTGCAGCAGCTGAACCTGCCACCTGAATACCTTCTTCACAGGGCCGGGGATCTCCTCTCTCCGTCATGGGCTCCACCTCCACCCCGGGTCAACCCGCTGTCACCGCTCGAGGCGATGCTCCCAGCAGAAGCTGCAGCGGTCCTACGCAGCTATAGGGAGAACCCCAAGGGTGTGGGCAATCTGCAGCTGGGGCTATCTAAGGCCATCAACCACGCGCGGGCGGAAGAGCTGCTTGCGGATATAGTAACTGACAGGCTGGGGGTAGACCGAGGCCATGCTATACGGCTGATCAGCCTGAAAGGAGTAGGAGCGGGCGACTGGCTACATGCAGTGCCAACGAGGGCTGACCTCTCAATTTCCCCTGGTCAGTTCTCCATGGCACTAGGCCTGCGCCTTGGCATGGAACTACCAGTGGCGGAGGTCTGCCCCTGCAAGAGATCCAACGCCAAGATAGCCGACAAAAGCCTGCCGAACCACTTGCTACGGTGTGCAGACGGGGGGGATGCTGTGCGCACCCACAACGCGCTAGCCTTCGCTGCTCTCCGTATGGCGCAGGAAGCCGGGTACAAGACCTTTCACGAGACGACCGCAATCTCTCCCCCTTTCGAGAACAAGCGAGCCGACCTTGCTGTCAGGGACCAAGAGTTGGGAGAGATTTGGGCGACGGATGTGACTATGACGGACCCGGTCCTACAGAGGAGGGACGTGAAGGCACGGAAGCCGCCGGGGTGGGCAGCTAAGGAGGCGTCACAGGCCAAGCACAGGCTCTACGAGGGGCGTCCTGGCTATGTTGGTTTCTTCGGCGTGGCGGTTGAGGCCTACGGGGCGCTAGCCACTGACACTCAACAGTTCCTCCATATGTTGGCTACCTATGCGGCAAAGAAAAACTACCGCCTAGGGCGCCTCACCACCACCGCTGCCCGTATCAATGCACACTACAGGCAGCGGTGGTCGGTGATGCTCCAACGCAGCCAAGCGACATCCCTCCTCTCCAAGTCTAACCGGGCAGCGGAAGCGGCATTCCCTCGGGCTGCGGCGGACCCTTGGGCACCCCGTCTGGGAGACCTCTGGCAGATGCAGATGGACGAGTATGAGGAGCGCCAGGCTCCCGCTAGAGCGGCTTAGTGGGCCCGGGTGAAGGAAACTCGGTGACAAGGGGAGTCTAAGTGGTGGTAGGGGAGGGATATAGGGGCGTGATGAGGGTCGGTAAGAGGAATACTGAGTCTGGGAGGTTCCAGGGGGGCTAGGGAGATGGAAGGCGTCTTAGGGAAGGTGCGAGGATGCTTTGGGGTGAAGAAGGATAAGGGAAGGTCCTATGGTATGGGAGTAACCAGGGATAGGTGGAATGTGGGGTCCTCTGATACTTGGGCCGCCATGGACCAGGCTGCTCTGAGAGCTAGGTGTTTGTGTGCCTTGGCTGAATGGGTTTGCTCTGTTTGCTGGTTAGTTCTAGTTTCTTGATTGCTTCCATGCTTAGCCAAGCTAGTTACAACCACTTGCCATGCCTGTACCTTGTGACCCATATCAATACATGACTGCTTGAGAGAGACGGCAACAGTGAAGGATCAGCAGAGAAGCAGCAGTGAAGGATCAGCTTCCACAGGGAGTGCCTTTTTCCCAGAACGGCGTGCGTTTGCTAAGAAGCTTCGTGGGCCCGGACCGCGGGGCATCGCAGTTCCTGTCGGGTCAGCTGCAGGAAATGGCAAAACCTTTACCTCTTCTTGAGAAAGCCGACCCCCATGTAGCATCCCTGTTGCTCACCCGCTGTATCTCAAGGCGGGTGGCATACCTTACCAGGACGACACCGCTCCACCTACTGCCTCACGACACTTGGAGTCAGTGGGGGATGGATTTGCTTACGGCGCTACTGACCGCATGCAGTATCCGCGTTCCCACCTGCCGCACTGAACAAGCACGCGTCTAGGCGCAGGCGTCACTACCATCATCATTGGGGGGGATAGGCGTTACGGACCCTTAAATCAAAGGAGTATACGGATACGCTGCAAGTTTCACTTAGGCCGCGCTTTTCTTGGCAACACTAGAGGATGTCTCTGATGGCGCGCTAACGCAGGCCCGGGACCACATGCTGCTGCCTGCAGACATCACCACACCTCTCCACGCGTGGCTTTCCGAGTGCGAAGCGGCGTTACGCGTTGACGCATGGGAGATTCTAGAGAAAGAGCGGCTGGAGTGTTTCAACATCTGACTCCAGCACGCCTTGGCGCTGAAGGTACATGGGAGAAGATATGCCGTGCAGGTTGAGGAGACACGGCAGATGAATCTGAACCCTTTGTACGGCCACACGCAAAAGATGTACTCCCTGACTGGTTACGGGACCGGGGATTGGCTAACGGCTATCCCCATTGCGGCAAACAGGAGGATAGGGCCCACTCACTTTTCCAATGCCGTACGCTTCCGGCTGGCCCTCCCTTTCTCCACACCAAAAAACTGCGACTCCGCAAACCACACTGCCATCACGGACCCCCGCCTCCCTAACCACCTTCTTCGCTGCGGCACGGGCAAGCACCGCATAACACCTTTAACGAGCTGCGAGACGCCTCTATTAGTATGGCCCAGGACGCGGGATTCATCGTCCATAGCGAGTCAACAGCGTACTGCCCTATCGAGGAACAAACAGCAGACTTAACAATGACCGACAGAAGCAGTGGTGTTGTCTACGTGTATGACGTCACCATTACGGATCCCATTAGCACCAGAGACCCGGAGGCGCAGAAGGGCAGGGGCTGGGCGGCGCGGGAGCAGGCGGACAAGAAAATCAAGCACTACGCTGCCCGGCCGGAGACTGTGAAATTTTTCCCTCTCGTGGTAGACACGTACGGCTGCCCTTGCACGGAGGTGCCAATTTTCTTGAAACTCTTGGCGGATACTGCAGCTCGGCGCCACTTCAACGCCGACACCAAATCATTCTATGCTGCAAAGTTCCTACACCGGTGCAGGCAACGTTGGTCGGTGGCCCTTCAACGGGCCCAATCAGTGGGTGTCCTGCTCAAACTAGGGGAGGCTGCAGCAGCAGAGAACCCGCCTGTGGGGGGGGTATGGGACGAGTTGCACCTTGGGGACTGCTTTGCAGTCATTGAGCCCTTGGTGGAGTTGTAGAGAGATTTTGTGATACGTCTGCCTTGCTTGTTAGATTACCAATGCCTCCGTGACCTGCATGTCTGTACCTTGCTGCTATATCAATACACGGACCATTAGAGAGAGAGAGAGAGAGAGAGAGAGAGAGAGAGAGAGAGAGAGAGAGAGAGAGAGAGAGAGAGAGAGAGAGAGGGAGAGAGGACGGAAGAAAAAAAGAAGGGTTTTCAATTCAGCAGCCAGCATTTATGCACACCTGCCGCAACAACTTGACATCCCCGCTCATTCTAATTTGCTCTCCAATAGCAAGCTCCTCATGCTTTGATGGCTGGCCCTGCCCCTCTGCGCACTCGCTGCCACCTCAGCCTGGACACATACGCCTTCTATCCTTGAATTCCCCAAGCAGTCCTTCCAAATCAATTGCCCTTTCTCTGTAAGTAACTCCCCTTTCATAGCTATTGATTCCCCCTTAACTGCTACCAACTCTCCCTCCAACTCCTTCTTGCCTGCTTTCAATTTCCCCAGCTCCTCCTTAACTGTTTCCAATTCTTCCTCCAAATCCACCCTAATAGATCCCAATTGTCCCTGCAACTCTTCCTTGGCTTCTACCGAGTCCCTCATCCACTCCCAATTGGCTGCCACCAACTCAACCCTCACATTCATCACCTCTTGCTCTCCCTTCTCCACTCGTCCTCTCAACTCTCTTGCACCTACCACTCTCCGCCTCTCTACATCCTCCAATCCTTCCTTCATCTCTCGCAACTGCCCTACAAGTGCGCTAATCCGAGCTTGCAAGGCATGTATCAGCAAAGCTGTTTCTGCCTGCTGCCTTAAACAAATTGGAGCATCGTTACAAGCATCCTGCATTTTGAAATTGTGCAAGGAAATAGAAGAAGAGTACGAGGAAACTAATCTTGAGGCACCTAAAAAATAGTCACCCACTCACTGCACTATGGAACTGTGCCAGCCCACGAGTTGTACTGTTGATTACTTGATTAAAAGAAGTATGCTATCATGGCATGACTCATGGCACAGAGAGGGCAGGAATCATGGCATAGAGCGGTTGATCAATGGCATTGAGAGGTCAATTCATGGGTTAGAAAGGGAAATCCATGTAATAGAAAATGGCATCTCATATAGTAGAAAGGGTAATTCATGGCATAGAAAGGGTATCAAGGGGGCATGACCCATAGCATAGCAAAAATCTTATTTATGACATACCAGGGAGGAATCGGCTGCACTTTTCAGCTTTGGCAGATTCTCTTTCTCTTGCAAACATTGCCGGCCCACCCTCGCTCTGGTCTGTATTACAGGGGTGTCCGTCCACCAGCCCAACATTATGGCAGACAACATGCATGGAATGATGACGCACACCTTGTGTTGGTGTTGGGGCAGTGGGATGGGACACATGTGTGAAGAGCCAACAAGGTGGGCTGAAAACGCGATGTACGCCTGGTGTTGGTGCTCATGTTGAGATACGAACACATGTATTGGTGTTGGGACTTTGAGTCTCGTCATGCATGTCATTTCATGCAGGGGAGCTCCGCGTGGCAGCCGCAATCCATCCTAACAGGCCATGCGGGTAGAGAGAAACATGCTTGGCAAATTTCTAGCGAACGTTTGGAGAATGGCCGGTGAATGGCTGGTGAATGCTTGGAGAATGGCTGGTGAATGGCTCGTGAATGGCTGGTGAATGGCTGGTGAATGGTTGGTGAATGGCTGGTGAATGGTTGGTGAATGCTTGGAGAATGGCTGGCTTGGTTAATGTCTGGTGAATGCTTGTTGTCGAAATATGTTTACATATTTTATAATTGCTTGTAGTTGTAGTGTAGGCATTATTGTTTCCTGCTTGTGGTGCACCTCTCCTTGCATGTTTCTCATCTATTTGTACTTGCAATTCTATAGTGCAACCACCCTTTTGTGCTACTCTCTCTCTCTCCTTCCTCTCCATTTTCACCTAGGCTAGGGTTTCTCCTAAGCCCAAGTTCATCTACTATTTTGACACTTGTTTGGTTGGGTTTTTGACCTTGCAAGGAAAGCCCAGCACAAGCATAAGGACAAGCCCATCAACAGCGAAGGGCAACACGGCCAGCAGCCCTGTCACAAGCACAGTTGTTTCATCCGTCCTCCCATCGTCTAGGTGCCTGATAAGCACATGTATACCATAATCCTCTCTTCCATGGATATCAACACCTCTTCAGATTGATGCATGCTGGGCGAGTGGCTTTCTATGGCTCCTTAGAAGTCGCCTCCAGCTTGGTGCTGGAAGGGCAAGAAGTGGGGACGGCAAGCGGAGGAGGGGGGAGATGGGAGAAGGACGGACATGGCAAAGAGGCAAGATGAAGATGGAATCAGGGAGCATAAGGCGATAAGGATCTCAAAACACAGTGACAGCATTCCACCATAAGAGGGCATAAGGGAGCATAACATAACAAAAAACATCAAAGAGCATCAAAATGCATCAGAAGGCATTAAGGAGCATCAGAGAGCATAAGAGAGCATCAAGGAGCATCAAGCATTAGGGGATGACGGGAAAAGGAGTTGACAGGAGGATGGAAAGAGTTGACGTGGGCATTTGAAAGGAGATGACACGCCAGGTTGCGGAAAAGATATGCGGCATTTCAAACTACCATGCACCAGATGGCATGAATCCTTGGTTCACCTTCCTCTAGGTACGCACTAGATTACACCTTTTTTGTCAGATAAGAGGCGTTATTGTGCCCTCAGACTTCTATACGCAACCCTAATTGGATATCGCGGAGCTCGGACTATCATAAGGGCGCAACGAGCTACGGAAACACTTCTATGTCAGACTTTGATGATATTCTTGTAAGGAATCAAAGAGGCCTGCAGTGCTTGAAAAGGCGAAACAAAAAGAAGGAACGCGGAAGAAACCCATCCCATGCATCGAACGCGAGGAATGGGTAGAGGAGGGAGATGAGTTGTTATGCCGATCAGTGTGTACGGGTGGCAAGCAGGATGTCAGAATGTTATAATTGTCTAGCCTGCAGTGGGGTACTCTATAGCAAGTACAACCCAATTAGGGTTTCCTATATGTATGCCAACTACTGCTAGTGCAACCCCTCTCTTCTTCATTCTCGTTCCTTCACACAGGAAACTACGAAATGCATTATTATGGTGACGTGGAGTGGGACATCACATGTGAAATGTGATGTGTGATTGGTCAAGATTGTATGTGAGATGTGTGAAAATGACCGTGCGATGGCAATGACATCGAGGCAACACCGCGAGAGACATCACCCCATGTGTAACAATGACAATGACTACCTCGAGATTGCCATGGCTACTCCCAAGACCTTCACACGCACCAATGTCCCACAATTTCTTATCAGTTATTACAACCGAGCCTAAATTCGTACTTGAGACTTTAGGAATCTGTTAGTACACTTATTGTGTTCAAAAGACAAACATTTGTCCGTACAACCCTATTGTCAGGCACTCTCAAGGCTTTTTTTTTACAATGGAGTCATCAGGATGCGCGAAGGCACCGGGGAGAATGGAGTTTCTAATCTCAAGGCTGTTTGCTCGTGGAACATCACAAAGTTTTTTGCCGCTATATATACAAGCATTGGTGGAGGGACAGACACAAGTCAAGGAAGGAGCTTCCGATGCTTAGCATTGGTGGAGGGACAGACACAAGTCTTACACACTGTCTACTCTCGTAGACATTATCTCTGGTTTTCATCATCACACCATGGCTCCTCCTGAAGGGACTCCTGCTATAAATGCTTTGGGTGTTGGCCCCCTCGGGAAGAAACCCACGGACGTGCGTCCCAAGCCGGTCACTCCCAAGACACTGTTCAATGGTGTGATGGCTCCCTGAGGAGAGGAAGAGATTAACGAGCTGACCACTCGAACGTCAGCGCTGTGCAGCAATGATCTGCCAGTAGGAAGCAACATGAATGTCAACGACAATAACAAGGTGGCGAGCAGATCATCATCAGAACCGAGCGAGCTAGACAAGGGAAAGGCAAAGGAGCAAGATGTGGAGGAGGACGGTGGTAACCTCAGCGACGATCCTAATGAATGTCAGGACCCGGCGTTGCTCAACGAGATCGCTGCGCAAGTAGGGATCGCCATCACGCTGCTGGTCCCTTTCTCTTGGAGCAAGGAGATCCCGCGCATCATCTGTACCATCAAGCACCTAGTGCTGCTGTGGGGTAAATAGTGTCAGAATATGTTGTTTGTGTAGCCTGTAGTGGGGCACTCAATACTGAGTACAACCCCTTAAGGTTTGTTATTTGTATCCTGCTGCTTGCTAGTTCCATCATTCCTTCTCAATTCTATTACTGTACACAATCCTATTTCGTACTTGGCGCCTCCTCGTTCTAGTCCTACTGTGGCCTAGGCTACTAAGCCTAGGCCGTGCTCCTACTCTCTTTAACATGGTATCAGAGGGCGGCATGTCTGCCGCCTTCCTATGTATGGGCCCACCACCCGCTTCCGCTGCCCTACTGTCCGCCGCGCGCCCCGTGGTGCGCGGCGGCGAAACCCTAATTTCTGCCCGCCGCGCGCTCGGGGCGCCTGGCGGTTTTCCCTTCCGTGGCACCCGTTGTGGTGCCCTTGTGAGGGCCTCCGCGGTCCCCTCTCGTCGAAGCGCCCGTCGAGGTGCTCTCGGGGGCCCGCGCGGCCTCCTCTCCCGTCGCACGTCGAGGCGACCTCGGAGACCCGCGCGGCCTCCCCTCCCGTCGCCCGTCGAGGCGACCTTGGGGGCCCGCGCGGCCTCCCCACCAGTCGCCCGTCGTGGCGACCACGGGGGCCGCACGCGGTCCCCTCCCGTCGCCCATCGAGGCGACTTTGGGGGCCGTGCACGGCCCTCCCCGTCGCCCGTCGAGGCAACTTCGGGGGACCCGCGCGGCGCCCTCCCCGTCGCCCGTCGAGGCGAATTCGGGGGGGCCGCGCGGCGCCCTCCCCGTCGCCCGTCGAGGCGGCTCTGGGGGCCCGTCGCGGCGCCCTCCCTGGTGCCCGTTGCGGCACCCCCCGGGGGGGGGGGGGGGGGGGGGGGGGGTCGCGCGGCTCCCTTCTCGTCACCCCTCGGGGCGCCCCTCCCTCCTCCTACCTTTCACCTGCAGCGGCCGCCCCTAGAGCCGCCCATCACTCCAGCAGCAGCCCATGGAGCCGCCCACCATTGCAGCAGCCGCCCCCGTACCCCTGCAGCAGTTCGCGGCCCGCCCCTGCAATTGCTTGTGATGTCGCCCCTACTGCCCATTCTCCCGTTCTGCCGTGTGTTCCGCGGTGGTTGGGGGGTGGGGTGGCAAGCATGGGGGTGAGCGGTGTGGACTTTCCCCTTCCCTTTCCCCTCCTCCTTTTTTGTCTCCCACTGCTGCAGCTGCCGCTGCGGGGGGGTGGAGGTGTGGGAGCCGTGAGGAGTGGAGCTAGGGGGGTGATGTGGGAGTAGAGCTAGGGGTGAAGCAGGGGGTGTGTGTAGGGGGGTGTGGGACTGTTTGGGGAGGTTGAGTGGAGGCTGCTGTCTTGTCGTCCGCAGCACCTGTAGTCCAGGGCGCACTGTCCTGGTAGCCCAGAGAGCCTGCTGCGCCTGTCGCCCGTGGGTCCGTTGCTCCTGTAGCTCCTCGTAGCCCGTGAGCCAGTTACTCCAGTAGTCCGGGGCGCTGTCCCGGTAGCCACTGTGCCAGCCGTGTGTCTACAGCTTCAGCCGTCGTCTCCCATCTTCTCTCCTCTCACAGTCCCTCCTCCTCTTCACTTGCCCGCTGTAACTACCACTAGCTTTGCTCATAATTGTGAACTTTAAACTGTTGCTTCTTGTAATTGTGCTCAGAATGTGTGGTGACACTGTGATCCACCCTGAGCTTGTTCTGCTTTGCTTACTGTGCTGATTACACCCCACTTTGGCTATGGGGGTGTGTCAGAATATGTTGTTTGTGTAGCCTGCAGTGGGGCACTCAATAGTGAGTACAGCCCCTTAAGGTTTGTTATTTGTATCTTGCTGCTTGCTAGTTCCATCATTCCTTCTCAATTCTATTCCTGCACACAATCCTAGCTCGTACTTGGCGCCTCCTCATTCTAGTCCTACTGTGGCCTAGGCTACTAAGCCTAGGCCGTGCTCCTACTCTCTTTAACAAACAGATGTCGGAGAACGTCAAGGAACAACGAGGTGTCAGCAGCTCACGACGACTTTCCTCTCCAAGCAGCACTTCGGACGCATAGAAGTGGTTTTCCTACAAAAGGCTGATGCGAAGTTCATGCGAGATATCGAGCACTACATGGCTAATGACAAGAAGCTTACGCTTGGGTGGCAGCATCCGGAGAATAAGGAGTACTTGAAGGAGCGTGTAGCTCGAGGCGTTAGAAGTGCTGCTTAGGGGGATGCCGCCGGTGATCTCACCAGCAATGATCAAGAAGAACCTGGTGACTGCGCTTCTGCTGAAACGTGGTCGCACTGCTTTCCTTGACGGCGCGGCCTTCCATCATGTGCTGGATCTGGTTTCGGGGTCACACATGGACAAGTTCAAGGGCCTGGTTTTTAGGCACCTGGGGGATAAGTATAAGTGGTGGTAAAAGGTCACCGACAGGGTCCACGGGATCGAGTTGCTGGTGTCCTTTCCTGCACTTGTGATTTTTGCAGCAGGATGCATATGTTGTGCTTCCATGATGATTACATTAAGGAGAGGCAGAACAACATTTGAAACTGGAATCTCACGCTACTGCGTACCCATGAGATCAATGGTAATCGGCTCCGCTCTCACCTCACTTTTCAGGTGGCTGCAGCAGCGATCTTCCATGCTGACTTTTGTACAATCTCCCCCCCAAGCAGCTGCTTCCATGAAGCTCACATCAGCGATGAGGATCCTATTGGCGGACCCAGCGATAACATTTACCTTTACGCGGGGAGTCTAGGCGGTGGAGCACGTGCAGTCGGTTCGCCACGGCGGGAGCGGCGACGCGCCTGAGCATGGGGAAGCAGAATCTTGCATACGTCCAGAAGGAGTTCGAGATGTGATCGATTGGCCGAGAGAGTGGCTGTGCCGGATGGTACCTGCACGAACTTTGGGAAACAAGATGGATGAGGGGTGTCTAGTAGGATCAGCTGTGGAGTAGGAGATGTCAGACATAGCATCGGCAGAGGATATCATGTGTTGTACTGTGTTTAATAAAGCCCGTGGATGGAAGGGGCTCGTTTTTAGTGGATCAATGGGTAACACACCGAAACTCACCATCTACGAGATCAATGTGAATGGCCTTGGTGGCTAAAGCAAACGAACCAACAACAAGAGATGGCTGCGAACAACAGCGGACATAATGGTACTCTCACATCGCAACTTTTGGAGTGAGATTAAACCGAAAGCGTGGGTTGCAGTCGGGCCTAGTCAGGCGGCGGGCGGAATCGCAATCGTGTCGTTCGGCAAACACATCAGATTCTCGGATGTCACGCCAGATCCATCAGGAAGGCTATTTGGGGGTGACGGTGGAGGGGGGGGAGGAGCCCTTTGGACTGGTCGCGGCTTACCTTATGGCGCAGACATGCAACAGGGCGAAATTTCACAAGGAGGAGCTCGGGCCGTTCGTGCAGGCGCAGCCACCGTCGAAGCACCTGATGGTGGTGGGGGAACTCAATACTTACCGTGAGAACGAGCGGGAGAGGCTAGAAGTTTCCGCGGGTCTCACGATGGAGCTGCAGGGGGAGGTCCCGTTGCCATACTTGTCGGCTAAGGTGAAGATGACGAAGGAACGCACACTGATAGAGGAAGTTCAGTTCAAAGGGGAGCGGTACAGTGGGTCACAAGCGGGGCTCAAAGCGACGTCGACTCATTTTGCGAAGGCCTTCAAGGCAGACCACGTGACGTCACAACCAGCGCGCGATGATTTTGCACTGGACAGGGTGATGGTGGCGGAGGCGGCTGACAGGCTCAGGGCTCCATGGACGGAGCCGAAGGTCAAGGCAGCACTAGAGGGGCTGCCAAGGGTAAGTTGCTAGGGCAAGACCGAATCCCGGCAGATCTTTTCGTTACCCAGTGGGACCTGCTGGGGAGGTTTTCATGAGTCAAATGTTATATCTGCTATATATGTTTAGGCTGTAGTTGTCAACGGGAGCGTTGTAAGGCCCCGTCCTCGCTTGGGCGGAGCCAACCTTGTGGTCGAATGTGCGAGGGTTGCAGCCGACCTGCAGCAGTGGGCACGGGGGCCACTGCAAGGGCGCCAAGCTGGAGGGCGCCAAGCTGGAGGGCGCCTGGCTGGAGGGCGCCGAGCAGGAGGACGCCGCCCTGGACGCCTGGTTGGCGTCCTGAACGCTTGGACGGCGTCCTGGGAAGCTCGACGCCGAGCTGGGCGTCGCCACGACAACCGGGCGCCTGGTCGACGTCGTGGGCGCCTGCACGGCCTTCAGGAAGGCCAGACGCCAACCTAGGCGTCTGCACGGCGTCCTGGGGGTCCAGACGCCAACCTGGGCGTCGCGGGGAGCCCACACACTGACCTGGGCGTCTGGTCGGCGTCCTGGGAGGAGGGACGCCGCTCTGGAGGTTTTCTCGGCGTCCTGGGCATCAGGACGCCGATCTGGGGGTTCGGAAGGCGTCCTAGGCGCCTGGACGCCGGACTGGGGACGCCGGGCATGCGTGGCTGGCTACGGACTGCGCTGGTCGGCCAGGCGTGGTTGCCCGGTCGACCGGAATACCCGGGCGACATGTGCGAGTGTCGCCAGGGTGGAGTATGCGAGGCCGAACTCGGGGGTGATATCCCGAGGTCGACGTGGCTGGTGGGCGCAGTCGCTAGCGTGGAGTCTGCCAGGCGTCTGCGCTGTGCTCGTGACAAGGTGTGGAGCGCCAACCAGCTGCGCACACCTGCAAAGCAAGTGCACATTTGCCCTGCGGGTGCAACGCTGTGCAGCCGACTTGCTGCAGCGCTGGCACACCGTGGAGCTGCAACGTTGGCGAACCGTTACTCTGCAACGCTGGAGCGGTGCGAGCGCTGCTGCGCTGGAGCGCGGTCGACCGTGCTGCACTGGAGGTGGACCAGCAGCCTAGCTAGCACTGATGCAATCTGTGATGCCAATGTTGTTACTACCATTATTGTCATGCTTTCCTAGTGAAACTCTTGCCAATTCTCCCCGAGAACTAGCAAGCAGCGTGAACACAAGGAAACTACTAGATGAACGAACGCAGAGATCACACGAGCACACGTGCCTAGCCCGTAGTCTAGCTCTCGTTGCAGCAGTTATCTCCCCATGGTGCGGTGAGCGTGGACGACACTGCAACGTAGTTTAGTCTAGCCGACTTACCGATCGTGTTCGTAGACCGGCAGCCGTGCAGTCACTAGCGTGCGCGTAGGCGAAGCCGAGGTGATGAACACCCTGGAGGGACAGCTGGAGGATGCGAGGAGACGCCATGAGGCCCAGGAGTACGGGGCGATACCTTGGGCAGTCGTCGAGGCAGGACTCCGCTCAATGTGGGCGGCGGAGCACCCCCCTTCTCGGCCTGCCTCTCCTCAACCGGTGAACAACGATGGCGGCGTCGACGTGAGCGTCAACGCCGGTGGAGGCCAGGTCGGCAGCAGTGCGGGAGACACGTTGAGGCAGCGAGGTGTGATACACGCCGGTGAAGCCGGCGGCGTTCAGGCGCGAGGGATGCAGTCGTCAGCGGCTGCAGGCTCCTCGCAGGGCGACGCCGGTGGGCGTTGAAGTGTATTGCGGCCAATGTCGGCGACCCAGGTGATGGCGGGCGGGATTGCACCGAGCTATGGCTACTTCAAGTTTATGCCGGACAGCATCTCGGTCACCCCGCCGCTCGTTGGTCGACAAGACATCCTCACCTGGAAGGAAGCCATCGAGCCCCAGCTCGAGATGGCCAGGCTGATCGGCTTCGCCCGAGGGACCGTGGCGACGCCGGGGGAGCACCACCCCGACCTGCGTGCGGATTTTCGCACCGTGCATTTATTGACCTTCACGGTCATCTCGCAGTGCTACTCGCCGGGCGTGTAGATCGCCTTGAAGTGGTGCCGAGACTACCTTCACGCCGGCCACCGGGCGTGGAACTTCATCGAGTCGACCTTTCAAGTCACCAACGACTTGTTCATCGCCCAGCTAGAGGGAGAGCAGACGCACCTGCGCATGGGCAACAAGGAGACGATGACCGACTACTGCAACCGGGCCCGGCGAATTCTCGCCACCATCAGGATGGCAGGCGCCCAGTACTCGACAGCGTCATACGTCACCCATGTCATGCAAGGGCTCTTGAGCAGCTAGAACCTCCTGAAGCGGCTGTCCATGGCGCCGAGCACGAGGATGACGCTCAACGAGGATAACCTGACCTCGTATATCCTGCAGGACGAGGCGATGCAGGAGGCCGAGCGATCCCAGGAGCTCTTGGCAAAGGCCAACTTCGTCGCCCCGACGAAGCAAGGAGGCCGACCACGGCAGCGTGGGCAGTCGGGCGGCGGCGGCGGTAGCAGTGGCTAGAAGCCAAGCAAGGACGTCGACAAGAAGAAGTCGGCCAATAATAGCGGCCGCGGAGGAGGAAGTTGCCGCCAGGAGTGCTGGATCTGCCACAACCCCGACCACCTCTCCTTCGAGTGTCCCGACCGCAGCGATACCAACGACGACGACGCTAAGGGAGGCCACAGGAGGTCGGCCAGCCCTCATCCACGTCGAGGAAACAAGCCGCGCAAGGAGAAGCAGTCAAGCAAGTCGGCCTCGGCGACGGACGCCGACTCCTCTGCAGGCGAAAAGGGGCGAGACGACAAGGCGGCGTCGTGCTCGCTGGTCGGCGTCGTGAAGCCGACCACCGGAGGCCGGTGAGGACTTCCACGCGGTAGCAGCAGCTATGTCGGCAAACCCAGCGGTGGTCCTGCTCGACAGCGGCTGCTCGCACCACCTGATGGGGACGAAGGAGGCCTTCGTCGACTTGGGGCCGAGCGGCGACGTGAAGCACGTGCGCTGCTTCAATGGGGCGCTCAAAAATGTTCAAGGCCGCGGCACTGTCGCTCATCCTCGATGTGCTCTACGGACCCGGCGTCCGAGCAAACCTGCTTTCAGTCGGCCAGCTAAAGGAGCACAGCGTGAAGCTACAAGAGGATGGCAACAGGATGCTGCTCGTCTCGGCAGCAGGGGAGGTGCTCGGTCGGGCGACGTACACCGGACGTGTCCTCTACACCGACCTGCGCCCCTGCTCGGCCACGCCGACAACGCCTACCACGGAGGTAGTGGCCCTGCGCGCGATCGTCTCGGCGACGAAGGCAACGCCGGACAGGATGCACGCAGGGCTTGCGCACGTTGGCCTGGACACCATCCGGAGCTCAGCGGAGCGCGAGGTCGCCACTGGGCTGGACCTCAAGTCGGCGTCCGACGCCGACTCCCTGTGTATTTTGTGCGTCAGCGGGAAGCTAACGCGCCACACCTTCCATGACAAAGGCTCCGACGCTGACGACGTGCTGGCCATCGTGCACATCGACCTGTGCGGGCCGTTCCGTGTGGCTGCTAAAGATGGCAGCCTGTACTTCTTGCTGCTGAAGGACCGCAAGACCCGCTATGTGTGGGTGAAGCCGGTTGCCAAGAAGTCAGATGCATTGCCGGTGTTCGTGCAGTGGCTGGCGGTGGCTGAGCGGCAGACGAAGAAGTCGGTGTTGATGCTGCGATTTGACCGGGGAGGGGAGTTCCTCGGGAAGCAGTTCATCGACTTCGTAAACGGCAAGGGGATCGTCCACGACCTGACCTGCCCATACACCCCGCAGCAGAACGGCATGGCGGAGCGGGAGATGAGGACGGTGGTAGAGTCGGTGCGGACAATGCTGCTGCACATGGGCGTGCAGCACCACTGGTGGCACCTCGCTCTCCGACAGGCCGTCTGAGTCCGCAACTGCCTTGAGAGGTCGGCGCTGCCACCGGGGAAGACGTCGTACCAGCTGCTGACCAGCAAGAAGCCCAACCTGCTGGTGCGGGTGTGGGGCTGCATGGCGCAGTTCTTAGTCCCCGAGCAGCAGCGTGGTGGGAAGCTGCAGCAGAAGGCATGGTGGGGCCTTCACCTCGGCGTGTCGGAGGAGAGCAAGGGCTGGGAGCTCCTCGACATCTCTGACAACCGGGTGGTCACCACGTCGGACGTGGTGTTCTACAAGAGCATGTTGCTAGACATGTGGAAGTCGGCGCACGGGCCGGTGTCAGGGCGGATGCCGGCTCACCCGCCAACGGACACCTCGACGGCGTCGGTGCCTGTGCTCGCCGAGGTCGGTGTGCTTGCTGGTGAGGACGCCGAGGACGTCCCCGGTCCCTACCCTTCACCTGCCCCTCCCCTGGACGCCGACTTGCATGGGCTGAACCCGACGTCGGCCTTCGGTGATGAGGGGAGACGTGGGGCGTCATCTGTGGCGCCGGCCCCAAGCATCGCCGGTGGCCGACGTGATGCTGTGCAGGTCGGTGTGGGAGAGAAGCTGACGCCGACTGGGAGGCAGCAGGCGGTGCCGTCGCCTTTGGTAAAACCGGTAAAGGAGGCGCCTGCAAAACAGCAGCTGACAGGGGAGCAGGCAGCAGCGACGCCGACCAAGGAGCAGTCGGCGACGGGACAGTCGGCAGGGGAACCGACCACAGGGGAGAAGTCGGCTGGGACGCCGACCACTGGGGAGCAGTCGGCTGGGACGCCAGCTGAGGAGTAGCAGGACGCTGAGGGCAGCGACGACAGCGACGATGGAGGGGACGACGAGGAGGTCCAGCCGGGACCACGGCGTTCAGGCCGACTTCGGAGGCCGCCTGACTTCTTCGTCCCCGCTGCCTTCACCACGGTGTGCGACGTGGACGATGATGACGACGACCTGCTGTACGACGACGCCGACGAGGATGAGGAGTTTCCAGAGCTCGACCCCGACATGCTAGCCGACCCCGAGCACCGTTGGGACATATCGACGATGATGGTGAAGGAGGCGTTGGCGAGCTGGAAGGGCCCGGCGGTGAAGGCCGCCATGGAGGAGGAGATTCGCAGCCTTCTCAACATGGGAACATGGGAGTTGGTCGAACGCCCGCCGGGAGTGAACATCATGAAGAACCGGTGGGTGTTGACGACCAAGTACCACATCGACGACACCGTCGAGCGAGAGAAGGCGAGGCTGGTCGTGAAGGGCTTCACGCAGGTGTACGGCGCTGACTACGACGAGACGTTTGCGCCGGTGGGCAGCTACGTCACGCTGAGGATCTTCCTCAGCATCGTCGCCGTCCTCAACCTCAACCTGATGCAGCTCGACATGAAGAATGCCTTCCTGCTGAGAAAGCTCGACCGGGTGCTGTACATGCACCAGCCGGACTACTTCAACGACGGATCCGGCCGGGCGTGCAGGCTGCTGAAGAGCGTGTATGGGCTGAAGCAGTCGCCACTGCTGTGGTACTTGGCGCTCAACGATGTGCTGGTCGGCGCTGCGTGGAAGAAGAGCCAGGTCGACGAGGCTCTATACTTCAAGGTCGGCAAGGACGGAGTGGCCTGCTGGGTGCTGGTCTAAGTTGACGACCTGCTTACCGCCAGCAGCAGCGCCGCGATGCTAACAGAGCTGAAGGAGCGTCTGGAAGCCGCCTTCGAGCTGCGCGAGATCTTTCCGGTGCAAAAGTACCTTGGGCTGGAGATCGTGCGCGACAGGTCGCCAGGGAAGCTGTGGCTGCACCAGCAAGGCTACGCTGACAAGCTACGTAGGCGCTTCATTGACAAGGAGCAGACCGGGCGCACCCCAAAGACGCTGGTCTCGGTCGACGCCTACGCCAAGTGCACCTTCGACGATGAGGAGGCGCAGGAACGCCATGAGGAGGAGTATTGGCAGAAGGTTGACTCGTTGCAGTTCGCGGCGACGACGACGAGGCCAGACATCGCCTTTGCCTGCAGCAAGCTGGGGAGCGGCCTTACAGTGAGGAGCGACCAGCACTGGCGCAAGGTCGACCGTTGCCTTGCCTACCTCGCCAACACACGTGACACGGCCATGAAGTTCGGCGGTGGATCTGAGTCGCTTGAGCTGGTCGGCTACGTGGACGCCGACGATCCCGGTGACAAGCACAACAGAACAAGCACGGGTGGCTACGTGTTCGCCTACGGTGGGGCCGCAGTCTCGTGGTCAAGCCAGCGCATCAAGTGTGCGACATTGTCGTCGACCGAGTCGGAGTACGTGGCGGCCACTGAAGCTGGCAAGGAGGGACGCCGCCTGCGCCGCCCCTCCCGGCTAGTAAGGCCTACGAGCAACCCCTGCAGGCCCGTCAGGCCCCCGAGCCGCCTCTGCAGGCCTGTCAAGCCCCCGAGCCGCTCCTGCAAGCCCGTCAGCCCACCGAGCCACCACTTGCAGGTCACTCGGGCCCGCGAGCCGCCCGTGCAGGCCTGTCAGGCAAGCGCGCTGCCCTTGCAGGCCCTCGCTGCCCGCGCGCAGCCTTTGCCCGACCGCGCGGCCTCTATAGGCCCTCGCCGCCCACGTGCAGCATCTGGCCGACCACGGGCCGCCCCTGCAGGCCCTCGCCGCCCGCGCGCAACCTCTGCAGGCCAGAGCGCGGCCCCACCAGGTTGCTATCGCAGCCCCGTCAAACCGCGGTCACGGCCCCGCCTTGCCGCTAACGCGGCCCTGTCAGGCCACGGTCGCGGCCCCGCCTTGCCGCTGTCACGGCACCGTCAGGCCGCGGTCGCGGCCCCGTCTTACCGCTGACGCGGCCACAACTTGCCGTGGTCGTGCCTGCTGCTGACGCAGCCCCGCCAGCCCTGCAGCTGATGCGGCCGCGCCCTGCTGCTGACGCGGCCCCGCCCAGACGCCGACGCGGCCCCGCCGGCCCTACAGCTGACGCGGTCGAGCCCTGCTGCTGACGCAACCCCGTCCAGACGCCGATGCGACCACGCCCTGCTGCTGACGCGGCCCCGCCAGCCCTACAACTGACGCGGCCCCGCCAACCCTGCAACTGACGTGGCCGCGCCCTGCTGCTGACGCAGCCCCGCCTAGACGCCGACGCGGCCCCACCAGCCCTGCAGTTGCCGCGGCCCCGACCTGCCGCTGGCGCGAGTGGGGGTGCTGAGCCTTGGGGTGTTGAGCCTGGGGGTGCGGAGCGTAAGGATGCTGAGCCTGGGGGTACGGAGCTTGGAGGTGCGGAGACTGGAGGTGCTGAGCCTGAACGTGAGGAGTCTGGGGTTGCTGAGCCTGGGGATACTGAGTAAGGGGGTGCTGCACTTGGGGGCGCTGAGGCGTCTGGTGAGCAGTCTCCCTGGGGCGGCCGTCTCCACAGTCGCTCTGCTGGTACCTTGCCGCTGCACTCTAGTCGTCGACTTCCTCTCTCCCCACAGCAGCTGCGTGAGTGGTACGTTGGCTGTCACGGTCGTGCTGCTAGAGCTAGGGGCCCTACTGTGGGAGGCGCTGGAGCTGGTGTCTCTGCTACTGGAGCTATTTCTACAAGAGGTTCGAGAGCTGCTGAAAGTGCTGGCGCCGGAGGTTCTGGAGCTGCTGCGGGTGCTGTCGCTGGAGATTCTGGAGCTGCTGCAGGTGCTGGCGCTGAGGGTTCTAAGTCTGCTGTTGCGCGGTCTCCCTGGAGTAGCCGCCTTCGTCCGCGTGTGCCTCTCACCTCACAGCAGCTGCACAACTGGTACGGTCGCCGTCAGGGTCGCGCTTCTGGAGCTCGGGGCTGTGCCGCTGGAGGTACTTCTACTGGCGTCACTGGAGCTGAGAGTGGTGCTGGTCCCGGAGGTGCTCGTACTGGAGGTACTAGAGCTGCTAAGGCTGGAGGTGCTGAGCTTGAGGGTGCTATTACTGGAGATCCTGGGTCTGGGGGTGCAGCTGCTGGAGACACTGAGGCTGGAGACCCTGGGATTGGAGGTGCCGGTTTTGGGGGTGCTGGTGCTGGTGAAGCTGGTCCTGGAGAAGCTGGTGCTGAGGGTTCTAGAGCTGCTGGAGGTGCTGGGGCTGCTGGGGGTGCTGGAGCTGCCGGTGCTGGTGGCGCTGCACAGCCGCGCCTGTTCTTCGCTCCACCGTCTCCGTCGTTGCAGCTACCGTCTAACTCTGTACCTCGCCAGGTTCTTAGTCTCCCATTGTCTACAGGTCTTCAGTTACAGCCTAGCTCACCGTTGCCTGCTCCTTCTCCTTACACTGAGGAGACACGGGGTCTTATTAAGCGTCGTGAGCCCGCGTCGCGTACTGTCTTGCCTGTCCGTTCTGGTCGTCCTCGTCATCCTGGTCGTCTTGGTCGTCCTGGTCGTCGTGTTCCTTGTTTGCCTCAGCCGGCTGTCACCGGCACCCACCTCGTCGTCCGTCGTCCTTCCTCTCCTCCATAACGTGTTCCCTTGCCGTCCCCTCCTACGTCTTCTCTGCCTACTGTTCCTGAGCCTGAGTCTGGCCGCACCCGTGCTGCTCACCCTACTGTCACGCGTCTGCTAGCCACAGTTGTCATTGACCCGACGTTTGAGTCTGCTGCTGCGTCTGCCTTAGTCGCTAAGCTTGTTGACTTTGCTGCTGCCTGTCGTCTAGACTACGCCGCTAGTCTTGTTGCTCAATCTGAGTCTGTCTGTCCTCCGTCCATCGGGGGTGAGTGTGCTCTTGGCACGGACGTCCTTGAGGACAAGCAGGAGGACCTTGAGTGTCTTGCAGCCACTGCGCCTCATCTCGTATCCATGTTGCTTGCCCCTGAGGGAGACCCGGATGCTCCACACATCCCGAACCCGCGCTCATACGCTGAGGCGATCACGGGTGAGTACTCCTCTCAGTGGTAGACAGCCATCGGCGTAGACATGGCATCCTGGAAGTCCACATGCACCTATGTTGACGAGGTTTCCCCCTCCTGGGGCGAACATTGTCAGTGGCATGTGGATTTTCAGGGTGAAGCGGCCGCCAGGTTCTCCGCCTGTCTTCAAGGCTCGTTACGTTGCTCAAGGCTTCACTTAGCGAAAGGGAGTAGACTTCTTTCAGACCTTCTCCCCCACCCCGAAGATGACCACTCTTCGACTACTGCTACACGTTGCCGCTCAGCGCGACTACGAGCTTCACTCTCTTGACTTCAGCACAGCATTCTTACAGGGCAGCCTGCACGAGGAGATCTGGCTGCGCCGCCCACCTGGCTTCACTGGGTCGTTCCCTCCTGGTACCAAGTGGAGCCTCCGGCGGCTAGTCTACGGTCTCCGCCAGGCACCACGTAATTGGCACGACACACTGAAGACTACACTTGCGGCTCTTGGGTTTGCTCCGTCGACTGCTGACCCGTCGCTGTTTTTGCACACCGACACATCGCTGCCCCCGTTCTACATCCTCATGTACATCGACTACTTGGTCTTTGCCACTGCTGACACTGAGGCTCTTGCCCTCGTGAAGTCGGAGTTGCAGAATTGACACACGTGCACAGACCTGGGTGAACTGCGCAGCTACCTTGGCTTGCAAATCACCCGGGACAGAGCACGCCGCACCATCATACTAACTCAGTCACACATGGTGCACCAGGTCCTTCAGCGCTTCAGCTTCACGTGGTCCTCGCCACACCATACTCCTCTGGCTACAGGGAACTCGCTCTCAACTCCACCTTCGGACAAGTCCGTAGAGCCGAGTGGCCCGTACCCAAAGCTAGTGGGCTGCCTCATGTACCTGATGACCTGCACTCGACCTGACCTTGCGTACCCTCTTGGCCTTGTGGCTCGCTACATGGCTCCTGGTCAGCACCGAAAGGTGCACATGGATGCTGCGAAGAGGGTACTACGCTACTTGTGCGGTACAAGAAGCGCAGTACCCTCTTCGCCCTCCATGGGCATGGGGCTCGTGCTTGGAGGGCGGAGCGCAGCTGTCCTCACTGGGCACTCAGACGCTTCTTGGGTTGATGACCAGGCTACGCAACGGTCGTCACAGGGTTACACCTTCAGCCTTGGCTCTGGTTTAGTTTCTTGGCATTCTACATGCTCATTTTCTGTTCTCAACTCCAGTCGTGAGGCTGCGATCTACGCCATAGCCATGGCTGCACAGGAGTCACGCTGGCTCACCTACTTGCTGACCGACTTGGGAGAGCGGCCTCGTTCTCTTCCAGTGCTGTACGTCAACAATAAGGCCGCCATTGCCTTGTGTCAGGAGCATAGATTGGAGCACAGAACGAAGCCCATCGCTCTGCATTACTTCTGGCTCGAGAGTTGCAGTAGCGTGGTCAGCTTCGTCTTGCTCATGTGGCCACTCGGGCCAACACTGCTGATATATTCACCAAGGCACTTCCGTCTGGTGATCATCAGCGTTTCTGCACTTTGCTAGGCCTTGTGCCCACTTTGCCTCACATGCTTTAGACTTTGCTTGTATTGTGATCTATATATATACTTGCATGCCTGCTCTACTAGGTAGAGATCACTGCACTGTTGTTGTTGCGTGTATACCTCTGCATGTGAAATGGCCTTGTGGCCCTTTGCTTGTGCTCAGTGTGTGTGGTGACGCTGTGATCCACCCTGAGCTTGCTTTGGTTCTCTTGACTGGTCTTGTTACCCCTTGCTCTCCCCTACTTTGCCTATGGGGGTGTGTCAAATGTAATATCTGCTATATATGTTCAGGCTATAGTGGGGTAGCCAATATGGGGTACAACCCCTTTTAGGGTTTCATACTTGGTCCCAACTCTTTCATAGGTCAATCATTCCTACTGCTAGATTCTAACATCATGAACTTTGTTAGGATTTTTGAGTTGACGGGCTCATTGCTGGAATCACTGACAATGGCGGTGACGGTCTTACTGCACAAGAAGGGGGAGAGAGACATGCTGAGGAACTACAGACCAATCACGTCACTCACTACAGTCTACAAGGTCTTTGCGAAAGTGTTAGTGAACACACCCAAGCAAGAGCTCCACCATGTCATTTCAAGGGAGCAACATGGGTTCGTACCGGGGCGCAGCCTGGCAGATGCAGTGGCGGTAGTAGCAGATTTGATAGAGGTGGTGGAGAACGACGGTGAGGACTGGTACCTCTTGCTCGTGGACTTTCACAAGGCCTAGGACACGGTGTCATGACCCTTCCTCTTCAGAACACTGGAGAAGCTTTGCTTGACTGCGCAATTCGTCAGATGGGCGGAGGGTTTATATCAGGGGTCAGGAACGAGGATTGCGATAAAGGGCTGGCTCGGGGAAAAAGTGGAGATGCAGAAGGGGGTGAGGCAGGGTTTCCCGCTAGCACCCTACCTTTTTCTCTGCGCCCTAGAGCCATTATGTGCGGGGATCAAGAGACGCGACCTGGGGGTCAAGGCGGATGAGGGAGAAACGGTGTCGTATGTGGGATATGCAGACGACACCTCTCTCATCCTCCGGGGTGAGGACCAACTACACTCAATTGAAGTGGCTCTGGACTGGTTCGGGGCGTTGTCAGGCCTGCACATCAATCGCGAGAAATCAATCGTTATGCTGCCTGGCCTAATTGAACCGAAATACCGGCTGGATAGTTAGCCGATCTGCACGGTGGGAACGTTTTTAAAGGAGAACGATGCCACAAAAAGGTGGCCGACAGAGAAGGTGGCGGCAATGCCACAATGGATAGCAACGCTTTTTGCCCACAAGTCCACTAGCATGCACTAGGTAGCCAGAGATGGAAGACGATCGCGGAGGTCTTCTGGGAATCGCCTTTTGCGGATCTACCGGGGCCGACCAACGGCTGGGAAGCTGAACGCGAGCTGTTGATCTTCAATCGGCGTCTCAAATTCCGGGAGGGGGGGGGGAGGGGAGCCCTTTTGGGAACCAGCAGGCACGGCCGAGATCCTGACAACCAAGCTGGGGGACCTACTCATCACTAGAGAAGATGGGAGTAGAGACATCAAGGATATCAAAACGTTGACAGCAGAATTTGGGAGTGTGGCGTCATCTAAGTGGGCAAAAAATGCCTACAAGGCGTCCCCGGTGGAGTGGAAAGCACTGCTGGCATCGCCAAAATCAGCGGAGGCGGTAGTCGCAGCTGCAAAAGTGGTACGCACAGTTCTGGCGCACACACAGGAATTTCTATACTAGATGGTGAGAGGTGTCAAGGAGGGGAATGTGGCGATGGACCATCTAGACAACCCGGATGGCTCCAAACTTGTCGTGTCAGAATCCTAAGCAGAAAGATAGAGCACAAAAGAGGGGCTTTGGACTCGCACTAGCAGGATACATATAAGAGACCCTAAATGGGGCTGTGCTCGCTAAAGAGTACCTTGAGAAGATTGAAACGAGAATGAATGAACTATGAATGAACTGAGTACAAGTACTAACCCTAATTGGAATGTACCCCTAATGGCCTCCCCCACTATGGCCTACACAATAAGCACAAGCTATATGTTCTGACACACCCCCATAGGCACAGTGGGGGAGAACAAGGGGTCACAAGACCAGTCAAGCAAAGCAAGCTCAGGGTGGATCACAAAGTCACCACACATTCTGAGCACAAGTTCAAGGCCACAAGGCCAGTTCACATGCAGGAGTACATATATCTAAAGGACTAGACAAGCAAGAGCAGGTGTATATATATGCAATAGTACAAGCAAGGTCAAGAGGTGAGCAAGTAAGGCAAGACAGGCACAAGACCCAGCTTTGTGCACAAGCGCAGATGATCACAAGGCGCAAGTGCCTTGGTGAAGACATCAGCACTGTTGGCCTCAGAGGCCATGTACGCAAGCCGCAACTGACAACGCTGCTGTAGCTCACAACCAAGGAAGTGGCGAAGAGCAATGTGCTTTGTTCTGTGCTCTAGTCTGTGCTCCCGACACAAGGCCAGCATGGTAGGTGAGCCAGCAAAGCTCCTGTGCAGCCATGGCCCCGGCGTAGATCTCAACCTCACAACTGGAGCCGAGAACAGAAGACGAGCGAGTAGCACGCCACGAAACAGAGCCGGAACCAAGGCTGAAGGTGTAACCGTGTGACGACCGCTGCGTAGCCTGGTCGTCAGCCAGAAGCGTCTACATGCATAGTGAGGACCACTGGACTCCGCCCTCCAAGCACTAGCCCCATGCCCGACGTAATGCACAAGTAGCGCAACACCCTCTTCGCTGTAGCCATGTGCTCTGGTCGGTGTCTCCCAGGAGCAACATAGCGTGCGAGAATGCTAAGAGGGTATGCAAGGTCAGGTCGTGTGCAAGTCATCAGGTACATGAGGCAGCCAACAAGCTCTGGATACGGGCCACTCAACTCTACGGACTCATCCGAAGGCAGAACTGAGAACGAGTGGCGAGTAGGCAGAGGAGTGGCCTGAGGCGAGGAGTACGTGAAGCCGGAGCGCTGAAGGACCTGCTGCACCATGTGTGACTGAGTCAGGGTAATGGTGCGGCGTGCTCTGTCCCGGGTGATCTCCAAGCCAAGGTAGCTGCGCAGTTCAAACAGGTCTGTGCACGTGTGTCTCTTCAGCAGCTCGGACTTCACGTAGGCGAGTCCAGCAGTGTCAGCTGTGGCAAAGTCCAAGTTGTCGACGTACACGAGGATGTAGAACGGCGGCTGAGAAGAGTCGGTGCGCAGAAACAGCGATGGGTCGGCAGTAGAAGGAGCAAACCCAAGAGCCGCAAGTGTAGTCCTCAGTGTGTCGTGCCCCTCACGTGGCGCCTGGCGGAGACCGTAGACTGGACGCCGGAGACTCCACTGGGTACCAGGAGGGAAAGACCCAGAGAAGCCAGGTGGGCTGCGCAGCCAGATCTCCTCGTGCAGGCTGCCCTGCAAGAAAGCTGTGCTGAAGTCGAGAGAGTGCAGCTCGTAGTCACGGTGAGCAGCAACGTGCAGCAGTACCCGAAGAGTGGTCATCTTCGGGGTGGGAGAGAAGGTCTGGAAGTAGTCAACTCCCTGCCGCTGTCTGAAGCCACGAGCCACGAAACGCGCGAAGAGAGTCCGACTCCGGGTCGGCAAAAGAAGGAAGAGAGGACGCAGGAGGACAAGGCAAAGGGGCACGCAGAGGAGCAGTGGATGGACGCAGAGATATCCTTTGCGTGCCAGGGTGAGGAGGAGGACGCTGACGCGAACCACGACCACTAGCGCAAGCAGCACGGACAGGCGACGCAGCGCGAGACGCAGGCTCACAACGCTCAGTAAGACCTCCAGTAGGACCAGTGAAGGGAGAAGGAGCAGGCAAAGGGGAGGTGGGCTGCAACTGTAACTGCAACGGGACTGGCTGTGGAGACTCTAAAGAAGGAGGAGGACCAGTAGAAGGCAGAAGACCAAGAACATGCTGCAGGAGTGGAATGAAGTACGGTCGAGGCCGCGCGGCGACGCGAGACACAGCAGGTACAGCACCAGTACCCCCAGCAGGAGCACCCGCTCCAGCTGCACCTCCAAAAGCGCCAAAACCTCCAGAAGTACTAGGAGTACCCGCAGCAGGACCGCCAGCAGGACCGCCAGCAGTAGTCTCAGCTCCAACACCCTCAGCAGCACCATCTCCAGTCGAACCCGCAGGCCCAGCAGCTCTAGTACTCTCAGTACGAGTACCTCCGAGACCCGTGACAGCAGCACCCTCAGTAGACGAAGAGCCTCCAGCACCAGCAGCACGCCTCTAGCGCTGGGCAAATCACTCGCGCAGCTCCCGAGGAGAGAGTGGCTCCCGTAGAGACGAAGCACCCGGAGAACCCCCAGGCGGAGCACCTCCAAGCTCAACACCCCCAGGCTTGGCACACCCAGGCTCAACACCCCTAGGCTTAGCACCCCCAGGCTCGACACCCCCAGGCGCAGCACCCTCAGACTCAGCACCCCCATGCTTAGCACCCCCAGGCTCAGCACCCCCAAGCTCAGCACCCCCAAAGTCAGCACCCCCAGGCTCAGCACCCTCAGCAGCACTAGAGTCACCAGTAACCTCGACAGGCTCGACTGCGTCTACCTAGGACACACCTGAAGGGAACGAACCCTGAGGGGGGAGGGGGTCAACCGGAGGGGGACCTGGTACAAGGAAGAGCGGCGGCGGGGGGAGGGACGGAGTGCGGTAGGGGAAGAGGCGGTAGTAGGGGACTGACTCGTCAAACATGACGTCCTGGGAGGACAGAACACGACGAGAGGTGGGGTGGTAGAACTGCCACCCAGGCGCGTCAGGGGGGAACCCCAGGAAGACGCAAGGAGCAGCACAAGGGGACAGCTTGTCCGCAGACAAGTCGCGGACAAACGCACGAGATCCCCAGACCCGGAACACGGACGCATTGCCAACCTTCCGCGTCCACAGCAAGGTTGGGGAGGTCTCCGGCCTGGAGACCCTAGGGTGTAGGTTGATCTGATGCGCCGCGTACCTCACCACAAACGGTCACAGAAAATGGAGAGCAGCCGCATGCATCATAGACGTACGAGCGACGTCCATGACCATGCCAATGCGGCGCTCTGCAATTCCATTTTGCTGCGGGGCGTCCGGAAGCGTGAAGGTCTGACGGATTCCTTGTGCGCGACAGTAGGCTCTCAGAAGGCCAAAAGAAAAATATCCGCCTCTGTCCGAGTGCAGACGCAAAATACGGAAGTCCGAGCCAAAGCTCTGCGTGAGATGGAGACAAGCTGCGCGGATCCAGTCGATCAGCACCTCAGTGACATCACCCTTGCTGCGCAAGGGGAAGATTGCGGTGTAATGCGAGTAGTCGTCAACAACGAGCAGGAAGTAGCGCTCGTGACCCTGTCCACGGACGCGGGCTAGGCCCCACACGTCCATGTGAAGCGTCTGCAATGGGGCCTCTATCGGAGGAAACTGGGAGGAGTGAGGGGCAGCCCGCTGGCGCCCCTCGACACAGGGGACACAGGTAGGGCCAGGGCCCTGAGGAAGGGGAGGGAGGGACCGAGGGAGACCAGAAACAAGAAGACGGGAGGCCATGCCTCCGAGCCGAAGCAGAGAGGGGTGACCAAGGTGGTGGTGCCAGAGGAGAGTCTCGTGAGACAGGAGACGACACGAACAGGGGGCAGACTCAGGACCAGACCTGGACGCTGCAGGAAACACCTGACCCGACGCAGCGACCCTACCAAACTCAACAACTGGAGGAGACGTAGTGGTCAGTGTGTACAGGCTCGTTCCCGGCTGACGGGTAAACGTAGCCAGGTGTCGGTCTGTGCTAGCCTCTATGCAGTGCGTCACCCGCTGACGCGCAGGAGTGAACTGGTGGACTCCCCCATCCTTTAGGTTAGCACCACTCACCAGGTTTGTAGAGAACGAGGGGAGGTAGAGACCAGACAGGGTGCTAGAGGGAGCTGCCGGACACGGGAGGACTGTGGAGAAGTGAAAGAGGACAGGATCCCCAGAGGGGTCAGCGAGAGACACCGCAACCGGCCGACTAAGCGGCGTAAGTGTGGTGCGGTCCTGAAAGAAGGAGCGAGAAGACCGAGAGTCAAGGGGGAAGGTGAGGGAGGCCGAAGCCGACGTAGTACCCGAGAGCGCAGACTCACCAGTACCTGAGGACGCAGACTCACTAGCATGTAGAGCAGCAGCGTCGCAAGCACCTAGGGCAGCCGCCTCACTAGTACCTAGAGCAGCAGTCTCAATGCCCGGATCGGGCGGGAAACACCGGTAACAGCCACCCTCATCACTAATAGACACAGCATACATGGCAGAAAGAATAGCATCAAAATCAAGATCATAGATGGCAGAACCCGCCCTAAACAACTCGCCCCAGCGAGGGATCTCTGTGGCCTTCGGGAACTGGTCACGCCACGCGTCCGTCAGGCGGCCAAAGCAACACTGAGTGGGGTGGGCACCCTCACACTGCTCACCCGCACGGTCGCTGGTGCGCAGGACGTAGGTGCACGGACCAAAACCCCCACCCCGCTGGCGTGCAGTGTACCACTGACGGAGCTGCTGAGGGGACAGGGTCTCACAACCGCGCTGCTACTGCTGGCGCGGACCACCACCGGAGTCACTCCTCTGCGTAGACCCGCGACTAGCTCCACCGCCACCCCCGCCGCCTCCGCCGCCGCCGCTACTACCACCGCCTCTGCCGCCTCCTCCACCGCCGCCACCTCCGCCACCTCCGCTCCCACCGCCACCGCTGCCGCCGCCTCCGTCTCCACTGCCGCCACCGACACCTCCACCCCCACCACCACTCCCATCGCCACCCCCACTCCCCCCTCTGCCTCCACCTCCACCTCCACCGCCCCCGCTCGCTCCTCCAGTGCCCCTGCCCCCCTTGCCCTTGCCAGAGCGGTGTCTCCTGCTAGGGGCAGACGCTGCACCGACCGACTCAAGACCAAGGAGGTCGGCCGCAGCAGCAGAGGCAACAGAGGGCAAAAGGGGGGAAGGGGAACACCCCTCAAAGATGGGGGTGCGCGGGTCACCACGAGAGGCCCCTACAGCGACTATGCTCTTCTCGGCCGCTAGGAGGGACTTCTCGAGGAGGTCAACAGTGAGAGTGGTGGGACAGACTGAGAGGTAGTGGTCCCTAACTACGCGAAGGGAGTCAAGGAGGCTAGTGACTAATTAGTAGAGAGTGATGTATATGGGGGGGGGGGGGTTCTTGGCGCAGAAGTCAGCAGGAAGCGCAGCGCGGTAGCGAGTGTCACTAGTGCGGAGGTGCTTGATGAGGTCAGCGACTGTGGGAAAGGCAGCAAGGTCAGGGAAGAGGTAAGGCAGCATGAGGCGGCTCAGTGCAGAAGTGGCAGGGGAAGAGTAGCGCGCAACTACAGCGTCGTACAAGGTCTGAGCACTCTTGTACTGACTTAAGTGCGCGCGCTCAGTGGTAGGAAGGTGGCGACGCACAGCAAGACGTGCAGCAGCATCGCGAGTGGCCCACTGTGAGCGAACGGTGGCGTCGGCATCGGCAGCAGGGGCAGGAGAAGCACCAGAGGTGAGGTCAAAGAGGGAGAGACCGTCTGCCCTATCGCACTGTAGGAAAAGCTGCAGGTCATCTTCCCAGACGTCAAAATCAATGGCTCGACCCTCAGCGTCAAAAGTGAGAACACTGGGGGTAGCCATGACAGCAATAGGCTTGCAGCGCTAACTGTAGAGCAGGGGCAGTGCGGTGACAGAGGCGCTGCGCTCACCAGACAGGGCGGTTCGGGCAGCTCGGGGGGCTCGGCAGCAACTGCAGTTCGGCGGCACCCGCGGCTCGGCTCCTCAGTTGCTCGGGCGGCTCGGGCGGCTCGGGCGGCTAGGGCGGCTCGGGCGGCTCGGCTGCGAAGGCGTTTGGGGGGGGCCGTAGGTAGGAATGCGGGGCCGGGTCGAAGGTAGGGCGACGGGGCCGGGGCCGGGCCGTATGTAGGGCGACGGGGCCGGGTCGAAGGTAGGGCGACGGGGCCAGTGCGCAGGTAGGACGACGGGGCGGGGGCTGGGCCGCAAGTAGGGCGACGGGGCCGGGTCGAAGGTAGGGCGACGGGGCCGGGCTGTAGGTAGGGCGACAAGGCCGGGGCCGGGTCGTAGGTAGGGCGACGGGGCAGGGGCCGGGCCGTAGGTAGGGCGACGGGGCCGGGGCCGGGTCGTAGGTAGGGCGACGGGGCCGGGGCCGGGCCGTAGGTAGGGCGACGGGGCCGGGCCGAAGGTAGGGCGACTGGGCCGGGGCCAGGCCGTAGTTAGGGCGACGGGGCCAGGCCGTAGGTAGGGCGACGGGGCTGGGTCGAAGGTAGGGCGACGGGGCCGGGGCCGGGCCGCAAGTAGGGCGACGAGGCCGGGGTCGCAAGGGGGGGGGCGACGGGGCCGAGGTCGCAGGTAGGGCGACGGGGCCGGGGCGCAGGTAGGGCGACGGGGCCGGGGCGCAGGTAGGGCAACATGGGCTGCTAAGGCGGCTCGACGAAGTCAGAGAGGGGAGCGAGACTCAGGCGGAGCGCGCTCCGGGCAGGAAAAAAACGTTTCGACTTGGTGGGCCCTAGGTACAGTTCCCACGAGGGAACCTGCTCGATACCATGAGAAGATTGAAACGAGAATGAATGAACTATGAATGAACTGAGTACAAGTACTAACCCTAATTGGGTTGTACCCCTTATGGGCTACCCCACTATGGCCTACACAATAAGCACAAGCTATATGTTCTGACATACCCCACTACTGGCTAGACAAATACAACATTCTGACACACCCCCATAGCCAAAGTGGGGTGTAATCAGCACAATAAGCAGACAGAGCAATACTTCACAATGATAAGCAAAGCTAGAGGCTATCACAGAAGGCAAGTGAGGAGGAGGAGAGACTGTGGGGGCGAGAAGATGGGAGGCGATGGCTAAAGCTGCAGACATCTGGGCAACAGGAGCGGCGCGCACTGTGGCTACCGGCGGCAGAGCCCCGGACTGCAAGAGTAACAGGCTCCGCAGCTAAGACAAGCGGCAGGAGCAACGGACCCACGGGCGATAGGCGCAGCAGGCTCTCTGGGCTACCAGCGGCAGAGCCCCAGACTACAGGAGCTGCGGACGATAAGACGGCTGCCTCCACTCAACCTCCCCCAGCTGTCCCACACCCCTTTCACACACCCCCTGCTGTTTCCTAGCACTGCTCACACGCCACCCCCCTAGTACCACTCCGACGGCTCCCAAACACCCACCCCCCCTCAGCGGACGGAGGAGGAGGAGGAGCAAAGGACGGCGCACACACCCCCAGACTCGCCACCCTCAAACCCTAACACAGGCAGCACGGGGCAGGAGCGCGGGTAGCGGGCGAGCGGAAGCGGGGCGGCGCGCTGGTCCCTGGGGCTTCTTGACAGGCGACGGGAGGGGGGGACGCGCGGGTCCCCGGGGCGCCTCAACGTGCGACGGGAGGGGGCGAGGCGCGGGCCCCCGAGGCGCCACGACGGGCGACAGGAGGGGGGCGATGCGCGGGCCCCCAGGGCGCTGCGGCGGGCGACGGGAGGGGGGGCGACGCGCAGGCCCCCTGGGCACCACGACGGGCGACGCGAGGGGACAGCGCGCGGGCCCCCGGGGCGCCACGACGGGCGACAAAACCGCCGCGCGCTCCTGGGGCGTGCGGCGGGCAGGAAACCGCCACGCGCCCGGAGCGCGTGGCGGGCAGAAAACCGCCGCGCGCCCCGAGCGCACGGCGAGAAGAAAAAACGCCACGCACGCAGGGTGCGCGGCAGGAAGAAAACGTCGCGCGCCGGGGGCACGCAATATGCAGGACAGCAGCGGAAGCATAGGGTGGGCCCACCCACAGGATCGGCCAGGGAGGGTCGACCTGCTCAGATAGCATGTCAGAATCCTAAGCAGAAAGATAGAACACGAAAGAGGGGCTTTGGACTAGCAGCAGAAGGATACATATAGGAAACCCTAAATTGGGCTGTGCTCGCTATAGAGTACCCCACTGCAGGCTAAACAAATCCAACATTCTTACAAGTTGCACCGCAGAGGCTGTATGCGGTCGTCTTCCCCGTCAAGAGTGTGTCGCTGGTGGTGGTCAAAGGAGGCACGGTGCTTGGGGCAATGGGCGAGCCGCGTGTCAAGCTTTGCCAAACGTTGCTGGTGGGAGAAAAGACGAGGCCGCCGATGCCTAAGGAGATAAGAAGGGTGCTATCGGGGCCTGTGACGGCGTCAAGAAAGAGACACAAATGGAAAGAAGAGTGGGGAAGAAAAATCAACTAGAAGGCGGTGAGGGAAAGGAGAGACTCCGTGGCGAGACCCTACAGAGCGCATAATGTGGTGCTAAGGATGCATAGCAAGAACTTGCAGGTAGGATGAGGCTGGTCTTCTTGGGCCCCAAGGGGCTGCTGCCCGCATTGTGGGGAGCCAGAAACCCTAGCCCACTGCATGCTCACGTGCCCTGTCATCCAGCTGGTGATTGGCGCGCTGCTGAGGTTGCTGAGGATCATGGACCCGGCGGACCAGATGAGATCACTAGGCGACATGCTCTTCTAGGAGGGGGCCACAAAGTCTGGTGTTTTGGGAGCAACATTAACAGCGGTGACGATGTGGAGAATCTGGTTGGTCAAGGTGGATGTGGTGTACTAGAAGAAGAAGTTCCAATGGAAAAAGGTGGCATGGGCGGCAATTTATGATTTCATTCACCACGCAAGCCTCTACAGAGCCAAAAAGTCAAAGAAGGCAACTGGGGCGGTGTTCAAGGGCAGCAACGGGACCCGTGGGGCGGCCTGGCAGGAGACAAGAAAGCGGCGATCGCGAGGATAAGTGAGGCAGAGGAATGGGCCACGTGGAGGGTAGATTTCCCATCCATATGGCAAAACCCCAAGACCTTCCACCGTCCACCATAGACGCGCAAGGGGGAGGCGCTTGAGTCTAGGCTGGGGTTTGTTGCTTCCCTCCAAAATCCAGTTATGACTGTGAATGTATTTGCATTGTTAAAGTGCAGACTCATTCTTGAAAAAAAAAAAAAAAAAAAAAAAAATCGCCCCATATGAGCAATGAAGTGGAATGAAGCGAAAGCTGTCAGGAATTTCAGTCGCAGTGATGGCTTAATGCATGGCGATGGTGACTTCACGCCTTACGATGGCATTTCACACCTTGCGACAGAGATTCCATGCCAGGCGATGTCAGCTGGCCTCACATTACTGCCCCACAGAACAAGGTTTTGCGAAGAACTGATATGTTATTTGGTATTTCAGCCCCTCAACACACTTCGTTGAGTCAATTTTTTAGGGCAGGGCAACTCACATCAGGATACAGGCAACTCACACCAGGATACACAACAACCAAGACAATAGTCAGTTCGTGAGAATGGGTGATAACCAGCAACGAGGTAGTATGCGGTGACGTTTTGACTTGTTCACAGATAACCACTCTTTCTGGAATTTCGTGTATTGAATGCACAGCAAAAAATTGGGACACATTGACATTTATGGCACAGGCATGACAAGACACTGGATGTGTCTCATGCTGCAAAAACATAAATATTTGTGAATGGTGAAATATGATTTGACTACAAGAAGTGGAAAATTAATAATATCACTCAACAATTATATACATCCAATTCTGTCACTTTGTACAAGATTTCTCGGCCTTGTTGTTCACTGTTGATCCCCACACCTCTCATCGCCATCCCTCCCAACCAGGAACCATGTTACAAATATAGGGGCCAAGAATCCAAGCTTGAACCGCGTTAACCTCCCCACACGCACCATGCCAGCAGATGTTCCGATAGTCATGGTCCGAAAAAAAAAAAAAAAAAATCCTTGGTCTTAATCACCACAAATAACGCCAAGAGGAAGACGATTAAGCACTTCCACACTACGAAGAATGATCCTCAACAGTACGCTTAAATATGCTTCAAACAAGATAACCTCCCCAAAAGCTTTAGGCCCTTTTCCGCCACTACAGACATGTTCAAATCCAAATATTCCAGAGCAATTAGACGCTGGATGTGTTCCATACCAGCATCAGTGATCGTATTTGGGAGGATGAGCGTTTTGAGCCTTCTCAAAGATGTCAGAAATTGCAGCCCATCGCCTTTTACTCCACTTCCATACAGATATAGCTCCTCAAGGCTTGTTAGCTTCCCAGCGTGCACCATGCCAGCGCATGTCACCTTCCAGCACATGTGAAAGATCTAAGTCTTGAGGGAAGTGAGATATGTAAATTGCTGCAACCCAGGATCAGTCACCTCCGTGTGGTTGAGGTAGAGAAACCTCAAGGTCTGTACCCTCTCAATGCCCTCCAATGTGGTGTCAGTTACTACACTCCTTTTCAGCTCCAGGCGCTCCAGCACAGGCAGATTGTAGAGGTATTTGATGCCTTCAGAGGAGAACCTTGATGACCCATCGATGTGCTCGTGCTTGAGGTGAGTCATGGTGGACATGTAATGAAGGAGGGTGTCTGTGAGGCCAGAGATACCCTTTAGCTCCAGAGTTGTATCGTGCCGCTTTGGTGCCGTGCACGGCATCGCTGCTACCTCATTCGTCCTTTTCTTGGACCTCTGCACCTCCCCCTCCATGCCCATCGTTTCCTCCACTTTCTGTTCAACCAACTCCCTTTTCACTTCCGTCGACCCTCCTTCCCTTGGCACCACTTTCACTGTTGCCAGCTCACCTAGTACTAGTGCCAGCTCTCCCTTTACTGTCTTGGATTCTTCCTATTCTGTCACCAGTTCCCCCTTTAGTGCCACCAATTCACTTCGTACTGTTACCAGTTCCCCTCTCACTAAAATAATCTCCTCTTCTCTTCTCCTCTCAGCATTCTCAGAGCCCCTCCGTGTCTCCCCCATCTCCCCTTCCAGCGCCCTCAATCTCATCTCCATCGCCAGCACCAGCCCGTCGGTTCCCGCTTGGTGCTGTGATGGACTCCCAACACCCTCGTTGTCTCCTCGCATTCCAAAACTGCACTTGCAAGCACCACAACCACATGAAATTAGCAAAAAGGAAGGTTGATTTGAATAGCGACGTTAAGGGTGAGTGGTATACCAAAGGTTAGACGACGTGAACGTATAACGAATCATATATTGATACTAAAAAGGTTATTTGAGATGGTGGAGAGCAGAACGAGCTGGAGCGTTGCGAATGATTGCGACTGATGAAGGGACGGGCGTGAGAGAAGTTTGTAAATTAATGACGAGAGAAGCTAGGGGGGCGAGGGTAGTAGGAGCAGGGTAAGGCACAAGGTGAGTGCGAGGAGGTAACGAAGAAAAGAGAAAGAGAAAAAAACCGGATTTGACTCGTTGAGGGATGTGTGCGTTTAGATCTGAACCAGGTGATATGTCCCTTTCTGATCTCTGCGGTTTTATGACTGAAATGATGAGATGCAACGAGATACGCGTAAACGATCGATGCTCAGCTAATAAGAGATGAGAGACGCTCGTACTTACTAGGACCTACCAATCGTGTAAAGTGCTTACATAGACTCTGCGGAATCATGCCCTGGGAAGAGAGCTTATGCCTTGCATTGGGGACTCAGGCCTTGTGATAAGAGAATTTACGCCTCGCGGCTGGTATTCCACACCTTGGGAGTATTTCATGCTGTGATGATTGAAGGGCTCAGCTGATGTGCCTACCTCACACACCCGTCTTAACACGAGAGTTCCTAACACGAGAGTTCGCGTGAGTTTCTAACTCACAACGACTTCGTTAGTCAGGCTTTCCCATGATGGCTCATAGCACCGTGTGGAGCAGTTGAGGTGGAGGCTTGGCTCGCAAAATCTATGAGTGGTAGCTTACACCTAGTAATTCACATATCTGTCGGTACGCGATAAGAATTCTAGGCCAATTCCTACTCAAACTGGAAACGATCCTACTTTTCCAAAAATCCTGGTGTGAAATGGTACTTTAGATTACACCGTTCTTAACCAACACAAATTAGACCCATTAGCACATCACGGCTCAGACAAGCACCTTGAAGTGAATTATGGTGGCCACATGACCAACTCTTTCTCTCTCAAATCAGGAGTCTCGTATAATAATTTCTCTAGAGAAAATGCTTAAGTGGAAAAAGCAAAGAGTGCCAAGCTCATGAAGAGTTAGAAGAATTAACTAGCAGCCAATACACCTGCCACAACGACTTGGCATTCACCTGTACGCATTCTGATTTCCTCCTCACGATCGAGCTCCTCGTGGCTTGGTGTCTGCTACTACCATTCTAGTGCTGCCAATCTTTTGAGGCGCCTCAAAAATCGCATTTGCTCGTCGTCAGTTGATCTTCAACATCGAGCTCCTCATGCCTTAGCGTTTGGCACTGCTCCACGACTGCCCACTCATCTTCAGCCCGCTCACATCCTTCTTACCGAAGCTCTTAACATCATTTCACAAGATGCAGTTGTGTTAGAGAAACTGCCCCTTTATGGTGACAAGTTTTCCTGTCGCTGCTACCAGCTCCCCCTTGAAATCCATTTCCTTCGTTCTCTCTCCCCCACTTGCAAACTCAATTGTCCCACATATCGTATCCATAGTCTTCGTAAATTTTCCTAATGACCTTCCGCGTTGCTTTGAGTCTTTTCCTTGTCTCGTCTAACATCTTCCTTGTCTCCTTTTATGTCCTCCTTGTCTCCGCCAATTTCGTCCTCAAATCCTCTTGCTCTCTATGGGTCTCCCCTAATCCCCTCCTTGTCTGCCTCAGCTGCCACTCAAGTGCACTTATCCGAGCTTCCACGGTTGCTCCCTTTTCTCACTGGCTGGGAAGGGAAACAAGGGCAGGAGGTCATTGGATACAAGATTAATAAGATGATGATGAGACATGACGGATTGACAAACAACTGCACAAATGTTGAACAGTGACCTCCCCACACATATTGAAAAGCAGAGTTTACCTGAAGATATTAGTCCTTCCTATTTTCTAAGCTTCACTACCTTTGCTCTGCATAAGAAGAGGCTCCTTCCTTCATTGACGGCTAAACAAAATGGAAGCACAAACCATTGGATGGATCACCAAGCAATGTCTTCAGAAATCAGAAAGCAAATTAAGGCCCATCAGCATTCCGGCAATTGTTATGTAGCTATCAACAACTATTAGCAATACTAGAGCTCTTACCTGCAGGTGCTCTGACATGGCTACTTCCTTTGACACTGAGTGAGAGCCTTACCCAGGTCTGATCCCTTCTGTAATGTCCTTCTCCTCATCCGTCTCATCGAGATCCCCATGCGTTGGCACTTGGCACTGCTCCATTGCTGCCAACCCCCCACTCGCTCCCACGTTCAAACCATCTCCACCTCCTCGTTTGAGTGCAGGCTGTCCGGTTCAAGCTGCTCCCCCTTTACTGTAACCACTCCTCCGCTCATCTCAACCAGCTCTTTCTTGCCTATTGCTATCATCTCCCCCACCAACTCCCCTTTGACTGCTATAAACAAACCCTTCACTGCTTCTACCAGCTCCTTCACATTCATTACCTCTCGCTCTTTCTCCACTCGCCCTCTCAATTCTTTTGAATCCATTGCTCTTGTTCTATCAACCTCCTTTGGTCCTTTCCTTGTCTCCTCAAGCTCCCTCCTTGTCTCTTCTAGCTGCCCTTCCAGTGCACTTATCTGAGCTTTCAATACCACTCTCAGTCCGTCTGTTGCCTCTTGGTACCATGAAAGGACAAGCGCATCTTCCCCCACTCCATACTCTCTCAGGCTGAGGAAGAACACAACGATAGAAGGTCACTCAGTATAGAGTTTGAAACTTAAAATCAATCAGTAAGACAACCAGTAAGATATGACACATGGGGATAAAAAGGATTTGAGAGATAAGGGCATAAAAGGTAATGACATGCGAACACAAGGTGGCAAGGTGGAGAGTTCTTACAAGGACTTCAGTAAGAAAGTTGAGACCACATGTTATTGTGGCACGGTAAGAGAGGCCATGGCACATGCATTGAGTGTAGAGAGAAGGGACGATAGAGGGGCGAGAGGGAACGAGGGGAAGGAAAGGGAAACCAACAGGAAAGTGAGAGGGGAAGAGAGTGGAAGAGAGGGAAAGAAGGGGAAAAAGAGAGGGAACACAAGCTTGGAAGTGAGCAGGGCAGAGAGTTACAAAGAGAGGGGATGTGAGATGAGAGAAAGAGATGTTAGATGAGAGGAAAAGATGCCAGATGAGAGGAAGAGATGTTAGATGAGAGGAAGAGATGTTAGATGAGAGGAAGAGATGTTAGATGAGAGGAAGAGATGTTACATGAGAGGAAGAGATGTGATATGAGAGGAAGAGATGTGAGATGAGAGGAAGAGATTTTAGATGAGAGGAAGAGATGTGAGATGAGAGGAAGAGATGTGAGATGAGAGGAAGAGATGTGAGATGAGAGGAAGAAAAATTAGATGAGGGGAAGAGATGTGAGATGAGAGGAAGAGATGTGAGATGAGATGAAGAGATGTGAGATGAGATGAAGAGATCTGAGATGAGATGAAGAGATGTGAGATGAGAGGAAGAGATGTGAGATGAGAGAAAGAGGTATGAGCTGAGAGGAAGAGGTATGAGCTGAGAGGAAGAGGTATGAGCTGAGAGGAAGAGGTATGAGCTAAGATGAAGAGATATGATATATGAATAGAGACATGAGACGAAATGACGAGATGTGAGATGAGACGAAGATTGCATGGCATTCCACAACTATATTCTTGAAAGCAATAGCAATGGGATTGCAATGGGACAATGTAATTGCAATGGGACAATGTAATTGCAATGGGACAATGAAATTGCAATGGGACAATGTAATTGCAATGGGACAATGTAATTGCAATGGGGCATGAAGTGCATGGAGTACATGGGGTGACTTTTGAGTTGACTCAAAAGTCACTGAAGTATATGGGGCCTTCATGCTATGAAGTGTATGGGGCCTAGAGCTGAGGCACAAAATTTGGTGCAATGGGCAACGATAGTGGCATGCACGGGTTCCATTTGGGGTTTAGCGCCGAAGGTCTGGAGCGTGGGTTACCAGACAAACCATGAGGTTGGGTTGCGTCATGAACAGTGGCAAAAACAGTAGTCGAGGCGAGTATCGTGCGTGGTAATGGTGCACTGTACGCACTTGTCAGAATCCCAGTCGCTAACCACTGGGATAAAAGGGCTTGTTTGTGTTGCGGGTGAGTGCGCCGATAACCCCCCATGCCAACGTTCTTGTTGTTACAAATACTAAAATGAGAAAGGCACTGTGCACTCCTACCCGCAGCAAGTGGAGCACACAATATCGAGGCTGAACGCGAAGAGGCAGAATGACGCGATGAGTCACGTACGGTTACGTAGCATCTGGACCGTCAGGGCAGACAGCATCATGCAGCACCAGTGGCAAAGATCTGCCCGAACGGTCTCGTAACCGTCTGGAGTCACATAGTTGGAATTTTCGCTGTAGTAAGGGAATGTATTCCTTAGAGTGCATGGCTAGTTAGGCCGTTTCGTATTCCATCTGTACTCTTACTTATACGCTTGTATTTGCATGTATTAATCATCTCAATCATTTTACATTCACTCTGATTTGAGGTCAAGGGCCCACCACTACCACTCAGTTGTGTGCGAACCTTGTCGAGGTGATCATGGTTACGATCAACTTTTGATCGCAACATGGAATGAGATTGACTTGGGAATCCTTTGCACTACCACCTTCAAAATTTTCAGCAATCAAAAGGTGGCGTCCGGCACACGCTCGCGTGTAAGGATGGCCCGAGGATCTCGAGGTCAGACGAATCTGACCGCTGTAGCGCAGCCCAACCAGGCTGCGACAAACGAGGAAATGAAGACAATTGAAACTGCCGTCCTTGCACAAATGCTTCAGCGACTAACAACTTGGAGCAAGGACTCCAAACGTTGCAGAATGGTGAAGCAAGAACATCTTCCCAACCCTCTCAACTGACCTCAACTGGCCATAATACCGCCCTGCACACCTTCTGCCTTGAAACAAATAGCCCAACACCTAAGACTTCCCATCCCAACGAAGAAGCAATTCTCTATGCTCAATCAAGGTTCCTAAGCATATATATAATAAAGACAGAGACTTCTATACGTGGAGCTTCAAGTTGGAGCTGCTGCTGCAAAACGCACAGATGTTCCACTACTTAGACGGGTGCTACGCGGGATTTGCTAAAGACACCACCGACGCCAGGGTGCAGTACTACATGTCAGAACATTATAGCTTATACATTTGGGTAGGCTGTAGTGGGGTAGCCCATAAGGGGTACAACCCAATTAGGGTTAGTACTTGTACCCAACTCTTTCATAGTTCAATCATTCTCTCGTTCTTATCTTCACATGGTATAGAGCTGGTTCCCTCGAGGGAACTATTCCTAGGGCCCACCGATTTTTTTTTCCTGCCCGGAGCGCGCTTGGCCCCTGCCCGAGTCGCGCCCCGTGTCGTTACCCCTCGAGGCCTCTAGCGGCTCCTCTTACGGCCCCGAACGGCCCCGTCGCGCCGCCCTTGCGGCCCCGTCGCGCCACCCTTGCGGCCCTGTCGCGCCGCCCTTTAAGCGGCCCCGTCGCCGCCCCTTACTGCGGCCCCGTCGCCGCCCTTAGGCAGCCCTGTCGCCGCCCTTTCCGCGGCCTCGTCGCCGCCCTTTCAGCAACCCCGTCGCCGCCCTTTCAGTGGCCTCGTCGCCGCCCTTCCGCGGCCCCGTCGCCGCCCTTCCACGGCCTCGCCGCTCGCCCTTGCAGCGGCCCCGTCGCCGCCCTTCCGCGGCCCCAACGCCGCCCTTCCGCGGCCCCGTAGCCGCCCTTCCGAGGCCCCATCACCGCCCTTTCAGCGTCCCCGTCGCCCCCCCTTTCAGCGGCCCCGTTGCCGCCCGCCATTTCAGCGGCCCCGTCGCCGCCCTTCCGCGGCCCCGTCGCCGCCCTTCAGCGGCCCCGTCGCCGCCCTTTCAGTGGCCCGTCGCCGCCATTTCAGCGGCCCCGTCGCCGCCCTTCCACGACCCCGTCGCCGCTCAGCCACCCAGCGCCCAAGCCGCCTAGCAGCCCAACCACCGAGCAGCCGAGCCGCCGAGCAGCCGAGCCGCCGAGCAGCAGAGCCGCCCGACCGCCGAGCAGCGCTGCAGCTGAACCGCCCGACCGCCAAGCCGCCAAGCAGCCGAGCCGCCCTGCAGCCGAGCCGCCCGACCGCCGAGCCGCCCAGCAGCCGAGCCGCCGAGCCGCACCGCAGCCAAGGCGCTGCCGCCTGTCAGCCTGCCCGAGACCGCCTCACTTGCCTGGTAAGAGCAGCGTCTCTGCCACTGCACTGCCCTGCCCCACTGTACTCACTACCTGTCTACTGCTGTCATGGCCTCCCCTAGTGTTCTCACCTTTGACGCTGAGGGTCGGGCGGTTGACTTAAAGGTCTGGGTAGATGATGTGCAAGTTTTCCTACAGTGCGATAGGGCAGACGGTCTCTCCCTGTTTGACCTCACTTCTGGTGCCTCTCCTACCCCAGCTGCTGATGCTGACGCCACTGTTTGCTCATAGTGGGAAACGCGTGATGCTGCTGCTCGCCTTGCTGTGCGCCGCCATTTACCGACCACTGAGCATGCACACTTGTACGACACTGTAGTTGCACGCTACTCTTCCCCTGCCACTTCTGCACTGAGCCGCCTCATGCTACCTTACCTCTTCCCTGACCTTGCTGCCTTTCCCACAGTCGCTAACCTCATTACACACCTCCGCACTAGTGACACTCGCTACCGCATTGCGCTTCCTGCTAAGTTTTGCGCCAAGAACCCCCCCCCCCCCCCATGTACATCACCCTCTACTACATAGTCACGCGGCTCCCTGACTCTCTCCGCGTAGTCAGGGACCACTTCCTCTCAGCTTGCCCCACCACTCTCAGTGTTGACCTCCTCAAGAAGGCCCTCCTAGCGGCAGAGAAGAGCATAGTTGCTGTACGAGCCTCTCGTGGTGACCCTCGCACCCTCGTCTTTGAGGGGTGTTCTCCTCCCCCCTCTTGCCCTCTCTTGCCTCTGCTGCTGCGGCCGACCTCGTTGGTTTCGAGTCGGTCGGCGCTGCGTCTGCCCCGAGCGGGAGACGCCGCACCGGCAAGGGCAAGGGGGGCAAGGGCACTGGAGAGGCTGGAGGGGGCGGTGGAGGTGGTGGTGGAGGCAGTGGAGGGAGTGGGGGTGGTGGTGGGAGTGGTGCCGGGGGTGTTGGCGGCGAAGTCAGCAGTGGAGGCGGCGGTGGCGGTGGTGGTGGCGGAGGGAGCGGAGGCGGCTGAGGTGGCGGAGGAGGCAGAGGTGGAGGAGGCGCCGGTGGCAGCGACGGCGGCGGTGGTGGAGCGGGTCGCGACACTGCGCAGAAGACTGGCTCAGGTGATGGTCCGCGCCAGCAGCAGCGGAGTGGTGTGACCCTGTCCCTTCAGCAGCTTCGTGAGTGGTACACTGCGCGTCAGCGCGGTGGGGGTTTTGGTCCCTGCACTTACGTCCTCCGTACCGGCGACCGAGCTGGTGAGCAGTGCAGAGGCCCGCACTCCACCTAGCGCTGCTTCAGTCGCCTGAGGGACGCGTGGCATCGCCAGTTCCCTGAGGCGTCAGAGATCCCTCGCTGGGGAGATCTGTCTAGGGTGGGAGTTGCCGTTTTTGATCTTGACTATGATGCTATCCTTGCTTCCATGTATTCTGTGACTACCAGTGTTGAGGGTGACTGTTACCTGTGTGTACTGCCTGACCCAAGCATTGAGGCCACTGCTCTAGGTGCTGGTGAGGCAGCTGCTCTAGGTGCTAGTGAGTCTGCTGCCCCAAGTGCCAGTGCGTCTGCTGCCCCAGGTGCTAGTGCGTGTGCTGCCCCAGGTGCCAGTGCGTCAGGTGCCCCAGGTGCTGGTGAGTCTGCTCTCTAAGGCACTACGCCAGCTCAGGCCATCCACACCTTCACCCTTGACTCGGGTGCGTCCCGCTCCTTCTTTTGAGACTGCACCACTCTTACGCCGCTCAGTCGGCCGGTTGCAGTCTCCTTGGCAGACCCCTCTGGGGGTCCTTTCCTTGCTAGCTTCTCCACTGTCTTACCGTGCCCGGCAGACCCCTCTGGCACCCTGTCAGGTCTCTACCTCCCCTCATTCTCTACGAACTTGGTGAGTGGAGCGGATCTCCAGGAAAGGGGGGGTTGACCAGTTCACTCCTGCAAGACAGCGAGTGACCCACTCCACGTGTGCTCGGACCGGCCGACACTTGGCCACGTTCACTCGTCGGCCATGTTCAAGCTTGTACACCCTTACTACTGAGTCTCCTCCGGCTGCAGAGTCTACCCAGGTAGCTGCGTCGAGTCAGGTGTTTGCTGCAGCGTCCAGGTGTGGTCCTGAGTCCGCTCCCTCCTCGTGTTGTCTCGTGTCCCACCACACTCTCCCCAGGCACCACCACCTTGGTCACCCCTCACTGCCTCGTCTTCAAGGCATGGCCTCCCGTGTCCTTGTCGCTGGTCTCCCTCGGTCTCTCCCTCCCCTACCTCCAAAGCCAGGCCCTACCTGCGTCCCCTACGTCGAGGGGCGGCAGCGCGCTGCCCCTCACTCATCCGACTTTCCTGTTCTGCGTCTGCACTCTGACAGAGGCGGGAAGTTTTCCTCTGCCCGTCTGGGGGCCTTCTGTCGTGCACAGGGCATCCGCCAGACCTTCACGCTTCCGGCCTCTCCACAGCAAAATGGGATTGCTGAGCGCCGCATTGGCATGGTCATGGACGTCGCACGTACGTCCATAATGCATGCAGCCGCCCCCCATTTTTTGTGGCCGTTTGCGGTTCATTACGCCGCGCATCAGCTCAACCTTCAGCCCCGTGTCTGCTTGCCAGAGACCTTCCCCGCCTTGCGGTGGACCGGGACGGTTGGCGATGCGTCTGCGTTTCGGGTCTGGGGATCTTGGGCGTTTGTCCGCGACTTGTCTGCGGACAAGCTGTCCCCCCGTGCTGTTCCTTGCGTCTTCCTTGGCTTCCCCCCTGACGCGCTTGGTTGGCAGTTTTTACCACCCCACCTTGCGCCGTGTTCTTTCCTCCTAGGATGTCACCTTTGACGAGTCGTTGCCTTACTACCGTCTCTTCCCCTAGCGCACTGCACCCCTCCCCCCGCCGCCGCTCTTCCTTGCGCCAGGTCCTATCCCGGTAGACCCCCTCCCCCCTCAAGGTCCTTCCCTATCATGTGTGTCCCAGGTAGATGCAATCGAGCCTATCGAGGTAGCTGTTGACTCTGGTGCTGCTAGGGGTGCTGAGCATGCGGGTGCCGGGTCTAGAGGTGCTGAGTCTTGGGGTGTTGAGACTAGGGGTGCTGAGTCTGGGTGTGCTGAGCCTGGGGGTGCTGGGTCTGGGGGTGCTGAGCCTGGGGGTGCTGAGCCTAGGGGTGCGGACCCTGGAGGTGCGGAGCCTAAAGGCGCTGGGTCTACTCGTGTGGCCGCCGGCGGTGCTTCGTCGAGGCGGGAGCCGCTCTCTTCACAGGAGCTGCGCGAGTGGTTTGCCCGCCGCTGGAGACGTGCTGCTAAGACTGGGGGTGCTGCTGGGGCTACTGGAGTTGGTCCTAGTGGAGCTGCTGGCGGTGCTGGTGCTGCTGGAGCAGGAGCTACTTGGGGTGTTGGCACTGGTATTTCTACTGGCGCTGGTGCGAATGGGGGTGTTGCTCAGGCTGCTGGTGCTGACGGTCCTCCTGGAGTTGGAGCTGCTCGGGCTGTTGGCGGTGGCGGTGCTGCTGGCGCTGGTGCTTCTGAGGGTGCTGAAGTTGGCGCTGTTGGAGCTGGAGGTGCTGCTGGCGCGGGTGCTGCGGCTGGGGGCACTAGTGCCGTCCTTGCTGGTTCTGGAGGCGCTGAGCGTCCGAGGCCGTACTTCGTTCCGCTCCTGGAGCAGGTTCTTGGTCTCCCGCCCTCTGCTCCTCCCTTAGAGTGTCCACAGCCTGTCCGGTTGCAGTCACAGGTCTTGCTGAGCGTCGTGAGCATGCGCCTCTTCGTGCGTCGCCTATTCGTGCTGCTCGCACTAGTGGTCGTACTGCACGTCCGCGTCCTCTTACGGTCCCCGGCACTCATCAGATGGCGCTGCGTCCTTCCACTGGTCCTCTTCGTGTCCTGTTGCCGTCTCCTCCTGAGTCCTCTCTTCCTACTCTTGCTGACCTGAAGTCTGACTCCCTTCGTACTGCTAGTCCTTCGGTCATGCGTCTCCAGGCTACTATTGTCACCGACCCTTCATTTGAGTCCACTACTGTGTCTGCCCTAGTTGCTGAGCTTGTCGACTTCGCTTCTCGCTGTCGTCTAGACTACGCTGCTAGTGTCGTTGCTGAGTCTGAGTCTGTCTGTCCTCCATCCGTCGGGGGTGAGTGTGGTCTTCACCCGGACGTCCTTGAGGACACGCAGGAGGAGTTCCAGTGCTTTTCTATTGCTTTGCCCCATCTCGTGTCCACGCTAATTGCCACTGAGGGAGACCCGGATGCACCAGACATCCCGACTCCTCGATCGTACGCTGAGGCGATCGAGGGTCCCTACTCCTCTCAGTGGTAGTCAGCCATGGACGCAGAGATGGCTTCCTGAAATTCCACAGGCACCTACGTCGACGAGGTTCCCCCACCTGTGGCAAACATCGTCAGTGGCATGTGGATTTTTAGGGTGAAGCGGCCGCCCGGTTCTCCGCCTTTCTTCAAGGCGCGTTATGTGGCTCAAGGCTACAGTCAGCGGCAGGGAGTTGACTACTTTCAGACCTTCTCTCCCACCCTGAAGATGACCACTCTTTGGGTGCTGCTGCACATAGCCGCTCAGCGCGACTACGAGCTTCACTCTCTTGACTTCAGCACAGCTTTCCTGCAGGGCAACCTGCACGAGGAGATCTGGCTGCGCCCCCCACCTAGCTTCACTGGGTCGTTTCCCTCTAGTACCCAGTGGAGCCTCCGGCGGCCAGTCTACAGACTCCGCTAGGCACCCCGGTGAGTGGCACGACACATTGAGGACTACACTTGCGGCTCTTGGGTTTGCTCCTTCTACAGCCGACTCGTCGCTGTTTTTGCGCACGGACACCTCTTTGCCGCCGTTCTACATCCTCGTGTACGTCGACGAGTTGGTCTTTGCCACAGCTGACACTGCTAGACTCGCCCACGTGATGTCCGAGCTGCAAAAGAGACACACGTGCACAGACCTGGGTGAATTGCGCAGCTACCTTGGCTTGCAAATCACCCGGGAGAGAGCACACTGCACCATTACACTGACTTAGTCACAAATGGTGCAGCAGGTCCTTCAGCGCTTCGGCTTCACGTACTCCTCGCCTCAGGCCACTCCTCTATCTACTCGCCACTCTCTCTCAGCTCTGCCTTCGGATGAGTCCGTAGAGCCGAGTGGCGCATACCGAGAGCTTGTTCGCTGCCTCATGTACCTCATGACCTGCACACGACCTGACCTTGCATACCCTCTTAGCATCTTGACACGCTATGTTGCTCCTGGGAGACACTGACCAGAGAACATGGCTGCAGCGAAGAGGGTGTTGCGCTACGCGTGCAGCACGTCGGGCATGGGGCTAGTGCTTGGATGGCGACGTTGAGTGGTCCTCACAGGTCACGTAGATGCTTCTTGGGCTGACGACCAGGCTCTGTAGTGGTCGTCACAGGGTTACACCTTCAGCCTTGGCTCCAGCTCTGTTTCGTGGCGGTCTACCCGCTCGTCTTCTGTTCTCGGCTCCAGCTGTGAGGCTGAGATCTACGCAGGGGCCATGGCTGCACAAGAGCTACGCTGGCTCACCTACCTGCTGACTGACCTAGGAGAGCCGCCTTGTTCTCCTCCAGTTCTGTACGTAGACAACAAGGCCATACTAGCTTTGTGTTGGGAGCACAGATTGGAGCTCAGAACAAAGCACATTGCTCTCCGCTACTTCCTGGCTCGTGAGCTGCAGCAGCGTTGTCAGCTGCGCCTTGCGTACGTGGCCTCTGAGGCCAACATTGCTGATATCTTTATCAAGGCCCTTCCGCCTTGTGATCATTAGCGCTTCTATACTTTGCTAAGTCTTGTGCCTACCTGGCCTCACTTGCTCACTTCTTGATCTTATTTGTACTGTCCTATTTCTATACTTGCACTTGTTTGTTTACCTTTATATATATGATCTTGCATGTGAACTTGCCTTGTGGCCTTTCTCTTGTGCTCGAACTGTGTGGTGACTTTGTGATCCACCCTGAGCTTGCTTTGCTTTGCTTGACTGGTCCTGTGACCACTTGTTCTCCCCCACTTTGCCTATGGGGGTGTGTCAGATTATTTTAGCTTATACATTTTGTTGATATAACCAAGGATTCAGTGGATAGGATAGAATCTGTTAAGTATGAGAGGAGACAATGAAGTCTCTATAGTGACCTTGTTGAATAATAATTGAAGGAGAACAAGATGATTGAAAGATAGGAGCACAAGAGTTTAAATAGAAATCTATCTAGCCATGTACTCTCTTATTAAATAGGAGTACATTCCCTTATTAACTGTATTGCATAGCTACAGTAACAGTGACTATTGCTATCCTCGACAGTTACCATGTTGCAGTGAATTAACTGTCGCGCGATTACTGGATTGTCAAGGGTCACGACCGTTGATTCTCTCAGACGGTTGACCTTCGGGTGACCCTCGTCATTCCGCATGCTCTATATGAGTTATTGCAGTACTGGTTCAGTGGAACAGCTTCGGGAATGCTTTATATAACCTTTTGGTTATTCCAACACTCTCCTTCATTCCTGAAGGTGGGCCACGAGGGATTTCTTGGTGATCCCGCAGAGGTCGGCGCAGCGTTGGTACTGCTGACGTGGTAGCTTCTTCGTTAAGAAGTCAGCTGCCATGTCACTAGTCGGGCAGTACGTCAGCTTGACTTTCCCTTTGTCGATTTTATCCTTCACGAAAAAAGTAGCGAAGGGCGATGTGTTTGGTGCGGTTGACAAAGCCGGGCTTGTTCGCGATCTTTATCGCGCTTTGGTTGTCGCAGAGCAACGAGAAATGCCCGTTCATTGTCACTTTTGCTTCTTGCAGGAGCTCCACTACGTACAATCCTTCGCGAACAGCTGCACTGGCTGCGATGAATTCTGCTTCTGCTGACGAAAGAGCGATGAGTTCCTGCTTCTGAGAATTCCAGGAGATGAGTCCCGCTGGTTGGAGTTGAAAGATGGATCTTGTGCGGGAGCTTCGGTTGTCAATATCTCCAGCTTGGTCGGCATCTACGTAGCCATGGAGCTGCAGAGTAGCGGTGAAGTTAGCTTCGTAGGTGAGACCGACGTTAGGAGTGGAGATGAAGTACTGTAGTGCTCGGCGTAGATCCAGTAGATTCTCCCCTTCAGGTACTGTGCGAGCAAGCTTGCGACGTAGGAGAGATTGGGCTGACACGTGATGGCGGCGAAGAGGAGACATCCCAGCTGCTGCTGATAGAGACGATGGTTGTTGGGAGAGAGCGGTGTGGTGTCTGGCTTGTGGTTAGGAGGAGGAGTGCGAAAAGGGTTAGTGAGGTTGATTGGTGTGATACAAAAGCGCTTCGCGAGTGTTTTGGCGTACTTGGCGGCGGAGAGGTGAATGGAGGAGGCGGACTGAGTCACATTGAGGCCGAGAAACTGGGTGAGATTGTGATTGATTGTCACCTCCAGTTTCTCTTTGATGTCGGCCTCAAACTGGTCCAGCAGCTCGGTGTCGTCGCCGGTGTAGAGGAGGTCGTCGACATAGGCGACGAGTAGTATGAACTTCCGGCGCGATTCTTGTCTGTACATTCCGAGGTCGTGCGGCAGTTGAGTGAAGCCGAGCTCAAGGAGGATGGAATGGAGGTATTGCTGCCATAGACAAGGCGCTTGCTTGATTCCGTAGAGGGATTTTTGGAGGAGGCACACGGCGCCATCATTTTCTTCGAATGCGTGCGGCTGCTCGACGAAGATAATGGCATTGACGGGAGCGTAGAGAAAGGCGCTTCCGTCGTTGATTTGCCGGAGCAGTCGCTGTTTGACGGCGGCGATGCAGATGAGAATGCGCACCGAGGTGTGGCGGCCGACTGGAGCGTAGGTGAGGGTGAAGTCCACCACGTGTGTTTGCTCAAATCCCTATACTACCCAACGCGCCTTGTACTTGTCGACCGAGCCATCTGCAAGACTTTTGATACGAAAGACCCATTTGCCGCTGAGAATATTTCTCCCCTTTGCCAAAGACCGAGGGACCAACTTCCAGGTGCCACGTTTCTTTAGTGATGCGATTTCGGCGGCCATGGCTGCTTTCCATTTTGCACTGTCGGGGCCAAAAAGGGCTTGGTGGATGGTGGTTGGTTCCTTGGGCGAAGTGTGGCTAACAGCAACAGCGAGGCCGAGAACGCGGAGATCGGTTTTGTTAATCTTTTCGTAGTGAAGTCGGTTATGGTCGTGAAGGCTGGTAATTTCGATCACATCGTCATCGCTGGCGTTGTTGAGGCGGAGGGTATCCTGTGACATGTTGGGTTGTGGTAACTCGGCATCAGATGATCGGCGCGCCTCACTGTTGTAGTTATGAGCCGCGCGAGGTGTATCATTAGGATCGGGTTGGTGTAGAGGTATGAATATTGGAGTCCCGAATTGGATTGTGAGGGTATGCTCGGAGCTGAGTCCATCGGGGTGACATCGGGTGCATCTGCATCCTCGGCCTGGTCAGCTTCGTCGTGTGACGTGGCGAAGCTGCGGTGGCCCTCGAAGAGCCTCTCGAGAAGGTTGTCGGCTTCCTGGTGCTCCTCAAAAAGGGGCAGAGTCAGCATCTCGTAGAAGATGCAATCACGTGATTTCGTCACCTCGTGTGTCGCGTAGTCCAGAACGATCCACGCCTTAAATTCCTTCTCGATCCCGAGGTGGATGCCCCATCGTGCCCGGTCAGCAAATTTTCCGGTTCTCGCAGTGTGGGGTCTGTACTGTACCATGCAGCCAAACACCCGAAGTAGTCAAGTATCGGCTTTTCTGCCCGTCCATGCCCGGTATGGAGAGTTGTTGTTCTCAAGGCTTCGGGAGGACAGCAAGCTGTGCAGCCGAACAGCGTGATTCATCGCAAACGGCCAATATTTTGTTGGGATGGCCGACTGCTTCATCATGGCCCTCATCCGCGTGGCGAGGCTTCTGTTTGTCCGTTTTGCTACTCCTTGCTGTTGGTGGGCGTAGGGCAGGAACACCAGGTGCTCAATCCCCTTCTGCTTGAGGAGCTCCTTGAACTCGTCTGAGAAGAACTCCAGAGCTCCGTCCGTCTGCCAAGTTTTGAGTTTGAGGCCGGACTGTCGCTCAGCCCGCTTCATCCACGCAATGAAGCACTCGAAGGCCAAAGACTTGCTATCGGTGTTGACAGCCCAAACGTAGCGAGTAGATGCGTCGATGAAGGTGAGTGTGTACTGCTCCCCGTCGAGCCCCATCTGGGTGAGCACCATCAATTCGCTGTAGACTTTGTCTAGCGGCTTGTAGCGTTCATACCCTGGGGGTAAGTCGGGGAACGGCTGGTGATTGAGCGATGGGGTTGGGCAGATGGTGCATGGTGGGCTAGGTGAGTCCGCGGTAAGCAAACCGTTTCGAGAGAGAAGAAGCGCGTCGTTGTCGAAGACACCGGCTTTGAGCGAGTTTTTGAGCGTAGCGTAGGAGGGATGGCCGAGCCGTTGGTGCCATGTTTCTGGGTCCGCACGGTAATCTACTGTCCTTTGATAATACTTTTGTCGCGCTGCTTCGTCGTTTGCCTCCCCTTCAGGTCCTTCGTTCGCGGCGGAGTCGATGTCGGCGGCGAGCGCTCGAATTGCCTTTCGCTCCAGAAGCACGCGGGGGATACCGGTGATGTCGTCGGTGTCGCGGGCTTCAACTTGGTCTCCGGTAACGAGCAGGCATTGGTTGGGCCATTCCGGAGCTGGGAGTCCCTTCACGGGGATTCTGAAGTAGCTGTATTCAGCGCCGATGACCTCAATTTCTTGTGGTCCTTGGACAGGCGGCTCCGGCTCTTTGGTAGGTTTGGGTAGCTCTGTTGGTTCTCCCATCAATTCGTAGGCTTCTTCTTCTTCTGACCCTTTTTCCCCTTGCTCGGGTGTGGCAGGGGCGTATTGATCTGGGAGAGGTGGACCTCCCCAGTAGGTGCCGCGAGTTGCCCAGTATGGGTCGACGACGGCAACTTCCGCAGGGGGAAAGCCAGCTGCTTCCGCGTGCCTTTGTTCTGCTTCGGACGTGGTGCCCCATCCTCCTCATGTACACCCAAGTCATACGGGTGTAGACGTCCACAATAGTGAGGAAGCACTCAGCTCCAGCAGCTCCAAGCTTCAAGGGGGCCACCACGTCCATCACCACCTCATCAAGTGGTGCCTTAGCCGTTGCCTCCGAACTAGAGAATGGGAAACGGGTGAACTTGGCTTGCATGCACGTCGGGCAGCCAAGTACCTCATCGGGCTCCCCCTTCACACGTATGCCAGCAACCATCTCATTCTTTACTAGCTGCTGCAAGATGGGCAGGGCCACATGCCCCATGCGCCGATGCAAGGTGATTCAATCACACTCCCCCGTAGCCGAAGTTGGATTGGAGAATGCCGCGCTCGCAATAGCGCCCCACATACTCTCTCCGTAGTCCTCCTCCGCTGCTGCCTCGGGGCTCTCCTCACCCTTTTGCTGCTCCTTGGCTGCTGCACCTCTCTCCATAGGTTCACCAAGCTTGCTGGTCCCTCCAAGATTGCACTTCTTAGACTCCTTCTCCTTAGCGCGACCGTCCGCGCAATCGCCGCTACCAACCGCTCCACCTTTGGTGCTGACGCTTGCTGCCACTTGCCTCTCCTTAGGCATTGGGACCACAGGTATCTGCCACATCTCTTTGTAGACATCTCTGTCCTCATGAAGGTCCCAAAGAATCCGATCGCCAAGCCTTGCGGTGTAGGTCTTGGCTCCCTTTGAGTTTGTGTCCATGCCGGCCTTTGCCAACCCCCGCACGGAAATTAGGTTCGCAGCAAGGCTGGGCACCCAAAGCACATTCTTGAGGCCCACCATCTTCCCATCAGCACCCTTAAACATGGCCTTGCCCATGCCTTTCACCTCCGCTCGCTGCCCCAAAGCTTATGTGACATGCTCCACCGGTGACGGTTCGAGTTCGGTGAGCAACTCCGGGCGAGGTGTCATGCTATAGGTAGCGCCACTATCGATCACCCAATAGTCTAGAGGGTTTAGATTCACCTTCCCCACAGCTGCTGGCTCCTCAAAGCCTTCATCCTTCTGTGGATCAGTCGGTACTTGCGTCGACACGAAGTAGAATAGACCCGGGTACCGATCGTTGCTCGGGTCCTTGTCGTTGTCTCCGCTCTTCATGTTTGCAGCTCCGCCACCGCGACCGCCACGGCCTCCACGGCCTCTTCCTCTCCCTCCTCCTGCTCCTCTACCCTCTTGGCCTTGAGCAGGGGTCCAACCATCAGGGAGTTTGTAGCAGTCGTGCCACATGTGTCCGCTCTTGTGGCAATAGTGACACTCGCCGTCGAATCTTCCGCGACCGCGTCCGTAGCTCTTGTCGTCGCTGCCGTAACCGCCACTCCCGCGGCCTCCGCCGAAGTTGCTGCCACCAAACCTTCCTCCCCCTCGTCCTCTACCTCTTCCTCGACCATATCCACGGCCGATGCTCGCTGCCCCAGCGCCATCCGCACTCGCCAACTCACGGCGGCGGAAATTACGCCATCATTAGACCGATTCGTCACGGTTCTTTCATGCGTTTCATTTGGCGTAATTATGCACATGCGCAGGATGCTGCACTACAAACACGGTCGCAACCGCAACAAATGGCTTTTTAGTGGATCATATTTCTGGGACTACGCTAAGAAGAACACCTCGAGGCGTGAAAACGCCTATACTTTCGGATTGGGTATTTTTGATTACACATATCTACTCGTTCCGATAAACACTGAGTGAGTACTCGTCGCATCTAGCAGTTGCACCATCTGTGATTCAGTAGTATAAAGTTGGAGTTACTGATGGTAGATCTCATGTATGCCTTAGGAGTCACTGGAGCCTGATTGTGATCGAGATCATCCCCAGACCCGATGACCCGACTCCCATGAACTGCGTGCTCTGGCACGCTGACTCGTACAGTACCCATGCCGGTTTTAACGCCCCGTTGCGCAGGTACTCTCTCGTAAATGGCAGTCTACTATTGTCTCGTACAGAAGGTCGGGGTGACGAGATTATTGAAACAATGACTCCAGATGTGCAGGTACTTACGAAACGAGGTGATAAGATGATGTGCATGGATCATTGATTCGGACGCAGATGCATGGGCTGCGAGCATCCCGCTACGGCAGATCAAGTTGTGCGCTATTGCCTTGTTTGTACGAGCTTCGAAACAATCGCATCTCTCTTTTTAGCGTCGCTTTTTCCATACCGAAACCGCAATCCTGTACGGGGCCTTACCACGCCATCATTGACCCTATGTTTTTCCAGATTCCAATGCAGGCCAATGAGAACGACTGTGGTGTGTTTACGATGCGTATGATGCACACATTGGTCGAGGATGGTTTCCACAAACTACCGGCGTGTGAGCTTGTGGGGACGCCACTCAACTGGCGCCGTCAGTACCGTCGCGATTTGAGGAAGTGGTCTGTGTATTTTTTAGCAAAGACGATGGTGGAGGTTGGAGGTGGTGCATGAGGCGGTGAAAAGCTGGTAATGGGCCGGGAACATTCGTATAATGCGGGAACCACAGGGGTGGGTGAGGGGCGGTGCAAAGGGGATTGAGGAGGGTTGAAATGGTGGGTTTGAGGCGAGTCCTGAATGGGAGAATGAGCAGGTGAGCGAATGGGGATGAGGCGGGTAGCAAGGGCGAATGGGGTGGGTAGCAAGGGGGAATGAGGTGGGTATCGAGGGGGAATGAGACGGGTAGAGTGGGGGGATGAGGCAGGGTGCAAGGGGGAATGAGGCGGGTGGCAAGGGGGAATGAGGCGGATAGCAAGGGGGAATTAGGGGGTAGCAAGGGGGAATGAGGCAGCGAGCAAGGGTGGATGAGGCGGGTAGCAAGGGGGGAGGAGGCAGTGAACGAGGGCGGATGAGGCGGGAAGCTGAAGGGGATTTGGCATGTCTGTGGGGGGAACGAGGCGGTGTGCGAAGAGGGAAGCGGCGGGTAGCTAAGGGGTGTGGGGCGGGAAGCAATAGGGAATGAGGTGAGAAGCAGGAGGGAATGAGGCGAGAAGCAGGAGGGAATGAGGTGGGTAAGTGGGAGGAACAAGTTGGTGAGCGAATAACAACGAAGCGAGTAGCATGGGGGGATGACAACAAGAGCAATAGGGAAAACTGTCTGTCCCTCCGTCCTACCAGCTTGACATGCCTACAAGCAAGACACAAAAAGCAAGGGAGAGGCTTCGAATCAGTCCTGCATGAGGAGACAACAAGTGTGGCCAATAGGGGAGTGTTCGTCACTTCCAGTCCTGCATGACTAGAGAACACTACCCATAGGGATGTGTTTGTCACTGCCAGTCCATATTGACATGTCTACCAACAACACACGATGCGTCAGAGTGATGCTGCAAAACGGTCTTCCTAGTCACTACACCTCTTGTGACCGAACAGCATGTGTTTCTCACCTCCTTTCCAGCATGAAACAAGCACATACAACATAGCAAGCTCTTAGGTCACTGCATACCGGCTGCCTTGTATGACATGAGAGCAGACAAGCCCCAGAAGGGGAGTTCGTGTCTGGCTCTAGCGATTTTGCACCTCGAATGACATACCGATAGCTCTCGAGTTGTGATGAGGCAGCTAGTTGCATCACGACAACACGACAGCAATTAAATAGACCCTACTTACTAATCAATCGATGTATCAGCGTGAGTGCTCTACATCAAACTGTTATGGGCATGTTCTGTCAAGGAGGTGTCAGATTTTACACTGTTATGTTGGATACTGTCAGTATGCAAATGGGTTTTGTAGACTCCACAACCCTTTGCTAGTAATTTTTATCACTGCATACCGGCTGCCTTGTGTATGACATGAGAGCAAACAAGCCCTAGAACGGGATTTCGTATCTGGCTCTAGTGATTTTGCACCTCAAATGACATACCGATACCTCTCGAGTTGTGATGAGGCAGTTAGTTGCATCACGACAACATGACAACAATTAAATAGACCCTACTTACTTATCAATCGATGTATCAGCGTGAGTGCTCTACATCAAACTCTTATGGGCATCTTCTGTCAAGGAGGTGTCAGGTTTTACACTGTTATGTTGCATACTTGCCAGTATGCAAATGGGTTTTGTAGACTCCACAACCCTTTGCCAGTAATTTTTATCACTGCATACCGGCTGCCCTGTGTATGACATGAGAGCAAACAAGCCCTAGAACGGGAGTTCGTCTCTGGCTCTAGTGATTTTGCACCTCAAATGACATACCGATACCTCTCGAGTTGTGATGAGGCAGTTAGTTGCATCACGACGACATGACAGCAATTAAATAGACCCTACTTACTAATCAATCGATGTATCAGCGTAACTGCTCTACATCAAACTGCTATGGGCATGTTCTGTCAAGGAGGTGTCAGGTCTTACACTGTTATGCTGCATACTTGTCAGTATGCAAATGGGTTTTGTTGACTACACAACCCTTTGATAGTAATTTTTATCATGTCCGTACACCACACTATTGATGCTTTGCAAAGCAGTGTGTCCTTACGTGCCCCGCCCTGCGCTATTCCACTCACCTCGGCGCTATGCCACGTACGCGAATCTCACCGACTTGCGACCCAATCGCAACCACACACAAGTAACTCAAGAGTCTGCGTTTTTATCGCAGACGTTCCACAACGGCTTCGTGTGGTCCTGTCGCATTGCTGTACAAATTGTTGCGATCGTGCGTCGCCGTTTCTCCGCAGTGGCTATGTGACTCTTGACGTGACGCTTGTGAAGGTTCGTGTGGCACGCAAAGCATTCATTGTAAACAGTATGACCGTGCGGGCAGAGTAAATACACTCGCGCATTTGACCGCCACGTTAAACAAAAGTTATTGTAAACAGTATGACTCTCGCAAACCCAGATACACTGACGCATTTGACCGCCACGTTAAACAGAAGTTACGCACCTTGCCGCTCATTGACGGATACTCAATTAAGCATGCACGCTCCCACTGAATCTTGCCAATGCAGTTCATCAAATTTTTTTGTTATACACGTCAACCACCACGCAATTGGTTGTTGGCGGAAACGGGGGACCTGGCTGTTGCGACTCGCAACGTACACCAGACGAGGAAACACTCAAAGTCTCATCACCTCCGAGCTCTCCTTGCGTGCCTGCATCTGTGACAATCGTCTGCTCTATGCCCCATGCCTTTGCCTCATCCCTATTTTTGCTCAACCAATGCTTAGTGCCCGAAGCTTGTCTGTCAGGTTCCTAAAGGAATAACGACTCGCCACCTCAGAATACTGCATAAATGGAAAGCTAGACATCGTAATGGGTAGTCAAAAAATGAAGGGGCTCGATGGGGTGATCATACTCGCTGATTTGTCTAAATCGCCCGATGAAAAAAATATATGCCGAATTAGTAATAGCAGATAAGACCGCCGAGATCGTAAGCAAGTATCGCAAAAATTATGCGTCGTCGGCGCGAGAAGTAGTCGAGTCTGGACGTGACTCCTTATCCGGTGACGAATCGAACAGCGACTGCAATGTTGAGCCATACGCAAACAAGGGCGTATCATCCCTTCCGAAACCAAGGGATAAGCGTGTGAAGCGCTTGGATGATCTCGTTCCCATAGCCGGCCAGAAAGGTACGTGATTATGGTATCAGATGCTGATTATTCGACGTGTATAAAGTTGTATCACAGCTAGATGCATTAAACGATGCTTGCAGTCATGTCTGATTTTTAGCCTACACTGTCTCTCCAATTGTGTTTTCACAGCAGTGTCAGCGGACAAGCGTCACAACCGGGGGGGGGGACGTAGGCACCGTTCAAGAAAAATCGGCACTCGTCCACATCGTGAGAAAACTACTGCGTCTGAAGGCAACGAGGAGGACAAGGACGGGGGACCTGTCAGCTTAGGTACGCTGTGGGTGTGATCTCGACGGTTTCTAACATTCACGTTACACATTACAACGTTGCCGCATATTGCACAGTATAAGTTAAACTTGCACAGTGTATCTAATGTACCTGTAATGTCCGCCTTCTCATCTGGGTTGCCAGGCAAGCGCGCAGGCCAACGCGGTGGTGGAAAGCGCAACGGCGGCAAGGCTGCGGCGGCAAAGGGCAGTCCCTCGGGCAGGCACGCGCAGGATGTGACTGGTGGCGACGAGCAGGAACATGCCGAGCATGAAGTCCGCAGTGGTGGAAAGCGCAACGGCGGCAGGGCTGTGGCGGCAAAGGGCAGTCCCTCGGGCAGGCACACGCAGGATGTGACTGGTGGCGACGAGCAGGAACATGCCAAGCATGAAGTTAGCGGTGGTGGAAAGCGCAACGGCGGCAGGGCTGCGGCGGCAAAGGGCAGTCCCTCGGGCAGGCACGCGCAGGATGTGACTGGTGGCGACGAGCAGGAACATGCCGAGCATGAAGTCCGCGGTGGTGGAAAGCGCAACGGCGGCAGGGTTGCGGCGGCAAAGGGCAGTCCCTCGGGCAGGCACGCGCAGGATGTGACTGGTGGCGATGAGCAGGAACATGCCGAGTTTGAAGTTAGCGGTGGTGGAAAGCGCAACGGCGGCATGGCTGCGGCGGCAAAGGGCAGTCCCTCGGGCAAGCACGCGCAGGATGTGACTGGTGGCGACGAGCAGGAACATGCCGAGCATGAATGCCGTGGCGGTAACGATCATGATGAGGACGAGCCAGCAGCAGTGACTTATGGGAAAGAGAACGGATGTGAAGTTGTGATTCCTTGCAAACGACGCAAGGCTGTGGACTCGGCCGGTCATGACCATAATGCAAGACAAGCTTGACAAGGCCCAAAACAGTATGTTTCGAGCTTGTTGGGTTCGGAAGAGGAATCCAGCGACAGCGAGTAAGGCAGCTCATCCGGGAGTGAGGAAGTATACGAGGACGAGGAGGAGGAGAAAGAGGAGGAGGACGAGGAGTTGGAGCCGGAGAGCGAGGATGAAGAGAAGGCTCGGCCTTTGAAGACGAGTGTGCGGAAGCCCAAGAAGGGCAACGGAGAGTGAAAATCAGGGAGGGGACGGGTGAAGAGCTGCAAACCGGGTGTGCGTCGTGCGAAACCACATGGCAAGCGCCAGAGACCTCGATTCGAAGCTAAAATTGTGGGTGTGCGTAGCAAGGCGAGGCGGGAGTTGGATTTTTATGAGTCCATGGGGTTACGATGTCGATCAAGCTCTCACGATCAAAACGCCGCGGACCCGTACGCTGCGTTACGCGAGCCGATGGATTTTGCTGGGAAGGGAGATCCGATGGCTTGGGGGTCAGCGCGGTTTCGCAGGGAAGCGACAGACCCGCCCCCCAAGCATACGGGGGGTCACTCGGTTCATGTGAAAATTGAAGGGGCGACGAAGCGGCACGAACCCTCTGCCGCTGCAGCAACCAATGACGGTGTGGGAGGAGGTGTGTGGGCGAATGCCTTGGGTGAATGTGGCGGCGGTGTGGAAGGCTCCATGTGGGATGTACGGGAGAGCAGGGGAGAAGGAGGAGACGCGAAAATGGATCCGGCGACTAAGGAGGGGAGGGGAGAGAGCATGGGTACACCTGGCGCATCCAGTCGGCCCGATTTGGGTGGCCGCAAGATTGTGGAGCAGCTCATGCGAGAGCTTGCCCAGCGGGATCGCAAAATTGCTGCACTCAAGGCACGGGCAGGTTCCAAAGGACCTGTCAAACCCTGCACCCCTCCATCTAGGCCTCCTCCTCTAGCGTCTCTGTCAAGCGGCCCATCTGCAGGGGGCCTCGATCCAGGCATGGCGCCAGAAAGTCTAGCGACGGTCGACGTACCGGTCCGTCGAACGGGTGGGATGCCCACACCCAAGCTGCTGAAGGTGAGTATGTTTTAGTGTTATGCAATGGGTGGCATGGGACTCAGTGATAGTTGCAGCTCTCTCTCTCAACCCCAAGTTTCCCCAACCTCTTCCTGCTGGTCAGCGTGTTTGTGGCATTATGCGCAGTGAAAGCGCCATGGCCACAGTGGGATAGGCACTCCCAGTACGCCTTGCTTTAGGGAGGTGGCGCTGAGGGTACGATACTCTCACACTTTGCCCCACCTCTCCTAGCTCCCCTCTCTATCCCATCCCTCTCCCTCCTCTTCCAGAGCCCCTCCAAACGGTGCTGCTGGTCTCATGCGGGGGCATGCGGCTCAGAGATAGCAGCAGCCCTTGCTGTCAACCCCACGCGCCCAACCCCTTCTTTCCGCCGCTCCCCCCTCCCCTCTCTATCCCATCCCTCTCCCTCCTCTTCCAGAGCCCCTCCAAACACTGCTGCTGGTCTCATGCGGGGGGCGTGCGGCGCAGAGATAGCAGCAGCCCTCGCTGTCAACCCCACGCACCCAACCCCTTCTTTCCGCCGCTCCCCTCTCCCCTCTCTATCCCATCCCTCTCCCTCCTCTTCCAGAGCCCCTCCAAACGGTGTTGCTGGTCTCATGCGGGGGCATGCGGCGCAGAGATAGCAGCAGCCCTCGCTGTCAACCCCACGCGCCCAAACCCTTCTTTCCACCGCTCCCCCCTTCCCTCTCTATCCCATCCCTCTCCCTCCTCTTCCAGAGCTCCTCCAACGGTGCTGCTGGTCTCATGCGGGAGCATGCGGCGCAGAGATAGCAGCAGCCCTCGGTGTCAACCCCACGCGCCCAACCCCTTCTTTCCGCCACTCCCCCCTCCCCTCTCTATCCCATCCCTCTCCCTCCTCTTCCAGAGCCCCTCTAAACGGTGCTGCTGGTCGCGCGTGTGGCATGCGGCGCAGCGTGTAGCGGGCCGGGCTGCAGAGGGGGTTGTGACTCCTAGTAAGAGGAAAACATGAACAACAACGCTGGGCGTACGGTGCTCTCACACTCTGCCCCCCTCTCCCATATGATTTCACTCGGACGATTTCATCCCCTCTCTCCCCCCTCTCTCTCCCATCACTCCCTTACCTCAACCAGAGCTCCTGTTCATGGTGCTGTTGTTGGTGTGGGTGGCATGCGGTGCAGTGATAGCAACAGCCCTCTCTCTCAACCTCAGAATTCCACCCTTCATTCGGAGGCATAATTCGATTTTACTTTTCCAATCCACCTGTCCGTCATAGGTTCATTTCGTCATGGGGCGGGACCGGATGTGCCTATAATGGCCAGACGATGCCATAGACTTCTACCCAACGCTCGAACAGCGCCTTCAGGTTTTGTATCAAGTTATCAGCGAGACGCACATCATCAACATGACGCAGCTGCAAGAGGCTATGGAGGACAAAAACATCGTCGACGTCTTTAAACGCGCTTGGACGTCATGGAAGAACAATCGTGGCTTCCACCTCAAGCGCAGAGTGCTCGTAACTTTCGGCAAGAAGGTGGAAGGCCTGCGTGCCCGCGATCTTTGGATGGGCACCAAGAAGAAGAAGATGTGGAAAAAATACCAACCGAGTGAGTACTTACTGCTGTTGCTGTTTTACTTCCCCTATCGACATGTCTGCTCATGCACCCCTCGTGCATGCCCCACGATGATGAAGTACATACCATGAAGTGCGGTGAATGAGGCGGGTAGCACGCAACTACATACCATAGCTCCTTGGCCAAGCTTGTAGCGCATGTGCAAACACATTCGCATGACAGCAATACGTTGGTTCTTCTCCCACTCTCCCCTTCTCCCGCCCCCCCTTTAATCTCCCGCCCTCCCCTTCTCTCCCGCCCTACCCTTCTCTCCCGCCCCCCCCCTTTAATCTCCCGCCCTCCCCTTCTCTCCCGCCCTCCCCTTCTCTACCGCCCTCCCCTTCTCTCCCGCCCTACCCTTCTCTCTCGCCCCCCCTTTAATCTCCCGCCCTCCCCTTCTCTACCACCCTCCCCTTCTCTCCCGCCCTCACCTTCTCAACCGCCCTCCCCTTCTCTACCACCCTCCCCTTCTCTCCCGCCCTCACCTTCTCAACCGCCCTCCCCTTCTCTACCACCCTCCCCTTCTCTTTCGCCCTCCTCTTCTCTCCCGCCCTCCCCTTCTCTCCCGCCCTCCCCTTCTCTCCCGCCCTTCCTGAAATCTCCCGCCCTCCCCTTCTCTCCCTAAACCCCTTCTCTCCCGCCCTCCCCTTCTTTCCTGCCCTCCCGCCCTCCCTCCATTCATTCTATACCGCCCTCTTCTTCATCCATACCCTATGGACAGCCCCTAACCATGCCATGCATGATCACGCATGTCACATGCTGCCACGCATTGTCATGCGTGTAGGCAGGAAGGAATCAGCGGGTCAGCTCGTGGGGGAACAACAGAGAAGGGCTCCCGTTCGCCAACGGTCGATTTGTAGATGCGGTCCGGGAATCATTTTGGAATCTCTGTGTCGGGCGCCGGGTGTGCGTCAAAGCCTACCACATAGCCTGGTCAATCATGGTAGTAAGACATTATTGCTCAACTGTCAGTATGCTCTAGCTTGGCATGCTCTACTAGCCCGCCAGCATGGTATGTGGGGCTATTTGCGCAGCCCGTAAACTCTGCACGCGAATGTTCACTGAAGTCTCTGTTTCCCCTCCATCCCATACCTTGCTATGCTTTTTCAGATAGACCAGGGCTTGGCAGGGGTTAAGAAGACTGACTTGAACGTCTCCAACTCCCACGGAAAAACACTGAATGGATGACGGGTTTGCACCATAATGTGTGGTGGATCATCAAAGACCACTTTAGATGCCACACCCCCGTGTACAACACAGACGTGCAGGGCTTCAAATGGGGCGACCGTGGGCTGTATGTTCACGAGTCAGGATTTGAGGCGTTCCAGGGGACGGCCGAGCCTGATGAGGAGAGGAAGGACCTGAAGGAGGAAGAGCAGGAGGTGTACAATAGGGAGGACATGGAGACGGATGACGAGGAGAAGGAGGAGGAGGAGGAGGAGGAAGAGGAGGAGGAGGAGGAGGAGGAGGAGGAGGAGGAGGAGGAGGAGGAGGAGGAGGAGGAGGAGGAGGAGGAGGAGGAGGAGAAATAGTGGGGGCAGGAGCGGAGGCAGAGCAAAAGGCACAAGAGATGCAAAATCAGGGGATGCAAGAGGGATGAGGAAGAGGAGGAGGAGGAAGAGGAGGAGGAGGAGGATGAGAAACGGGGGGGGCAAGGGCTTAGGAAGGGCAGAAGGCAGAAGAGAGGGAAAATCAGGGGAGGCAGGAGGGAAGAGAAAGAGGAAGAGGAGAAGGAAGAGGAGGGGCAGGATGATGAGAAACCGAGGGGGCGTGAGCAGAGGAAGGGCAGAACGCACAAGAGAGGCAGAGGCAAGGGAGGCAGGAGGGAAGAGGAAGAGGAGGAAGAGGAGGAAGAGGAGGAAGATGATGAGGATGAGGATGAGAAGCAGGGGGGCCAGGGGCGGAGGAAGGGCAAAAGACACAAGAGTGGCAAAATATGGGGAGGCAAGAGGGCCAAGAGGTGGGGTGACAAGACAAGGGGGGCAGTAGATGAGGCATGAGTGGAGTTTACAAAGGGGGGCAGCAGGAGAGGCAGCACATACTTGCGAGGAGACATCAATACGGATGTAGAGGCATTGGTGGAGTCAGGATGGGGGGCAGCAAGAGAGGCAAAAGAGTGGAGTCAGCATGGGGGGCAGCAGGAGAGGCAAAAGAGTGGAGTCAGCATGGGAGGCAGCCCCACGGCAAAAGAGTGGAGTCAACATGGGGGGCAGGAGAGGCAAAAGAGTGGAGTCAACATGGGGGGCAGGAGAGGCAAAAGAGTGGAGTCAGCATGGGGGGCAGTAGGAGAGGCAAAAGAGTGGAGTCAGCATGGGGGGCAGCAGGAGATGCAATGTGAGGAGTGTGCAAGGGGGGGCAAAACGCGAGGCAACTGGAGGAGAAAGCAAGGGGGTGCAGCAGAACAGGCATGAGTGGAGAGAGCTAGGGGGACAGCAGAAAAGGCACGAGCGGATAGAGAAAAAGGGGCAGCATTAAAGACGGTAGTGGCACAAGGGGGGCAGCAGGTTAGGCATGGATGGAGAGGACAAAGCAAGGAGCAGTGAAGGCATGACTGGAGAGCGCCAGGGGCGGAGCAGCTGACGCATGAGAGGGTAGAACATGCGAGGAAGCAGTGGACGCAGGGGCACGCTCGGCCTAGAGCACGAGAGTTGGGGTGGAGTGGGAGACATACTGTACGGGAGCATGAGAAGCAGGTTGTAGGATGATGCATATCAACCTACCGAGCGGTATGTTTGACTAGTCGGGGTGGGATTAGGATGCTTTTTTATGCGCATGTTCAGGTGTGAAAAATATGCTTTTACCTAAGCTTCTGTTATGTTTATTTTGAATGCAAGGATAAGGAAACTAAGCATATTCTTAAACATGTAACGTCTTGCAAGTCTCTAATCTAAGCTTATTTTAATGAAACTCAAAGTCCATAAAGAGTACATTGCAATGATATCCGATCTCCGAAATTGCTCTGCAGAAACTCGAACCAAAATTCTGCCGAAGGTTTTCACCTGGTAGGTTTGAACAGAGAAGCATTGCAGAAGCATTTAAAAAACGTTCGACAAAGCATTTGGAAAGCGCTCTATACTTTCTCAAAAAAGCGTTCGAAACACTACGTTTATAAATCATTTGACAAAGCTCCAAAGCAACTCTTTTCATCAGCTTTCCGGACGCTGGATTTTTGTGATGAACATGTCACCGCACTTGAAATAGGCAAGCAAGAAAGGCGACACCTCCATGCTCCGCATGTGGAGGTGCATGGTGCAGTGCTGCCCCCCTACCTCAACCAATGGAAAGTTTACGAGCCGCGCGCGCTTGAGCATTCACCTCGGAATCAATTACAAATAAAGCCAGGATCATCCTTGACCTGCTCAGCAGCAAAGTAATGCATGCACGCAATGTCATCTTCTACGAGCGACTCAACCTTGCTCAGTTACGCACGGACAAGCAAGCAGGCGCAAACCAGGTTTACGCGAACGACGGGCAAAACTACGCTACCCCTGAAGATGAAGTCGTTGCGGCTATCCTAGACCGGGACAACAGCAGCGAGTTCCCGGACATCGATCGCTGCAGCAACGACAACGACGACAGCGACAAGTCGCCCCCGGGACCTATGGGGAGAAGCAGTAGGGACCCCTCGCCACCATCTTTGCCTGAATCTGAATGCGATGATGACGTGCAGGAGGTCGTCCCGCAACATCGCTGCGACAGCACCATCTTCGGGCTGCAGCTGCTAGGACTTCATACAGCTACCTCTACGGCTCCGCGTGTCATCGAGCCAAAAAATCCGCGACAAGCACTGACCGGAGTGGCGCGCAGCTACGGATGCAAAAAATAAAGCGCTAGAATCCCGCGACACTTGGGTGTTCGTCGACCAAGCAGCGATTAGAGGAGGGTGGGTTCTCTCGACCAAATGGGCCTTCTGTATGAAGATTGCACTGGGCAGGACTATCAATCGCTTTAAACGCACTGGGTCTTGCGCTGCTACGACCAGAGGCACGGCATAGACTTCGACCAAACCTTTTCTCCCGTCAACCGCCATACCTCCATGCGAATTCTACTCACAATTGTCGCAGCAATGCACCTACCACTCCGGCAAATCGATGTGAAGAACGCTTTTCTGTATGCGCTAGTGGATGCTGTGATTTTTGTGGCAGCCGCACACTTACGACGAGAGAGATCCGCGCATGTGTCAGCTAAAGAAACCCTTTCACAGGATTAAGCAAGTGCCGAGGCTTTGGCAGCATCACCTGCATAAATTCCTACTCGAAATAAGATTTATGCAGCTACCGCACGACCCAGTATGCATCGCTCGCACTTCTGCGGTGATTAGATCCTGCTCACAATGTACGTGGATAATTTGCTCTACACAGGGACGGCACATTTGTGGACCAGTTTGAGAAGAATTTGGCGATGCGAGTCGACATCACCACGAATCACGACGTAAATCAGTTCCTGGGCCTTAATATCTCTTAAACCCTTGAAGCCATTCACCTCTCAGCTGCTAAGTACGCGGAAACACTTGAGAAGTGGCTCAACATCTTCTCCGGACCACTCTCAACTCCCTACCGCACGCATGGATTACAAAGCCCTATCCCCCATAGAACTTCACACATGCCAGTAGCAAATGGGATGCCTGCTCTTTCCATCAGTGACCTACAGGCCAGATCTCTCCTACATCGCAAGCCAGCTGGCTCAGTACTCTCGCAAACCAACGGCTGGCTAGATCTTCAACACGCTCTTTAATTTTTCATCTCCATGCCCAATATTGGCCTCTGCTTCTCCAAAGTCACAACTCCCTCATTCAACCTCGTCGGCTACGTGGATGCCGATCATGCCGCTGATCCGACTATAGACGATCGAGGACCGGGTTCTTGTTCCGACTCGAGCTGACTGGTCCCATCTCATGGATCTTGCAAAAGCAAGAATTGGTTGCCTTGTCATCGGTGGAAGCAAAATTTATTGCCACGATAGCATCAGTTCGCGAAGGGCTGTATCTACAGGAGCTCTTGCGGGAGGTAACATTCCAACTTCGCCGACCTTTCGCTTGCACTGCGACAACCAGAGCGCGTTTAAAATCGTGAACAATCCAGAATTTGTCAACCGCACCGAGCACATCGCGCTGCGGTATTTCTTTGTTAAGGACGAATTTGACAAGGTCAATATTGATCTATCCTATTGCCCACCAAGTTACATGGCAACCGACTTCATTGCAAAGCGAGTGCCTCGTCGGAAGTGTCAGCAATGTTTCGATTTCAACGGAATGGTAAAGCGAGTCAATACTTGCTACGATCAGGAATAAAGGGGAGTGTTGCTAATAGTGAAATAAGAAACACTGAGCATTCCTATCAGTAGCAAGCAAAGAGTACAAAAGCGAGTATCAATGTGAAAGGTCAGAACGACGCCAAACATCGCGTAGGGTTTGAAGTATCTGGACCGTCTGCGCAGAAGCATTTGGCAGTTGCAACAAGAACGATTTGGCGGGAACAGGTTTGTAACTAGTTTCCTGTGTCGCACGGTTGTGTTTCACTCTAATAAGAAAATGTACCCCTTAGAGTAAATGGCTAGCTAGGATGTTTCATTTTCCCTTTGTATTAGTATATAAACACATGCCCGCCCTTATTATAATCACTTCAATTGTTTAATATTTACTCTGATCTGAGGTCATTACTTCCGCTGCAATTCACATTGTGCGAACATTCCTGAGGTGATCATACGTACGATCCCCCTTTTTTATATCGCAATAGCTTCAGATGATGAGGCAACACTACTTGCAGAGAAGCAATTCAGGAAGAAGGCCAGGGCAAAGGTAGTGAGCGATAGTGAGGATGATGATGATGATGATGATGATAATGATGGGGTAGATGTGAGTGGCACCGTAACCTTATTGAGTGATTTGGAATCTGACTAGGTAGGCTTTATTGTTGGCATTAATGCTTGTAAAGAAGTTCTAGGATATTGGACTTAGAGAGAAATGCAACTTAAACCCTAAACACAAAACATGCACTCGAATTTCAAATATCTAATTTGTCGACATAACCGGGAATCGTAGTGGATAGTATAAGTCAAGCCAAGTTGTAAGAGAGACAACGAAGCTTGTAATAACCTTGTTAAAATAGTTGAAAGAGAGCAAGATGATTTTAAGATCTCAAGAGTAAGCTAGCGTAATGGTTCGACTAGTAGGAAACAAGGTAAAAATAGGAATGCCGAGAAAGTTGTGTATCCTCTCTAGTATGTGCCTCACTGTAGACTAACATGAATATTTGTTATTTGACACACCCCCATAGGCTAATTCAGGGACAGCAAGAGAGAGCTAGAAACACAAATGGTCTCAAGACTAGTCAAGAGCAAGCAACAAAACAAGGCTCAGGGTGGCGCTCAAAGTCACCACGCACTCTGAGCACAAACAAGAGGCCACAAAGCCACTTTAAGAGTTCACATTGATATATAGAAAAGCAAGACAAACACAGCAAACAGCAAAACTACAGAAACCCAGGGCATACCTCAACAGGCCCTAGCTGCACACAGAATCTGTAGCGGTCACCAGGCGCCAAGGCCTTGGTGAAGGCGACGGCAGTGTTGGCCTCTAATGCCACAAAGTCCAAGCTTGCCTGGCCGTGTCGCTGCAACTCTCGCAGGAGAAAGTACCTCATGTCAATGTGCTTCACTCTGCTCTCCAATTGAGGCTCTCGACACAAGAGGATCATGGCTTTGTTGTCAACGCACAAGGTCGGTGCAAAGCGAGGCCGCTCACTAAGGTCGGCAAGCAAGAAGGTCAACCAGCGAAGCTCATGTGCCGCCATGGTACCAGCGTAGATCTCTGCCTCTGCACTAGACGAAGCCAGAGACGACGACTGTGTAAACCCCCACAACACAGCACCAACACGCAGGCTGAAGCTGTAACCCTGAGTCAAACGCTGAGTCTCCATGTTGTCAGCGTAGGAAGAGTCGCAGTGACCGGTCCACTCAACCGGCTGAGTCCCTCCAAGCCTAAGCCTCATGCCTGATGTGGTCGCCAGGTACTTCGCCACCCTCACTGCGGCTGTTCACTCAACAGGACAGTGTCTACCAGTCGCAACAAAGCGAGAGAGGACGCTGAGGGGAAAGGCGAGGTCCGGCCGAGTACAAGTCATCAGTTACATGAGGCAACCCACAAGCTGTGCTTAGGGACCAGAAGACTCAAAGGGCTCGTCGGAAAAGGGGCTAGTGAGTCTGTGGTCAACAGCAAGAAGAGTGGGCTGGGTGGTGGAGAACTAAAACTCAAACTGCCGAAGGACGTGCTAAAATATGTATGACTGCGTCAGTGTGATGGTGCGAGCGGCTCTGTCCCTGGTGATCTGCAGGCTAAGGTAGCACTACAGTTCACCGAGGTCAGTGTACGTGTGTCTCTTCTGCAGTTCAGACTTCACCTCAGCCAGAGCTGGCCTGTCTGCTGTAGCAAAGACCAATTCGTTGACGTGGAGTATAATGAAAGGAGTGGAACCAGCGCGAACAAACAGCGATTGGTCAGTAGAAGAAGGAAGAAACCCAAGGTCACGAAGCGTGATGCGCAGATGCGCAGCGTAGCGGGCCGCAAACGGCCACAGAAAATGGGGGGCAGCCGCATGGATCATGGAGGTACGAGCGACCTCCATGACTAAGCCAATGCAGCGCTCAGCAACTCCATTCTGCTGCGGAGAGGCCGGAGGCGTGAACGTATGGCGAATGCCCTTCCTACAACAAAACTCCCGCAAGAGGTCGGAGGAAAACTCACCACCTCTGTCAGAGTGCAGACGAAGGACGAGAAGGTCCATCTCAAACCGCTCGCAGATCTGGAGACAAACAGCGTGGATCCAAGGGGTAAAAACATCAGGGACCTCCCCCTTGCGGGGCAAGGGGAAGACCGTGGTGTAACGCGTGTTTTCATCGACAACCAGCAGGAAGTACCGCTCGTGGCCCTGTCCACGGACGCGGGCTGGGCCCCACACGTCCAGGTGGAGAGTCTGCAGGGGAGCAGTCGTCGGGGGGAACGAGGAGGAGTGAGGAGCGGGGCGCTGCCGCTCCTCAATACAGGGAACGCAAGGAGGGGCAGGCGAGGGTGGGAGGGGAGGCAGAGACCTGGGAAGACCAGAGAACAGGAGACGGGAGTGCATGCCACGGAGGCGTGCCACGGAGGGGTGACCAAGGCGGTGGTGCTAAAGGAGCGTCTAGTGCGACAGGGCGCGACACAAGCAGGGGGGCGCAAGCTGACCTGACGCAGACGCAGACGCAGCTACCTAAGGAGGTGCAGTAGTCAGTGTGTAGAGACTCAACCCAGACCGACGGGTGAACGTGGCTAGGTGCTTGCCAATCCATGAGCACGTACAGATCGCCACAGGCGGCCCTTCAAGAGTGAAGGTATCAACCCACTCATCCTGAAGGACCGCGTTGCTCACCAAGTTCATAGAGAACGAGGAGAGGTGGAGACCTAGCAGTGAGCTAGACGGAACCGCCGGACACGGCAGAATAGTGGACGAACGTGCAAGGACTGGGCCCTGGGAGGGGTCAGCCAGAGAGACATCAATGGGTGTTGAGAGCGGTGTGATTGTGGTATTGTCGCGAAAGAAACATCGTGGAGCACCTTAGCCAAGCGTGAAGGTGTGCAAGGCCACAGCACGCGCAGTACCAGAGAGAGCACTCACCAGTACCTAAGAGAGCAGACTCACCAGTACCTGAGAGAGCAGACTCACTAGCACCTAGAGCAGCAGCCTCTATACCTGGGTCGGGCGGCACACACAGATAACAGTCACCCTCAGCACGTCTCTAAGACGCCGAGCGCTGAGCAAACCACTCACGAAGCTGCTCGGGCATAAGGGTCTTATGTGGACGCCGCTGCAGCTGCACCGGGCCACCTCCAGAAACTCCGAACTGACTATCTGCACCGCAACTGCCACTACGGCCACTACGCTGAGACGCTCAATGCGAGCAAACCACTCACGATGCTATTGGGGTGTAAGGGTCTCACGCGGACGCCGCTGCAGCTGCATCTAGCCACCGCCAGAAGCTCCCCACCGAACAGCTCCACAACGGCTGCTACGATGGCCGCCACCACTCCCACTGCTGCCGCCACCATCGCCACCACTCCCACCGCTGCCGTGAAGAGAATTCATGCAACCCGCAGGGCAGCACGTAGGGAAGGAATGGCGGCGAGGAGGCACTAGGGTAGGTGTCGCGTTATTAACACTTAGCTGGCAACTAAGTGTGAATATCACAGCAGCCAAGGTGAGGGTATACTATAGTTTACCGCTTTTGTACTCTAATTTCATTTGTGTGCCTGGAGTGTATTGTACTGTACTGCAGAGCCGAGTAGCTGGGAAATTTGAGGTGGTTAGTGGGAGGCGAATTCAAGGAGGTTGGTGGAGACGAATTTAATTCCAGCCTGTGAATTCAATTTCGAAGTCACCAGGCTGGAAGGCGGATTCAATGCCAGCCTGTGAATTGAATTCGAAGTCACCAGGCTGGAAGGCAGTGCATGCCTAGTGGGCCCAGTGGGAATACAGCTAGCACCTTGGAGACATCGCGAGCAGCCCGGCTGACTCGCTTGGTGCACAGGAGCTTGCTTGTGGAGGAAGAAACCTAGGCAGGGGGTGGGAATAGATGTAGGCAGGAGTAGCACTCGGGCTTCTTGCTTTTTGCTTGTATGTTTTTCATTTACTGCAATTTGTTTTCCTAATCCAGAGGGAACTAGCAGTAGGAGAAGCTATAAGCAATTTGACGGAGCCCCTGTGGGGGAGTGTTACGCTTGCTACAATGGGAAGCCTGAGGTACCAGGAGGAGTGCAGGACAGAGTGATTATATACACCAGGAGGAAGAAGGGATGAACCTGATCAGCAGTACGGGTGGCAAGGAAGGAAGGAGAGAAGGAGAAGTCAGCAGGATACACAGGGGAGAAAGGGAATGAGGGTGGACAGAGGAAGATTCACGACATAGGTCGGGGCGGTGCACGGTCAGGGAAGGGTGGCGCGCGGCAAGATTAGGGCTGCGCGTTGCTAGATTAGGGCGGCACGCGGCCAGAGGAGGGCGGCATGCGGCCAGAGCAGGGCGGCGTGCGGCCAAAGCTGGGCTGAGCACGGCCATAGTAGGGCGGCGCGTAGCCAGAGTAGGACGACGCGCGTCCAGAGCAGGGTGGCGCGCGGCCAGAGCAGGGTGGGGCGCGGCTAGAGCAGGGGTTCCAATGTGTCACGATGCGTCGTTAACAACGATAGACCGGTATGTTCAATATATCAACAATCTGTTTAGGGTTGAACGCGCGAAATTAGAGCATTTTGCGAGTTAATGAACAAAACAATCAAAGTATGGCTAAATTTTTGCGAGTGGGTGCAATACGAAGGCTTAGAGCTCCTGTGAGGATCTAGGATCGAGCTAAGAAAAGAGAATGAGAATTGAGTCGAATTGAATGATCACCTGGGTACAACACGAGGCTATATATAGGCTCGACACAAGGCCCCGTAACCAGGTGTTACGCGAAGGTTCCGTGGGCCGCGAAGCGTCCCGAACAGATACTTACCGAATTCAGTTAAAGGCAATTCGGTGGCAACCGAAAAGGCCAGAATTTGGTGCACGCAACCTAGCTCGGTGCTAGAACTATAATAAAATATAGGAAAGCACATAGCATAGGAAATCAAGCAATTCATGCATGCATATGATTATCCTATGCTAGAAATAGCATGATAAAGTAAAGGCAAGCAAGCATAGCTGGCATAAGCTGTCGTACTCTCACACGTCCCCCCCTCAAAGGTAGGTGGCGTGAGATACACCCTGCTTGACAATATAGTCCTTGAGAGCACGGCGTGCGTTGCCCATATCAGCTTCTGCAACCCAACTGTCCTCGGTAGGGTCGTATCCCGTCCAACGTATCAGGAACTCGAGGGTCTTGCCGCCGCAGCGCTGATAAGAGAGAACGCGCTCAATCTCGTACTCGGGTTTGTTCTGCACAAGAACAGGTGGAGGTGGCGGTAGCTACCGTCCCAGGAATTGTTGGTTGGGGTCCTTGTAGGGTTTCAGTAGCTGCACATGGAAAGCATTGTGAAGCTTCCAAGTAGTAGTTAAGCGCAAGCAGAATGTAATTGGTGTCACCCGTGCCTCAACAAGAAAAGGACCACAGAAGCGAGGCTGGAGTTTGGATGGGAGGTGAGACAGGTTCAAGTTGCGTGTGTCAAGAAGCACCTGATCTCCGACTGCTACCGAGTGATCTTGTCGCTGACGATTGGCATACTACTTCTAGGAGTTCTTCATTGTGGTGAGTCGTCGCTGAGTCTTTTCCCATAGCTGCTGCATGGTGGTGATGAAGTCATGTGCGGCTTGGACGTGTGCCGGTGTGGTTGGCTGTTGTGGTGTGAGTGGTTCCCGTCCGTAACACAGGAAGAACGGAGTTTTCCTTGTGGCCGCATGTGAGGCGTTGTTGTAAGCGAACACTAGGGTCGGTAACTGTGTGTCCCAGTGATTGACATTGTCCTTGCAAGCTGTGCGTACTAACTGTTCAACCACTTGATTGAGTCGCTCTTTCTGTCCGTCAGTTTGGGGGTGGTATGCTGAAGACATTGCAAGCTTTGTCCCCAATAGTCCCATGAGCTCCTTCCAGAACTTTCTCGTGAATCTTGGGTCTCTGTCTAAGATGAGTGTAGCGGGGATGCCGTGGATGGTGATGATGCGGTCGAAGAAGAGGCGAGCAGTTGCTTCAGCTGTAGCTGTGGCGTTGGTCAGTATGAAGTGACCCATTTTGGAGAACTTATCGATTACTACGAGGATGGAATCGTGCCCCCATGAGGTCAAAGGAAGTCCTGTGATGAAGTCGAGGCTAACGACCTGCAATGGGTGCTCCGGTACGGGTTGAGGCTGAAGTAACCCTGCTTTCTTCTGCTTGCTACTCTTCATCCGCTGGCACGTGTCGCAAGAGGTGACAAACTGCTGCACGTCTCCTGCCATCATGGGCCAGTAGTAATACTTCGCTATCACTGCAAACGTCTTGATGCTCCCAAAATGTCCCGCATATGGTACGTCGTGAAACTCCTCCAATAGGATCTGCCGTAGCGGGGCATAATTCGGTACCCAAATATTTCGTGATCCCTTTCTTACAGCTTAGTCCTTCTTCCACTGCAACAACTTTTTACTGAGGTAGGCGATGGCTTGCAAACTGCGTTCGTGATGCTGCATCAGTACTGCTCTGACTGCTTGGTCACTAGCGTGTGCTTCCACCACGTAGTCCTTGTCTGGATCCAGCAAGATGAGTACTGGCGCTGTAGCCAGTGCGATCTGTAGCTGCTCCTTGGCTTGCTGATGAGGGGTATCCCATTTCTAGGGCGTATCCTTTTTCAGTAGGTCGGTCAATGGCGCTGCTAACATAGCGTACTGCGGCACAAACCTGTTGTAGTAGTTGGCGAAACCTAGGAACTGCTGCAACTCCTTCACGTTCTCCGGTACTTTCCACTTCTTGATGGCTTCGATCTTCCGTGGGTCCAAGTGTACACCGTCGGCACTCACCATGTGCCCGAGAAACTGCACCTTCTTCACGGCAAAGTCGCTCTTCGACAACTTCACGTAGAACTTGTTTTTCCGCAGGATCTCGAACACCTTGCGCAAATGCTCCACGTGCTCCTTCATGTTCTTTTAGTAGATGAGAATGTCGTCCAGGCACACCACGACGCACTCAACCTGCAGGGGTCGTAAGATGTGATTCATCTCCGCTTGAAACGTTGCTGGTGCGTTGCAGAGTCCGAAAGGCATCACCAAGTATTCGTAGGAGCCGTATCTGGTACGGAACGCCGTCTTGTGGATCGAGTTGTCCGCCATCTTGATTTGCCAGTAACCCGACCGTAGGTCCAACTTCGAAAAGAAAGTTGCACCACACAGTTGATCGAGTAGGTCGTCTATGCGCGGTATGGGATATTTGTTTTTTACTCTCTGTTTGTTCAGTGCGCGGTAGTCGATGCACATCCGTAAACTACCGTCTGGTTTTGGAGTGAAGAGGACTGGTGCACCGTAGGAAGAGATGGATGGGCGGATGAGTTATCTGTGCAGTAGATACTCTACCTGTTTCTTCATATCTGTCAGTTCGGTCGGACTCAGTCGGTATGGTGCACGTGAGACGTGTTTCGCACCTGGTTCCTCCACGATCTCGTGCTCGTGGGTGCGTGCTGGAGGTACTCCTGCAGGTAGGTCGTCGGGCATTATATCTTTGTACTGCTCAAAGACCTCTTTCACTGCTGCAGGTAGCTCTGAACTCGGCTTCTCCTTCTCTGCTGCTGCCATAACCAGTGCTAAGTAACCCGTGTTACTCTCGTTCACCGTCCGTTCGAACCGTGCCAGTGTCGTTTCAGGTACGTCCCCTGTATCCGTCCAGCTTTGCAGTGCTATCCGCTTCTCGTTGTTGTAGATGCACACCTTGCTGTTGACTCTATCGATCTCGGGGTTGAACTGCTTCAAGAAATCTCGCCCCAAGATAAAATCTAAGCAAAAGCAGACATATATATATATATATATATGTATATATATATGGAAGGGTACAAGCAAGATCAAGTGGTGAGCAAGTGAGGCAAGACAGGCACAGGACCCAGCTCAGTGCAGAAGCGCAGATGATCACAACGCGGAAGTGCCTTGGTAAAAACATCAGCAGTGTTGGCCTCAGAGGCCACGTACGCAAGTCGCAACTGACCACGCTGCTGCAACTCACGAGCAAGAAAGTAGCGGAGAGCAATGTGCTTCGTTCTGTGCTCCAGGCGCTGCTCCCGACACAAGGCCAGCATGGCCATGTTGTCTACGTACAGCACTCGAGGAGAACGAGGCGGCTCTCCGAGGTCAGTCAGCAGGTAGGTGAGCCAGCGAAGCTCCTGAGCAGCCATGGCCCCGGCCTAGATCTCAGCCTCACAACTGGACCGAGAACAGAAGACGAGCGAGTAGCCCGCCACGAAACAGAACCGGAACCAAGACTAAAGGTGTCACCCTGTGACGACCGCTGCGTAGCCTGGTCGTCTGCCTAAAAAGCGTCCGCGTGCCCAGTGAGGACCACTGGACTCCGCCCTCCAAGCACTAGCCCCATGCCCGACGTACTGCACAAGTAGCGCAACACCCTCTTCGCTGCAGCCATGTGCTCTGGTTTGTGTCTCGCAGGAGCAACATAGCGTGCAAGAATGCTAAGAGGGTATGCAAGGTCAGGTCGTGTGCAAGTCATCAGGTACATGAGGCAGCCAACAAGCTCTGGGTACGGGCCACTCGACTCTACGGACTCATCCGAAGGCAGAGCTGAGAGCCAGTTGCGAGTAGACAGAGGAGTGGCCTAAGGCGAGGAGTACGTGAAGCCGAAGCGCTGAAGGACCTGCTGCACCATGTGTGACTGAGTCAAGATAATGGTGTGGCATGCTCTGTCCCGGGTGATCTGCAAGCCAAGGTAGCTGCACAGTTCACCCAGGTCTGTGCACGTCTGTCTCTTCTGCAGCTCGACTTCACATGGGCGAGTCCAGCAGTGTCAGCTGTGGCAAAGACCAAGTTGTCGATGTACACGAGGATGTAGAACGGCGGCAGAGAGGTGTCGGTGCGCAGAAACAACGACGGGTCAGCAGTAGAGGGAGCAAACCCAAGAGCCGCAAGCGTAGTCCTCAATGTGTCGTGCCACTCGCACGGTGCCTGGCGGAGACCGTAGACTGGCCGTCGGAGGCTCCTTTGGGTGCCAGGAGGGAAAGTCCCAGTGAAGCCAGGTGGATGGCGCAGCCAGATCTCCTCGTGCAGGCTTCCCTGCAGGAAAGCAGTGCTGAAGTCAAGGGAGAGAAGCTCGTAGTCACGCTGAGCGGCTATGTGTAGCAGCACCCGAAGAGTGGTCATCTTCGGGGTGGGAGAGAAGGTCTGAAAGTAGTCAACTCCCTGCCGCTGACTGAAGCCATGAGCCACGTACCGCGCCTGGAAGACAGGTGGAGAGCCCGGCGGCCGCTTCACGTAGAAGATCCACATGCCACTAACGATGTTCGCCCCAGGAGGAGGAACGGCGTCAATGTAGGTGCCTATGGACTTCCAGAAAGCCATCTCTGCATCCATAGCTGCCTGCCACTGAGAGGAATAGGGACCCTCTACGGCCTCCGCGTAAGAGCGCGGAGTCGGGATGTCTAGTGCATCCGGGTCTCCCTCAGGGGTAAGCAGTACAGACGCGAGATGAGGTGAAGCAGCAGCCAGACACTGGAACTCCTCCTGCCTGTCCTCAAGGACGTCCGTGCCAAGAGCACACTCACCCCCGACGGACAGAGGACAGACAGACGCAGACTCAACAAGACTAGCAGCGTAGTCTAGACGACAGCGAACAGCAAAGTCAACGAGCTCAGCAACAAGAGCAGACAGTAGCAAGGAGACGCGTGACGGTAGGACTGGCAGCACAAAGACAGTCTGACCCCGGGTCGGCAAGCGCAGGAAGAGAGGACTCAGGAGGAGAAGGCAGAGGGAGACGGAGAGGAGCAGTGGACGGACGCAGAGACATCCGGTGCGTTCCAGGGACAGGAGGAGGACAGTGACGCGAACCGCGACCACCAGCGCAAGCAGCACGAACGGGTGACGCGGGACGAGACGCAAGCTCACGACGCTCAGCAAGACCTCCAGTGGGACCAGTGTAGGGAGTAGGAGCAGGCAGTGGGGAGGCTGGCGGTAACTGTGACTGTTATTGGACAGGCGGTGGACACTCTAAGGGAGGAGGAAGACCAAGAACCTGCTAAAGGAGTGGAACCAAGTATGGTCGAGGCCGCACGGCGACTCCAGACACAGCAAGGACAGCACCAGCACCCCCAGTGGCAGCACAAGCGCCAACAACACCTCCAGCTCCAGTACCTCCAGCAGCACCAGCAGCACCCGCTGCAGGACCGCCTCGAGGACTGACAGCAGTAGCCTCAGTGCAATCACCCACAGCAGCTCCAACTCCAGTTGCACTCGCAGGCCCAGCAGCTCAAGCATTCCCAGGGCTAGCACCTCCGAGACCGGCTGCACCAGAACCCTCAGTAGCCAAAGAAGCACCAGATCCAGTAATACGCCTCCAGCGCCGAGCAAACCACTCTCGCAGCTCCTGTGGAGAGAGCGGCTCCCGCCGAGACGAAGCATGCCGAGAACCTCCAGGCCCAGCACCGTCAGACGCCACACAGGCAGGTCCAACGGCCGCTGGCTCCGCACCACCAGGCTCAGTAGCTCGAGACACTACACCTCCAGGCTCAGCACCCCCAGTCGTAGCACCCCCAGTCTCAGCACCCCCAGTCGCAGTACCCCCAGGTCCAGCACCCCCAGTCGTAGCACCCCCAGGCTCTGCACCCCCAGTCGCAGCACCCTGAGACCTAGCACCCCGAGGCTCAGCACCCACGCGCGCAGCACCTCCAGAGTCAGCACCCCCAGGCTCAGCACCCGCAGCACGACCAGAGTCACTAGCAACCTCGATCGGCTCAACTGCGTCTAACTGGGACAAACCTGAAGGGGCAGGACCCTGAGGGGGGAGGGAGTCTATCGGGGGGGGACCTGGCACAAGGAAGTGAGGAGGCGGGGGGAGGGAAGGAGTGTGGTAGGGGAAGAGGCGGTAGTAGGGGACTGAATCGTCAAACGTGATGTCCTGGGAAGATAGAACACAACGAGAGGTGGGGTGGTAGAACTGCCACCCAGGGGCGTCAGGGGGAAAGCCAAGGAAGACACAGGGAGCAGCACGAGGGGACAGCTTGTCCGCAGACAAGTCTCGGTCAAACGCCCGAGATCCCCAGACACGAAACGCAGACGCATCGCCGACCTTCCCCGTCCACAGTAAGGCTGAGGAGGTCTGCGGCCTGGAGACCCTGGGGTGAAGGTTGATCTGATACGCTGCGTACCGAACCGCAAACGGCCACAGAAAATGGGGGGCAGCCGCATGCATCATGGACGTACGAGCGACGTCCATGACCATGCCAATGCGGTGTTCAGCAATCCCATTTTACTGTGGACAGTCCGGTAGCGTAAAGGTCTGGCGGATGCCTCGCGCACGACAGTAGGCTCCCGGAAGGCCAGAGGAGAACTCTCCGCCTCGGTCAGAGTGCAGACGCAGAACAGGAAAGTCCGAGCCGAAGCTCCTCCTGAGGTGAAGACGAGCTGCGCGGGTCTAGTAGATCAACACCTCAGCGACATCACCCTTGCTGCGCAAGGGAAAGACTGAGGTGTAACGCGAGTAGTCGTCAACCACGAGCAGGAAGTAGAGCTCGTGACCCTGTCCACGGACGCGGGCTGGGCCCCACACGTCCATGTGAAGCGTCTGCAGCGGGGCCTCTGTCGGGGGAAACTGAGAGGAGTGAGGGGCAGCCCGGAGCCGCCCCTCGACATAAGGGACACAGGAAGGACCAGGCCCCGGAGGAAGGGGAGGGAGGGACCGGGGAAGACCACAGACAAGGACACGGGAAGCCATGCCTCGGAGACGAGGCGGGGTGGGGTGACCAAGACGGTGGTGCCACAGGAGAGTCTCGTGAGACAGGAGGCGACACGAGCAGGGGGCAGACTCACGACCAGACCTAGACGCTGCAGCAAACACCTGACCCGACGCAGCTACCTGACCAGACGCAGTTACTAGAGGAGACGTAGTGGTCAGTGTATACAGGCTCGACCCTGGCCGACGTGTAAACGTGGCTAGGTGTCGGCCTGTCCGAGCATCCGTATAGTGGGTCACCCGCTGACTCGCAGGAGTGAACCGGTGAACCCCCGTATCCTGCAGGTCAGCACCACTCACCAAGTTTGTAGAGAACAGGGGGAGGTAAAGACCAGACAAGGTGCCAGAGGGGGCAGCCGGACACGGGAGGACAGTGGAGAAGTGAGAGAGGAGAGGACCCCTTGAGGGGTCTGCCAGGGAGACTGCAACTGGTCGACCAAGTGGCGTGAGTGTGGTGCGGTCTTGAAAGAAGGAGCGAGAAGCCCCTGAGTCAAGTGTGAAGGTGAGTTAGGCCGAAGGCGACGTGGTATCTGAGAGCGCAGACTCACCTGCACCTGAGGGCGCGGACGCACTGGCACCTAGAGCAGCAGCCTCACCAGCACCTAGAGCAGCAGTACCAATGTTCGGGTCGGGCGGGAAACACCAGTAACAGTCACCCTCATCACTAATAGTCACAGCATACATGGCAGCAAGGATAGCATCAAAGTCAAGATCAAAGATAGCTACGCCTGCCCTAGACAGCTCTCCCCAGCGGGGGATCTCACTAGCCTCTGAGAACTGCTGACGCCAAGCGTCCGTCAGGCGGCCAAAGCAGCGCTGGGTGGGGTGAGCACCCCCACACTGCTCACCCGCGCGGTCACTGGAGCGAAGGACGTAGGTGTACGGGCCAAAACCCCCACCACGCTGACGCTGTGTGTACCACTCACGGAGCTGCTGAGGAGGGGGGATGTCCCGAGAACGCTGCTGCTGCTGCTGCTGCTGCTGCTGCTGCTGGCGCTGACCACCCCCGGAGCTGCTCGGCTGCAAAGCACCACCCCGACCAGCTCCACCTACTCCACCACCGCCGCCTCCACCTCCGCCACCACCGCCGCCTCCGCCCCCACCGCTACCGCCACCGCCGCCTCTGCCTTCGCCGCTGCCACCACCACCTTCACCCCCGCCACCACTCCCACCGCCACCCCCACTCCCTCCGCCGCCTCCACCGCCACCTCCACCACCCCCGCTAGCTCCACCCGCGCCCTTGCCCCCCCTGCCCTTGCCAGAGCGGCGTCTCCCGCTAGGGGCAGACGCCGCACCGACCGACTCAAGACCAACAAGGTCGGCCGCAGCAGTAGAGGCGACAGAGGGCAACAGAGGGGAAGGGGAACACGCCTCAAAGATGGGGGTGCGAGGGTCACCACGAGAGGCTCCTGCAGCGACTATGCTCTTCTCCGCTGCTAGGAGGGCCTTCTCTAGGAGGTCAACAGTGAGAGTGGTGGGAGAGACTGAGAGGAAGTGGTCCCTGACTACGTGAAGGGAGTCAGGGAGGCGGGTGACTATATAATAGAGAGTGATGTACATGGGGGGGGGGGGGAGTTCTTGGCGCAGATTTCAGCAGGAAGCGCGGCGCGGTAGCGAGTGTCACTAGTGCGGAGGTGCGTAATGAGGTCAGCGATTGTGGGAAAGTCAGCAAGGTCAAGAAAGAGGTACGGTAGCATGAGGCGGCTCAGTGCAGCAGTGGCAGAGGAAGAGTAGCAGCAGTGGCTTGCGTCTGGAGGAAATTGAGTGGTTTGCAGTGGAGGACGTTCAGCTGCACCTTGATGAACTCCACCGGTCAGAGCTGACCAGTGACCACAGTGGCGATGGTGAGCAGCAAGTTTCTGGTCCTGCTGGAGAGGAGGGGTTGGAGGATGAGTCGGCACGTGTGGACTCACCATCTCAGCCCGAGCCTGCTACAAACGCCAAGGTCACCAAGAGGAGTGTGCAGAGAGGAGCTTCACCACATGGGCAGCAGACTGTAACCCGTGAGAAGAGAGTGGCAGCAGCACCCTCAAGGCTGAAGTATAGCCGTTTGGGAGGACCCAAGCAAGGTGCCATGGCGGTTCAGGCGGATGAGGGAGAGGATGAGGAGATGGCATTCTGTTTCTTCACACCCTTGCTTGGAGAACCAGCCACAGTGGAGGAGGCACTCAGTGGACCCCGAAAGGAGGAGTGGAAGGCTGCCATGGATGCGGAGTTCAATAGTCTCATTGAGAATGGGACTTGGGAGCTTGTTGAGTTACCCGAGGGGCGACGGCCGATCAGCAGCAAGTGGATCTTCTAAGTGAAGAGTGGTGCTGATGGTGCGTTGGAGCGGTTCAAGAGCCGTTTGGTCGCCAAGGGGTTTCAGCAGAAGGAGAAGGTCGACTTTGGGGAGATCTTCGCTCTCGTTGCTAAGCCAGTGACATTGAGGACTTTGATGGCTGGCGCAGGTGTGAAGGGATGGCACGTGAAGCAGATGGATATCACCACTGCATTCCTCAATGGAATATTGCAGGAGGATATCTACATGGCGCAGCCCGACGGCTATGAGGATGGGACCAGCCGGGTGTGCAAGCTGAAGAAGGCCATCTATGGCCTTAAGCAAGCACCTAGGTGTTGGTACGAGAAGCTGGAGGAGGTGCAGCTGGGTGGAGGCTTCAAGACGTCCCAGGTAGATCACAGCTTGTTTCTACTTGGAAAGGGGAAGCAGTTGCTTTTGCTGCTGGTGTATGTCGATGAAATACTGCTGTTCACACCCTCTATGGAGCAGATTGAGAGGACATAGAAGCTGCTGATGGACAACTTCAAGTGCAAGATGCTGGGGGATGTCCACTACTACTTGGGGCTGCAGATTGAGAGGGATGTTGAGAGGAGGTGGCTGAAGGTGCATCAGTCACACTACATCTCTGGTGTCATGGAGCGGTATGGTGTGACTGGGGGTCGCACTGTGATGACACCGTTACCTGCGGGCTTCAAAATGAAGAAGGCAGCTGAGGAGGATGATGTACTCGAGGATGAGCAGCAGAATGAGTACAATTCACTCATTGGGAGTGTGATGTATGCAGCTGTACATACGCGATCTGATGCTTCATTCCGAGTGGGGCAGCTGGCCAGAGTTGTGCAACGGCCCACTGTGGAGCAGTTGGAGGTGGCAAAGCGCTTGGTGCGCTACCTCGGATCAACGGCATCTGCTGGTGTTCAGTTTTCAGCTGGCGGCCAGCTGAAACAGATTGGAGCAGATGGGGTCACGCCTGGTACCTTGAAGTCGTCGTGCTTCACCAACGCCACATGGGCCTCAGAGGATGAGGATCAGTCATCAGTTGGCGGCTTGGTGTGCATGGTCGGAGGTGGACCAGTGAGCTGGAGGTCCAAGAAGCAGAGTGAGATTGCTCAGTCTTCCGGAGAGGCAGAGTACATGGCGATGTACCATGCCATCAAGGAGATCGTGCTCCTGAGGAAGCTGCTGGAGGACATGGGAGCTGAACAAGAGGGACCTACACCACTTTTCTCCGACAGCGAGGCTGCTATTGGCATGGCCAATAATCCTATCTTAAATGGTCTGAACAAGCACATGAAGATTAAGTGGCACTGGGTGAGGCAGATGGTGAAGGAGGGAGCTACTGAGCTTCACCATGTGAAAACTAGCAAGCAGGCGGCAGATTTTCTCACCAAGAGACTTCCCGAGAGCGCACATTGGAAGTGTGCTAAGATGTGTGGCATGGCATTGCAATAGTGAGGGCAGCAGTGTCATGAATGCATGTGTTATTGTGTGCATGAGACTATGCATGTGTGTGAGTGTGTGTGCATGCACTCCGTTAGTCTTAGGGGGAGTTTGTTGGATGCACGTCATTCTGAGTGCATGTCATCCTAACGTCCTGCCGAGTGCTCGTGCTATTTGTGCTTGCATGATTTGCATGAGCGTATGTCATTGTGCATGGCTGTTGGATATTATCATCTCTGTGTTTTTTCTCCAAGTCTAAATGCTTGTTCATGCAGGAGAAATCCAGAGCTTTCCAACGACACAAAGATCGCCTTATTCCGACCAAGATCGCCCAAGTTACAAGATTTCCAAGATTTGGATTTCTTATTACCTTTTGGGGTTATATTTAATTTGGGTGATTACTTGGGACATGACTATAAAGGGATCTTTGGTTGGGTGGTTAGGAAGCCAACTTTGACTTTTGGATTGGGGTGGCTAGAATTTTCTAGCATGGGTTGCAAATGTTGCAACACCTAGGCAAAATCCAACTAGATTGGATTTTGCATGTGACACCTCAAGGACCTCATGATGAGGGTTGCATCCTTGCTGCTAGGAATATTCTTACTATCCTTCCCTAGCTTTTGGAGAACCCCTTCCCTCTCATGGTTCTCTTGGAGGTTCCCAACTCCAACTTCCTATGCCCTAATCTTTGTACTTTCTCCACCATTCTAGTCATGCAGCTTCTGGACGTTTTTACTTGGATCTCACTCTCTAGACCATCTTAATGACTGGTTCAACTTGGAGATGGTAGCTAAGCCTAAGGCGCAACTTCCTACCGAGCGGATTTGCGGTTAATTTAGTAATGAGTTCGTCGTAAGCTCTCAAAGTGACGGATCCCGAACAACAAGTGGTATCAGAGCGGGTAGTCGACTTTGAGACGACGAATCGTCATTAATTCTCAACCCATGTTGTCAACTAAGACCATTTTCTAGTAGCTCGGCTTAGGAACTTTCGATTGGTGGTTGAATCACGTTCTAATTCAAAGTATCCAGTCCGCGACGGCGATGTTCGTAGAATCAAAATTTCTGGCAGAATTCTCTCCAAACGATTTCTCAAGTTTCCACTGTTCATAAGGCCTCAATATGGTTGATACGAACTCCGGAGGTGCTACTGGCGAGATGGATAGAAGTAGAGAGGCTGGAGAGCAGGGGGGAGTTGCTGGTGGAGGAGTGGGGACTCACCAACCAGCCAACCCCACGCTACCTACTTCTACACCATCTCCTACTACGGTGGATCCAGTGAAAGCTTTCTCTATTGAGAAATTCATGGGGGAGCACTACGAGCACTGGAGTTTCCGCATGAGGCTGATGTATACCCAATACAAGCTATTGGATTTGGTGGAGGGAAAGGAGAAGATGCCGGAGGCCGCGGAGCTGAAAGGAGCGTGGATGAAGCGATCGTTCAACGCGTACATGCTCATGGTGCAAGCGGTGGGCGGACGGCAACTTGACCACATCAAGGACCTCTTGGGTGATCCAGAGTGTAGCCCCAAGGCTTGGAGGAAGCTTCTGGATGTGCACTCACCGACACATGCTACCGGCATTGTGCTAATCGCGCGGCGGCTGCGCGACATCAAGTTCGTTGATGGAGAGCCGATGCAATCGGTGTTGGATGAGATGCGCGACATCTTCACGAAGCTCCAAGGAGGCGGTGTGGTGTACCCGGAGCTTGTGCAATGCGTGGAGATCGTGATACGGCTGCCGGAGTCATGGTCTGCCCTAGCGATCAACCTCAACTCCCAACAACCTCAATGGAGCGTGGATTACATTCGCGCGCGCATCCTAGAGGAGGACCTACGGCGGCGGAGTGTGGAGCGCTCGGAGGAGGGGGCTGGCTATGTAGTTGGAGGTGGAAAGAGTGGCTTCAAGAAGAAGTGGAAGGGCAAGAACAAGGATAACCCTAAGGAGGATGGCGGCGGGGGTCAAGGGGAGGTGTGCTTCTACTGCAAGAAGCGCGGACATCGTTGGCGGAAGTGCTACCAACAACCCAAGGATTGGACCCCGCCTTCATCAAGCAACCAGCGTGGTGGCACGAGGAGTGGGGGAGTCATGGGAGCTAGTGGAGAGGAGAAGGATGAGGAGAAAGGCGGCAAATCTGAGGAGCGGAAGGCCGGGTTCTTCTTCTTTGTGAACGAAGGCGCAACCGACCACGCTATGGCTGCCAAGGTTCTCCTACACCCCCTCACCCATTGGGCGATTGACTCCGGGAGCTCTTGGCACATGACTCCTCGTGCGGACCTACTTGATGAGATTCAGCCCGCACCCATCTCCACAGTTACATCCGCGATGGGCGCCAAGGCCAAGGTAATGGGCATGGGATGCGCCAAGTTTATGGGAGCGGATGGAGAGCTCGTGGGGCTGAATAACGTGCTGTGGGTGCCGGACTTGTGTGCAAACCTGATTTCTACCGGCCGGTTGGGAGATGCGGGTGTGAACACCGAGACGGTTGGCTCGGAGCGCTATTGTGCCTACAACGATGAGCGCCTCATTTGGGACCTGCAGTGGAAGGAAGATGTCCACAAGCAGATGTGGCAGATCCCGGTCCTCCCTTGGCGGAAATCGGGCAAGACGGCAGCGGCGGCATCTATGGAGGAGAGCGTCACCGAGGAGGAGCAACAAGGTGTGCAAGGAGAGGAGCTGATTGGAGGAAGCGCGGCGGTGAAGGCGTCGGCTACCTGGGGCCAAGCGGATTGGGAGACTTGGCATCGGCGGCTCGCACACGTGGCTGTTTCTACATTGGAGGTGATGCACAAGGAGAAGTGCGTGCATGGGCTGCAACTGCAAGGAGATGGCACTCACTATGGCAGCTGCGAGGCGTGCATGCAAAACAAGTTTGCGCGGTTCCCGTTCCCACGAGCGGAGGGATCAGCAAAGGCACCATTGGAGGTGGTGCACATGGACCTGGTGGGTCCTATGAGGACTGAGGGGACTGGGGGAGTGCTGTACTTCCTTACCATGGTGGACGAATTGAGCCGTTTCACGTGGGCGCGTCCCTTGTCCAAGAAGAGCGATGTTGCAACGGCGATCAAGGACGATTGGTTGCCGATGGTGGAGCGGCAAGCGATGCGACTGGTGAAGGTGCTGAGAATCGACCGAGGTAGAGAGTTCCTTGGAGCGGAATTCACCAAGTTCCTCAAGAGAAATGGCATCTGACATCAGCTGACCTGCCATGGAACACCGCAGCAGAACGGCATTGCTGAGCGTGCCAACCGGACTATTGGCGAGGCGGCTAAGACCTTGTTGGGGGCTGCTGGGATGCCCTACAAGTTCTGGCCTGATGCCGTTCGCCATGTCATCACGGTCAAGAACAGGGTCTTGACGCATGTTGGCGACAAGCTTTGGGTGCCGTGTGAGCGTTGGCTTGGGAAGAAGCCATCTATTGACATGCTCCGTGTGTGGGGCTGCATGGGGCTTGTGATGGTGCCTAAGGAGCAGAGGCACAAGCTGGAAGTTGCTGCTATGTGGGCTGTCCATCTTGGGATGGCTCTTGACTCGAAGGGGTGGCTGATGTGGGACCCCAAGAGCAAGAGGACGCTGGTCAGTCGTGACGTCAAGTTTGTGGAGGACGTCATGTACAAGGACTGGCAGCAGCAGCAGCAGCAGGTGCAGATTGGCTTGCGTCTGCAGGAAACTGAGTGGTCTGCAGTGGAGGACGTTCAGCTGCACCTTGATGAACTCCACCGGTCAGAGCTGACCAGTGACCACAGTGGCGATGGTGAGCAGCAAGTTTCTGGTCCTGCTGGAGAGGAGGGGTTGGAGGATGAGTCGGCACGTGTGGACTCACCATCTCAGCCCGAGCCTGCTACAAACGCCAAGGTCACCAAGAGGAGTTTGCAGAGAGGAGCTTCACCACATGGGCAGCAGACTGTAACCCGTGAGAAGAGAGTGGCAGCAGCACCCTCAAGGCTGAAGTATAGCCGTTTGGGAGGACCCAAGCAAGGTGCCATGGCGGTTCAGGCGGATGAGGGAGAGGATGAGGAGATGGCATTCTGTTTCTTCACACCCTTGCTTGGAGAACCAGCCACAGTGGAGGAGGCACTCAGTGGACCCCGAAAGGAGGAGTGGAAGGCTGCCATGGATGCGGAGTTCAATAGTCTCATTGAGAATGGGACTTGGGAGCTTGTTGAGTTACCCGAGGGGCGACGGCCGATCAGCAGCAAGTGGATCTTCTAAGTGAAGAGTGGTGCTGATGGTGCGTTGGAGCGGTTCAAGAGCCGTTTGGTCGCCAAGGGGTTTCAGCAGAAGGAGAAGGTCGACTTTAGGGAGATCTTCGCTCTCGTTGCTAAGCCAGTGACATTGAGGACTTTCATGGCTGGCGCAGCTGTGAAGGGATGGCACGTGAAGCAGATGGATATCACCACTGCATTCCTCAATGGAATATTGCAGGAGGATATCTACATGGCGCAGCCCGACGGCTATGAGGATGGGACCAGCCGGGTGTGCAAGCTGAAGAAGGCCATCTATGGCCTTAAGCAAGCACCCAGGTGTTGGTACGAGAAGCTGGAGGAGGTGCAGCTGGGTGGAGGCTTCAAGACGTCCCAAGCAGATCACAGCTTGTTTCTACTTGGAAAGGGGAAGCAGTTGCTTTTGCTGCTGGTGTATGTCGATGAAATACTGCTGTTCACACCCTCTATGGAGCAGATTGAGAGGACATAGAAGCTGCTGATGGACAACTTCAAGTGCAAGATGCTGGGGGATGTCCACTACTACTTGGGGCTGCAGATTGAGAGGGATGTTGAGAGGAGGTGGCTGAAGGTGCATCAGTCACACTACATCTCTGGTGTCATGGAGCGGTATGGTGTGACTGGGGGTCGCACTACACTACATCTCTGGTGTCATGGAGCGGTATGGTGTGACTGGGGGTCGCACTGTGATGACACCGTTACCTGCGGGCTTCAAAATGAAGAAGGCAGCTGAGGAGGATGATGTACTCGAGGATGAGCAGCAGAATGAGTACAATTCACTCATTGGGAGTGTGATGTATGCAGCTGTGCATACGCGACCTGATGCTTCATTCCGAGTGGGGCAGCTGGCCAGAGTTGTGCAACGGCCCACTGTGGAGCAGTTGGAGGTGGCAAAGCGCTTGGTGCGCTACCTCGGATCAACGGCATCTACTGGTGTTCAGTTTTCAGCTGGCGGCCAGCTGAAACAGATTGGAGCAGATGGGGTCACGCCTGGTACCTTGAAGTCGTCGTGCTTCACCAACGCCACATGGGCCTCAGAGGATGAGGATCAGTCATCAGTTGGCGGCTTGGTGTGCATGGTCGGAGGTGGACCAGTGAGCTGGAGGTCCAAGAAGCAGAGTGAGATTGCTCAGTCTTCCGGAGAGGCAGAAAACATGGCGATGTACCATGCCATCAAGGAGATCGTGCTCCTGAGGAAGCTGCTGGAGGACATGGGAGCTGAACAGGAGGGACCTACACCACTTTTCTCCGACAGCGAGGCTGCTATTGGCATGGCCAATAATCCTATCTTGAATGGTCTGAACAAGCACATGAAGATTAAGTGGCACTAGGTGAGGCAGATGGTGAAGGAGGGAGCTACTGAGCTTCACCATGTGAAAACTAGCAAGCAGGCGGCAGATTTTCTCACCAAGAGACTTCCCGAGAGCGCACATTGGAAGTGTGCTAAGATGTGTGGCATGGCATTGCACTAGTGAGGGCAGCAGTGTCATGAATGCATGTGTGATTGTGTGCATGAGACTATGCATGTGTGTGAGTGTGTGCACATGCACTCCGTTAGTCTTAGGGGGAGTTTGTTGGATGCACGTCATTCTGTGGTCGTTTGCGGTTCGATACGCGGCGCATCAGATCAACCTTCAACCCAGGGTCTCCATGCCGAGACCTCCCCAGCTTTGCTCTTGACCAAGAAGGTTGGCGACGCGTTTGCGTTCTGTGTCTAGGGATCTCGGGCGTTTGTCCGCGACTTGTCTGCTGACAAGCTGTCCCCTCGTGCTGCTCCTTGCGTCTTCCTTGGCTTCCCCCCTAACACGCCAGGGTGGCAGTTCTAGCACCCCACCTCTCGTTGTGTTCTTTCCTCCCAGGACGTCACGTTTGACGAATCAGTCCTCTACTACCGCCTCTTTCCCTACCGCACTATGTCCCTCCCCCCGCCACCGCTCTTCCTTGTGCCAGGTCCCCCCAAGGTAGATCCCCTCCCCCCTCAGGGTCCTGCCCCTTCTGGTGTGTCCCAGGTAGACGCAGTCGAGCCTGTCGAGGTAGCTGTTTACTCTGGTACTGCTAGGGGAGCAGAGCTTGGGGGTGCTAACTATGGGGGTGCTGAGCGTGTGGGTGCTACGCTTGGAGGTGCTGAAACTGGGGGCGCTGAGCCTGGGGGTGCTGCGCCTGGGGGTACTACGTCTGGAGGTGCTGAGCCTGGGGATGCAACGTCTTGAGGTGCTGAGCCTGGGGGTGAGGAGCCTGCGGGAGCTGGGCTTGCTCGTGTGGCGTCTGGCGGTGCTGGGCCTGGAGGTTCTCCGCGTGCTTCGTCTCGGCGGGAGCCACTCTCTCCACAGGAGCTACGCGAGTGGTTTGCCCGGCGTTGGAGGCATGCTGCTGGAGCTGGAGTCTCTTCCGCAACTGAGGGTGCTGGTGCCGCGGGTCTCAGAGATGCTCGTACTGCGAGTACAGGAGCTGCTGGGCCTGCGGGTACGACTGGAGCTGGAGCTGCTGAGGGTGTTGGCGCTGAGGCTACTGCTGTCGGTCCTAGAGGCGGTCCTACTGGGGGTGCTACTGGTGCTACTGGAGGTACTGGAGCTGGAGGTGCTGTTGGCGCTGGTGCTACCGCTGGGGGTGCTGGTGCTGTCCCTGCTGTGTCTAGAGTCGCCGCGCGGCCTCGGCCGTACTTCGTTCCGCTCCTTTAGCAGGTTCTTGGTCTCCCGCCTTCTACTGGTCCTCCTCCTCCCTTAGAGTGTCCACAGCCTTTCCCGTCCCGAATACAGTTACACCCAGCCTCCCCACTGCCTGCTCCTTCTCCCTACACTGGTCCTACTAGAGGTCTTGCTGAGCGTCGTGAGCCTGCGTCTCGCCCTGCGTCGCCTGTCCGTGATGCTCGCACTAGTGGTCGCAGTTCGCGTTTGCGTCTTCCTCCTGTCCCTGGCACGCACTGGATTTCTCTGCGTCCGTCCACTGCTGCTCTGCGTGCCCCTTTGCCTTCTCCTCCTTAGTCCTCTCTTCCTGCTCTTGCCGACCCGGAGTCGGACTCTCTTCGTGCTGCCAGTCCTACTCTCACGCGTCTCTTTGCTACTGTTGTCACTGACCCTTCCTTTGAGTCCAATGCTGCGTCTGCCCTACTTGCTGAGCTCGTCGACTTTGCTGCTCGTTGTCGTCTAGACTACGCTGCTAGTCTTGTTGCTGAGTCTGTGTCTGTCTGTCCACTGTTCGTCGGGGGTGAGTGTGCCCTTCGCACAGATGTTCTTGAGGACAGGCAGGAGGAGTTCCAGTGTTTGGCTGCTGCTTCACCTCATCTCGTGTCCGTACTGCTTACCCATGAGGGAGACCTGGATGCACTTGACATCCCGACTCCGCGCTCTTACGCGGAGGCGATAGAGGGTCCCTACTCTTCTCAGTGGCAGGCAGCTATAGATGCAGTGATGGCTTGCTGGAAGTCCACAGGCACCTACGTTGACGAGGTTCCCCCTACTGGGGCAAACATCGTCAGTGGCATGTGGATTTTCAGGGTGAAGCAGCCGCCGGGTTTTCCGCCTGTCTTCAAGGCGCGATACGTGGCTCGTGGTTTCAGTCAGCGGCAGGGAGCTGACTACTTTCAGACCTTCTCTCCCACCCCAAAGATGACCACTCTTTCGTTGCTACTGCACATATCCACTCAGCGCGACTATGAGCTTCACTCTCTTGACTTCAGCACTGCTTTCTTGCAAGGTAGCCTGCACTAGGAGATCTGGCTGCGCCGCCCACCTGGCTTCACTGGGACTTTTCCTCCCGGCACCCAGTGGAGCCTCCGGCGGCCAGTCTACGGTCTCCGCCAGGCATCGCATGAGTGGCACGACATACTGAGGACTACGCTTGCGGCTCTTGGGTTTGCTTCCTCTACTGCCCACCCGTCGCTGTTTCTGCGCACCAACACTTCTTTGCCGCCGTTCTACATCCTCGTGTACGTCGACGACTTGGTCTTTGCCACAGCTGATAGTGCTGGACTCGCCCACGTGAAGTCCGAGCTGCAGAAGAGACACACGTGCACAGACGTGGGTGAACTGCGCAGCTACCTTGGCTGCAGATCACCCGAGACAGAGCACGCCGCACCATTACCCTGACTCAGTCACACATGGTGCAGCAGGTCCTTCAGCGCTTCGGCTTCACGTACTCCTCGCCTCAGGCCACTCCTCTGCCTACTCGCCACTCGCTCTCAGCTCTGCCTTCGGATGAGTCCGTAGAGTCGAGTGGCCTGTACCCAAAGCTTGTTGGCTGCCTCATGTACCTAATGATCTGCACACGACCTGACCTTGCATACCCTCTTAGCATCTTGGCACGCTATGTTGCTCCTGGGAGACACCGACCAGAGCACATGGCTGCAGCGAAGAGGGTGCAGTACGTCGGGCATGGGGCTTGTGCTTGGAGGGCAGAGTCCAGTGGTCCTCCAAGGGCACGCAGACGCTTCTTGGGCTGACGACCAGGCTACGCAGCGGTCGTCACAGGGTTACACCTTCAGCCCCGGTTCCGGCTCTGTTTCGTGGCGGGCTACCCGCCCGTCTTCTGTTCTTGGCTCCAGTTGTGAGGCTAAGATCTACGCCGGGGCCATGGCTGCACAGGAGCTTCGCTGGCTCACCTATCTGCTGAGTGACCTCGGAGAGCCGCGTCGTTCTCCTCCAGTGCTGTACGTAGACAACAAGGCCATGCTGGCCTTGTGTTGAGAGCAGAGACAGGAGCACAGAACGAAGCACATAGCTCTTTGCTACTTCCTTGCTCGTGAGCTACAGCAGCATGGTCAGCCCAAGTCTTGCGTACGTGGCCTCTAAGGCCAACACTGCTGATATCTTCACCAAGGCACTTGCGCCTTGTGATCATCAGCGCTTCTGTACTCAGCTGGGTCTTGTGCCTGCCTTGCCTCACTTGCTCACCTCTTGACCTTGCTTGTACTGTTACATATGTATATACGCCTGCTTTTGCTTGTCTAGCGTTTTATATATATGTGTACTCCTGCATGTGAACTGGCCTTGTGGCCTTGACGTTGTGCTCGGAATGTGTGGTGACGTTGTGATCCACCCTGAGCTTGCTTAGCTTTGCTTTACTTGACTGGTCTTGTGACCCCTTGTTCTCCCCCACTTTGCTTATGGAGGTGTGTCAGATTTATATGACATAGTTATTGTAGGCTATAGTGGGGTAGCACATATGGGGTACAGCTTTCTAGGAGTTTGTATTTGTACTCAACTTTCACTTAGTCATTCATTCCTCGTTCTAGTTTTCTCAACTTGTACTCTTGTATAATCTTGTATCTCCTTGTTTTTCAGCGCAGGTGGCGAGATCAGCGAGATGTTCGAGTGAGTTCTGTTACTCACGTTTTTAGCAGCACTGACAGTTTGGATCAAAAGTAAGCTCGGAACGGAGGCACGTGGCGTGCAGCAGTTGAGCGATCGAATGTAATGCTGATCGTCACTGACGTTTCAGGTTTTGAACGTTTGAGATTGGCGCGAAGTGAAATAATCGGATCGGCACCGTCAACAATGTTCGCGCGCAAAAGTCGAAATATTTCGGCGACGCATCGATGGCGCGCCAGGTCACGAAGGGAATGGGAGGGAACCTGAAATTCTGCTCGCACTACGAGGTGTGAATTTGGAACACTTAGATCAAGGTAGGAGTAGAATGATTTAGCTTAGTATAAAACAGGTTGCTCTTGTTGTTCCAAAACATAACTTGTGTAAATGGATTTCTCCTGTGCCTACTGCAAATACACTGCTATCGTTAATTCTCTGGACAACGCCAAGGAAGAGACGATAGCTACTACACTTTAGCTGTTGCTACAACTCTCTCTCTACACACTCAGACCCTTGGATAGGGGCTGACCTAGGTCAGGCACCCAAGGACCCTCGGAGGTGACCTCGAGGAGAAAGTTCTAAGCCTGTTAGTAGCGAAGCAAGTTTTAAGAGAAACACACGTAACAGTGTCACTGCAAGCCGAAGACTTGCTGCGTCGCGTTGCGGGGTCGAGGAGCCAATGGTCTCGAATTAAATTTCGAGGGTGGCCACGAATCGCCGAACGTTGGATCCCTTCGCGCTTGGATCGAACGCCTCCGAGAGCCTCGGTCGTGCTGCTTCAAGGTTCGGCGACAGTGGTGCCATTGGTCCGTGAAATGTCGGTGTCCCCATTGCTGCTGGAGTTATCGGTACTGCAATCGCTGCAGTCGCTGCTGCTATGGTGGCGAACCCTGGTTGGCTTGTCAAAAAAGCCTCGAGTCGACGAAGCGTCGCCTATGTCTGCTCCATGTCGGTGCGGAGGCTTGCGATGTTGCTCGTAGTTGCGTAGTTGTTGCCTTGGCCCTCCATGCCTGACATCAACGCGTCCGAAAAACCGTATCGAGGGGGAGCAAAAAACACGGAAGTGGTTTTACATACCCAAAATCGATGTTTGACTGCGTCGCCCCTGTAGTTTTTTGAAAACTGGTTTTTAGCGGTCAAAAGAACTTCGTGTGTAAACGGGCTCTGATTACCAAGTGTGAGGATCTAGGATCGAGCTCAGAAAAGAGAATGAGAATTGAGTCGAATTAAATGTTCACCTGGGTACATCACGAGGCTATATATAGGCTCAACACAAGGCCCCGTAACCAGGTGTTATACGAAGGTTCCGCGGGCCGCGTAGCGTCCCGAACAGATCCTTACCGAATTCCGTAAAAGGCAATTCAGTGGCAACCAAAAAGGCCAGAATTCGGTGCACGCAATGACGAGAAGTGAGAATGGATGAATGAACTATGAAACAGTTGGGTACAAGTACTAACCCTAATTGGGTTGTACCCCTTGTGGGCTACCCCACTACAGCCTACACAAATGTATAAGCTATAATGTTCTGACACACCCCCATAGGCAAAGTGGGGGAGAACAAGCGGTCACAAGACCGGTCAAGCAAAGCAAAGCAAGCCCAGGGTGGATCACAAAGTCACCACACAGTCCGAGCACCAGAGTAAGGCCACAAGGCCAGTTCACATGCAATTATATATATAAAGGTAAATAAGCAAGTGCAGGTATAGAAAGAGGACAATACAAACAAGATCAAGAAGTGAGCAAGTGAGGCCAGGTAGGCACAAGACCTAGCAAAGTACAGAAGCGCTGATGATCACAAGGCGGAAGGGCCTTGGTGAATATATTAGCAGTGTTGGCCTCAGAGGCCACGTAGGTGAGGCAGAGTTGACCACGCTGCTGCAGCTCACGAGCCAGGAAGTAGCAAAGAGCAATGTGTTTCGTTCTGTGCTCCAGTATGTGCTCCCGACACAAGGCCAGCATGGCCTTGTTGTCTACGTACAGAACTGGAGGAGAACGAGACGGCTCTCCTAGGTCAGTCAGCAGGTAGGTGAGACAGCGTAGCTCCTGTGCAGCCATGGCCCCTGCATAGATCTCAGCCTCACAGCTGGAGCTGAGAACAGAAGACGAGCGAGTAGACCACCACGAAACAGAGCCGGAGCCAAGGCTATAGGTGTAACCCTATGACCACCGCTGCACAGCCTGGTCGTCAGCCCAAGAAGCGTCAGCGTCACCTGTGAGGACTACTCGACGTCGCCCTCCAAGCACTAGCCCCATGCCCGACGTACTTCACAGGTAGCACCTGGGGCAAGGAAGAGCTGCGGCGGGGGAAGGGGAGCAGTGCGGTAAGGGAAGAGACGGTAGTAAGGCACCGACTCGTCAAAGGTGACGTCCTAGGAGGACAGAACCCGGCGCGAGGTGGGGTGGTAGAACTGCCACCCAGGCGCGTCAAGGGGGAAGCCAAGGAAGACGCAGGGAACAGCACGGGGGGACAGCTTGTCTGCAGATAAGTCGCGGACAAACGCCCGAGATCCCCCGACCCAAAACGCAGACGCATAGCTTGTTGAGTGATACTACCATTCGCATTCACGTCTGTATGCCTCCCATCATATGTTCGTGCGTTGCATGCGTGTTGTGAGTGTGTGCAGAAATTTGTGTTTTGTGCGGTTTGGTTTTTCTGAGTGTGTGTGTGTGCGTGAATGTTATTTGGCTTGAGCAGATATCTGAAGTGACTCCTCTGCTCAAGAGCTTTCCGAGGAACCAAGTATCGCTTCAATCGGAGCACGAACAAGAAAGTTACGAACGTTGGAGTTCGTATGCTTTTGATATTTGGTTGTGGTGACTATGGGAAGTTGTGGGGTTGACTCAATATGGGGTACAGAATTTTGAGGGTTGGGAAATTCGTCTTTTCTACTGTAGTTGCTGCCAAATGGTTGGGAGAAACCAAACCAGGCTGGCAAGTGTGGCCAAGTTGGGTTGAGGTGGATTGTGGAGGTTGGGATAGTGACAAAGGTCAAAGTTGGGTTGCCTATGGGGAAGGGAATTGTATGGCATGGGGTTTCCTTGGTTGGGGACTCTCTTGGGACCTTCCCTCTCGTCCTCCTCATCCCTTCCACCTGGTTTAGTGCTAGTCCAATTCTCTTGTGTGAACTTGTATGAACTTTGTGATTGAGTTAAGATTCTATGGCAGCATACCCCCTAGTGCGCCGAAATTGATAGCTCAAGAAATACTTCACCTTTTCGCATGAATCAACTTGGGAATTGTAGCCACGGAGTAGAGCTACAACATATTTGAGTTTGACGAAGTTTTGACAGTGAACGTATCGTCGACGGCGATTCTTGTGAACTCGACTTATCTGTTCAGAAACTAGGCCCAACGATGTTGAGATATTTTGGCTACTAATCTTCATAGACTCCGTCCTTAGTCTCTAACATCGCTAACCTTCCCGGTCCACCGCAAGGCGGGCAGGTCTCTGGCAAGGTGACCCAAGGCTGAAGGTTGAGCTGATGCGCGGTGTACTGAACCGCAAACGGCCAAAGAAAATGGGGGGCAGCCGCATGCATCGTGGACGTACGAGCGACGTCCATGACCATGCCAATGCGGCGCTCAGCAATCCCATTTTGCTGTGGAGAGGCCGGAAGCGTGAAGGTCTGGCGGATGCCCTGTGCACAACAGAAGGTTCCCAGACGGGCAGAGGAAAACTCCCCGCCTCTGTCAGAGTGCAGACGCAGAACAGGAAAGTCCGAGCCGAAACTCTCTCTGACTGAAGACGAGCCGCGCGGATCCAATCGATCAACACCTCAGTGATGTCGCCCTAGCTGCGCAAGGGGAAGACCGTGGTGTAACGCGAGTAGTCCTCAACCACCAACAGGAAGTAACGCTCGTGCCCCTGGCCACGGACGCGGGCGTGGCCCCACACGTCCATGTGAAGAGTCTGCAACAGAGCCTCTATGGGAGGAAACTCGGAGGAGTGAGGGGCGGCGCGCTGTCGCGCCTCAACGCAGGGGACACAGGTAGGTCCAGGCCCCGGAGGAAGGGGAGGGAGAGACCGAGGGAGACCAGAGACAAGGACACGGGAGGCCATGCCTCGGAGACGAGGCAAGGAGGGGTGGCCAAGGCGGAGGTGCAAAAGGAGAGTCTCGTGGGACAGCAGACGACACGAGCAGGGGGCAGACTCAGGACCAGACCTGGACGCTGCAGCAAACACCTGGCTCAACGCAGCTACTTGGGCAGACTCAGCAGCAGGAGGAGACTCAGTAGTAAGGGTGTACAGGCTCGACCGTGGTCGACGGGTGAACGTGGCCAACTGTCGGCCTGTCCGAGCACACGTGCAGTGGGTCACTCGCTGACTCGCAAGAGTGAATTGGTCAACCCCTCGATCCTGTAGGTCCGCTTCTCTCACCAAGTTTGTAGAGAACAAGGGGAGGTAGAGACCAGAAAGGGTGCCAAAGGGGGCTGTTGGGCACAGAAGGACAGTGGAGAAGCTAGCAAGGACAGGACCACCAGAGGGGTCTCCCAAGGAGACTGCAACCGGCCGACTGAGCAGCGTAAGAGTGGTGCGGTCTCGAAAGAAGGAGCGGGACGCACCCGAGTCCAGGGTGAAGGTGTGGAAGGCCTGAGCCGACATAGTACCTGAGAGAGCAGACTCACCAGCACCTGGGGCGGCAGACGCACTGGCACTTGGGGCAATAGACGCACTAGTACCTAGAGCAGCAGCCTCACCAGCACCTAGAGCAGCAGCCTCAATGCCCGGGTCAGGCGGTACACACAGGTAACAGTCACCAGCAACACTAGTATCAACAGCATACATGGCAGCAAGGATAGCATCAAAGTCAAGATCAAAGTTAGCAACCCTGGTCTTAGCCAGATCTCCCCAGCAAGGGATCTCTGACGCCTCAGGGAACTGGCGACGCCACGCGTCCGTCTAGCGACCAAAGCAGCGCTGGGTGGAGTGCCGGCCCCCGCACTGCTCACCAGCGCGGTCGCCAGTACGGAGGACGTAAGAGCAGGGACCAATACCCCCACCGCGCTGAAGCGCAGTGTACCACTCACAAAGCTGCTGAGGGGACACGGTCACACCACTCCGCTGCTGCTGCTGGCGCTGACCACCACCGGCGCCACTCCTCTGCGCAGAGTCGCGACTTGCTCCACCACCACCGCCTCCGCCGCCGCCGCCGCCTACGCCGCCTCCGCCGCCTCCTCCACCTCCGCCTCCTCCACTACCTCCGCCGCCTCCACTCCCTCCGCCACCTCCACTACCTCCGCCGCCTCCACTGCTGCCGCCGCTGCCGCCACCCCTAGCACCACTCCCACCACCACCCCCACTCCCTCCACTGCCTCCACTACCACCTCCACCGCCCCCTCCAGCCCCTCCAGCGCCCTTGCCCCCCTTGCCCTTGCTGGTGCGGCGTCTCCCGCTCGGGGTAGACAAAGCGCTAACCGACTCGAAACCAACGAGGTCGGCCGCAGCAGCAGAGGCAACAGAGGGTAAGAGGGGGGAGGGAGAAGACTCCTCAAAGACGGGGGTGGGAGGGTCACCCCAAGAGGCCCCTACAGCAACTATGCTCTTCTCTATCGCTAGGAGGGCCTTCTCGAGGAGGTCAACGGTGAGAGTGGTGGGGCAAACTGAGAGGAAGTGGTCCCTGACTACGCGAAGAGAGTCAGGGAGCCAGGTGACTATGTAGTAGAGAGTGATGTACATAGGGGGGGGGTTCTTGGCGCAGAACTCAGCAGGAAGCGCAGCACGGTAGCAAGTGTCACTAGTGCGGAGGTGCGGAATGGGGTCAGCGACTATGGGAAAGGCAGCAAGGTCAGGAAAGAGGTACGGTAGCATGGGGCGGCTCAGTGCAGTAGTGGCAGGGGAAGAGTAGCGTGCAACTACAGCGTCGTACAAGGTCTGAGCACTCTTGTACTGGCTAAAGTGTGCACGCTCAGTGGTCGGTAAGTGGCGGCAGCATCAGCAGCACGGGCAGGGGAGGCACCAGAAGTGAGGTCCAACAGGGAGAGGCCGTCTGCCCTATCGCACTGCAGGAAAAGCTGCAGATCATCTACCCAGACCTCAAAGTCCACTGCCCTACCCTCAGCGTACTTCATGAGTGGTACGCTGGGCGTGAGAGGCCTGTGGGTGCTAGTCCTTGTGCTTACGTTCTCCGCACCGGCGAGCGCAGTGGGGAGATGTGCAGAGGACCGCACGCCACGCACCGCTGTTTCGGCCGCGTGACGGACGCGTGGCGTACACAATTTCCAGACGCCACTGAGCTCCCTCGCTGGGGTGATCTTGATTATGACGCTTTCCTTGCTGCTATGTATGCTGTGGCTATTAGTGCACTCGGACGGGCCGGCACCTGGCCTTGTTCTCCCGTCAGCATGGGTCGAGCCTGTACACCTTGACTACCGGGTCTCCTCCCGTTCCTGCGTCTGGTCAGGTAGCTTCGTCGGGTCAGGTTTTGCTGCAACGTCCCAATCTGGTCCTGAGTCTGGCCCCGTTCGTGTCGCCTCCTGTCTCACCAGACTCTTGTTTAGCACCACCGCCTTGGTCACCCCTCCCTTCCTCGTCTCCGAGGCATGGCCTCTCGTGTCCTTGTCACTGGTCTTCCCCGGTCTCTCCCTCCCCTTCCCCCGGGGCCCGCCCCTACCTGCGTTCCTTGCGTTGAGGGGCGGCAGCGCGCCGCTCCTCACTCCTCCAAGTTTCCTCCAACGGAGGGGGGAACGAGGAGGAGTGAGGAGCGGCGCGCTGCCATCCATCGACACAGGGAAGGCAGGGAGGGGCATACGAGGGTGGGAGGGGAGGTAGAGACCTTGGAAGACCAGAGATGAGGAGACAGGAGTGCATGCCATGGAAGCATGCCAAAGAGGGGTGACCAGTGCGGTGGTGCCAAAGGAGCGTCTGGTGCGACAGGGCGCGACATGAGCAGGGGGTTGCTAGCTAACCTGACGCAGACGCAAACGCAGCGACGTAAGGAGGCGCATTAATCAGTGTGTACAGACTCAACCCAGGTCGACGGGTAAACGTGGCCAAGTGCCTGCCAGTCCGGGAGCACGTACAAATCACCACACGCTGTCATTCAGGGGTGAAGGTATCAACCCACTGATCCTGAAAGACTGCGTTGCTTACCAAGTTCGTAGAGAATGAGGGGAGGTGGAGACCTGACAGTGACCCAAACGGAATCGCCGGACAAGGCAGAACAGTGGAGGAAAGTGCAAGGACTGTCATAATGTTATTATTGTCTACCCTGCAGTGGGGTTCTTATTAGCGAGTACAACCCAATTAGGGTTTCCTATATGTATGCCAACTGCTGCTTGTGCAAATCTCCTCCTTTCTTCATTATTGTTTCTGACTGCTAGTTTCGACATGATATTAGAGCAGGTCGACCCTCCTCGGTCGATCCTGTGGGTGGGTCCCACCCGATGCTTCCGCTGCTCTACTGCTGTCGCGTGCCCCAGATGCGCGACCCTTTCTTCCTGCTGCGCACTTGGAGCGCGCGACGTTTTTCATCCCGCCGTGCGCTCGGGGCGTGCGGCGGTTTTCTGCCCGCCGTGCGCCCCGAGGCGCGCGGCGGTTTCCTTCTTCGCGCGGTGGTTTTCCGCGTGTCGTGGTGCCCCCCGGGACCTGCGTGCTGCCCCCTTGACGCCCGTCGCGGTGCCCAGGGGGCCCGCGCGTCGCCCTCCTCCCGTCGCCTCGTCGCGGCGCCGTGGGGGCCCGCGCGCCGGCCCCTCCCATCACCTCGTCGCGGCGCCTTGGGGGCACGCGCGTCACCCCCTCCCGTCGCTTCGTCGCGGCGCCTTGGGGGCCTGCGCGCCGCCCCCTCCCGTCGCCTCGTCGCGGCTCCTTGGGGGCTCGTGCGCGGCCCCTTTCGTCGCCCGTCGAGCCGCCCTCGGAAGCCCGTGCGCGGACCCCTCGCGTCACCTGCCGTGGTGCCCTCGGAGGGCCCGCGCCCTGCTCCTTCGTGGCGCCCAGAAGACCCCCCCGCCGCCTCCCTTTCCCTCCATGAACCGCCCCTACTGCTTCCCGCGCTCCTGCCTGCGTTAGGGTTTGGGGGTGGCGAGCATGGGGTGACCGGTCTGGGTAACCTGCAGCTCCTCCTCCTCCTCCGTCTCCCACTGCTACAGCTGCCGCTGAGGGGGTTGGGTGTATGGGAGCCTAGGGTTTAGGGTTTAAGGGGGGTGTCGTGGGAGTGGAGCTAGGGGTGCAGCAGGGGGTGTGTGAAAGGGGTGTGGGACAGTCGGGGGAGGTTGCGTGGAGGCTGCCGTTGTGTCGCCTGCAGCGCCAGTAGTCCGGAGCCGTCGTGCTCTCGGTAGCCCAGCGAGCCTGCTGTGCCTGTCGCCCGTGGGTCCGTTGCTCCTACCGCTCGTCGTAGCCGCGGAGCTAGTTACTCCTGTAGTCCGGAGCCGTCGTGCTCTTGGTAGCCACTCTGTGCGCGCTCCTGTTGCCCGTGTGTCTGATTACACCCCACTTTGGCTATGGGGGTGTGTCAGAATGTTATTATTCTCTAGCATGCAGTGGGGTAATCTATAGCGAGTACAACCCAATTAGGGTTTCCTATATGTATGCCAACTACTGCTAGTGCAAATCTCCTCCTTTCTTCATTCTTGTTTCTGACTGCTAGTTTTGACAAGGACTGGGCCCCCAGAGGGGTCAGCCAGAGAGACAGCAACAGGTGCAGAGAGTGGTGTGACTGTGGTACTAGTGCAAAAGAAACAGCGGGAAGCACTTGAGTCAAGTGTGAAGGTGTGCAAGGCCAAAGCAGACGCAGTACCAGAGAGAGCAGACTCACCAGCACCTAGAGCAGCAGACTCACTAGCTCCTAGAGAAGCACCCTCTATACCTGGGTCTGGCGGCATACACAGGTAACAGTCACCCTCTGCACTAACAGTCAATGCATACATGGCAGATAGTATAGCTTCAGAATTAAGAGCAATGATGTCTACACCATGCTTAAGCAACTCTGCCTAGCGGGGAGCTCAGCCGCGTCTGGAAACTCTATGCGGAAGGCATTGGTAAGACGAGAGAAGCGGCGGTACTGGGTGTGGAGGTTCCCGCATGTCTGACCAGTGCGATCACCTATGCGAATGACATACGGGCAGGGACCACTACCCCCAGCCGCCCCACGCTGAGCAAACCACTCACGCAGCTCCTGGGGTGAAAGCTGCCGCTGCTGCTGCCTCTGACCACCACCCAGGCCTCCCCTCTCACTCATACCACCCCAGCAGCCACCACTGCCACCGCCTCCACTCCCACTGCCGCCACCACTGCCGCCGCCACTACCGCCACTGCCGCAACCACTGCCACCGCCACTGCCGCAACCACTGCCACCGCCACTACCGCCGCAGCAGCCACCACTGCCGCCACCTACACCTCCACCCCCACCACTACTCCCTCCGCCACCGCCGCCCCCTCCGCCGCCTCCACCTCTGCCGCCCCTGCCTCCCTTGCCCGTGCCGCTGCGGCGCCTCCCAGTAGGGGCAAACGCAACTCCTACGTCCTCAGCACGAATATAGTCAATAGCTGCAGCAGAGGCGACTGAGGGGAGAAGGGGGGAGGGCGAAGACCCCTCAAAGAAGGGGGTGCGAGGAGTGCCACGAGAAGCGCCTACAGCGACTATGCTAGTCTCAGCTGCAAGGAGGTGCTTCTCCAGCAGGTCAACAGAGAGGATGGTGGGGTCAACGGCTAGAAGGAGGTCCCTGACAGCGCTAAGAGAGAAAGGGAGGCGGGTGACTATGAAGTAGAGGGTGATGTACATGGGAGGAGGGTTCTTGGTGAGAATATCTGGCGGGAAGCGCAGCGCGGTAGCGAGTGTCACTAATACGAAGGTGAGTGATGAGGTCGGCTACTGTGGCAAAAGCAGGCAGCTCTAGGAACAGGTAGGGCAGGAGAAGGCGGCCAAGAGCAGCAGTGGCCGGGGAGTTGTAACGAGCGACTACAGCATCGTACAGTGCTTTCGCAGTCTCATGCTGTCCGAATTGAGCGCATTTGACTAACGGCAGGTGGTTGTGAACGGCTAAGCGAGCAGCAACGTCACGGGTAAGCCACTATGAGCGAGTCGTACTGTCATCTGTGGTGGCAGGGGCAAGAGAGGCGCCAAACGCTCCGTCCTTGGAATCGCTTAGTAAGAAAAGCTGTAGGTCGTCAAGCCACGCATCGAACTCTAGCGACGGCCCTCCGGATCGAACGTGAGGATACTGAGCGTGGCAATAGCGAGCTGAGTGGTCGGGCGCGCTAGTAGCAAAGCACCACCCAAGCAGGGCAAAGCAGGGCGGTGGCCAGTAGGGCGACTCTCAGAGCAGTAGCGCGGAGTAGGGCAGGGCGGCAGTTAGTAGGGCGGGGTGGCGCAGCTGTTAGCAGTGCTCAGGCAAGGCGGAGTGGCCAGCACGGGCAGGGCGGCTGCTGACGGTCCGGACCCCGAGTCTGACTCACTTAGTGCTGCCAAGCCTACTGTCACGTGTCTGATAGCTACTGTTGTCACTGACCCTTCTTTTGAGTCCGCTGATGCGTCTGCCTTAGTTGCTGAGCTTGTCAACTTTGCTGCTCGCTGTCGTCTTGACTACGCCACTAGTCTTGTTGCTGAGTCAGAGTCTGTCTGTCCTCCATCCGTCGGGGGTGAGTCTGCTCTTGGCACGGACGTCCTTGAGGACAGGCAGAAGGCTTTGATTGCTTTGTAGTTGCTGTACCTCATCTCGTATCCATGCTCATTGCACCTCAGGGAGACCCGGATGCACCAGACATCCCGACCCCGCGCTCTTACGCAGAGGCGATAGAAGGTCCTTACTCCTCTCAGTGCCAGACATCCATGGATGCAGAGATGGCGTCCTGGAAGTCCACAGGCATTGACATCGACGCGGTTCCCCCTCCTGGGGCGAACATCATCGGTGGCATGTGGATTTTCAGGGTGAAGCGGCCGCCGGGTTCTCCGCCTGTCTTCAAGGCGCGTTACGTTGCACGAGGCTTTAGTCAGCGACAGGGAGTTGACTTTCTCCAGACCTTCTCCTCGACCCCGAAAATGACCACTCTTCAGGTTCTGCTGCACGTCACCGCTCAGCGTGACTACGAACTTCACTCTCTTGACTTCAGCACTGCTTTCCTGCAGGGCAGCCTGTACGAGGAGATCTGGCTGCATCGCCCACCTGGCTTCACTGGGTCGTTTCCTACAGGTACCCAGTGGAGCCTCCGGCAGCCAGTCTACGGTCTCCACCAGGCGCCTCGGAAGTGGCATGACACACTGAGGACGACTCTTGCGCATTAGCTCCTTCTACTCCTGACCCGTCGCAGTTTCTACTCACCGAAACTTTGCTGCCACCGTTCTACATCCTCGTGTACGTCAACGACTTGGTCTTTGCCACTGCATACACTGCGGCACTCGCCCACATGATGTCAAAGCTGCAAAAGAGACACACGTACACAGACCTTGGTGACTTGCGCAGCTATCTTGGCTTGCAGATCACCCGGGACAGAGCACGGCACACCATTACCTTGACTCAGTCACACATGGTGCAGCAGGTCCTTCAGCGCTTCGACTTCCAGAACTCCTGGCCAGAATCCACTCCTCTGCCTACAGGTCACTCGCTCTCGACTCTGCCTTCTGATGAGAACGAAGCACATCGCTCTGCGCTACTTCCTTGCTCGAGAGTTGTGGCAGCGTGGTCAGCTTCGTCTTGTTTACGCCGCCTCTCAAGCCAACACTGCACCAAGGCACTTCAGCCTTGTGATCATCGGCGTTTTTGTACTGTTCTAGGCCTTGTGCCTACTTGGCCTCGCTTGCGCACCTCGTGATTTTGCGTGTACTGTAATCTATATACTTATACCTGCATGCTTACACTTTCTAGGTTGTGATCACTGTACTGCTTGTTCTTCTTTATATATAACTGTGGATGTGAACTAGCCTTGTGGCCATTTGCTTGTGCTCAGACTGCGTGGTGACATTGTGATCCACCCTGAGTTCGACCTTTCTTTGTTCTCTTGCTTGTCCCCCAATTTGTCAAATTATATGTTTAATGTTATCTAGGCTGTAGTGAGTTTAGCCTTAGGGGGTACAGAATTTTGCTCGACACTTCTTTGTATCCCCTTCCTTGCCCTCATCCACACATACCTTCATACTATTCTAATATGGTACTAAGAGCTAGGACATTCCTAGCCTTGGACGAATTTTTTTTAGGGCCCACCGTTAAACCTTCCGTGTTCCTACCCGAATCGCATTCTCTAATTTTTTCTACCCGAAATGCGCCCTTAGGTGCATCGATTTTCGCTGCCCCGCGGCCCTGCCCTGTCCTGTCGCGCGTAGCCCGCGAGTAGTCCGTACAGCCCCGTCTGGCCTTCGCGCCGCCCGTACAGCCCGCGCCACGCCCGCGCGCGGCCTGTATAGCCTACGTTAGGCCCGCGCGCGGCCCGTACAGACAACGCTAGGTGTTAGCGCAGCCCGTACAGGCCACATCAGGCCCAAGAGCGGCCCGTACAGTCCGCACTAGGCATTCGCGCAGCCCGTAGAGGCCACGTCAGGCCCGCGCGCGGCCAGTACAGCCCGCGCCAGGCCTGCACGCTGCACTGCGCCTGTGCTGCTGCTCTACCGCTGCTTCAACTTGTTGCAGCTGCTTCTACTTGCTGCCGCTGCTGCTAGTTGCTCTAGCCGCCCCTGGCCCCTGGAGCAACCGCCACTACAGCAGCCGCCCTTGGCCCCTGGAGCAGCCGCCCCTGGCCTCTGGAGCACCCGCCCTTGGCCCCTGGAGCAGCCGCCACTGCAGCAGCCGCCCCTGGCCCCTGGAGCACCCGCCCCTGCAGCAGCTGCCTCTAGTCCCTCGAGCAGCCGCCCCTGCAGCAGCCGCCCTTGGCCCCTCGAGAAGCTGCCCCTGGCCCCTGGAGCAGCCGCCACTGCTATAGTCGCGCCCTCGTGCGCTCTGTCTCTGCCCGCGCCCTCATGCGCTCTGCTGCTGCCCGCGCTCTTGTGCGCTCTGCTCTACCCGCGCCCTCGTGCGCTCTACTCCGCTGCTGCTACTAACTACTGCTGCTACAGCTCGTGCTACTGTTGCTACTGCATCTACTGCTGCAACAGCTAGTGCTAACGTGCTCCTGCTGCTCGAGTAGCAGCAGTTGCAGCAGCTGCCATTGCGGCCCTACCCCCACCCTGCATCAGCTGCCGTCGCGGCCCTGTCCCCGCCCTGCAGCAGTTGTCGTCGCAGCCCGGCCCCGCCCTGCAGCAACTGCCGCACAGCCCCTAGCCGCAGTCGTGGCCCCACCCTGCAGCAGCTGCCGCGGAGCTCCCTGCCGCGGTTGCGGCCCCGCCCTGCAGCTGTAGCAGCCCCGCCGTCGCCGCCGTCTTGCGCCTGCCCTTCCCACCACTGGTGAGCACTTCTCTGCTGCTACTGCTGCTCCTGGCATGGCCAGATGCAGCTCCAGGGCCGTCCGCGTGCGACCCTAATGCCCGAGCAGCTTCGTGAGTGGTACGCTAGTTGGGGTTGTCGGGGTGGCCGTAGTGGGAATCGCCCTGGAGTGGGTATTTCGAGAGCTTCTGGTAGTGGCCAGGTGTAGCTGCAGCATCGTCCCCGTGAGGCTCTTTCGTCCCAGCAGCTTCGTGAGTGGTACGCTCAGAGTAGAAGGTCACTGAGTACTGCTCGCTGTTAGTTCGTCATTCGCATAGGTGTCCGGTCTGGTAAGCCTTACGGGACACCTGGTCATACAGAGTCCCGCTGCTTTGCCTGTCTGAGAGACGCTTGGCGTACAGAGTTCGGCAACGCCGCTGAGCTCCCCTCCTGGCTTGAGCTGCTTTGGCAGCAGGTAGATATCTTTGCTCTTGACTATGATGCTATCCTCACTGCCATGTGTGCATTGTCTACTAGTGCTGAGAGTGCCTGTCACCTGTGTGTGCCGCCTGACCCCGGTATCCAATCTGCTGCCATAGGTGCTGGTGAGGATACTGCTCTAGGTGCTTGTGCGTCTCCTGCTCCAAGAGCCGGTGAGGCTGCTGCTCTAGGTGCTCGTGCGTCTCCTGCTCCAGGTGTTGGTGAGGCTGCTGCTCTAGGTGCTGGTGAGTCTGCTCTCTCTGGTGCTGCGCCTCCTGCGGTCTCGCACACCTTCACCCTTAACTCGGGTGCTTCCCGCTCCTTCTTTCGAGACCGCACCACACTCACGCCGCTTAGTTGGCCGGTTGCACTCTCCCTGGCAGACCCCTCTAGGAGTCCTATCCTTGCTCACTTCTCCACTATCCTACCGTGTCCAGCAGGCCCTTCTGGCTCCCTATCAGGTCTTTACCTCCCCTCATTCTCTACAAACTTGGTGAATAGGTGCTGACCTACAGGATGGGGGGGGTTGACCAGTTCACTCCTGCGAGTCAGCGAGTGACCCACTGCACGTGTGCTCGGACAGGCCGACACTTGGCGCATTTACCTATCAGCCGGGGTCAAGCCTGTACACACTGACTACTGCGTCTCCTCCGGTTGGTGCTTCTGGTCAGGTAGCTGCGTCGGGTCAGGTCTTTGCTGCAGCGTCCAGGTCTGGTCCTGAGTCTGCCCCCTGCTTGTGTCGTCTTCTGTCTCACCAAACTCTCCTCTGGCACCGCCGCCTTGGTCACCCCTCCTTGCCTCGTCTCGGAGGCATGGTCTCACGTATCCTTGTCTCTGGTCTCCCCCAGTCCCTCCCTCCCCTTCCCCCGGGGCCTGCCCCTACCTGCATTCCCTGCGTCGAGGGGCGGCACTGCGCCGCCCCTCACTCCTTCGAGTTTCCTCCGACAGAGGCTCCGCTGGAGACTCTCCATATGGACGTGTGGGGCCTAGCCCGCGTGCATGGACAGGGTCACGAGCGTTACTTCCTGCTGGTGGTTGACGGCTACTCGCGTTACACAAGTCTTCCCCTTGTGCACCAAGGATGAGGTCACTGCAGTGTTGATCGACTGGATCCGCGCTGCCCGTCTCCAGCTCAAAGAGAGTTTCGGCTCGGACTTTCTTGTTCTGCGTCTTCACCCAGACAAAGGTGGAGAGATTTCCTCCGACCTTCTGCGAGCCTTCTGTCGTGCACGAGGCATCCGCCAGACGTTCACGCTTCCGGCTTGTCCAGAGCAAAATGGGATTGCTGAGCGTCCCATTGGCATGGTCATGGACGTCGCTCGTACGTCCATGATCCATGCGGCTGCTCCCCACTTATGTGGCCGTTCGCGGTTCAGTACGCGGCGCATCAGATCAACCTTCAGCCCCGACCCCAGTCACAGTTACAGCTGGCCTCCCCACTGCCTGCTCCTTCTCCCTACATTGGTCCTACTAGGGGTCTTGCTGAGCGTCATGAGCCTCAGTCTCGTCCTGCGTCGCCTGTTTGAGCTGCTCGCACTAGTCATCGTGTTCCGCGTCAGTGTCCTTTTACGGTCCCTAGCACGCACCAGATGGCACTGCGTCCCTCCACTGCTCCACAGCATGTCCCTTTGCTGTCTCCTCCAGAGTCCTCTCTTCCTGCCCTTTCTGACCCGGAGTCTAACTCCCTTCGTGCGGTCAGTCCTACTGTCACGTGTCTCCTGGCTACTTTTGTCACTGACCCTTCCTTTAAGTCCACTGCTACGTCTGCCTTGGTTGCTGAGCTTGTTGACTTCGCTGCTCGCTGTCATCTAGACTACGCTGCCAGTCTTATTGCTGAGTCTGAGTCTGTCTGTCCTCCGTCCGTCGGGGGTGAGTGTGCTCTTAGTATAGACGTTCTTGAGGACAGGCAGGAGGAGTTCCAGTGTTTGCTGATGCTTTACCTCATCTTGAGTCCATGCTAGTTGCTCCTAAGGGAGACCCTGATGCACCAGACATCCCGACCCCGCGCTCTTACGTAGAGGCAATAGAAGGTCCTTACTGCTCTCAGTGGCAGTCAGCCATGGACGCAGAGATGGCTTCGTGGAAGTCCACAGGCACCTACGTCCACGAAGTTCCCCCACCTGGGGCGAACATCGTCAGTGGCATGTGGATTTTGAGGGTGAAGCGGTCGCCGGATTCTCCACCTGTCTTCAAGGCGCGTTACGTGGCTCAAGGCTTCAAACAGCGGCACAAAGTTGACTACTTTCAGACCTTCTCTCCCACCCCAAAGATGACCACTCTTCGGGTGCTGCTGCACATACCTACTCACCGCGACTACAAGCTTCACTCTCTTGACTTCACCACTGCTTTTCTACAGGGTTGCTTGCACGAGGAGATATGGCTGCGCCGCCCACTTGGCTTCACTGGGTCGTTTCATCCTAGTACCCAGTGGAGCCTCCGATGGCCAGTCTACAGTCTCCGCCAGTCGCTCCGTGAATGGCACGACACACTGAGGACTACACTTGCGGTTCTTTGGTTTGCTCCTTCTACTGCCGACCTTTCGATGTTTCTACGCACCGACACCTCTTTGCCGCCGTTCTACATCCTCGTGTACGTTGACGACTTGGTCTTTGCCACTGTTGACACTGCTGGACTCGCCCACGTGAACTCGGAGCTGCAAAAGAGATACACGTGCACAGACCTGGGTGAACTGCGCAGCTATCTTGGCCTGCAGATCACCCGGGACAGAGCACGGCGCACCATTACCTTGACTCAGTCACACATGGTGCAGCTTGTCCTTCAGCGCTTCGACTTCACGTAAACCTTGCCTCACGCCACTCCTCTATCTACTCGCCACTCGCTCTCAGCTCTACCTTCAGATGAGTCCGTAGAGCCGAGTGACCCGTACCCAGAGCTTGTTGGCTTTCTCATGTACCTGATGACCAGCACACGACCTGACCTGGCATACCCTCTTAGCATCTTGGCACGCTATGTTGCTCTTGGGAGACACCGACCAGAGCATATGGCTGTAGCGAAGAGAGTCTTGCGCTACTTGTGCAGTACGTCGGGCATGGGGCTCGTGCTTAGAGGGCGTAGTTCAGTGGTTTTCACTGGTCACTTAGATGAATCTTGGGTTGACGTCTTGGCTACGCAGCGGTCGTCACAGGGTTACACCTTCAGCCTTAGCTCCGGCTCTATTTCGTGGCGGTCTACCCGCTCATCTTTGTTGGTGCAATCAAGTGTTGGCCTATCTAGGGATGAGCCTAGAGTGTTTGGCCTTGACAAGTTCAATGGTGACAATTTTGCTGAGTGGTCCTTCACAATGGAGAACATATTTGACCACTATGACCTGCTGGAGGTAATGGAAGGAACGGAGAAGCGTCACGAGAACGACCCGGAGAAGAGCCCGTGGGTGCGGAAGAGCGCACAAGGCTACCTCCTACTTGGGCAAACGTTGGGGAGCAGCCAAATCCGTCACATCAAGCCTTTCCAGCGTGAACCAGAGAAGGGACCAAAGGCATGGGCTGCTCTCAAGGGTGTACACGCTCCTGCAACAGCGGCAGTAGCTGTGGTGTTGGAACGGCAAATGGCGACACTACGAATTGAAGAGGATGAAGCGGTTGAAGAAGGGGTGCAGAAATTCTTCGACTTGTTGACGCGGCTTGAGGGAGCTGATTTGAACTAGAGTGAGCTCCAAAAGAAGACCAAGTTGCTGGCCCTACTCCTTGAGTCATGGTCCTCGCTCATCATCAACCTTAATCGCGACTTGCCCCGCCTCTCGCTTGAAGACGTGAAGCGAGCTATCCTTCAAGAGGATTTCCGCCGCCGTGAGTTGGCGAGTGCGGATGGCGCTGGGGCAGCGAGCATCGGCAGTGGATATGGTCAAGGAAGAGGTAGAGGACGAGGGGGAGGAAGGTTTGGTGGCAGCGACTTCGGCGGAGGCCGCGGGAGTGGCGGTTACGGCAGCGATGACAAGAGCTACGGACGCGGTCGCGGCCGATTCGACGGCGAGTGTCAATATTGCCACAAGAGCGGACACATGTGGCACGAATGCTACAAACTCCCTGATGGTTGGACCCCTGCTCAAGGCCAAGAGGGTAGAGGAGCAGGAGGAGGGAGAGGAAGAGGCCGTGGAGGCCGTGGCGGTCGCGATGGCGGAGCTGCAAACATGAAGAGCGGAGACAACGACAAGGACCCGAGCAACGATCGATACCCGGGTCTATTCTACTTCGTGTCGACGCAAGTACCGACTGGTCCAGAGAAGGATGAAGGCTTTGAGGAGCCAGCAGCTGTGGGGAAGGTGAATCTACACCCTCTGGACTATTGGGTGATCGATAGTGGCGCTACCTATAGCATGACACCTCGCCCGGACTTGCTCACCGAACTCGAATCGTCACCGGTGAAGCATGTCACATCAGCTTTGGGGCAGCGAGCGGAGGTGAAAGGCATGGGCAAGGCCATGTTTAAGGGTGCTGATGGGAAGATGGTGGGCCTCAAGAATGTGCTTTGGGTGCCCAGCCTTGCTGCCAACCTAATTTCCGTGCGGCGGTTGGCAAAGGCCGGCATGGACACAAACTCAAAGGGAGCCAAGACCTACACCGCAAGGCTTGGCGATCCGATTCTTTGGGACCTTCATGAGGACAAAGATGTCTAGAAAGAGATGTGGCAGATACCTGTGGTCCCAATGCCTAAGGAGAGGCAAGTGGCAGCAAGCGTCAGCACCAAAGGTGGAGCGGTTGGTAGCGGCGATTGCGCGGACGGTCGCGCTAATGAGAAGGAGTCCAAGAAGTGCAATCTTGGAGGGACCAGCAAGCTTGGTGAACCTATGGAGAGAGGTGCAGCAGCCAAGGAGCAGCAAAAGGGTGAGGAGAACCCCGAGGCAGCAGCGGAGGAGGACTACTGAGAGAGTATGTGGGGCGCTATTGCGAGCGCGGCATTCTCCAATCCAACTTCGGCTACGGGGGAGTGTGATTGGCTCACCTTGCATCGGCGCATGGGGCATGTGGCCCTGCCCATCTTGCAGCAGCTAGTAAAGAATGAGATGGTTGCTGGCATACGTGTGAAGGGGGAGCCCGATGAGGTACTTGGCTGCCCGACGTGCATGCAAGCCAAGTTCACCCGTTTCCCATTCTCTAGTTCGGAGGCAACGGCTAAGGCACCACTTGATGAGGTGGTGATGGACGTGGTGGGCCCCCTGAAGCTTGGAGCTGCTGGAGCTGAGTACTTCCTCACTATTGTGGACGTCTACACCCGTACGACTTGGGTGTACGTGCTGGCCAAGAAGAGCGACGTGGCTGAAACGTTGAAGGCGGATTGGTTCCCGATGGTGGAGCGGCAACAAGACCGTCTAGTCAAGTCAATCCGCACCGATCGAGGGGGAGAGTTCCTGAGCAAGGAGTTTGGGTTGTGGCTGAAGAAGAATGGTATTCGGCACTCCCTCACCATGCAATACTCCCCTGCAATGAACGGCATCGCCGAGCGAGCGAACCGCACAATCACGGAGGCGGCACGCGGGTTGCTCATTGAAGCCGGGCTACCCGACTATTTCTGGCCTGATGCGGTGCCGAGCGCGTGTGTGGCCAAGAACCGAGCCTTGACTCATGTGGGAGCAGACAAATGGGTGCCCTATGTGGAGTAGCTAGGAAGGAAGCCAAAGGTGGATATGCTTCAGGTGTTCGGGTGCATGTGCATGGCGCTCGTGCCTAAGCATCTTCGGCACAACAAGCTTGGTGCCAAGGCGGTGTGGGCCGTGCACTTGGGCATGGCTCAAAACAGCAAGGGATGGCTTCTTTGAGACCCATTCACCAAGAAGTTCTTGGTGAGCAGGGACTGCAAGTTCATGGAGAACTTCATGTACAAGGATTGGAAGGCGGAGAATGAGGCGAAGATAGGCGTGCGGTTTGGGGAGGTGAAGAGTTCCGGTTTGGAGCATGTGGAGCTGCCTTTGGAGCTGAGCAGCGGCAGCACAACCACAAGGCAATCCTCCCTTGTGAACAGGGGAGAGGAGGCCAATGATGCAGAGGAAGAAGAGGAGGAGGTGCAGCAAGTGAGCGAGCGTGCACCGTCACTCCCTTCCCGTACTACGAGTGCTCCACGGATTCGAGCCACACCGCAGCAATGCCAAGGCCTTCAAGTCCCTGCAGCTGAGGAGGAAGGAAGGGGCAAGAGAAGAGTTCAACCCCCTAATAGGCTGACCTATGATGCGCTGGGAAAGCAAGGCAAGACAGCCCTGGCCATAGCGGCAATGATGGTCGGAGATGACGAGGAGAGTGACTACGAGGAGTGTGCCTTCGCGTTCTTCTCTCCGGTGGAGATTCGGGGAGAACCAGCAACTCTCAAGGAGGCTTTGGAGAGTAGTGATGCTGAGGAGTGGAAGAAGTCCATGGAGATTGAGCTGAAGAGCATCAAGGAGAATGACACGTTTGAATTGGTGGAGCTACCGGAGGGGCGTACGGCGATAACGTCCAAGTGGCTCTTCAAAATCAAGTCGGATGCAGACGGCAAGATCGAGCGCTACAAGTCTAGGCTTGTAGTCAAGGGGTACCAGCAGAAGGAGAAGGTGGACTTCAAGGAACTGATTGCCCCTGTGGTGAAGCCGACGACGCTGCGAACCCTATTCGCGGGTGGCGCCATCAAAGGATGGGTAGTAAAACAAATGGACATCGTAACGGCATTCCTTAACGGCATCCTTGAGGAGGAGATTTTTATGGCGCAGCCAGAGGGCTTTGATGATGGTAGAGGCAGAGTGTGGAAGCTGAAGAAGGCCCTCTATGGGCTGAAGCAGACCCCTAGGCAATGGTACATGAAGCTGCGCGAAGTGTTGGAGGGGATCGGCTTCACTCCCTCAACGGCCGATCACTCCTTGTTCATGCTTGGCGAGGGGGAGAAGAGGAGCTTCATGGTGGTTTATGTGGATGACATTCTTATATTCTCACCCTCCTCTGACCTTGTGAAGGAGGTGATGCTGAAGCTGCATGACAAGTTCAAGTGCAAGTCCCTTGGTGACGTGAACTTCTACCTTGGGCTCCACATCGAACGAGACGTGGAGAAGCGGAGCATGCGAGTGCACCAACGGAAGTACCTGGAGGCGCTGGCTGCCAGCTTTGGCCAGAGTGAAGGTCATGTGGCTACTCCCTTTCCCTCTGGGTTCAGGTGTGTGAAGGGACCAGAGGAGGAGAGTTTTTGTGAAGAGGAGAGGCGCCGTTTTCACTCGTTGGTTGGCGGCCTCATGTATGCGGCGGTAAACACCCGACCGGACGTCGCGTTTGCTACCGGGCAGCTGGCTAGGGTTGTGCAATGCCCTAATGAGGAGCAGGTAGCAGCTGGAATGAGGGTGGCCAAGTATCTTGGCCAAACACCGACCGTTGGGCTGCAATACTCGGCGGCGGCACAAAGGCGCCAAAAGGGCGCGGATGGTGTTGAACCCCAGCGTTTGTTCCTCACCACCTACTCGGATGGTTCATATGCATCAGAACCAGAGGACATGACAAGTGTGGGAGGCTTCATATGCTGTGTTGGTGGAGGCCCAACTGCTTGGAAGAGCAAGAAGCAGGTTGACGAAGCTTTGAGCTCGGTAGAGTTCGAGTACATGGCACTCTTCCGTGCCGTACGGGAGATTGTGTGGCAGCGGCGTTTGTTGGCTGAATCGGGGGAGGAGCAGCAAGGACCTACCCCACTCTACTGTGACAGCTAGGGTGCCATTGCTCTTTCTAAGAACCCTGTGTTGCATGGACTCACAAAGCACATGAGCGTGAAGTGGCATTGGACGAGGAGCATGGTGACCGCGGGTGAAGTTGAGTTGCGGTACGTGAAGACCACGGGGCAGCCGGCTGACATGATGACTAAGAGGCTGGTGGAGCAGCAGCATTGGAAGTGTTGCAAGCTGGTTGGGATGGCTCTGAACTGAGAGAGCAACATATCCTTAGGCAAACAATCCGAGGGGGAGTTTGTTGGTGCAACCCTACGGTTTGCACTCGGCTTGTTGTCCGTGTGCGTGCATGTGTCTGTGTATGGAATGGTATGAGGGCATGGGATAATATATATTTCATGCCTATAATTGTGTGTGAATGTTGAGTCATGATGTCGAGTGTGTGTGTCGAGTCAATAGCGAGTTATCGCAAGACGCGTGTTACGCGGTCATTTGTGTCTCGCGCGCGGTTTTTTTTTTTGTCGTGCGCGGTTCCTATTTTGTCCTGTGTCGAACGTTCGGCGTGTCGCAGGTGTGTGCAGCAGACCCATCAAGAACTCAAGGATGAGTTTGTGATGAAGAGCCTGAGCCTTGGTGTCAAGCCTCAAGTGATTTCGAAGCTCGCCAAAAGGGTACACCTCAAGATATTGAAGATGGTTACATTACTTTGTGTAGTGTAACATTTCACTTGGTGTAGGCCCTAGTGAAGGGTAGTTTCGAGACCCTTCGTGGTTGGGAAGAGTGTGGCACTGTTCCACATCACTGTACCTCGGCTCTTGGGGTTTGTAGGAGCTGGGAGTCATTCCCAACTCGTAACTCTTCATATCTCTTCCTATTTTGTGTTCTAAGATAATAGTGGCTGCCATAGTGCCGTTCGTTCAAACCGACACTTTGTCGTCAATACTTGGTAAAATTGTGCGATCTAAATTGCCTATTGTAGGCAACGTTCAGACGCTCCAGATCCAAGTTGAATCAGGTCATTTAAAGTTGTGACCAGAACGCTATGAACGTTTGAAGCCGCTGTGCAGAAATCCGGCTGTGCACTCTATCTTTCGTTTTAGGCACATTGGAGCCTATTGTGACTATAACACTCTTCTGTTCTCAGCTCCAGTTGTGAGGCTGAGATTTATGCAGGGGCCATGGCTGCACAGGAGTTACACTGGCTCACCTACCTGGTGACTAACCTTGGAGAGCCGCCTCGTTCTCCTCCAGTTCTATATGTAGACAACAAGGCCATGCTGGCCTTGTGTCGGGAGCACAGACTGGAGCACAGAACGAAGCACATTGCTCTTCGCTACTTCCTTGCTCGTGAGTTGCAGCAGCATGGTCAGCTGCGCCTTGCTTACGTGGCCTCTCGGGCCATCACCGCTGATATCTTCACCAAGGCACTTCAGCCTTGTGATCATCAGCGCTTTTGTACTATGCTAGGTCTTGTGCCTACTTGGCCTCACTTGCTCACTTCTTGACTTTGCTTGTACGGTGATCTATATATACCTGCTTCTGCATGCTTACCCTTGCTAGGTTGTGATCATTGCCTTGCTTGTTCACCTTGATATGTGACTCTGCTTGTGAACTGGCCTTTTGGTCTTGTGCTTGTGCTCATAATGCGTGGTGTCGTTGTGATCCACCCTGAGCTTGTTTTGCTTTGTTTCTTCTCTTGACTGGTCTTGTGACCGTTTCTTGTGCTGGCTATCCCCCACTTCGCCTTTGGAGGTGTGTCAAATTTTTTGTTTAATGTTATCTAGGCTGAAGTGGGTTTAGCCTTAGCAGGTACAGAATTTTGCTCGAGAATTCTTTGTATCCCCCTCCTTGCCCTCATCCACACATACCTTCATACTATTCTAACACAATTTGGATATGGGGGTGTGTCAGAACTATGCATTTATGTGCTCTAGGCTATAGTGGGGCACTCTTTATGGGGTACAGCTCAATTAGATTTTGCTATACAAACTTAGTATTGCTGTTTTTATAGGCATTCGCATTCCTACTTTCTGACAATAGGGGGTGGAAATAGGGTAACCACATCATACATACTCCGATAAATATATAGTAACCACATTGGAGATAATCCAAATTTTCTCTGAAACCACTCCCTCAGCAAGCACAGAATAGGTACATAGTATATGCCAAGTGCTTAGACAGGAAATTCTGACCTCATTTACTGCATTAAATTTACGATTCCATGTTACGAACACTTGCTTATTGAAGCTCTGAAATCAAATATTTACATAGAACGTTACAAATAGACATCCTACGCACCAGAGTTAGCAAACGCTATGTACGAATAATATTTACGTGGTACGTCCCTACTACGTGGCCTTGTAGCTGCAATCGATAAACCCGCCCCCTGCAAAACAAAAGTCAATAATCAACACTTAGAGAGCTCCAAATACGTACCATGGTTCAACCACCACTTGCCAATACTGAATGGAGATGATAAAAAACATAACAGCACATACTGCAAGGTCCAACGTTTGGACGTGCAAACCGAGGATAGAGGAACTAATAAAGTGTCTAGAAGCTAGAGAGGTAAGCAAGAGAGCTTTCTGGAAGATAAGAAATGAAGTGAGGAAATTAATGTTGGGGTTTGGACGTGCTCAGTTATGTGTGTGCCGAAATCTGGGCTTGAACCAATCAGAAACTACCGTATGTAGCCTAATCTTTTTCTTCATCTCTCAATCTATGCCTTTGAATGACCGCTCAATCTACAGTTAACGTTCCAACCAGAGCACATCTCCCGTCCGATTGTAGCCATCTAACTTGAGAGAAATCAATGCTTGGAATTCCAACCTTTTGGTAATCTCAACAAGTTAGCGATCTTTTTCTTCTAAAATAGACTGTGAAATCTCGACCATCCAGAGAAATACGGACTAACGGCTTAGAATCCAACTTGGAACCGCATCTTCGTTCCATTCTACACAAAGGGGGTTGTTTTCAACCAACTGCTCACGCTGGATGTGAACCGTCTATTTTCGTTATCGACGATTGTTGATTTTTCGGCCAAGGTTGGTTCGAAATCCGCTTCAGCTGCTGACATGGAGAGAAAGGCGCGTTTTCGCATCTATTCATTTCAATTTGTTCTATTTGAGGAGCTCCATAAATTGGCTTCTAACAAATGTGTGGTATTTTATTCACATTATCATGAATATCCAGACCAAGTACCCTTGAACTACAGGCTTGGTGGGGCCAATGTAGGTTTGGTATACTATCTACAATGTAGGCTATAACATTCTCAATTGGCTCCAGCAGCAGACCCTGTCAATTATATGCATGTTATATCTGTTTAGGCTGTAGTGGGGTAGCTAATGTAGGGTACAGCCCCTTAGGGTTCTCATCTTTGTACCCAAACTTCCTCAAAAGTCAAAACATCCCTACCAACCTACTCTAACATGGTATTAAGAGCACTTAGGTCTTAGGACCTAATTTCCTAGTGGGCCCACCGTTAAATCTCATGTCTTAGGGTTTCCCTTGCCTGTCGAGCTGCCCCACCCGTCGCGCTGCCCTGCTGGCCACGCGACGCGCGTTTAATTATTATTTTTTTCCTTTTATCTCGTCGCGCCGCCCTAGGGCCCGGCCACGCCCGTCGTGTTGCCTTAGGGCCTTCGCGCCGCCCACGCGAGCCATTCGCGCTGCTCTGCTGGCAGCGCGCGACCCCGCCTGGCCAGTCGCGCACCTGTAGGGCCCGCGAGCTGCCCTTCCCTGCCCGCGGCGTCGCCCCTATTTGGCAGCGCACAGCTCGGCCCCACCCTCGCGCACCCCTACGGCCCTCGTGCCTCGCTCAGACAGCCGATGCGGCCCCGCCCTGACCCAACGCCGCCCCTGGAGTAGCCGCCCCTGGACCCAGAGTAGCCTCCCCTGGCTCCTGCAGCAGCCGCCCCTAGTGCAGCCGCCCTTGGACCCTCGAGCAGCCGCCTCTGGACCCAGAGCAGCCGCCCCTGGCTCCTACACCAGCCGCCTCTGGTGCAGCCGCCCCTGTGAGAGTACGACGGCTTATGCCAGCTATGCTTGCTTGCCTTTACTTTATCATGCTATTTCTAGCATAGGATCATTATATGCATGCATGAATTGCTTGATTTCGTAGGCTAGGTGCTTTCCTATATTATATTATAGTTATAGCACCGAGCTAGGTTGCGTGCACCGAATTCTGGCTTTTCAGTTGCCACCGAATTGCCTTCTACCGAATTCAGTAAGGATCCGTTCGGGACGCTACACGGAAGTAAGAATTCGTTAAAAGTATCCTATAAAGATGCTCTAACAAAGAATATTGCTTCTCGTGGTTTACAAGCCCTCAAAAAATTCAGGGGAGGTCTAGAGGCCAAGAAAAAGCCTTTAGAAATTATTCAGGTACATGAGAAGTTGGGCAAAGTACTACGGAGCGTAGAAAAGGGTCGTGCGTTCCGTGGAGTTAATATTCTCTCCCCGCAGCACAGTGTTAAGGCTCCCCGTCGCCCACAGGTGAAGCCTACACAGGTGCCAAGGCTTAGAGGAGACATCCAGGCTCAGGAGAAATTATACAAGCCTCGGAAAAATCCTCCTACCCCCCAGGTGAAGTTGGAAAGCGCTGAGTCAGGTATAGGAAAAAGGGAAGGTATTAAGTTTGATGTACCCTATGATCCTATTAACGAGACCCTCTTTGGCTTCTCAGCGCAGCAAAAACCACTACTCCTCGAGGTGTTATGCAATGGGCGACGCCTCCAGGCACTGGTGGACAGCGGTGCATCTCACTCGGTGTGTGACCGCGGAGAATTGGAGAAAATTAGAGAGAAGGCGGAAGAGACCCAGTTTTCAGCAACCATGGTGAATGGTACGAAGCTTCCTATCCACGGCAAAGCATCACTGCAACTGCATATAGGTGCGTTGAGGTGGAAGCCGAAGCTACCAGTCACCAACATCAAAGGATTAGATTTTATCTTGAACACCGGTGGTGCTCTCGGCGGCCGCTTCACCTTGTAGAACCACATGCCACTAACAACGTTCGTCCCAGGTGGTGGGACGGCGTCAACGTAGGTGCCTGTGGACCTATAAGATGCCATCTCTGCCTCCTCAGCTGCTATCCAGTACAAAGCCCAGGGTCCCGAGACCGCCTTAGTGTGAGTGCGAGGGATCGGGATGTCAAGGGCATCTGGATCTCCCTTAGGGGCAAGCAGCATGGCGCAGAGATGAGGAACAGCGGCCGCAAGGAAACCAAACTCGAACTGCCTATCCTCCAGGACCTCCAACGGAAAGACAGGAGCACCCCCAGAGGACGGAGAACAAGCAGGGCCACTCACCAAGTGAGCGGCGTAGTCAAGGCGGTGGGAAGAGGCAAAGTCAGCGACAGTGGTAACAAGCGCTGAGACCAATGACAGAGGTGCGGTCGGGTGAGTGACCAACGTGGACAAAACACGGGAGACGATAGGACGGGAGGGACGGAGGTAGTCGGCCAACGGGTCGTGAAGCACAGTGAAGGACGACTCAGGAGGCTGTGGAAGGACAGTTGGAGACGGAACACGAGAGCGAAGAACAAGGTGAAACGGGCGACCGGCACGGTAACGGGACCGACGAGGCTCTGGGGACAAAGCACGACTGACAGGAGAACGACGAGTCCACTGGGACGAGGAAAGGGACTCGACACGGGGAAGAGGAAGGGACGGTAGGGGACCACGAACAAAGCGTGCAGGTGCTGAGTCGGGCAGGTCTCTCAGTCGCTGCTGCTCCGCCTCCTCTGGCGATAGCCGCTGCGATACCTGCCCCTGCTGCAGCTCCTGTGGCTCCTCCTCTACTCTCTCCTGCTGTGGCTGCAACAACACCTGCTGCTGCGGGTGGGAATCCTGCTCTACTCTCTCCTTCTGTGGCTGCAACTGTACGTGCTGCGGCCGTGACTCCTCCTCTACTCTATCCTGACGCTCCGACTAAGACTGCTACTGTTGTTGCTGCAGTGACTCCTCTACTCTCTCCTGACGCGGCTGTGACTCCCCCTCTACTCTCTCCTGACGCTCCGACTAAGACTGCTGCTGCTACTGAAGCTGCTGCTGCTGCCGTAACTCCTCCTCTACTCTCTCCTGACGCTCCAACCGAGACTGCTGCTGCTGTTGCTGTGCCCTCTAAAACCGCTCACGCTCCTCCCTCTCCAAACGAACAAGACGCTGCTCACGTGTCAAGAAACGGACAGTGCGCGGTGTAGACGCTAAAGGTGGCAGCGCCTCCAGCTCCAGCACCCCCAGAACCAAAACCTCCACCGACAACACCCCCAGGGCCTCCGGTACCTCTAGCAGGAACACCCCCAGACTCCTCAGCGACCGGCTGCAGAGGCGAGCGGGGAGGGAACTGCGGGACTAACGGGAAGCCAGGGGGTGAGGCGGGGCGAGGCTGCTGACTCGAGGCAGCAGTGTCCTCCACTGGAGGGGCCTCCCCACCCACACCCCCAGCACCCCCAGAGCCGGAGCCACCAGCTCCAGCAGCCCCAGTACCCTCACCCCCTACTGCTGCACCTACTGCACCCCCAGACACGACAGAGACTGGACGCTTCGGGGGAGACAACTGCGGAGTGACGTGCGACACACCTGACAGGGCAGGACGCAAAGGGGGGGGGGGGGGAGGGGGCTACCGGGGCGACTTGGGGAGGGTCAGTGGTGAGGAAGAGTGGGGGGGAAAAAGTCTCAGAACCTGAGTGGGGGCAACTCCTATAGTAACTGACTGACTCGTCAAAAGAGACGTCCTGGGAACTGAAGAACTGGTAGGTAACAGGGTCGTAGAACACCCAGCCTGAGGCGTCGAGTGGGGAGCCAAGAAAGACGCAGGCACGGGTGTGCGCAAACAGCTTGTTCGCGCCTGGGGCGCGAACGTGGACCAGACAGCCCCAGACGTGGTAGTCAGCTGCTACGCGTGGAAAACGTGTCCAAAGGAAGATTGGCGTCACCCGCGGCCGTGCGTCACTTGGCCACAAGTTCAGCTGGTGCGCGGCGTAGCGGACTACCTGAGGCCACAAGAACTGGGGGGCACCAGCATGGCACATGGAGGTCTGGACGCCACCCCTTGCTAGTAGCCACGGCTCAAGGACGGTAGGCACGTTGGCCTTCCGTCGCAAGGGGAAAACCGTGGTGTAGCGAGAGTAGTCGTCCACCACAATCAGGAAGTAGTGCTCCTGACGTGGGCCACAGACCGGGGAGGGGCCCTTGACGTCCAAGTGCAGGGTTTGTAAAGGAGCCGTGGTGGGGGGGAACGAGGAGGAGTGAGGGGCAGCGCACTGCCGACCCTCGACGCAGGGAGTGCACGGTGGCGCAAGCGAGCGAGGAAGCGGGGCAAGCGACTCTCGGAGACCTGAGACTAGACGGTGACGTACCATCCTACTGAGACATGGGAACGGCGGGTGACCAAGACGGTGGTGCCAGAGGACCGACGGGTGGGTGAGTGACCGACAGTCGCACGACACAGCAGCTACCTGACCTGACCTGACCTGACCTGACCCAGTGTGGTGGGACCCAGTGTGTAGTGAGTACAGGCCAGAGCCCGGCTCCCTGTGGAAAGTGGCTAGAGGCGCCCCAGTGGCACCAACTGTGCAGGAGGCAACAGGCTCGTGCAGTGGGAAAGTGGTGACAACTTGGAGGTTGTGGAGGTGACTGACACCCACCAGGTTCCTAGAGAACGAGGGGGTGTAGTAGCTTGTGAGAAACCCAGAGGGAGCCGCAAGACACGGGAGAGTGGTGGTGCTCTTAGCAACTACAGACCCTACGGAGAGGTAAGCCAAGGTGATAGTGACTGGAGTGTGCAGTGGCGTGAGGTCGGTGCAGTCGCGAAAGAAACACCTGGTCGCTCCAAAGTCTAGGGTGAAAGAAAGACGTGCAGTCGGTGAGGTCGCACTCGAGCCAGCGTCAAAGGCTCGTACTAGTCTAGTGGTGGCTGCAGCTCCCACACTAAGAACCTCTGAGGCGCCTGGACCGGAAACTTCACACGCACCAAGACTGGAAACACAAGGCTCAATAGCAGTTGCAGCTCCCACGTACCGGTGTGTGTACTGGCCGGGTCCATCAGGGCCCCGCTGTAGAGGTTGCTGCAGGCGCTGCAGCTAAACCCGCCACTGCTGCAGCTACGGCCACCTGTGCTGCTGCCGCTGCCATTGCTGCGGCTGTCGCCACAACGCCATGGCAAGCTAGTACGGGGGGGGGGGGGGGGGGGGTGGGGGGGTACGCTGGGGGTAGCCTAAGTTGCTGCTGGTGCTACTGGTGGCAGCCTAAGCTGCTCCTGGTGCACTGGGGGGCAGCATATACTGCTGATGGTGCACCTGATGGCAGTCTAGTGCGGTGGTGAACGGTTGGGTGGGGTTGAGAGCGGTTGGGAACAGTGTAGGGCGGTTAGGATACGGTTAGGAGCGGCGTGGTGCGGTGGAATGCGACTAAGTGCAATTTTGGTGCTTGTGGGAGAGGTTCAGTGTGGTCCGCTGCGGTTGGGAGCGATGGAGGGCAGTTCAGTGCGGTTGGGAGCGGTGAAGAACAGTTTAGGGCGATGGAGTGCGGTTCTGTGCGGTTCCAGGGGATTAGCACGGGTGGAATGCGGTTCTGTGCAGTTCTAGGGGAGCTAGCACGGGTGGAGCATGATTCTGTGCGGTTCAGCGGGTACGGGTGGTAGACTATGGTTTCCAGGTGTGGCTAGTTGGTGGGGCTGAGGGTAAATGATGGGGCGACGGGTGAGGCAGGTCCTGGGGCAGCGGGTGTCAGGTGGGGCGGCGGCTGAGTCTCGTGGGGGGGCGGCTGAGATATGGGGCGGCGGGTAAGGCAGCCGTTTGAGGGTGGGGCAGCAGTTAAGGCGGCGAGCTGCACGTGCGCGCGGTTGCTGCTGTGCGTACGTGCGACTGACGATGGGACCACGAGGCCCGCTATCAAAAGGGCCGCGGGGCCCGCTATCGAAAGGGCCGCGGGGCCCGCTATCGAAAGGGCCACGGGGCCCGCTATCGAAAGGGCCGCGGGGCCCGCTAGCGAAAAGGGCGCAGCAGGGCCCGCGTCCTATGGTCGTTCGACGGGCGACGGATGGGGTGCGCGACGGGAAACGGACGGGCGACGGGCTAGGAAAGAAACCGACGGGCGACGGGCTAGGAAAAACGACGGGCGACGGGCGACGGGAGGGGAAAAACCGCGGGCGACGGGGTGGCTACTGACGACAAGCGCGCTACGGGTGACAGGCGACAGATACGAGGCGCGGTTAAGGACGGGGCGCGCGCTAGTACGGGGCGCTCGCTAGCGATTTCGGTGGGCCCTTAGTCTATCGAGTGAAAATCGCTAGGGGAAACCCTAGCTAGGGTAAACCTGCTCTATACCATGTTTGAGTTATGAGAATGTAATGGCTAGTATGAGCAAGTACAAGGGTAGATATAGCAAACCTAACCCAAGCACTAACCAATGTGTACACCACCTATACTAAACAATACAAACTATAACAATTATAGTTTGACAGGTGCTAGTGCGTCTCCTGCTCTGGGTGCTAGTGAGGCTGCTGCTCTAGGTGCTGGTGAGTCTGCTCTCTCTGGTACTGCGCCTACTGAGGCCTCGTACACCTTCACACTTGACTCAGGTGCTTCCCGCTCCTTCTTCCGCGACAGCACCACCCTCACGCCGCTCAGCCAGCTGGTTCCAATCTCCCTCGCAGACCCCTCTGGGGGTCCAGTCCTTGCGCACTCCTCCACGGTCCTGCCGTGCCCGGCGGTCCCGTATGGCTCCCTGTCAGGTCTTCACCTCCCCTCATTCTCTACGAATTTGGTGAGTGGTGCTGAGCTCCAGGACCAGTGGGTTGACCAGTTCACTCCTCAAGGTCAGCGCGTGACCCACTGTACGTGCTCCCGGACAGGCTGGCACCTGACCACGTTTACCCGTGCGCCTAGCTCAAGTTTATAAACACTAACTACTGTGTCCCCTCAGGTCGCTGCGTCTGCGTCTGCGTCAGGTCAGCTAGCGGCCCCCTGCTCGTGTTGTGCTTTGTCGCACCAGACCCTCCTTTGGCACCACCGTCTTGGTCACCCCTCGGTGCAGCGCCTTCGTAGCATGCACTACCGTCTCCTTGTCTCTGGTCTTCCCAGGGTTCTCCCTCCCCTCCCACCCTCGCCTGCTCCTCCCTGTCTTCCCTGTGTTGAGGGGCGGCAGCGCGCCGCTCCTCACTCCTCCTCGTTCCCTCCCACAGAGGCTCCCCTGCAAACTCTCCACCTGGACGTGTGGGGCCCAGCCCGCGTCCGTGGACAGGGCCACGAGCGGTACTTCCTGCTGGTCGTCGACGACTACACGCGTTACACCACCGTCTTCCCCTTGCAGCGCAAGGGGGAGGTCCCTAATGTTTTGATCCTTTGCATCCGCGCGGTTTATTTCCAGCTCCGCGAGCGGTTCGGGACGGACTTTCCTGTCCTTCGTCTGCACTCTAACAGAGGTGGTATGTTCTCCTCAGACCTCTTGGCAGCCTTGTGTAGAGCAAAGCATCCTCTTGTCTCGCCTGTCCGTTCTAGTCGTTCCGGTCGTCGTATCCCTCGTTTGCGTCAGCCGGCTATCTCCGACACCCACCTCATCGTCCATCGTCCTTCCTATCCTCAGTAGCGTCTTCCCCTGCCTTCCTCTCCTGCGTCTTCTCTGCCTACCATTCCTGAGACTGAGTCTGACCGCACCCGTGCTGCTCACCCTACTGTTACGCGTCTGCTAGCCACAGTTATCACTGACCCGTCGTTTGAGTCTGCTGCTCCGTCTACCTTAGTCGCTGAGCTTGTTGACTTTGCTGCTGCCTGTCGTCTAGACTACGCCGCTGGTCTGGTTGCTGAGTCTGAGTCTATCTGTCCTTCGTCCGTCGGGGGTGAGTGTGCTCTTAGCACGGACGTCCTTGAGGACAGGAAGGAGGACCTTGAGTGTCTTGCAGCCGCTGCACCTCATCTCGTGTCCATGCTGCTTGTCCCTGAGGGAGACCCGGTTGCTCCACACATCCCGACCCCGCACTCTTACGCTGAGGCGATCGCGGGTGAGTACTCTTCTTAGTTGCAAACAGCCACGGACGCAGAGATGCCATCCTAGGAGTCCACAAGCACGTACGTCGACGAGGTTCCCCCTCCTGGGGCGAACATCGTCAGTGGCATGTGGATTTTCAGGGTGAAGCGGGCGCCAGGTTCTCCTCCTGTCTTCAAGGCTCGTTACGTTGCTCGAGGCTTCAGTCAGAGGGAGGGAGTCGACTTCTTCCAGACCTTCTCCCCCACCCCGAAGATGACTACTCTTTGGGTGCTGCTGCACGTTGCCGCTCAGCGTGACTACGAGATTAACTCTCTTGACTTCAGCACAGCCTTCTTACAGGGCGGCCTGCACGAGGAGACCTAGCTGCGCCGCCCACCTGGTTTCACTGGGTCGTTCCCTCCTAGTACCCAGTGGAGCCTCCGGCGGCCAGTCTACGGTCTCCGCCAAGCGTTGCGTGAGTGGCACGACACACTGAGGACGACACTTGCGGCTCTTGGGTTTGCTCCGTCGACTGTTGACCCGTCGCTGTTTTTGCACACCGACACTTCGCTGCCGCCGCTCTACATCCTCGTGTACGTCGACGACTTGGTCTTTGCCACTGCTGACACTGAGGCTCTTGCCTTTGTGAAGTTGGAGCTGCAGAAGAGACACAAGTGCACAGACGTGGGTGAGCTGCGCAGCAACCTTGGCCTGCAGATCACCCGTGACAGAGCACGCCGCACCATCACACTGACCCAGTTACACATGGTGCAGCAGGTCCTTCAGCGCTTCAACTTCACCTGGTCCTTGGCACAGGCCACTCCTCTGGCTACAGGTCACTCGCTCTCAGCTCCACCTTCGGACAAGTCCGTAGAGGCGAGTGGTCCTTACCCAGAGCTAGTGGGCTTCCTCATGTATTTGATGACTTGCACTCGTCCTGACCTTGCGCACCCTCTTGGCCTTTTAGCTCACTACGTGGCTCTTGGTCGGCACCGAAAGGTGCACATGGATGTTGCTAAGAGAGTAATACGCTACTTGTACAGTACATCGGGCATGGGGCTTGTGCTTGAAGGACGGGGCGACGTTGTCCTCACTGGTCACTTAGACGCTTCTTGGGTTGACGACCAGGCTACGCAATGGTCGTCACAGGGTTACACCTTCAGCCTTGGCTTTGGTTCAGTTTCTTGGCATTCTGCACGCCCGTCTTCAGTTCTCAGATCCAGTTGTGAGGCTGAGATCTAAGCCACAGCCATGGCTGCACAGGAGTTACGCTGGCTCACCTACCTGCTGACCGACTTGGGAGAGCGGCCTCGTTCTCCTCCAGTGCTGTACGTCGACAACAAGGCCGCCATCGACTTGTGTTAGGAGCATAGACTGGAGCACAGAACGAAGCACATCGCTCTTCGTTACTTCTTGGCTCGAGAGTTGCAGCAGCGTGGTCAGCTTCGTCTTGCTCACGTGGCCACTTGGGCCAACACTGCTGATATATTTACCAAGGCACTTCCGTTTGGTGATCATCAACGTTTTTGTGCTCTGTTAGGCCTTGTGACCACATTTCCTCACTTGCTGTAAACTTTGTCTGTATTGTGATATATATGTATACCTGCATGCTTGTTTTGCTAGGTAGAGATCACTCTGCTGTTGTTGTTGCATATATACCTCTGCATGTGAACTGGCCTTGTGGCCCCTTTGCTTGTGCTCAGTGTGTGTGGTGACGTTGTGATCCACCCTGAGCTTGCTTTTTTTCTCTTGACTGGTCTTGTGACCCATTGCTCTCCCCCACTTTGCCTATAGGGGTGTCTCAATTATATGCATGTTATATCTGTTTAAGCTATAGTGGGGTAGCCAATGTACGGTACAACCCCTTACGGTTCTCATCTTTCTACCCAAACTTCCTCGATAGTTAAAACATCCCTACCAACCTACTCTAACATACCCCACACACACTAGCCACTACCAAAGTTGTACATGCTATCGCGTTTATATTTGGTTAGGTTTGGCATGCGTGGTTCATACAATGTACATCGAATACAATGTAGTTTCAGTGCACCCACATCATACACACCACGGGAATGGTTCGGAGTCCCTACTTCATTCCATGCTACCCCAACCCCCTCGAATACTATTTTGGGATGAAATGCTAATGTCGGTAACTTTAGAGGCTCGCAATGGATTAGTACAATCTGGCAGACGAGTTTTTTGGGATGTGATTTTGGGAAAGGAGGCCATGGAGTAACTACAAGGTGCATTCGGTACGGGCTAGACACACCAAGATGAGAGTTATCAGTGATAGCTGCACGTAATCTGTGTGAATGCACCATTTGAGCCGAATAAGAGTAGTGCGACATCATGGCCTCTTCTGTCGGATATGGCTTCCTACCGCGCTTCTAGGTACGTCAGGGCTTCTAGGCACGCCAAGACATCTAGGCACGCCATCGTATAAGGTGTCGAGACTCGGCACTAGCCAAGTTCCTGATCATGCTCGTCGGCCACACAAGGGTGCTCGTACCTTTTCTTTGTAGTTTTGTAGCGTGCGGTTTTATACGGTTAATGTCAAGAATGAAAATGTTGGTTTGAATAAGGTTGGTTGGGGTACATAAATCAAACCTCAACAGTTGTACCCCCTATAACACACATCACTATTTTAACACACCCCATAGTCCAAGTGAGGGGTGTCAAGCAAAATCAAAAGTGTATGGTCGCAAGACCAGTCACAACGAAACAAAGCTCAGGGTGGATCACAATGTCACCACACACTCCGAGCACAAGCAAAAGAGCCACAAGGCTAGTTCAAGAGTTCACATATGTATATATAAAACGTACAAACAAGGCAAGCAGAGAACTCAAGACTACGTAAGGCAAGAACCTATGTCAACGAAACCTAACTGCACACAACACATCTGGTGGTCACAAGGCAGAAGCGCCTTGAAGAAGATGACTGCAGTGTTGGCCTCGAACTCCACAAAGTCGAAGCGAGCTTGTCCGTGCCTCTGCAACTCTCGCAGAAGAAAGTACCTGACGTTAACGTGCTCCACTCTGCTCTCCATTCGTGGCTCTTGTCAGAGAAAAATCGTCGCCTTGTTGTCGGTGAACAAGGTCGGTGCAGAGCTCGGCCGCTCACCAAGTTCGGTGAGCAAGAACGTCAACCAACACAGCTCCCGTACAACCATGGCTCCAGCGTAGATCTCACACTCAGCGATAGAGGTCGAGATCGAGGAGGAACGCGTGGACCTCCACGAAACAGCTCTAGAGCCCAGGCTGAAGTAGTACCCCTGAGTAGACCTGTGAGTCTCGGCGTCGTCAGCATAAGAAGAGTCACAGTGTCCAGTAAGTACAATAGACTGCTTCCCTCCAAGAACCAGCCCCACGCCTGATGTCGTCGCTAGGTACTTTGCCACCCTCACAGCAGCTATAGAGTGAACTGGACGGTGTCTCCCTAGTGCAACAAAGCGAGCCAGGATGCTGAGAGGGAAGGCGGGCGAGTACAAGTCATCAGGTACATGAGGTAGCCTACAAGCCCTGCGCAAGGACCACTAGGCTCAAACCGCTCGCCAGGGAAGGGTCCAGTGAGTCTGTGGTCAACAGCAAGAGGTGTGCGCTATACTGTGGAGTGCTGAAGCTTGACCCGCTGAAGGACATGCTACACCATGTGTGACTGTGAGAGTGTAATGGTGCAAGCGGCTCTGTCCCTAGTGATCTGCAGACCAAGGTAATGGCGCAGCTCACCAAGGTCAGTGCACCTATGTCTCTTCCGCTTCACGTCAGCCAAAGCAACCTTGTCAGTAGTGGCGAAAACCAGGTCGTCGACGTAGACCAGTACAAAGAACGGTGTGGAGCCACGTCGAACAAACAGCGACGGGTCGGTAGAAGACGGCTAGAAACCGAGGTCAGACAGGGTAGAACGAAAAGTGTCATGCCACTCACGAGGAGCCTGACGGAGACCGTAGACTGGTCGCCTCAGCCTCCACTGGGTCCCAGGAGGGAAAGTGTCAATGAAGGCAGAGGGACGACGCAACCAAACCTCCTCGTGTAGGCTACCCTGAAGGAAAGCAGTAGAGAAGTGGAGAAAGTGTAACTCGTAGTCTCTCTGTGCTGCTACGTGCAGTAACACCCAAAGAGTGGTCATCTTCGGGGTAGGCGCGAAGGTCTGAAAGAAGTCAACTCCCTCGCGTTGACTAGAACCTCTAGCCACATAGCGCGCATTGAAGACCGGAGGAGATCCTTGTGATCGCTTCACTCTGAAGATCCACATGCCATCGACTACGTTCGCCCCAGGGGGGGAACCTCGTTGGCGTAAGTGCCTGTGGATGTGTAGGAGGCCATCTCTGAGTCCATGGCAGCTCTCCACTGAGAGGCCCAAGGCCCTGATACTACCTCAGTGTAAGTGCGAGGAGTCGGTACGTCAAGGGCGTCGGGGTCTCCCTTAGGGGCGGGCAGCATAGCACAGAAATGAGGGGAAGCAGCTGCTAGGAACTCTAGCTCAAACTGCCTGTCCTCTATGGCGTCACAGCTAAGGGCAGACTCACCCCCGACGGCCAGAGGACTGGTAGGAGGAGTAGCTGCAAGAATAGTGGCGTAGTCAATGCGGGGAGTAGAGGCAAACTCAATGACTGCGGCAGTATGAGCGGAGACATAGGACGGAGAAGCACGTGGGTCGGTAACGAGAGGCGAGAACACAAGAGAGAACGGAACGGTAGGTGTGGTAGTAGTCAGTGATAGGAGTAGAGAGGGAAGCAGTGAGAGCCAACTCAGGAGGAGAAGGAAGTACAGAAGGAGACGAACGAGGCGGACTAGAACAAAACAGGGCAATACAAAGGTCAGAGAAGGGAACAGGGGACGAGGGAGGAGCACGAGAGAGCGACGCGAGGGCCAAGTGTGAGGAAGAGGAGGGGACAACGGAGGCAGAGAAGAAGGGAAAATAGCTGGGGAGGGGACCGGAGGAGGAAGCGGAGGACCAGAGACGGGAGGAGAGGAGAAGGAGGAAGGAGAGGGAGAGGGGAGACCAAGGTTCGAATACCAGAGACAGGAGGAGGAGGTGGCGGTTGCTGCTGCTGCGGATGTGACCGCTGCTCCTCCACCTGCAGTGGCTGCTGCTGCGGCTGCTGCTGTGGCTGGTCCTGCTCCGGTTGCTGCCGCTGCTGCTCCTCCAACTCTCCAGCTGTAGCTCCAGCTGCTGGCGCTCCAAATCTCTCTCGTCTCGCTCCAACTCCAGCTGCTCCTCACAGGCATGGTGAACATGAGCTTGGTGCCGGGTCGGGTAGGGGTGGGGGGGAGGAGTAGTGTTCGGAGCGGTGGTAGCCCCGGGAATGCTCTCCAAAGAGCCAATGGCACCACCCAGAGAGCCAGCACCACCAGAAGTAACAGGGTCCGTCCCAGGCTCTCCAGGTCCAGCAGAGGGTGCACCCCCCATTGTAGAACCCCCAGGTACAGCTCCACTAACACCAGCTCCCCAAAGATTAGAGTCTCATGCAATCACAGGCTCAGCTCCAACTCCAGCACCCCCAAAACTAGGACCTCGCACAGGTTCGCTCTCTGCTCCAACTCCAGCACCTCTAGAGCTATCACCTCCAAGGTCCTCGCCACAAAAACCGGCTCCTGCATGGTCTGCTGTAGGCTGGGAGGAGGACTGCAGAGAAAGAGGCTGCACCTGAGGGGCTACCGAGGGGGAGGGGTAGCGTGGGACACACCTGACGGGGCGGGACCAGGGGGGGGGGCTGCACCGGGGGAGCAGGAGGGGGAGCTGAAGTCAGAAAGAGAGGGGGAGGAGGAACCGGGAGACCTGGACAGGGGTACCTGACGTAGTAGAGGATGGACTCGTCAAAACGGACGTCACGAGACTCAAAGAACCGGTGAAGGGGAGGGTGGTAAAAGGTGTAGTTAGAGGAGTCCTCAGGGAAACCAAGGAAAACGCAGGGAAACATTCGCGAAGGTGTCGCGAACAAGTGCCAAGCAACCCCAGACACGAAAACACGATGCAGCACTAGAGGACCCGGCCCAAAGACTAGTCGATGAAACCTCTGGCCGAGAGACACGCGGCCAGAGGTTCAGCTGGTGAGCCGCGTAGGGCAACAGAAAATGGGGGGCATGGGCGTGAGTCATGGAGGTGCGGGCGATCTCCATGACCAAGCATATGCGGCGCTCAGCAACCCCATTTTACTGTGGGGACTCTGGAAGCATCCACGACTGACGAATGCCGTGCTTGCGACAGAATCCAGAGAGAACGCCAGAGCAAAACTCACCCCCGCAGTCGGAGTGAAGACAGCTGATACAACGACCACGAGTGTCCGCAGTGGTAAGCAGCCACCGGATCAGCGCAGAAGCTACGTTGGGCTTCTTAGCCAAGGGGAAAACTGTGGTGTAGCGGGAGTAGTCGTCAACGACCACGAGAAAGAAACTCTCTCGCTCAGGGCCAGGGCGCGAGGCAGGGCCTCTAACGTCCAAGTGAAAAGTCTCGAAGGGCTCGGTGGCCGGACGAAGGGAGGAGGAGTGAGGGGTGGCACGCAGCCGACCCTCGATGCAGGGACCGCAGGGTGGCGCAAGCGATGGCGGTAACAACGGCAAGACACGCGGGAGGCCTAAGACAAGACGCTTACTAGACATAGCGCGCATGCAAAAAATGGACGGGTTCCCCATTCGGTGGTGGCAAGAAACCGGCAGGAGCATGACGCAGCGACTAGACTAGACACTGGAACCTGACCAGTCACAGCTACCTAGGGAGACACGGCAACCTGGTGAGACGCGGGAACCTGACGGGGGGCAGTGACAAGGGTCGGGGGCAGTAGCTACTGCTGCTGTTGTAGCAGCTGGTGGTGGTGGTGCTGCTGCTGCTCCTGCTGCTGTTGCTGCTGCCCTTGGGGGGCAGTGTGAAGTGTGTAGGGACCAGAGCGCGGCTCAGCGGTAAAGGTGGTGAGAGGCGAGTAGGTGTCACCGTCGACACAAACCGTAGTCTCGGGGGCAGTATCAGCTGGTGCCGCTACTGCTGCTGTGGCTGCTGCAAGGGGAGGGGCTGCGACTGCTGCTGTCGTTGAGTCAGGTACCACGCCGCTGCTCCACCCCCTCCAGCTGGTAGGTGGTTGACGAATCCAGGCGTCACCTCCAGCCCCTGCACTCCCGCCGCCGCCGCTCGCCACGTCAGCCCCACCGCCTCCGCCCGCACCCTGACCGCCCCTCCTGCCGCTCCTACCCTAGATCGCAAAGAAGTCGTAACAGCAGCTGCGGTCACGTCAGTAGCGGCAGTGGCAAGGGAGGCAGTAAAGGTGGGCAGCTGAGGGACAGTGCACCCGTGAAACAATGGAGGGGGCACAGCACCAGAGGCGGAGGCAACCAAGTGGAGGTTGCTCTCGACGTCCCTGAGGGCAGACTTAAGGACCTCGATAGTGAGCTCGCTAGGTTGCTTCAGAAGAAGCGCGTCACGAACCGAGGCAAGGTGGTCAGGGAGGCTAGTGGCGATAAAATAGATAGTAATCGCCATAGGGGAAGGGAGCAATGCAAACTGTTTGTCAGTGCAGGCAGCGCGGTAATTGGAATCGAGCGAGTGCAAGTGAGCGATCAAGTCAGCAGAGCGCTCAAACGAGGCAAGGTCTTGAAACAGGAACGGGAGGAACAAGCAACCAAGAGAGACAGTGGTGGGAGTGGCGTAGCGAGCCTTGATCGCAGTCAGGAACTCACTAGCCGAGCGAACCTGAGTGAAGTGGGCCTCCTCAGAGTCAGAGAGGAGGCTGCTGAGGGCGATGCAGGCCGCAGCATCACGCGACTTCCACACTGTGAGGTCAGCACGCTGGCGGGCATAACAATCTCTGGCTGCATCTCTAGGGTCAGTGCCTAAGGGTGCAGGATCGTCGGGCTTAGGAAGGTCGCCAGAAGCGTGCGCCCACAAAGACTCTCTTGCCTGAACCTGACTCTCTAAAAGGCGGTGCGCAGGCAGGAGCTAGACGGAAAACTCAAGCTGCCTACCCTCGGCGTCAAAGCGCAGAACCCTAGGGGTTGCCATATAGATAGCGAAGGGGTGGGAACTGCTGTTGCCGAAACCCTAAACGCCTGAAGGGCCTGCGTAGAGCGTGATAGACAGGGTGGCGCAACAAGATAGGATGCAACTGGCAGGGACGGGCGCAACAGGCGCGGACGGGCAGAGTGCACGGGGCGCAATGAACGGGCAGGGCACACGGGGCGCAATGGATGGGCAGGGCGCACCGGGGGCGTGACGGACAGGCAGGGTGCACGAGGTGCCACGGACGTCTGAAGAACTAGGCAAGAATCTGTGATTAGGTCAATGGGGGGGTACAAGAAGAATGTCGAGAGAAATGGTGTACCCCCTAGTGCTAACCCCCATGCAGCCTAGATAACCTAAACATGCATATATAATTTGACACACCCCCATAGGCGAAATGGGGGATAGCCAGAGAAAGCAAAGGTCACAGACCAGTCAAGAGAAGAAACAAAACACAGCTCAGGGTGGATCACAAAGTCACCACACACACTGAGCACAAGCAAGAGGCCACAAGGCCAGTTCATATGCAGAGATGTATATGCAACAATCGCACACTGATCACTACCTAGCAAGAGCAAGCACACAGGTATATATATATATATGTATATATATATATATCACAGTACAAGCAGAGTCTACAGCAAGTGTAGAAACTGTTATAGTCACAGTAGGCTCCAATGTGCCTAAAACGAAAGATAGAGTGCACAGTCAGATTTCTGCACAGCGGCTTCAAACGTTCATAGCGATCTGCTCACCACTCCAAATGACTTCATTTAACTTGAATCTGGAGCGCCTTAACGTCGCCTACAATAGGCAAATTAAATCGCACGCGTTCATTAAGAACCGACAACACAGCGTCGGTTTGAACGAACGGCACTATGGCAGCAACATAGTCTTAGAACACAATATAGAAAGAGTTAGGAAGAGTTACGAGTTGGGAATGACTCCCAGCTCCTACAAACCCCAAGATGTTAGAGACTAGGGACGGAGTCTACGAAGATTAGGTGCCTAAAATTCTCAAAATCGTTGGCTTAGAATTCTGGACAGAAACGATGCGCTCACAAGAAACGCCGTGGACAAAACGTTCACAGTCAAAACTTCACCAAACTCAGATATGTTGTAGCTCTACTCCGTGGCTACAATTTCCAAGTTGAATCATACAAAAAGGTGAAGTTTTGTTTGAGTTATCAAATTCGGCGCACTAGGGGGTACGCTGCTATAGAATCTTAACTCAATCACAAGAGTCTAACACAAGTTCACAATTACCACACAAGGAAGTTAGAGTAGCACTAAACCAGGTGGAAGGGATGAGTAGGATGAGAGAGAAGGTCCCAAGAGAGTCCCCAATCAAGGAAAACCCCATGCCACACAATTCCCTTCCCCATAGGCAACCCAACTTTGACCTTTGTCACTATCCCAACCTCCACAATCCACCTCAACCCAACTTGGCCACACTTGCCAACCTGGTTTGGTTTCAACCAACCATTTGGCAGCAACTACAGTAGAAAAGACGAATTTCCCAACCCCCAAAAGTCTGTACCCCATATGGAGTTAACCCCACAACTTCCCATAGTCACCACAACCAACTATCAAAAGCATACGAACTTCCAACGTTCGTAACTTTCTTGTTCGTGCTACGAATGAAGCAATACTTGGTTCGTCGAAAAGCTCTTGAGCACATGAGTCACTTCAGATATCTGCTCAAGTCAAATAACATTCACACACACTCAGAAAAACCAAACCACATCAAACACAAATTCTTGCACACGCTCACACCACGCATGCAACGCACGAACATATGATGGGAGGCAGACAGACGTGAATGCAGACGATAGCATCACATAACACAAGAGCCGAGGTACAATGATGTGGAACAGTGCCACACTGTCCCCAACCAAGAAGGGTCTCGAAGATACCCTTCACTAGGGCCTACACCAAGTGAAATGTTACACTGCACAAAGTAATGTAACTATCTTCAATATCTTGAGGTGCACCCTTTTGGCGAGCTTCGAAATCACTTGAGGCCTCACACCAAGGCTCGGGCTCTTCATCACAAACTTATCCTTTAGTTCTTGATGGGTCTTCTGCACACACCTGCGACACGCCGAACGTTCGACACAGGACAAAATAGAAACCGCGCACGACAAAATAGAAACTGCGCGCGAGACACAAACGATCGCGTAATACGCGTCTAGCGATAACTCGCTATTGACTTGACACACACACTCGACATCATGACTCAACATTCACACACAATTATAAGCATGAAATACATATTATCCCATACCCTCATACCATTCCATACACACACACATTCATGCACACGGACAACAAGCCGAGTGCAAACCGTAGGGTTGCACCAACAGAAACGTAGGCACAAGGCCCAACAGAGTACAAAAGCGCTGATGATCACCAGACGGAAGTGCCTTGGTGAATATATCAGCGGTGTTGGCCCGAGTGGCCATGTGAGCAAGACGAAGCTGACCCCACTGCTGCAACTCTCGCGCCAAGAAGTAACGCAGACCGATCTGCTTCATTCTGTGCTCCAGTCTGTGCACCTGACACAAGGCAATTGCTGCCTTGTTGTCGACGTACAGCACTGGAGGAGAACGAGGCCGCTCTCCCAAGTCGGTCAGCAGGTAGGTGAGCCAGTGTAACTCCTGTTCAGCCATGGCTGTGGCTTAGATCTCAGCCTCACAAATGGAGCTAAGAACTGAAGACGGGTGTAGAATGCCAAGAAACTGAACCAAAGCCAAGGCTGAAGGTGTAACCCTGTGACGACCATTGTGTAGCCTTATCGTCAACCCAAGAAGCGTCCGAGTGACCAGTGAGGACAACGTCACCTCGTCCTCCAATCACAAGCCCCATGCCCGATGTACTGCACAAGTAGCGTATTACCCTCTTAGCAACATCCATGTGCACCTTTCGGTGCCGACCAGGAGCCACGTAGCAAGCTAAAAGGCCAAGAGGGTGCGCAAGGTCACGACGAGTGCAAGTCATCAAATACATGAGGCAGCCCACTAGCTCTGGGTAAGGACCACTCGGCTCTACGGACTCGTCCAAAGGTGGAGGTGAGAGCGAGTGACCTGTAGCCAGAGGAGTGGCCTGTGCCGAGGACCTGGTGAAGTTGAAGCGCTGAAGGACCTGCTACACCATGTGTGACTGAGTCAGTGTGATGGTGCGGCGTGCTCTGTCACGGATGATCTGCAAGCCAAGGTAGCTGCGCAGCTCACCCAGGTTTGTGCTCGTGTGTCTCTTCTGCAGCTCCGACTTCACCAAGGCGAGAGCCTCAGTGTCAGCAGTGGCAAAGACCAAGTCGTCGACGTACACGAGGATGTAGAACGGCGGCAGCGAAGTGTCGGTGCGTAGAAACAGCCAAGGGTCAGCAGTCGAAGGAGCAAACCCAAGAGCCGCAAGTGTCGTCCTCAGTGTGTCGTGCCACTCACGTGGTGCCTTGCGGAGACCGTAGACCAGCCGCCGGAGGCTCCACTGGGTACCAAGAGTGAACGACCCTGTGAAGCCAGGTGGGCGGCGCAGCCAGATCTCCTCGTGCAAGCTGCCCTGTAAGAAAGTTGTATTGAAGTCAAGAGAGTGAAGCTCGTAGTCACGCTAAGCGGCAACGTGCAGCAGCACCCAAAGAGTGGTCATCTTTGGGGTGGGGGAGAAAGTCGGGAAGAAGTTAACTCCCTCCCGCTGACTAAAGCCTGGAGCAACGTAAGAAGCCTTGAAGACAGGCGGAGAACTTGGCGGGCGCTTCACCCTGAAAATCCACATGACGTCGACGATGTTCGCCTCAGGAGGGGGAACCTCATCGACCTACATGCCAGTGGACTTCCAGGATGCCATTTTTGCGTCCATGGTTGACTGCCACTAGGAGGAGTACTCACCCGCGATCGCCTCAGCATAAGAGCGCGGGGTCAGGATGTCTGGTGCATCCGGATCTCCCTCAGAGGCAAGCAGCATAGCCACGAGATGATGCGCATCGGCCGCAAGACACTCAAGGTCCTCCTCTCTGTCCTCAAGGACGTCCGTGCCAAGAGCACACTCACCCCCGACGGACGAAGGACAGACAGACTGAGACTCAGCAACAAGACTAGCAGCGTAGTCTAGACAACAAGCAGCAGCAAAGTCAACCAGCTCAACGACTAAGGCAGACGCAGCAGTAGACTCAAGCGACGGGTCAGTAACAAAAGTGGCTAGCAGTTGCGTGATAGTAGGGTGCTCAACACGAAACCGATTAGACTCAGGGTCCGCAACGACAGGCAGAGAAGACGCAGGAGGAGACGGCAGAGGAGCACGCAGCGGAGGAGAAGAAGGACGACGGACTACGAGGCGGGTGCCGGTGATAGCCGGCTCACGCGGATGAGGAACACGTCGAGCGGAACTACCAGAACGGACAGGCGAGACAGGACGCGACGTAGGCTCACAACGCTTAGTAAGACCCCCTGCGTGCTCAGCGTAAGGAGAAGGATCAAGCAGCGGTGAGCCAGGCTGTAACGGAAGACCAGTAGACGAAGGGAGACTGAGAACCTGGCGAAGCACAGCGTCAGGCGGTGGCTGAGACGACGGAGACGGTAGAGCAAAGAACAGGCGCGGGTGTGCAGTACCACCAGCACGAGCAGCTCCAGCACCCCCAGCAGCTCCAGCTCCCCCATCAGGTCCAGAACCCTCAGCGCTAGCTCCTCCAGGACCAGCTCCACCAGCAGCAGCACCCCCAGACCCAGGGTCTCCAGCAGTAGCACCCTCAGGCTCAGCAGCACCTCCAACCCCAGCAGCTCTTGTACCTCCAATATGAGCACCTCCGGGACTAGCACCACTCCCAGCTCCAGTGACGTCAGCAGAAGTACCTCCAGCGGCAAAGCCTCAAGCTCTAGAAGCGCGACCGTGACGGCGACCGTACCAGCCGTGCAGCTGCTGTGAGGTGAGAGGCACACGTGGACAAAGGCGGCAACTCCAAGGAGACCGCGCAGCAGCAAACTCAGAACCCTCAGGCGTCGCACCCCCAGACTCAGTACCCCCAGGCTCCTCACGCTCAGGCTCAGCACTTCCAGACACTGCACCCCCAGGCTCAGGACCTCCAAGCTCCTCATGTGCAGGCTCAGCACCTCCAGGCTCCTCACGCTCAATCTCAGCGCCCCCAGACTCCGCACCCCCCGGCTCCGCACCTCCTGGGTCCTCACGCGCAGGCTCCGCATCCCCACGCTCAGCACCCCCAAGCTCCGCACCCCCATTCTCTGCACCCCAAGGTCCAGCACCCCCAAAGACAGCATCCCCAAAGACAGCACCACCCCCAGCAGCACCTGAGTCACCAATGACCTCAACAGGCACAGACACGAGAGGGTCTACCTGAGAAACTCCTGATGGAGCAGGACCTAGCGCGGGGAAGGGGTGTACCTGAGGAGGACCTAGGGCGAGAAGGAGCAGCAGGGAGGGGCAAGGGGCAGAGTGTCAAACTCTTATGCTATAGTCTGTGTAGTCTGTAGCGGGGTAGACAATATGGGGTACAACACTTCTAGGTTTTCCTACTTGTACCCACCAGCTTGCTAGTTCATCCATTCCTCATTCTTCACATAGTATAGAGCAGGTTCCCTCGTGGGAACGCTTCTCAAGGCCCACCACTGAACTCGGCTTTTTTTTCCTGCACGAGGCGCGCCCCGTAGGCCACCCTCACGTCGCGCCCTCCTAGAGGCCCCTCTCACGGCCCTCGCGCCACCCTTAGCAGCCCCGTCACCACCCCTTACGGCCCCTTGCGCCGCCCCGCTAGGCCCCTCACGGCCCCTTCGCGGCCCCGTCGCCGCCCCTCTAGGCCCCGTCGCCGTCCTTTACGGCCCCGACGCCGCCTCTCTAGGCCCCCTCGCGGCCCCTTCGCGGCCCCGTCGCCGCCCCTCTAGGCCCCTCGCGGCCCCTTCGCGGCCCCGACGCCGCCCCTAGCCGCCCCGTTGCCGCCCTTCAAGGCCCCTCGCGGCCCCTTAGCGGCCCCGTCGCCGCCCCTAGCGGCCCCGTTGCCGCCCTTTGAGGCCCCTAGCGGCCCATTTGCGGCCTCGTCGCCGCCCTATAAGACCTCTCGCGGCCCCTTTGCTGCCCCGTCGCCGCTCCTAGCGGCCCCGTCACCACCCCTAGCGGCCCCGGCGACGCCCTTCGCGGCCCCGTCGCTGCCCCTAGCGGCCCCATCGCCGCCCTACGCGGGCCCGTAACCGCCCTTCGCGGCCCCGTCGCTGCCTCTAGCGGCCCCGTCGCCGCCCTTCACGGCCCCCTTCAGCTGCCAAGTAGCCGAGCCGCCGAGCCGCTCAGCTGCCGAGCCGCCAAGCAGCTGAGCCGCCCAGTAGCCGAGCCGCCCAGCAGCCGAGCCGCCTAGCAACCAAGCCGCCTTACAGCCGAGCCTCCCAACAGCCGAGCCTCCCAGCAGCCGAGCCGCCGAGGCCGCCGTCGAGCCGCCACTACGAAGCCGCTGAAACCGAGCCGCCGTCGAGCCGCTACTATTTCCTAGCGGCGCTCCCCGGCCCTACCCACTCAGACTAGTGAGAACACTCCTTGCTAGACCACTGCTGTCATAGCTACCCCAATGTCCTTACCATTGATGCTGAGGGTCCTGCTGTTGACTTTGAGGTCTAGGTCGATGACCTCCAGCTTTTCCTACAAAGCGATAGGGCAGACGGACTCTCCCTCTTTGATCTCACCTCTGGTGCCTCTCCTGCCCCGCCTACTGATGCTGACAGCAGTGTTCGCTCACAGTGGGCCACACGCGATGCTGCTGCCCGTCTTGCTGTGCGACGCCACTTACCGACCACTAAGCGTGCGCACTTTAGCGAGTACAAGAGTGGTAAGACCTTGTACGACGCTGTAGTTGCACGCTACTCCTCCCCTGCCACTGCTGCTCCTAGCTGCCTCATGCTGCCGTACCTGTTCCCTGACCTTGCTGCCTTTCCCACAGTCGCTGACCTCATTACGCACCTTCGCACTAGTGACACTTGCTACCGCGCTGCGCTTCCTGCTAAGTTCTGTGCCAAGAACTGAACCCCCATGTACATCACCCTCTACTACATAGTCACCCAGCTCCTTGACTCCCTTCGCTCGTTCAGGGACCACTTCCTCTCAGTTTGCCCCACCACACTCACCGTTGACCTCCTTGAGGAGCGCCTCCTAGCAGCAGAGAAGAGCATAGTTGCTTTAGGAGCCTCTCGTAGTGACCCTCGTACCCCTGTCTTTGAGGGGTGCTCCCCCTCCCCCCTTTTGCCCTCTGTTGCTTCTGCTGCTGCGGCCGACCTCGTTGGCTTTGAGTCGGTCGACGCTGCGTCGGCCCCTAGCGGGAGACGCCGCACCGGCAAGAGCAAGGGGGTAAAGGGCGCTGGAGGGGCTGGCGGGGGTAATGGAGGTGGCGGTGGAGGCAGTGGAGGGGTTGGGGGTGGTGGTGGGAGTGGTGGCGGGGGTGGTGGTGTCGGTGGCAGCAGTGGAGGCGGAGGAGGTGGCGGCGGCGGCGGTGGGAGCGGAGGCGGCGGAGGTGGCGGAGGCAGCAGCGGCAGCGGTGGAGCTAGTCGCGGCTCTGCGCAGAGGTGTGGTTCCGGTGGTGGTCCGCGCCGGCAGGAGCAGCGCACTCGTGAGACCCCGTCCCCCCAGCAGCTTCGTGAGTGGTACGCTGGGCGTCAGCAAGGTGGGGGTACTGGTCCCTGCACCTGCATCCTCCGTACCGGCGACCGCGCTGGTGAGCAGTGCGGGGGCCCGCACTCCACCCAGCGCTCCTTCGGCCACCTGACGCACGCGTGGCGTCACCAGTTCCCTGACGCCACTGAGATCCCTTGCTGGGGAGAGCTGTCTAGGGCGGGGGTTGCTATCTTTGATCTTGATTATGATGCTATTCTTGCTGCCATGTATGCTGTGTCTATTAGTGATGAGGGTGACTGTTACTTGTGTGTTCCGCCTGACCCGGGCATTGAGGCTGTTGCTCTAGGTGCTGGTGAGGCTGCTGCTCTAGGTGCTAGTGCGTCTGCTGCCCCAAGTGCCGGTGAGTCTGCTCTCTCAGGTACCACGTCATCTCAGGCCTTACACACCTTCACCCTTGACTCGGGTGCTTCCCGATCCTTACCGCACCACGCTTACGTCGCTTAGTCGGCCGGTTGCGGTCTCCCTGGCGGACCCCTCTAAGGGTCCTGTCCTTGCTCGCTTCTCCACTATTTTACTGTGTCCGACAGCCCCCTCTGGCACCCTGTCAAGTCTCTACCTCCCCTTTTTTTCTACGAACTTGGTGAGTGGAGCTATTCTACAGGATAGAGGGGTTGACCAGTTCACTCCTGCGAGTCAGCGGGTGACCCACTGTACGTGTGCTCGGACGGGCCGACACTTTGCCACGTTTACCCGTCGGCGGAGGTCGACACTTTGACACTTTGACTACTGAGTCTCCTCCGGTTGCTGAGTCTGGTCAGGTAGCTGCGTCGAGTCAGGTGTTTGCTGCGGCATCCAGGTCTGGTCCTGAGTCTACACCCTACTCGTGTCATCTCCTGTCCCACTAGACTCTCCTTTCGCACCACCGCCTTGGTCAACCCTCCCTGCCTCGTCTCTGAGGCATGGCCTCCCATGTCCTTGTCCCCGGTCCCTCCCTCCCCTCCCTGCGTGGCCTGCCCTACCTGCGTTCCCTACGTCAAGGGGCGGTAGCGCGCCGCTCCTCACTCCTCCGAATTTCCTACGACAGAGGCTCCCCTAGAGACTCTTCACATGGACGTGTGGGGCCCCGCCCGCGTCCGTGGCCAGGGTCACGAGCGTTACTTCCTGTTGGTGGTTGACGGCTACTCTCGTTACACCACGGTGTTCAACTTGCGCAGCAAGGGTGACGTCACTGAGGTGTTGATCGACTGGATCCGCGCAGCTCGTCTTTAGCTCGGAGAGAGTTTCGGCTCGGACTTTCCTGTTCTGCGTCTACACTCTGACAAAGGCGGGGAGTTTTCCTCTGCCCATCTGGGAGCCTTCTGTCGTGCACAGGGCATCCGCCAGACCTTCACGCTTTCGGCCTCTCCACAGCAAAATGGGATTGTTGAGCGCCGCATTGGCATTGTCATGGACGTCGCTCGTACGTCCATGATCCATGCGGCTACCCCCAATTTTCGGTGGCCGTTTGCGGTTCAGTACGCAGCGCATCGGCTCAATCTTCAGCCCCGGGTCTCCTTGCCAGAGACCTCCCCCACCTTGCGGTGGACGGGGAAGGTTGGCGATGCGTCTGCGTTTCGGGTCTGGGGATCTCGAGTGTTTGTCCGCGACTTGTCTGCGGACAAGCTGTCCCCCCGTGTTGTTCCCTGCGTCTTCCTTGGCTTCCCCCCTCACGCGCATGGGTGGCAGTTTTACCACCCCACCTCGCGCCGTGTTCTGTCACCCCAGGACGTCACCTTTGACGAGTCGGTGCCTTACTACCGTCTCTTCCCCTACCGCACTGCGCCCCTCCCCCCACCGCCACTCTTCCTTACGCCAGGTCCTCCCCCAGTAGACCCTCTACCCCCTCAGGGTCTTGCCCCGTTAGGTGTGTCCTAGGTAGAAGAGTCAAGCGTGTCGAGGTAGCTGTTGACTCTGGTGCCGAGTCTGGAGGTGCTGAGCGTGGGGGGCGGAGCCAGGGGGTGCTGAGTCTAGGGGTGCTGAGCCTGGGGGTGCTCAGTCTGGGGGTGCTGAGCCTGGGGGTGCGGAGCCTGGGGGTGCTGAGCCTGGGGGTACGGAGCCTGGGGGTACTGGGTCTGCTCGTGTGGCCTCTCGCGGTGCTTCGACGAGGCAGGAGCCACACTCTCCGCAGGAGCTGCGCGAGTGGTTTGCCCGCGCTAGAGCCGTGCTGCTCGAGCTGGAGGTGCTAATGTTACTGCTGGCCCTGGAGGTGCTCGTACTGACAGTACTGGAGCTGCAGGGACTGGGGGTGCTGCTGGGGCTACTAGAGTTGGTCCTGCTGGAGGTACTGCTGGAGCTGCTGGCGGTACTAGCGCTGGAGGTGCTACTGGCGCAGGTGTTGCTAGAGCTTTTGGAGCTGCTGGAGTTGGTGCTGCTGGAGCTGCTAGAGCTGGAGCTGCTGGAGCTGGAGCTGCTGGGGGTGTTGGCGCTGGTGGTGCTACTGTCGCTGGTGCTTCACAAGGTACTGGAGTTGGCGCTGTTAGAGGTGGAGGTACTACTGGCGCTGGTGTTGCGGCTGGGGGTACTATTGCTGTCCCTGCTGGTTCTAGAGGCACTGCGCGGCCGCGGCCGTACTTTGTTCTGCTCCTTGAGCAGGTTCTTGGTCTCCAGCCTGTCCAGTCGCGGTCACATTTACAGCCTGCCTCCCCCCTACCTGCACCTTCTCCCTACACTTGTCCTACTAGAGGTCTTGCTGAGCGTCGTGAGCGTGCGTCTCGTCCTGCGTTGCCTGTTCGTGCTGCTTGCACTAGTAGTCGTGCTCCGCGTCCGCGTCCTCCTTCGGTCCCAGAAACACACCAGATGGCACTCCGTCCTTCCACTGCTCCTCTGTGTGTCCCGTTGCTGTCTACTCCAGAGTTCTCTCTTCTTTTTCTTGCTGACCCGGAGTCTGACTCTCTTTGTGCTGCCAGTCCTACTATAATGCGTCTCCTGACTATTGTTGTCATTGACCCTTTTTTTGAGCCCTAGTTGCTGAGCTTGTAGATTTTGCTGCTTGCTGGCGTCTAGACTACGCTACTAGTCTTGTTGCTGAGTTTGAGTCTGTCTGTCCTCCGTCCGTCGGGGGTGAGTGTGCTCAAAGCACGGACGTCCTTGAGGACACGCAGGAGGAGTTCCAGTGTTTTGCTGCTCCTTTGCCTCATCTCGTGTCCACGCTCGTTGCCCCTGAGGGAGACCCGGATGCACCAGACATCCCGACTCCTCGATCGTATGCTGAGGTGATCGAGGATCCCTACTCCTCACAGTGGCAGTCAGCCATGGACGCAGAGATGGCTTCCTGGAAGTCCATTAGCACCTACGGCGACGAGGTTCCCCCACCTGGGGCGAACATCGTCAGTGGCATGTTGATTTTTGGGGTGAAGCGGCCGCCGGGTTCTCCGCCTGTCATCAAGGCGCGTTACGTGGCTCAAGGCTTCAGTCAGTGGCAGGGAGTTGACTACTTTCAGACCTTCTCTCCCACCCCGAAGATGGCCACTCTTTGGGTGCTGCTGCACATAGCCGCTCAGCGTGACTACGAGCTTCACTCTCTTGACTTCAGCACAGCTTTCTTGCAGGGCAGCCTATATGAGGAGATCTGGTTGCGCCGCCCACCTGGCTTCACTGGGTCGTTTCCTCCTGGTACCCAGTGGAGCCTCCAGCGGCCAGTCTACAGTCTCCACCAGGCGCCCAGTGAGTGGCACGACACACTGAGGACTACACTTACGGCTCTTGGGTTTGCTCCTTCTACTGCGGACCTGTCACTGTTTCTGCGCACCGACACCTCTTTGCCACCGTTCTACATCCTTGTGTACGTCGACGAGTTGGTCTTTGCCACTGCTGACACTACTGGACTCACCCTCGTGAAATCCAAACTGCAGAAGAGACACACCTGCACAGACTTGGGTGAACTGCGCAGCTACCTTGGCTTGCAGATCACCCGGGATAGAGCACAGCGCACCATTACCCTGACTCAGTCACACATGGTGCAGCAGGTCCTTCAGCGCTTCGACTTCACGTAGTCCTCGCCTCAGGCCACTCCTCTTTCTACTCGCCACTCGCTCTCAGCTCTGCCTTCAGATGAGTCCGTAGAGCCGAGTGGCCCGTACCCAGAGCTTGTTGGCTGCCTCATGTACCTGATGACCTGCACACGACCTGACCTAGCATACCCTCTTAGCATCTTGGCACGCTATGTTGCTCCTGGGAGACACCGACCAGAGCACATGGCTGCAGCGAAAAGGGTGTTGCGCTACTTGTGCAGTACGTCGGTCATGGGGCTAGTGCTTGGAGGGCGACGTTGAGTGGTTCTCACAGGTCACGCAGACGCTTCTTGGGCTGACGACGAGGCTACGCAGCGGTCGTCACAGGGTTACACCTTCAGCCTTGGCTCCGGCTAAGGCTGAAGCCGAGGCTAAAGGTGTAACCCTGTGACGACCGCTGCGTAGCCTAGTCATCAGCCCAAGAAGCGTCTGCGTGCCTGGTGAGGACCACTGGACTCTGCCCTCCGAGCGCAAGCCCCATGCCCGACGTATAGCACAAGTAGCGCAACACCCTCTTCGCTGCAGCCATGTGCTCTGGTCTTTGTCTCCCAGGAGCAACATAGCGTGCCAAGATGCTAAGAGGGTATGCAAGGTCAGGTCGTGTGCAGGTCATCAGGTACATGAGGCAGCCAACAAGCTCTGGGTACGGGCCACTCGACTCTACAGACTCATCTGAAGGCAGAGCTGAGAGCGAGTGGCGAGTAGGCAGAGGAGTGGCCTGAGGCAAGGAGTACGTGAAGTCCCTTGAGAACTGCAGGAACTGCAGCTCGGCGGCTCGGCGACTCGGCGGCTCGGGCGGCTTGGGCGGCTCGGCAGCAATTGCGGCTCGGCGACTCGGCGGCTCGGGCGGCTCGGGCAGGGGCTGATCGCGCTCCGTGCAGAAAAAAAAATCGAATCGGTGGGCCCTAGGAACAGTTCCCACGAGGGAACCTGCTCGATATCATGAGAGAACTAGAACGAGGAATGAATGACAAAGTGAAAGTTGGGTACAAATACAAACCCCCAGTAAGCTGTACCCCATATGTGCTACCCCACTATAGCCTACAATAGCTATGTCATATAAATCTGACACCAGGCCCTCAGATTGGTTTCAGGGTATGCTGATGGATCAGCGTGCCCTGCCCAACGTCGTGACCAAGTCAGCGTTGGGGGTTTAGTTCATTCTGATTTTGTCAGAGTTAATTTCATGGGTAACTAAAGCAAATGTTGTACTTGAGATTTATGGCCAGTACTACTGACGCAGCTGTCTAAGGTTCCGCCTCACTTGCAAGGTCACGGGGTCAATTCCTGTGTATGAGATGTTGTGGAGTGTATGGCGGGGATTCAAGTACTAAAGCCTCATGCACGCGCACTTTCCTCCCGTACTTGACACATTTTGGTTAGTCCGAATCAGTGTGACTCGGTACACTACACTATACTGATGCTTCAGTGTAACTGGTACACCTATACACTAATTTGTCAGGGTAGTCCTATACGTTAAACTGAAATATCAGTGCAAACATAAAGGATAGACTGAAATTTCAGGGAAAACGAAAATCACAGCTACAAAATCAGCCTAATCAGCGTGTTTTACGCTGATATCTGAGGGCCTGATACCATCATTCAGTTAACCATAGTCTCGCCATTTGTTTGTTCCGCGCACTCTGTGAATGGAAAGCAAGAACCAAGGTAATAGCCAGTTGATGACCCACATCACTACCCAGGTTTTAGCCAACTCATAAAATATGGGGTATCCATCATGATACAGAGAGAGATGGCTTTGAAGAAATAAAGGAATACATACACAACATGGCTAACCTCCTGGATGGAAAATTCGTTTTATGAAGTCACCAAACCCTTTATTTGTCCGTTTTTTGTGTGGCGGGGGTGGTCGTTTTGGAGGAGGGGGTGGGGGGCTAGGAGGAGGAGGGGGTGAAGGAGGGGGAGATGGTGGGCGTGGAGGGGGGGGGGGGGGAGGGGAGGGTGGTAAGGGGGGACTAGGAGGTGCGGGAGGTGCGTATGGGGCGGTTAGTACACAAGAGCCAGAAACCAGGTCCCAGTTTTGCTGGATGAGGAATTTGGAGCCGTCTACTCCTACCAGGTTATACTTGATGGCAGAGGCGTCAGAGGCAAGGGGGGTGAACCTGTCAGGTGGGAACGGAATTGGACAGTAGAGGGAAGGAGGATGAAGGAGGTGAGTACGGAGGCATCAATACTGGAAATGTGGTGGAGAGTGGAAGTGCTAACATCAGTGGTTGGGCAGAAAGGTACAAGGTATGAGCAGGTCACAGAGTTTTAAAGCAGGGGCTGCTCACTTCCAGGCGCACTTGTCGGCATTCTCATTGCCTTGCCCGTCGAACCACGTGGAGACAAAGGGGCTGGAAGCAGCTTCTGCGAGCTCGTGGGCGAACACAGAGACAAGGCCATCCATGCCGGGGTTACCCGTGGGTGCCAGAGACGCGTCGCTGCGGATGTCACTGGGGAGGCAGGATGATGGGCACTGCACAGGCGAGAAAGAATATGAGAAACCGAGTGTTTGGAGAGGTCTGGCAGCAAACCAAGGTGAGTTTGAGTGGTTGAGATTTCTAGCTCGATAGGCTCCACTCACGATCAGGTCTGCCTTGCCGACCCAGGAGTAGATGTAGTCGCCATAATTTTCGGCCCATGCGAAGAAGTGCCACCCACAGAAGCCCGTGCAGAACTTTGGAGACGTGGTCGTGTTGTGCCATTTCTGCAGAAGCAGCAGAGAGATAAAGTAACAGGCAATGTGATCCAGCCACACACGACATGTCCTTTGACACAACACCACACCACATGCTGCATCTAACAGTATGGCATCACAGCACACCTGGTCGACAAACTCGTCCGAAAGGAGGAAGTAGACGGCACGAGGGTCGTGGGGCAGTTGTTGGCTGCTGATGGCCGACCCAAGCAGGACTTCTATATCGCTTTTGAGCAGCGTCTTGCCCTTGCTGTACGCCCTGTCCTCCACCTCGCTGCCCCACGTCACAGATTGCGATATGTGGTTGCCATCCCTGTCGTAGTAGAGCCGGTTGATGTTCCACCACAATGGAACTGAAACAAACAAGTAGATTATACGTCACTGATATGTTTTTATAAGACATAACACCTTGGTAATTCCTGAGCCGAAGGAGCTCTCCCTGGGACGGCCTACCAGTGACGGCGGTGTCAGCGTTGGGGCTGAGCGATGCGACGAAGGTGCGGAGCGTCTGCTTCTGAGCGTCGGAGAAGACGCCGTACCACAGCACGAACACGCGTATCGGCCGATGCAGCACGCCGCACCTGTTCCCGCACCACGCCGTCCCCCAATGCGGGGAGATCCCGATGGGCTCTGCGGTACCCATGATTGTCGCGCGGCAGCCCGTCATCGCCGCGTCGCCTTGACCTTCCCTGAGGTGGGTGAACGCATACAGCAGGACTGGAGATGATTAAAGCCACGGAAACGGAGCGTGTTCTTTGTTCACATAGAAGTTTAATAGAAGGGCGTTGCTCAGGCATCCCGGTCTTATACTACTAGCTCAGGCTGGCGCGGTCAACAGGGGACGCACCATGTGGTGGTCGGCGCGATTCCGGGTCGGAGAGCTTCAGAATCCTGATGTCCCATCGGTGGCGCGGATTCTTGGATTGGCCAGTGCTGTCGCAACAATCCGGAAGAACGAAATGGACTAGGAGACGCTTGGACGAGCGTTCGAGGAGTCGAGTTACTAGTAATACGACGACTACTACCAGCCTGGACTTTCAAAACCCCGCTGAGGAGAACTGTTAGTAGTATTGAAAGCGTAAACACACTCTGCGAGCGGACTCTCCGCCAGCATGGTTTGACAATTTGACTCATGCCACAGTTCGGACACAAAAAACGGAATTTCAACTTGAAGTTTGATCTTATTGCTACTAGCAGTAGGCCAAGACTTAGCACCACAGCGAGTTCACAAGGTTCGTCGTACGGATAAATACACGAAATCGCTCATTTCCGTAACTTAGAGGCACGCAGTGGATTGGTAGTACAATCTGCTAGTAGCAGACGAGTTGCACGTGAATTTAGAAAATGAAGCCATGGAGTGACAACGAGGTGGATTAGGTCCAGGCGACACACCAAAATGAGAGTGCATGCTGATTGCTGCACGTTGTATCATGTGTGAATGCACCATTTGTACTGAACAAGCATGATGCGGCCTGTGCTAGGTTCTCTCTGATTATGGGATGGGATGGGGGAACTAAGGGGGGCGTACTTTTTCTTTGTGGTCTCATACAGAGCGGTTGATTACGTTCAAATACGTTTGGGCACGGTGGCACATGTTTCGCCACATTAGTACAGTCCATCCCTCAGATAACCCTGAAGAAAAAGTATGACCCGCCCTCACCTCATCAGGTCTGGGTTGGTGTAAATCGTGTTGGTTGGTGGTGGTGAGGATTCGTTCAGGCATGCATCGTGCGCTGAGTGGCTTCATCCTTGCGTGGCCTTTCCTGTTTGCCTTCCACGCTGCCAAAATGTTGACATGTCAACGCTTGCTGTGTTCGGATCGGGTGACAGAACAGTGTACTGTAAATAGAAAACGGATGCGACTCGGAAAGGCATCCACTGCATAGAGAAACTGGTGGGTGGGTTCCCGTCAAAGGCTTCGCAGTGTTCGCGGCGACAAACGACCAATTTACGACCTCGTCCTGCAACAGAGTTCTTGTAGCGACAGTCAGTTGTGTTGTGGTTACTCGCAGATCACATTGGATGGGTCACGTGATCGCATGAACTTTGGCAAGCGACGAGCCTTTTGTTGGTCAACGCAACTGTTCAGCATGGGGAGCGTCAGATGGGTGCGCGAATTCATGGAGCATGAAAGGTGCAACTGTTATCGCAGAAATTTGTTACAGCATTTTCCGTTCGACAACGTGGTCAACGAAGTTGGCAGGCATGGCTGGTTGCTTCGTTACATTCTCCAGATAAAAGAAGGCTCATTCCTTCATTCGTGTAAGGAATTTTCCCGAATTCCTTATCGGGGATGACTGCTTCGCGTACAGCACCGATTTTCGGAATTTGCACGCTCGGCCGATTTCAACGCTGCCGAGGCTCCTCGCGTCGCCTTCGGCATTTCCCATCGCCAAACCTGCACCCAACCTCGCTCGTCCGAGGTTCCCTCCTTGCTAGGCTAGCTCCTGCATTAGTCTATGCCTTCATTATATTCTCAGTTCATTCAATCACAGTCACATTATTCGTTTACCTGCGCACTCTCTTTTACAACTCATAACACCTGGTACCAGAGCTACTTTCCTAGTTCACCTCGCTTTTCCGATGGTAGTTTGGTGGCACGGGTGTGGCTGATTTAGTCACTGTACGACGGTTAGCTGCACGGATTGTTAATTTAATCCTGCCCGACTCCGATAGTTCGTGTTTTCACTTGCCTGAAGGCCACGGAGACCCGATTGCCCACCAGACATAGCGCTAGGCAGATGGATCATGGGGCTGTTTACAAGCCGATGGCGCAAGTGGCAGAAATGCAAGAGGGCATGAAGTCGTTAATGGCGGAAGTAACAGCACTGCGTGAAGAAAATGCCGAGCTACGCCAGACGCGAGGTGAAGCGCGTTAGGGGTCGCCCGATGACGAAGGCGAGGGCAACTTCCCGGGAGGGAACCCGCTTTCGTGGCCAGACACATCGGGCCACTATCAACGCCATCCATGCACCCGACTGCCCTCCTAAGGGACCGTGTTATCGGTGTGGGAAAACGGGTCACTACATGAAAGATTACCATGAGAAAACACCGCTTACGGGGAACGACAGGAAGGAGCAGGGAAATGGGAAGAGTCAACAATTAGCGGGCCCTTTACTGACTGTGCTCCATCGCCCGAACCCCACCATCCCCACAGAGTCGTGGTTCCGATTCATGCAACCGATCGAACTCGGCCGAATAACGAGGATAATAATGTGGATCACCCTGTGCTAGTCGCTGGCAAGGTGTTAAAAAATAACTTGAAAATATTCGTCGATGGAGGGGCCAACCATAGCCTCTTCAACTTGGCGACACCAAAAAAATGCAAGCTGCAACTTGACAGGTGTCTGCCCGAAATCGACGCTTGCCTCATGGATGGGACGCCTCTAGTGATAACGGAAGAAACACGGACGGTCAGGATCGACTGCAGCGACGATTTTGGCTTGAGCATGAAGTTCCTCGCGACGACACTAGATGGCTGCGACATGCTGCTAGGACGCGATTGGTTGCGACGGCACAACCCCGTCATCGACCGGACAGCGGGATCGTGCAGCATCAACAAGCACGAGGGGCTTATCAAATTGCCTGCATGGACACCTGACCCCATCCAAGCCCCGTGCGTAAAAGCTATCACTATAGCTCGCCCCTTCATTACGGGCACGCAGCTGTTCGCTGTTTGCTTACGCGAGTTGGCAGTGGACATCGACAGAAAGGACATCGACAGAAAGGACATCGAGAAGCTGTGTGCATGTCAGAACATTATAGCTTATACATTTGTGTACGTTGTAGTGGGGTAGCCCATAAGGGGTACAACCCATTTAGGGTTAGTACTTGTACCCGACTGTTTCATAGTTCATTCATCCATTCTCACTTCTCGTCATGGTATCGAGCAAGTTCCTGAGTGGGAATACCGCCTGGGGCCCACCACGAACTTTTTTTTTTTCCTTCCCTGCCCGGAGCGCGCTTCGCTCCTAACCCGAGTAGCGCCTCTAGCCGCCTTAGTGGCCCCCATTGGCCGCCCTTTCGGCCCCTCGCGCCGCCTTCTACGGCCCCGTCTGGCCCCTTACGACCCCGTCGCGGCCCCGCTCAGGCCCCTTACGGCCGCGTCGCGGCCCCGCTTAGGCCCCTTACGACCTCGTCGCGGCCCCGCTTAGGCCCCTCCGCGGCCCTGTCGTGCCCCTTACGGCCTCGCCTAGGCCCCTTATGGCCCCTCCGCGGCCCCGCTTAGGCCCCGTCTGGCCTTGTACGGCCCCTTCCGGTCTCTTCGCGGCCCCGCCTAGGCCCCTTCGCGGCCCCGTCTGGCCCCTTACGGCCCCTTTGCGGCCCCGCCTAGGCCCCTCCGCGGCCCTTCCCAGGCCCCTCAACGGCCCCGCTACGACCCCGCTACGGCCCCTTTACGGCCCTGCTACGGCCCCATTACAACCCCTCAACGGCCCCTTTACGGCCCCGCTACGGCCCCTTTGAGGCCCCTTTGCGGCCCCGTCTCCACCTGGGGCCCCGTCGCCCACTGCGGCCCCGTCGCCACCTGCGGCACCGCCCACCCTTGCGGCCCGCCGCCACCTAAGGCCCCGCCACCACCTGCGGCCTCGCCGCCACATGCGGCCCCGCCGCCCCGCGCCCGCAGCGCCGAGAAGCCAAACCGCCGGCCAGCTAAGCCGCCCGACCGCCCGACCGCCGAGCCGCCCAGCAACCGAGCCGCCCGACCGCCGAGCCGCCCAGCAACCGCGCCGCCCAGCAGCCGAGCCGCCCACCAGCCGAGCCGCCCGACAGCCGAGTCGCTCAGCACCGTGCAGCCAAGCCGCCCAGCAGCCGAGCCGCCCAGCAGCCGAGCCGCCCGACAGCCGAGTCGCCCAGCACCGTGCAGCCGAGCCGCCCGACCGCCGAGCAGCCGAGCAGCCCGATCGCCCCACCTGCCTGGTAAGAGCATAGTCTCTGCCACTGCACTGCCCTACCCCACTGTACTCACTGCCTGCCTACTGTTGTTATGGCCTCCCCTAGCGTTCTCACCTTTGACGCTGAGGGTCGGGAAGTGGACTTTGAAGTCTGGGTAGATTATCTGCAGCTTTTTCTGCAGTGCGATAGGGCAGACGGCCTCTCACTGTTTGACCTCACTTTTGGTGCCTCCCCTGCCCCTGCTGCTGATGCTGACGCCACTGTTCGCTCACAGTGGGCCACACATGATGCTGCTGCTCGCTTTGCTGTGCGCCGCCACTTACCGACCATTGAGCGTGCACACTTTAGCCAGTACAAGAGTGCTCATACCTTGTACGACGCTGTAGTTGCACGCTACTCCTCCCTTGCCACTGCTGCACTGAGCCGCCTCATGCTACCGTACCACTTCCCTGACCTTGGTGCCTTTCCCACTGTCGCTAACCTCATTACGCACATCCGCACTAGTGACACTCACTACCGCGCTGCGCTTCCTGCTGAGTTTTGCGCCGACCCCCCCCCCCCCCCCCCCCCCCCCCCCCCATGTACATCACCCTCTATTACATAGTCACCCGGCTCCCTGACTCTCTTCGGGTAGTCAGGGACCACTTCCTCTCTGTTTGCCCCACCACTCTCACCGTTGACCTCCTCGAGAAGGCCCTCCTAGTGATCGAAAAGAGCATAGTCGCTGTAGGGGCCTCTCGTGGTGACCCTCACACCCCTGTCTTTGAGGGGTGTTCTCCCTCCCCCCTCTTGCCCTCTCTTGCCTCTTCTGCTGCGGCCGACCTCGTTGGATTCGAGTTGGTCGGCGCTGCGTCTCCCCCGAGCGGGAGACACCGCACTGGCAAGGGCAAGGGGGGCAAGGGCACTGGAGGGCCTGGAGGGGGCGGTGGAGGTTGTGGTGGAGGCGGTGGAGGGAGTGGGGGTGATGGTGGGAGTGGTGCCGAGGGTGGCGGCGGTGGCGGCAGCAGTGAAGGCGGCGGAGGCGGTGGAGGTGGCGGAGGGAGCGGAGGAGGCGGAGGTAGTGGAGGAGGCGGAGGTGGAGGAGGCGGCGGAGGCGGCGGAGGCGGCGGAGGTGGAGCGAGCCGCGACTCTGCTCAGAGGGGTGGCGCTGGTGGTGGTCAGCGCCAGCAGCAGCAGCGGAGTGGTGTAACCCTGTCCCCTCAGCAGCTTCGTGAGTGTTACACTGCGCGTCAGCGCGGTGGGGGTTGTGGTCCCTGCTCTTACGTCCTCCGTACCGGCGACCACGCTGGTGAGCAGTGCGGAGGCCCGCACTCCACCCAGAGCTGCTTTGGTCGCCTGACGGACGCGTGGCATCGCCAGTTCCCTGAGGCCTCAGAGATCCCTTGCTGGGAAGATCTGGCTAAGGCCGGGGTTGCTATCTTTGATCTTGACTATGATGCTATCCTTGCTGCCATGTATGCTGTTGATACTAGTGTTGCTGGTGACTGTTACCTGTGTGTACCGCCTGACCCGAGCATTGAGGCTGCTGCACTAGGTGCTGGTGAGGCTGCTGCTCTAGGTACTAGTGCGTCTGCTGCCCCAGGTGCCAGTGTATCTGCCGCCCCTGGTGCTGGTGAGTCTGCTCTCTCAGGTACTACGTCGGTTCAGGCCTTCCACACCATCACCCTGGACTCGGGCGCGTCCCGCTCCTTCTTTCGAGACCGCACCACTCTTACGCCGCTCAGTCGGCCGGTTGCATTCTCCCTGGCAGACCCCTCTGGGGGTCCTGTCCTTGCTAGCTTCTCCACTGTCCTTCCGTGCCCTGCAGCCCCCTCTGGCACCCTGTCTGGTCTCTACCTCCCCTCATTTTCTACGAACTTGGTGAGTGGAGCGGACCTACAGGATCGAGGGGTTGACCAGTTCACTCCTGCAAGTCAGTGAGTGACCCACTGCACGTGTGCTCAGACAGGCCGACACTTGGCCACGTTCACCCATCGGCCAGGGTCGAGCCTGTACACCCTTACTACTGAGTCTCCTCCTGCTGCTCAGTCTGCCCAGGTAGCTGCGTCGAGTCAGGTGTTTGCTGCGGCGTCCAGGTCTGGTCCAAAGTCTGCCCCCTGCTCGTGTCGTCTGCTGTCCCACCAGACTCTTCATTGGCACCACCGCATTGGTCACCCCTCCTTGCCTCATCTCCGAGGCATGGCCTCCAGTATCCTTGTCTCTGGTCCCCCTCGGTCTCTCCCTCCCCTTCCTCCGGGGCCTGGCCCTACCTGCGTCCCCTGCGTCGAGGGGCGACAGCGCGCCGCCCCTCACTCCTCCGAGTTTCCTCCGACAGAGGCTCCGTTGCAGACTCTCTACATGGATGTGTGGGGCCCAGACCGCGTCAGTGGGCAGGGGCGAGAGCGGTACTTTCTGCTGGTCGTTGACGACTACTCGCGTTACACCACGGTCTTCCCCTTGCGCAGCAAGGGTGACGTCACTGAGGTGTTGATCGGCTAAGCGCGGAGCTGATGCTTACTAGAAATCAGCGTCGAATTGGTCGCCCTACGGCAGTTTTTCGAGGCGATTTTTTCTGCGACCGCTGCTTAGCCGAGAGTCGTCGAGTGAGAACGGCTCTGATTACCAGGTGTCGCAGAATCGAATTCTCAATCAAAACTTGTCCCTAAAAATGAATACAAGGCATTTTTATATTCTGAAAATACAAGGATAAACGAGATAAAACGAACCTTCAGAAACACGCCCTTCCCGATACTACAATCACAAGTGCGCACAAGCACGCAAGGCTATTGGCACTAGGGATTACGCCCAGATTACGCCGTATACACCACTGTCGGCGCTGTCGGTGCCGTATAATAGGTATGTCGGTGGGAAAAGTAGGAAATACGAGAAATAAATAGAAGGCTCTAGAAAATAGAATAGTAGGCCGATTGAGATGAGATAAAGACCAAAATAAAAAGGACAAAAGTGAGAATAGGATAACCGAAAAATACAATAGTGAGAAAATATTATAACGGGGACGTCCTCTCACACAGAGGCCGACGCTTGGCCACGTTTACCCGTCGGCCAGGGTCGAGCCTGTACACCCTTACTACAGAGTCTCCTCCGGCCGCTGAGTCTGCCCAGGTAGCTGCGTTGAGTCAGGTGTTTGCTGCAGCATCCAGGTCCAGTCCTGAGTCTGCTCCCTGCTCGTGTCGTCCGCTGTCCCACCAGACTCTCCTTTGGCACCACCCCCTTGGTCACCCCTCCCTGCCTCGTCTCTGAGGCATGGCCTCTCGTGTCCTTGTCTCTGGTCTCCCTCGGTCTCTCCCTTCCCTACCTCCGGGACCTGGCCCTACCTGCGTCCCCTACGTCGAGGGGCGACAGCGCGCCACCCCTCACTCCTCCGATTTTCCTCTGATAGAGGCTCCGCGGCAGACTCTCTACATGGACGTGTGGGGCCCAGCCTGCGTCAGTGGGCAGGGGCGCGAGCGGTACTTCCTGCTGGTGGTTGACGACTACTCACATTACACCACAGTCTTCCCGTTGCGCAGCAAGGGTGACGTCACTGAGGTGTTGATCGACTGGATCCGCGCAGCTCGTCTCCAACTCAAAGAGAGTTTCAACTCGGACTTTCCTGTTCTGCGTCTGCACTCGGCAGAGGCGGAGAGTTTTCCTCTGCCCATCTGGGAGCCTTCTGTCGTGCACAAGGCATCCGCCAGACCTTCACGCTTCCGGCCTCTCCACAGCAAAATGGGATTGCTGAGCGCCGCATTGGCATGGTCATGGACGTCGCTCGTACGTCCATGATGCATGCGGCTGCCCCCCATTTTATGTGGCCGTTTGTAGTTCAGTACGCCGCGCATCAGCTCAACCTTCAGCCCCGGGTCTCCTTACCAGAGACCTCCCCCGCCTTGCGGTGGACGGGGAAGGTTGGCGATGCGTCTGCGTTTCGGGTCTGGGGATCTCGGGCGTTTGTCCACGACTTTTCTTTGGACAAGCTGTCCCCCGTGCTGTTCCCTGCGTCTTCCTTGGCTTCCCCCTTGACGCGCCTGGTTGGCAGTTTTACCACCCCACCTCGCGCCGTGTTCTGTCCTCCCAGGACGTCACGTTTGACGAGTCGGTTCCTTTCTACCTTCTCTTCCCCTACCGCACTGCCCCCCTCCCCCGCCCGCCGCTCTTCCTTGCCCCAGGAGCTACCCTGGTAGACCCCCTCCCCCCTCTGGGTCCTGCCCCGTCAGGTGTGTCCCAGGTAGACGCAGTCCAGCCTGTCGAGGTAGCTGTTGACTCTGGTGCTGCTAGAGGTGCTGAGCCTGCGGATGCCTAGCCTGGGGGTGCTGAGTCTGGGGGTGCTGAGATTGGGGGTGCTGAGCCTGGGGGTGCTGATACTGGGGGTGCTGAGCCTGGGGGTGCTGAGTCTGAGGGTGCTATGCCTGGAGGTGCTGAGCGTGGGGGTGCTGAGCCTGGGGGTGCTGGGTCTGCTCATGTGGCCGCCGGCGGTGCTTCGTCGAGGCGGGAGCCGCTCTCTCCACACGAGCTGCGCGAGTGGTTCGCCCGCCGCTGGAAACGTGCTGCTGAGTCTGGGGGTGCTGGTGGAGTTACTGGAGTTGGTCCTGCTGGAGCTACTGTCGGTGCTAGTGCTGCTGGAGGTGGAGCTGCTGGGGGTGTTGGCGCTGGTGTTTCTACTGGTGCTGGTGCGTGTGGGGGTGCTGGTGAGGCTGCTGGTGCTGACGGTCCTACTAGAGTTTTTGCTGCTGGAGCTGGAGCTACTGGCGGTGCTGCTGACGCTAGTGCTCCTGAGGGTGCTGGAGTTGGCGCCGTTGGAGCTGGGGGTGCTGCTGGCGCTAGTGCTGCCGTTGGGGGTACTGGTGCCGTCCTTGCTGGTTCTGGAGGCGCTGCGCGGCCGAGGCCGTACTTCGTTCCGCTCCTGGAGCAGGTTCTTGGTCTCCCGCCCTCTACCGGTTCTGCTCCTCCGTTAGAGGGTCCACAGCCTGTCCATTCGCAATCACAGTTACAGCCCGCCTCCCCTCTTCCTGCTCCTTCTCCCTACACTGGTCCTACTAGGGGTCTTGCTGAGCGTCGTGAGCCTCCATCTCGTCCTGCGTTGCCTGTTCGTGCTGCTCGCACTAGTGGTCGTACTGCACGTCCGCGTCCTCTTGCGATCCCCGGCACACACCAGATGGCACTCCGTCCTTCCACTGCTCCTCTGCGTGTCCCATTGCCGTCTCCTCCAGAGTCCTCTCTTCCTCCTCTTGGTGGCCTGGAGTCTGACTCCCTTTGTGCTACTAGTCCTTCGGTCACGCGCCTTCTTGCTACTGTCGTCACTGACCCTTCCTTTGAGTCCACTGTTGCGTCTGCTCTAGTTGCTGAGCTTGTCGACTTCGCTGCTCCCTGTCGTCTGGACTACGCTGCCAGTCTAGTTGCTGAGTCTGAGTCTGTCTGTCCTCTGTCCGTCGGGGGTGAGTGTGCTCTTAGCACGGACGTCCTTGAGGACAGGCAGGAGGAGTTCCAGTGCTTTGCGGTTGCTTTGCCCCATCTCGTGTCCACGCTGATTGCCCCTGAGGGAGACCCGGATGCACCAGAAATCCCGACTCCTCGATCGTACGCTGAGGCGATCGAGGGTCCCTACTCTTCTCAGTGGCAGTCAGCCATGGACGCAGAGATGCCTTCCTGAAAGTCCACAGGCACCTACGTCGACAAGGTTCCCCCACCTGTGGCGAACATCGTCAGTGGCATGTGGATTTTCAGGGTGAAGCGGCCGCCGGGTTCTGCGCATGTCTTCAAGGCGCGTTACGTGGCTCGAGGCTTCAGTCAGGGGCAGGGAGTTGACTACTTTCAGACCTTCTCTCCCACCCCGAAGATGACCACTCTTTGGGTGCTATTGCACATAGCCGCTCAGCGCGACTACGAGCTTCACTCTCTTGACTTCAGCACAGCTTTCCTGCAGGGCAGCCTGCACGAGGAGATCTGGCTGCGCCGCCCCCCTGGCTTCACTGTGTCGTTTCCTCATGGTACCCAGTGGAGCCTCCGGCGGCCAGTCTACGGTCTTCGCCAGGCGCCCTGTGAGTGGCACGACACACTAAGGAGTGCGCTAGGCGCAAACACGCCGGCCTCGATGCAATTTTTCAACGTTACGCGCGAGGGGTGACCGGGGCGCTGGTGCCAGAAATCGTCGTTTGCGTAGAGCCCAGAGGTGTGCATGTAGCATGCGCGCACTGCTTCGGGGTCCTTGTCAGGTACTGAGGTAGGTTTTGCTGCTGCTTTTCAGCTTCTTCTTTGTCGTTCGCTGTCGTCAGCATCAGCGCCAAAAAATCTCTTTCGAGAATCATGGAGAAGGGGATGTTGGAACCGGGGATCTTTCCAGGGACGAAGGTAGGGTCGCGCAGCTCAGGATCAGGTCCCAAAACTGTGTGACATGGGGTCGATGGTTGGTTGCCCCAATCGATGGTGTCCCAGGATCGTGGTGCGGCTGAACATCAGGGGGAGGTAGCGCGGGTGCAGGGAGGTGCGGGGGACGACCAAGGGGAACAACAAGATGTTCTAATTCACCTTCAGTTTCCCCGCTTTGTTCTTCTCGGGACGTTCCCCAGCTGCGGCTAGAAGTGCCCCATCCGCTGCCTTCGCCGCCAGACTCGGCGCCCCAGCCGCCGCTAGCGTCAGCTCAGATGCCGCCGGTGGTGCCCATCCTCTGGTGTCGCTCATTCCCCATCCGCCAGTGCTTCCCCACCCCCCTCTATTGGAGGCGCTGTCTTCTTCTTCTGCGCTCCATGCGGCGCATGCAAATGTACCGCATGCTTCAGTGATGCTTTTTTGGCGAAGCTCCTCGGCTTCGCGGCGCGCCAGATCTTCCTCTTCCGCCACGGTAAGTTTCTTCGTGGGGTCGCGCCAATGGGGGTAGATCTTTAGACACCGCTCCTTTATGTAGGGGCGCGCTTTCCTGTTCTCATCAAAGGTTCTGCGACGACGTCCCCACATGATGCTCTAGAGCCGCTCAGCTGGTGTACCGGAAAGTGTTGTTCCTGGTTCCGGATTTGGCGGGTTGAAAACTCTTTTCATTACCACTTCGAGCTCGAGGGCCGACATCCCTTCCTCAGGCGGTGCGTGTCGCTCAGCTTTAGCGATGGCAGCGAGTCCGCGGCCGGCGATTGCGTTTGTTGAGGTGGTGGGCGTATGGCAGTCCCTGAAGATGCCGTCCCGATTAGGGTTATGCAGCGCCAGCTCATGTGGGTGTGGGTGATGTGGCACCCATGGCCTCCTGTCAGGGTGTTTCCAGTCCGAACGGTGGATATGCTCGAAGCGCAGAGGAACGAGGTCGATTGCTCGTTTGAGTCGTCGCTGTAGTCGGGAATGTCGAAGTCAAGGATGTACACTCCATTTTTGGAGTGTGCTTGTCTTATCTTTCTGCATGTTTTTTGTCGGCAACGAGTAGTGTAGAAGTATGTCATGTGTGCGCGTGTCTGTGCTCAATTTGACGCTGCAATCAATGAGTTAAGCGGCAGAGAGAAGATTGAAGTGTAGGTTTTGGACTATGAGCACACCATTCATTGTGATGTGCGTGCGGCTTCCCCGTGCCTTCAGCACGACGATTCCTTGGGCGCTTGTGCGCCAACAAATATTGTTGGCAACTGTGACGTAAGTAACTGTTAGGGTCGAGACGGCGTTGGAGATGAAACGCTCGGATCCGACCATGTGCTGCCCGCAACATCTATCCAGGTACCGGGTGTTGTAGCGCTTGTTGTCGTCACGCGTGAGTTGTGCTAGTTGCGGCGTCACGATGTGTGGTGTGTCGAACTTCAAAAAATGTTTGTGCAAGATCCAGTCAATCGGTGTCGCCCGTGAATGAGGTACGTACAGGGGGCTTTGAAGCAGCGGGACTGGAAGATTCCAGTCCTGATTGTCGTCGTGGCGGGCAGTGAACGAATTGTTATCCATAAATGCTCCGATTGGGTGGCGTGCATGCTCAAGTGACGGTGTGTGCACGTGGCGGCGGCGTGATCGGCGTCGTGGTCATGTTGCCAATGACGTTGCAGGCGAGAGCAGACTGTGATGGCTACTGCTACTGATGCTGAACCGATGGGTTCAGGTTGCGCGATGGGGGTTGGTGCCCCTGGGCTTGACGCATGTCATTTCGTGCATCTTGTCGGCCGGACCAGGTGCTAGGATAGGTCTGGCGAGGGCAAGAGCGGAATTTACATCGCTCTACTAGGCGCCTAAAGTTTTTGCAGACTTTGCAGTAAAGGCGACGTAGTGGTCGCTCTTCTGTGTTGTCTGCGTAGAAGGCGAGGCGTTCCCGTTGTGGCGCTGGTCACTGCTGGTCCATGTCTCTGTGTTCGACGAGGAGGGCGGCGCATAGGGCAGCTTCCGTGATAACCCCCTACTGTCGGAGTAGTGACTTGCAAGGCCGCCATTCTAAGCTGAGCCCTTGGAGCACGATGTTCACAAAAAAATCTTTGAAATTCGTGCTTCCCCATATTGAAACTTGATCGCGTAGGCTCCGATTGTGATTGATGTAGTTGTTGGCCTTCTCTCCTGGGGCCATTTTGGTCTCCATTAGGTGTTGGAGCAGACTTTTGACTGCTATAACGTTATGCGAAAGCGATTAAAGCTTGAATTACAAGCTTAACTTGGCAACACTTAACATCACTTGCAGCCCTTTGAGTGTGACAGCTTGTCACCTCCTAGCCAAGGGCGTAGAAAAAAGCAGGTGAGTAGTTATGCCTTGCTCAGATTGAAGGACGAGCAAACAGGTCGAGGAGAATTTCAGTAGCACCAAGGTAATCTTTCTACTCTCGTTAATATGAAGTAGTAGAATGCGAGCTTGGAAAAATGCGAATGCATTAGATTAATCTTGTTAGGTACAAGCACACATTTAAATAAATTCTACACATAGGCAGGAGCAAGTAGAAAACAGTTGTTTAACTAGCTCGCAGGATTTCGCCTCGCTGTATCTTGAAAATAGTTGCACAACTCCTTGAGCATTTGGCTATATCCTCCTGTTGTAAAAAACTGCCTTCAAATCGCACTTGTAACAACCACTCATGCTGACTCAAATGTGTACACTCATGAGACTCGAATGTGGCTCCAATGTAGCTCCAATGTCTTCATGCGAGCTAACAGTTTTATGCGGAGATAACTGCTGCAACAGGAGCTAGACTCCGGGCTAGGCCCGGGTGCTCGTGTGATCTCTGCGTTCCTTAGTCGTTTGCTTGTGTGTTCTCTGCTTGCACATTCACGGGGAGATTTTGCAAGAGTTTCACTAGCAAAGATTGACAGCAATAGTTGCAACAACATTGGCAACACTGACTACATCAGAGCTAGCTAGGCTGCTGGTCGACCTCCAGCGCAGCATGGTCGACCGCGCTCAAGCGCAGCAAAGCTCGCACCGCTCCAGCATTGCAGAGTAGCGATTTGCCAACGTTGCAAGCCCACGGTATGCCAACGCTGCAGCAAGTCGGCTGCACAACGTTGCACCCGCAAGACAACGGTGCACCTGCTTAGCAGGTGCACGCAGCTGGTTGGCGCTCCACACCTTGTCACGAGCACAGCGCAGACGCCTGGCAGTGCTTGGCCGGATAGTGCAGCGCCTTCGTCAGGAAGTCGGCTGGCTGCTTAGCGGTCGGGATATACTTCGGTGAGAACTTCCCGCGCTTCACCATGTGCTGCAGCCAGGCCTGTCGCCGCTCCATGTGCTTGAGGTTGCCCGTCAACCCCATGCCCTCGGCGACCATGATGGCCGACTTATTGTCCACTCGCAGGATAGTCGGCTTCCCGGCGTCCAGCTGCCGGAACTCTGCAAGGAGGAAACGAAGTCGGCGTCCCTCCTTGCCGGCTTCGGTGGTCGCCACGTACTCCGACTTGGTCGACAACAATGTCGCGCACTTGATGTGCTGGCTCGACCAGGAGACTGCAGCCCCTCCATAGACAAACACGTAGCCACCCGTGCTCGTCTTGTTCTGCTTGTCACCGGCATCGTCGGCGTCCACGTAGCCGACCAGCTCTAGCGACTCAGGACCACCACCAAACTCCAGGGCAGTGTCACGAGTGTTGGCAAGGTAGGCGAGGCAGCGTTCGACCTCGCGCCAGTGCTGGTGGCTCCTCACCGTGAGGCCACTCCCCAGCTTGCTGCAGACGAAGGCGATGTCCGGCCTCGTCATCGCTGCCGCAAACTGCAGCGAGCTGACCTTCTACTGGAGCTCCTCCTCCTGGCGTTCTTGTGCCTCCTCGTCGTCAAAGGTGAGCTCGACGTAGGCGTCGACCGAGACCGGCGTCTTCGGAGTGCGCCCGGTCTGCTCCTCGTCGATGAAGCGCCTACCAAGCTTGTCGACGTAGCCCTGCTGGTGCAACCACAGCTTCCCTGCCAACATGTCGCAAACGATCTCCAGCCCGAGGAACTTCTGCACCGGCGAGATCTCGCGCAGCTCGAAGGCGGCTTCCAACAGCTCCTTCAGCTTCTCCAGCATCGCGGCGCTACTGTTGGCGGTGAGCAGATCGTCGACGTAGACCAGCACCCAGCAGGCCACTCTGTCATCGCCAACCTTGAAGTACAGAGCCTCGTGGACCTGGCTCTTCTTCCACCCGGTGCCAACCAGCACATCGTTGAGCGCCAAGTACCATAGCCGTGGCGACTGCTTCAGCCGGTTAATGCTCTTGAGCAGCTTGCACACCTGGCCGGTTCCGTCGTTGAAGTAGTCCGGCAAGGACAAGTACAGCACCCGGTCGAGCTTGCTCTGCAGGAAGGCATTCTTCATGTCGAGCTGCATCAGGTTGAGGTTGAGGACGGTGACGATGCTGAGGAAGATCCTCAGCGTGACGTAGCTGCCCACCGGCGTGAACCTCTTGTTATAGTCGGCACCATACACTTGCGTGAAGCCCTTCACAACCAGCCTTGCCTTCTCCCGCTCAACGGTGTCGTTGATGTGGTACTTCGTCGTCAACACCCACCGGTTCTTCATGATGTTGACTCCCGGCGGGCGTTCGACCAGCTCCCACATGCCCATGTTGATGAGGCTACGGATCTCCTCCTCCATGGCGGCCTTCATCGCCAAGCCCTTCCAGCTCGCCAACGCCTCCTTCACCGTCATCGTCGAGATGTCCCAACGGTGCTCGGGGTCGGCCAGCATGTCGAGGTCGAGCTCCGGAAACTCTTCATCCTCCTCGACGTCGTCGTACAGCAGGTCATCATCGTCCACGTTGTACACGGTGGTGAAGGCAGCGGGGACAAAGAAGTCGGGCGGCCTCGGATATCGGCCAGAATGCGGTGGTCCCGGCTGGACCTCTTCGGCGTCCCCTCCATCGTCGCCGTGGTCGCTATCCTCGGCGTCCTGCTGCACCTCAGTCAGCGTCCCAGCCGTCTTCTCCCCTGTGGTTGGCTCCCTTGCCGACTGCCCGGTCGCCGACAGCTCCTTGGTCGGCGTCGCTGCTGCCTGCTCCCCTGTCACCTGCCGTTCTACAGGCGTCTCCTTCATCGGCTTTACCAAAGTCGGCAGCACCACCTGCTGCCTCTTGGTCATCGTCAGCTTTGCTCCCACACTGCTTTGCACAGCATCTCGTTGGCCACCGGTAGCATCACGTTGACCACCGGCGATGCTTGGATCCGGCGCCACAGGTGACGCCCCACTTCTCCCCTCATCGCCGGAGACCGACATCGGGGTCAGCCCATGCAAGTTGGTAACAAGGGGAGGGGCAGGTGCTGGGCAGGGAGAGGGGACGTCCTTGGCGTCCGCACCCAAAAGCTCTCCGACCTCGGCAAGCAGAGGCAGCGTCGCAGCCGAGGTGTCCGTTGGCGGGTGAATAGGCAGTTGCATTGACGCCGGCCCGTGCGCCGACTTCCACACCTCCAGCGACATGCTCTCGTAGAACACCACGTCCGACGTGGTGACCACCCGGTTGTCGGCGATGTCGAGGAGCTCCTAGCCCTTGCTCTCCTCCGACACGCCGAGGTGGAGGCCCCACCGGGCCTTCGGCTGCAGCTTCCCACCACGCTGCTGCTCAGGGACCAAGAATTGTGCCATGCAGCCCCACACCCGCGCCAGCGACAAGTCAGGCTTCTTCCCGGTGAGCAGCTGGTACAGCGTTATCCCCTGCGGCAGCGCCGACCGCTCAAGGCAGTTGCGGATCCAGACGGCCTGCCGCAGAGCGAGGTGCCACCAGTGGTGCTGCACGCCCATGTGCAGCAGCATCGTGCGAACCGACTCCACCACCGTCCTCATCTCTCGCTCCGCCATGCCGTTCTGCTGCGGGGTGTATGGGCAGGTCAGGTCGTGGACGATCCCCATTCCGTTCACGAAGTCGGTGACCTGCTTCCCAAGGAACTCCCCTCCCCGGTTAGAGCGCAGCATCAGCACTGACTTCTTCGTCTTCCGCTCAGCCACCGCCAGCCACTGCACAAACGCCAGCAACGCATCCGACTTCTTAGTGACTGGCTTCACCCACACGTAGCGGGTCTTGCGGTCCTTCAGCAGCAAGTACAAGCTACCATCCTTGGCAGCCACACGAAATGGTCTGCACAGGTTGATGTGCACGATGGCCAGCACTTCGTTGGCGTCGGAACCTTTGTCAGGGAAGGGGTGCCGCGCCAGCTTCCCGCCGACGCACAAAACACATGGTTAGTCGGCGCTTGACGCCGATTTGAGGTCCGGCCCGGTGGCGACCTCGTGCTTCGCCGAGCTCCGGATAGTGTCCATGCCGCCGTGTGCAATCCGCACGTGCATCCTGTCCGGCGTTGCCTTCATCACCGAGACGATCGCCCGCAGGGCCACCACCTCCGTAGGGGGCATCGTCTGATTGGCCGAGCAGGGACGCAGGTCGGTGCAGAGTATACGTCCGGTGTACGTTGCCCGGCCGAGCACCTCTCCTGCTGCCGAGACGAGCAACATCCCGTCGCCGTCCTCCTGCAGCTTGACACCGTGCTCCTTCAGCTGGTCGGCCAAAAGCAGGTCGCACGCCTAGGACGTAGAGCACGTCGGGGATGAGCACTTGCTTCCCGGCCTCCCCTTTCAGAGCGACAGTGCCGCGACCCTGAACGCCCTGCAGCGCCCCATTGAATCCACGCACGTGCTTGACATCGCCGCTCGGCCCCAAGTCAACGAAAGCCTCCTTCGTCCCCATCAGGTGGTGCGAGCATCCGCCGTCGAGCAGGACCACCTCCGGGTTTGCCTGCACAGCTGCCGCCACCGCCTAGAAGTCCTCATCGGCCTCCGGCGCCAGCGAGACGGTCGGCTCCACGACGCTGACTAGCAAGCACGACGTCGCCTTGTCGTCTCGCCCCTTGCCACCAGCACAGGAGTCGGCGTCCTTCGTCGAGGTCGTCTTGTTTGACTGCTTCTCCTTACGCGGCTAGTTTCCTCGACGTGGGCGACAGCTCGCCGACCTCTCGTGGCCTCCCTTGGCGTTGTTGTCGTCGGTATCGCTGCGGTCGGGGCACTCGAAGGAGAGGTGGTCGAGGCTGTGGCAGATCCAGCACTCCCGACGCCGACTTCCTCCTCCTCGGCCGCCACCCGTGGGAGACTTCTGCTTCTCCACGCCCTTTGCCGGCTTCCACCCGCTGCTACCGCTGCAGCCGTACTGCCCACGCTGCCCCGGTCGACCACCCTGCTTCACCGGGGTGACGTAGTTCACCTGCACCAGAGGCTCCTGGGACCGCTCATCCTCCTGCATCGCTTCGTCTTGTAGGATATACGAGGTCAAGTTGTCCTCGTTGAGCGTCGCCCTCATGCTTGGCACCATTCACAGCCGCTTCAGGAGGTTGTAGCTGCTAGAGAGTCCCTGCATGACATGGTTAATGTACGACGCCGTGGAGTACTGCGTGCCGGCCATCCTGATAGTGGCGAGAATTCGCCGGGCTCGATTGCAGTAGTTGGTCGCCGTTCCTCTCGTCACCCATACGCAAGTGCGTCAGCTGTCCCTCCAGCTGGGCGATGAACAAGTCGTCGGTGACCTGGTACGTCGATTCAATGAAGTACCATGCCTGGTGTCCGGCGTCAAGGTACTCCCTTCACCACTTTAGGGCGATCTGCATGCCCGGCGAGCAGCACCGCGAGATGACCGTGAAGGTCAACAGCTGAGCGGCGCGAAACTCCGCACGCAGGTCGGGGTCCTCCGGCGTTGCCACGGTACCTCGAACAAAGCTGAAAAGCCCAGCCATCTCCAGCTGGGGCTCGATAGCTTTCTTCCAGGTGAGAATGTCGGGTCCACCGACCAGCGAAGGGGTGACCGAGATCCTGTTTGGCGTAAACTTGAAGTAGGCGTAGCTCGGCGCAATTCTGCCTGCCGTCACCTAGGACGCCGACATCGGTGACCGCCCGCTCCGTCGACCTCCGACATCGCCCTGCGAGGAGCCTGCAGCCGTCGACGACTGCATCCTTCGCGCCTAATGCCGCCGGCTTCACCGGCGTGTATCACAATTCGCTGCCTCGACGTGCCTACCGCACTGCTGCCGACCTGACCTCCACTGGTGTTGACGCCCACGTTGACGCTACCGTCGGTGTTCACCAGTCGAGGAGAGGCAGGCCGAGAAGGGGGGTGCTTCGACGCCCAAAAGAAGGGGTGTACGGCCTTGACGACTGCCCAGGGTATCACCCCGTACTCCTGGGCCTCATGGCGTCTCCTCGCATCCTCCAGCCGTCCCTCCAGGATGTCCATCACCTCGGCGTCACCTACGCGCATGCTAGTGACTGCACGGCTGCCAGCCTACGAACACTGTTGGTGCAAAGTTGGCTAGACTAAACTATGTCGCGGTGTCTTCCACGCTCACCGCACCATGCGGAGATAACTGCTGCAACGAAAGCTAGACTACGGGCTAGGCATGGGAGGCCATGCCTTGAAGACGAGGCAGGGAGGGGTGACCAAGGCGGTGGTGCTAGAGGAGAGTCTCGTGAGATAGGAGATGACACGAGCAGGGGGCAGACTCAGGACCAGACCTGGACGCTGCAGCAAACACCTGACCTGACGCAGCTACCTGACCAGACGCATCAACCAGAGGAGACTCAGTAGTCAGTATGTAGAGGCTCGACCCCGGCTGACGGGTAAACGTGGCCAAGTGTCGGCCCGTCCTAGCAAACATGCAGCGGGTCACTCGCTGACTCGCAGGAGTGAACTGGTCAACCCCCCCATCCTGTAGATCAGCACCACTCACCAAGTTCGTAGAGAACGAGGGGAGGTAAAGACCTGACAGGGTGCCAGAAGGGGCCGCCGGACACGGTAAGACAGTGGAGAAGTTGGCAAGGACAGGAACCCAAGAGGGGTCTGCCAGGGAGACCGCAACCGGCCGACTAAGCGGCGTGAGTGTGGTGCGGTCTCGAAAGAAGGAGTGGGAAGCACCCGAGTTAAGGGTGAAGGTGTGTAAGGCCTGAGCTGACGTGGCAACTGAGAGAGCAGACTCACCAGCACCTGGGGCAGCAGACGCACTAGCACCTAGAGCAGCTGCCTCACCAGCACCTAGAGCAGCAGCCTCAATGCCCGGGTCGGGCGGAACAGACAGGTAGCAGTCACCCTCATCACTAGTAGACACAACATACATGGCAGCAAGAATAGCATCATAATCAAGGTCAAAGATAGCAATCCCCGACTTAAGCAGCTCACCCCAGCGAGGGATCTCAAAGGCGTCAGGGAACTGGAGAGGCCAGGTGTCCGTCAGGCGGCGGAAGCAACATTGGGTGGTGTGCGGGCCACCGCACGGCTCACCAGTGCAGTCGCCGGTACGTAGGACGTAGGCACAGGGACTAGCACCCTCACCCCGCTGACACGCATCGTCCACTCACTAAGCTGCTGAGGGGGCGGGGTCTCACGAGTGCGCTGCTGTTGCTAGCGCTGGCCACCACCAAAGCTGCCCCGCTGCACAGAGCCACCCGGACCAGCTCCACCGCCGCCGACGCCATCGCCGCCACTGCCGCCTCCTCCGCTCCCACCGCCACTGCCGCCACCGCCTCTGCCTCCACCGCCGCCACCGAAGCCCCCACCCCCGCCACCACTCCCACCGCCACCCCCACCCCCTCTGCCACCTCCATTGCCTCCTCCATCGCCCCCGCCAGCTCCTTCAGTGCCCTTACCCCCTTTGCCCTTGCCGTTGCGGCGTCACCCGCTAGGGGCAGATGCAGCGCCGACCGACTTGGTGCCAACGAGGTCGACCGAAGCAGCAGAGGCAACAGAGGGCAAAAGGGGGGAGGGGGAGCAACCCTCAAAGAAGGGGGTGCGAGGGTCACCATGAGAGGCTCCTACGTTGACTATACTCTTCTCAGATGCCAGGAGGCGCTCCTTGAGGAGTTCAACAGTGAGTGTGGTGGAGCATACAGAGAGGAAGTGGTCCCTGACCGAGCGAAGGGAGTGAGGGAGCCGGGTGACTAGGTAGTAGAGGGTGATGTACATGGGTGGGGGGGTTCTTGGCGTAGAACTCAGCAGGAAGTGCAGCGCGGTAGCGGGTGTCACTAGTGCGAAGGTGCGTAATGAGGTCAGTAACCGTGGGAAAGGCGGCGAGGTCAGGGAACAGGTATGGCAGCATGAGGCGACTAAGGGCAGCAGTGGCACGGGAAGATTAGCGTGCAGCTATAGCGTCGTACAAGGTCTTAGCACTCTTGTACTGACTAAAGTGCGCGCTCTCAGTGGACGGCAAGTGACTACGCACAGCAACACGGGCAGCAGCGTGTGGCCCACTGTGAGCGAAAAGTACTGTCAGCATCGGCAGCAGGGGCAGCAAAGGCGCTAGACGTGAGATCGAACAGTGTGAGACCATCTTTTCTATCGCACTATAGGAAAAGCTGCAGATCATCGACCCAGACCTCAAAGTCGACAACGCGACCCTCAATATCAAAGGTGAGAACACTAGGGGTAGCCATGACAGCAGCAACACCAGGCTAGCAGTGGCAACAAAAGGCTGAGCACAAGAGGCGCGGGTCGGCGGTGCTCTTACCAGGTGCGGGAGGGTAGAGGTCCGTAAGCGGTTGGGCAGGGCTGAGGTGCGCCGGCAGGGACAGGGCCGCAACAGGGCGGCAGAGGAGTGTAGCGCCTCGGCTGTAGGGCAGGGCCAGAACGGCGGCATCGGCTGTCATGGCAGTGGCAGCGGCGGTTGTCCTAGCAGGAGCGGCGGCGGCTGTCACGACAGCAGCGGCGGCGGCGACCAGTCGTAGAAAAAGCAGCAGCGGCAGCAGGCACGACGACAGCTCCTGCTGGGGTGGCGACGGCTGGGCGGCAGGGCCGTGAAGAGCCGCAGAGGGGCCGTGAAGGGGCCGCTCAGGGCGGCGAAGGGGCCGAGAAGGGGCCACGAGGGGCCATGAAGGGGCCGCGAAGGGCGGCGACGGGGCCAAGAAGGGGCCGCGAGGGGCCGCGAAGGGGCCGCGGAGGGCCGTGAAGCGCGGCAAAGGGGCCGCGAGGGGCCGCGAAGGGCCGTGAGAGGGGCCACGAAGGGCCACGGAGGGGCCGCGAGGGAGCCGCGAAGGGGCCACGATGGGCTGTGAAAGGGGCCGCAAAGGGGCCTTAAGAGGGCGCGACGGGCCGCTAAGGGCACGGGACACGACGGGAGGGCAGGCGCACGGGGCGCGACTAGGGCAGGCGCGAAGCGCGATCAGGGCTGGTAAAAAAAAAAAAATCGATTTCGTGGTGGGCCCTAGGAGACATTCCCACTAGGGAACCCACTCTATACCATGTGAAATAATGAGGGCTGACTAAGAAATGAGTTGGGTACAAATATGTAACCCTAGGAAACTGTACCCCATTTTGTCTACCCCACTACAGCCTAGAAAGACTATAGCAAAAATGTTTGACACCGACCACGAGGTCGGCTTTGCCAAAGCGAGGACGGGGCCAAACAACACTCCCGTTGACATTATATAACGGTTTTTACCGTTTGAAAAACAAAGTAACCGATTTGCACCTGTGTCGAAATGATTCCGCAAAGCGAAACGACTTTCGCGAGAAATTTCCCGTCCCGTGAGTCAACTTGGAAAACAGTTTTTCAACTGTAAATTCTGAGCACCCCTCGGTCGCAACACACGCTCAAGCCCAGAGGGGCCACACACGCGTATCAAGACCTACACGCGGTCTTGATTTTTGCACATTTCGACTAGCGCTAAAACGGTCAAACATCACCCCTTTGACCAGTCAGACTTTCGAGCCCCCCTGCACACCACTCGCTCACATTAGCCTTGTATGAAATATTCGAGGCAGATGGAGCTTCGATGAGCCTCGTATAAATCATTCGAAAATCGCCCATATGAGCCTGAACTAGCCTCTGGTCTATCGACTCGTTAGTGTTGTGTAGTACAAGTAAAGAAAGCACTTCCATCCACCCAGGGCGACTTCATCCATCCTGAAAGATCTCACACTCCAACAGGGCTAAACATCCCTGGTACTGAGACTTGTGTGAAAACCACAAGTTATTGTTAAGTTGAAGATATCTATTTTGCATTGCAGATGTTAATCCTTTAGGGGCGCGACCTATCAAATCCGGCATGACGGTTTTCGGGAAACACACTTAAGCGTCCGGACTTTTCTAGAAAAAAACCCTTGCGTGTCTGGATGATTTGGATGTCGGTCCCCTCAAAATCTGGATCTCTGACAAAAACATCCAGAATGTTGAAGAAATTCCGGATGTGCACCCTGCTAGCGTGAGCCTTGTTCATGAGGACTCATTTGAGAGGGCCTCATTTGAGACTTCGCGGGAGTCTCATTTGAGCGCATCATGTGAGCCTCATTTAAACGCATCATGTGAGCCTCATTTGAGCACTTCATGGGTACAGTGAAAACGAAACTGAAAATGCACAAACACAAAATGCAAGAACAAATGCGCACAAAACATCGCAAGATGAAAATGAAAAATGCGCACACACATAAAATGCAAAATGCAATGCAGGTGGCTGGTTGACGTGGAAAAAAAAAGATTTGCACCCAACACAGACGGCTCGCTGAAACCGAATATATTGGTTGGTATACGCGTTCAGATGCCGCCAGGCGTCGAAGGCTGGAGCCGCATTGTCTTGTACGATCCAATGCTCTATTGCTCCATCGGCGATGTTGATATAACCAAGGATTCAGTGGATAGGATAGAATATGTTAAGTATGAGAGGAGACGATGAAGTCTCTGTAGTGACCTTGTTGAATAATAATTGAAGGAGAACAAGATGATGAAAGATAGGAGTACAAGAGTTTAAATAGAAATCTAGCTAGCCATGTACTCTAAGGGGTACATTCCTGAGAAAGTTTGAACGAGAATGAATGAACTATGAAATGTGTGAGTACAAGTACCAACCCTAATTGGGTTGTACCCCTTATGGGATACCCCACTATAGCCTACACAAAAGCATAAGCTATAAGTTCTGACACACCCCCATAGGCAAAGTGGGGGAGAACAAGGGGTCACAAGACCAGTCAAGCAAAGCAAAGCAAAGCAAGCTCAGGGTGGATCACAAAGTCACCACACAGTCCGAGCACAAGGTCAAGGCCACTAGGCCAGTTCACATGCACGAGAAGGCATATACATATAAGGCTAAACAAGCAAGAGCAGGTATATATATATGCAAGAGTACAAGCAAGGTCAAGAGGTGAGCAAGTGAGGTAGGACAGGTACAAGTCCCAGCTGAGTGCAGAAGCGCTAATGGTCACAAGGCGCGAGTGCCTTGGTGAACACATCAGCAATGTTGGCCTCAGAGGCCACGTACGCAAGCCGCAACTGTCCACGCTGCTGTAGCTCGCGAGCAAGGAAGTAGCGAAGAGCAATGTGCTTCGTTCTGTGCTCCAGGCGCTGCTCTCGACACAAGGCCAGCATGGCCTTGTTGTCTACGTACAGTACTGGATGAGAACGAGGCGGCTCTCCAAGGTCGGTCAGCAGGTAGGTGAGCCAGCGAAGCTCCTGAGCAGCCATGGCCCCGGCGTAGATCTCAGCCTCACAACTGGAGCCGAGAACAGAAGACGAGCGAGTAGCCTGCCAAGAGACAGAGCCAGAACCAAGACTGAAGGTGTACCCCTGCGACGACCGCTGCGTAGCCTGGTCGTCAGCCCAAGAAGCGTCTGCGTGGCCAGTGAGGACCACTGGACTCCGCCCTCCAAGCACTAGCCCCATGCCCGACGTACTGCACAAGTAGCGTAAAACCCTCTTCGCTGCAGCCATGTGCTCTGGTCGGTGTCTCCCAGGAGCAACATAGCGTGCAAGAATGCTAAGAGGGTATGCAAGGTCAGGTCGAGTGCAGGTCATAAGGTACATGAGGCAGCCAACAAGCTCTGGGTACGGGCCACTCGGCTCTACGGATTCATCTGAAGGCAGAGCTGAGAGCGAGTGGCGAGTAGGCAGAGGAGTGGCCTGAGGCAAGGAGTACGTGAAGCCGAAGCACTGAAGAACCTGCTGCACCATGTGTGACTGAGTGAAGGTAATGGTGCGGCGTGCTCTGTCCCGAGTGATCTGCAAGCCAAGGTAGCTGCGCAGTTCACACAGGTCTTTGCACGTGTGTCTCTTCAGCAGCTCGGACTTCACGTGGGCGAGTCCAGCATTGTCAGTAGTGGCAAAGACCAAGTCGTTGACGTACACGAGGATGTAGAACGGCGGCAGGGAAGTGTCGGTGCGCAGAAACAGCGACGGGTCAGCAGTAGAGGGAGAAAACCCAAGAGCCGCAAGCGTAGTCCTCAGTGTGTCGTGCCACTCACGCGGTGCCTGGCGGAGACCGTTGACTGGCTGTCGGAGGCTCCACTGGGTGCCAGGAGGGAAAGTCCCAGTGAAGCCAGGCGGACGGCGCAGCCAGATCTCCTCGTGCAGGCTGCCCTGCAAGAAAGCAGTGCTGAAGTCAAGAGAGTGAAGCTCGTAGTCGCGCTGAGCGGCTATGTGCAGCAGCACCCAAAGAGTGGTCATCTTCGGGGTGGGAGAGAAGGTCTGAAAGTAGTCAACTCCCTGCCGCTGACTGAAGCCACGAGCAACGTACCGCGCCTTCAAGACAGGTGGAGAGCCAGGCGGCCGCTTCACCCTGAAGATCCACATGCCACTGACGATGTTCGCCCTAGGAGGGGGAACCTCGTTAACGTAGGTGCCTGTGGACTTCCAGGAAGCCATCTCTGCATCCATAGCTGCCTGCCACTGAGAGGAGTAGGGACCCTCTACGGCCTCCGCGTAAGAACGCGGAGTCGGGATGTCTAGTGCATCCGGGTCTCTCTCAGGGGCAAGTAGCACAGACGCGAGATGAGGTGAAGCAGCAGCCAGACACTTGAACTCCTCCTGCCTGTCCTCAAGGACGTCCGTGCCCAGAGCACACTCACCCCCGACGGACGGAGGACAGACAGACGCAGACTCAGCAACAAGACTAGCAGCGTAGTCGAGATGACAGCGAGCTGCAAAGTCGACGAGCTCAGCGACAAGAGCAGACGCAGCAGTGGACTCGAAAGAAGGGTCAGTGACAACAGTAGCGACGAGGTGCGTAACGAGGTCAGCGACAGTGGGAAAGGCAGTGAGGTCAGGAAAGAGGAACGGTAGCATGAGGCGGCTCAGTGCAGTAGTGGCAGAGGAGGAGTAGCGCGCAACTACAGCGTCGTACAAGGTCTGAGCACTCTTGTACTGGCTAAAGTGCGCGCGCTCAGTGGTAGGGAGGTTGCAACGCACACCAGCATTGCGGGTGGCCCACTGAGAGCGAACAGTGGGGTCAGCATCAGCAGCAGGGGCAGGCGAGGCGGCAGAGGTGAGGTCAAAGAGAGAAATACCGTCTGCCCTATCGCACTGTAAGAACAGCTGGAGGTCGTCGACCCAGACCTCAAAATCTATCGCTCGACCCTCAGCGTCAAAAGCGAGGACACTAGGGGTAGCCATAGCGATAGACTAGCAGTGCAAGCAGTGGGGAAGGGCACGCAGTAGTAGTGGGGCAGTGCCGTGCTCACCAGAAAAGGGCAGGTCGGGCGGTCCGGTTCGTGGGCGGCTCGGCTGCTGTGGGGCGGCTCGGCAGCTCATGGGCAGCTTGGCGACTGCGGGGCGGCTCGGCAGCTCCTGGGCGGCTCGGCGACTGCGGGGCGGCTCGGCAGCTCCTAGGCAGCTCGGCTGCTGCTAGGCGGCTTGGCTGCTGCTGGGCGGCTCGGGAACGGGGCGGCTTAGCTGCTGCAGTGCTGGGGCGGCGGGGCTGCGAGATCAGGGACGGCGGGGCCGCGTATCAGGGGCGGCGGGGCCGTGAGCGCTGGGGCAGCGGGGCCGCGAGATCAGTGGCGGCGGGGCCGTGGGCGCTGGGGCGGCGGGGCCGTGAGATCCGGGGCGGCGAGGGCCGCGAGATCAGGGTCGGCGGGGCCGCTGGAGCAGGGGCGGCAGGGCCGCGAGAGTAGGTGGCGGCGGGGCCGCGAGGGAAGGGGTGGCGAGGGCCGCAAAAGTAGGGGCCGCGAGGGCCGCGAAAGCAGGGGCGGCAGAGCCGCGAGAGCAGAGGCCGCGGGGCTGCGACAGTAGGGGCGGCGGGACCGCGGGAGTAGGGGCCGCGGGGCCGCGACAGCAGGGGCGACGAGGCCGCGCGAGCAGGGGCTGCGGGGCCGCGACAGCAGGGGCGGCGGGGCCGCGTGATCAGGGGCGACGGGGCCGCTTGAGCAGGGGCCGTGGGGCCGCGACGGCAGGGGCCGCGGGGCCGCGACAGCAGGGGCGGCGGGGCCGCGCGATCAGGGGCGACGGGGCCGCTTGAGCAGGGGCCGCGAGGCCGCGACAGCAGGGGCGACGGGGCCGCGCTAGCAGGGGCCGCGGGGCCGCGACAGCAGGGGCGGCGGGGCCGCGTGATCAGGGGCGACGGGGCCGCGATTGGAGGGCGGCTGGGCCGCTAGGGGAGGGAGGGCCCGAGGCGCGACTCGGGATGGGCACGCTCCGGGCAGTAAAAAAAAAAAAATCGAACTAGTGGTGGTCCCTAGGTGCAGTTCCCACAGGGGAACCTGCTCTGATACCATGAGAAAGTTTGAACAAGAATGAATGAACTATGAAATGTGTGAGTACAAGTACCAACCCTAATTGGGTTGTACCCCTTATGGGATACCCCACTATAGCCTACACAAAAGCATAAGCTATAAGTTCTGACAATTCCCTTATTAACTGTATTGCATAGCTACAGTAACCGTGACTATTGCTATCCTCGACAGTTACCATGTTGTAGCGAATTAACTGTCGTGCGGTTACTGGATTGTCAAGGGTCACGACCGTTGATTCTCTCAGACGGTTGACCTTCGGGTGACCCTCGACATTCCGCATGCTCTATATGAGCTATTGCGGTACTGGTACAGTGGAACAGCTTCAGGAATGCTTTATATAACCATTCGGTTATTCCAACACTCCCCTTCATTCCTGAAGGTGGGCCACGTGGGATTTCTTGGTGATCTCGCAGAGGTCGGCGCAGTGTTGGTACTGCTAACGTGGTAGCTTCTTCGTTAAGAAGTCAGCTGCCATGTCACCAGTCGGGCAGTACGTCAGCTTGACTTTCCCTTTGTCGATTTCATACTTCACGAAGAAGTAGCGAAGGGCTATGTGTTTGGTGCGGTTGACAAAGCCGGGCTTGTTCGCAATCTTTATCGCGCTTTGGTTGTCGCAGAGTAACGAGAAATGCCCGTTCATCGTCACTTTCGCTTCTTGCAGGAGCTCCACCAGGTACATTCCTTCACAAACAGCTGCACTGGCTGCGATGAATTCTGCTTCTGCTGACGAAAGAGCGATGAGTTCCTGCTTCTGAGAATTCCAGGAGATGAGTCCCGCTGGTTGGAGTTGAAAGATGGATCTTGTGCGGGAGCGTCGGTTGTCAATATCTCCAGCTTGGTTGGCATCTACGTAGCCATGGAGCTGCAGAGTAGCGGTGAGGTTAGCTTCGTAGGTGAGACCAACGTCAGGAGTGGAGATGAAGTACTGTAGTGCTCGATGTAGATCCAGTAGATTCTCCCCTTCAGGTCGCTTCATGTACTGTGCAAGCTGGCATGCGACGTAGGAGAAATCGGGCCGACATGTGACGGCGGCAAAAAGGAGACATCCCAGCTGCTGCTGATAGAGACGATGGTGGTCAGGAGAGAGCGCTATGGTGTCTGGCTTGTGGTTAGGAGGAGGAGTGCGATAGGGGGTAGTGAGGTTGATTGGTGCGATAGAGAAGCGCTTCGCGAGTGTTTCGGCGTACTTGGCGGCGGAGAGGTGAATGGAGGAGGCGGACTGAGTCATATTGAGGCCGAGAAACTGGGTGACATTGTGACTGATTGTCACCTCCAGTTTCTCTTTGATGTCGGCCTCAAACTGGTCCAGCAGCTCCGTGTCGTCGTCGGTGTAGAGGAGGTCGTCGAAATAGGCGACGGGCAGTATGAACTTCCCGCGCGATTCTCGTCTGTACATTCCGAGGTCGTACGGCAGTTGAGTGAAGCCGAGCTCAAGGAGGACGGAATGGAGGTATTGCTGCCATAGACAAGGCGCTTGCTTGATTCCGTAGAGGGGTTTTTGGAGGAGGCACACGGCACCATCATTTTCTTCGAATGCGTGCGACTGCTCGACGAAGATAATGGCATCGACGGGAGCGTAGAGAAAGGCGCTTCCGACGTCGATTTGCCGGAGCGGTTGCTGTTTGACGGTGGCGATGCAGATGAGAATGCGCACCGAGGTGTGGCGGCCGACTGGAGCGTAGGTGAGGGTGAAGTCCACCAGGTGTGTTGGCTCAAATCCCCATACTACCCAACGTGCCTTGTACTTGTCGACCGAGCCATCTGCGAGACTTTTGATACGAAAGACCCATTTGCCGCTGAGGTTTTTTCTCCCCTTTGCCAATGACCGAGGGACCAACTTCTAGGTGCCACAATTCTTCAGTGATGCGATTTCGGCGGCCATGGCTGCTTTCCATTTTGCACTGTCGGGGCCAGAAAGGGCTTGGTGGACGGTGGTTGGTTCCTTGGGCGAAGTGTGGCGAACAGCAACAGCGAGGGCGAGAACGCGGAGATCGGTTTTGTCAGTCTTTTCATGGTGAAGTCGGTCGTGGTCGTGAAGGCTGGCAACTTCGATCACATCGTCATCGTTGTCGTTGCTGAGGCGGAGGGTATCCTGCGACATGTTGGGTTGTGGTAACTTGGCATCAGGTGATCGGCGCACCTCAGTGTTGTAGTCATGAGCCGCGCGAGTTGTATCGTTAGGATCGGGTTGGTGTAGAGGTATGAATATTGGAGTCCCGAATTGGTTTGTGAGGGGTATGCTTGGAGCTCAGTCCATCGGGGTGACATCAGGTGCGTCTGCATCCTCGGCCAGGTCAGCTTCGTCGTGTGACGTGGCGAAGCTGCGGTGGCCCTCGAAGAGCCTCTCGGGAAGTTTGTCGGCTTCCTGGTGCTCCTTAAAAAGGGGCAGAGTTAGCTTCTCGTAAAAGATGCAATCACGTGATTTCGTCATCTCGTGTGTCGCGTAGTCCAGAACGATCCACGCCTTAAATTCCTTCTCGATCCCGAGGTGGATGCCCCATTGTGCCCGGTCAGCAAATTTTCCGGTTCTCGCAGTGTGGGGTCTGTACTGTACCATGCAGCCAAACACCCGAAGTAGTCGAGTATCGGCTTTTCTGCCCGTCCATGCCCGGTATGGAGAGTTGTTCTCAAGGCTTCGGGAGGACAGCAAGCTGCGCAGCCGAACAGCGTGATTCATCGCAAACGGCCAATATTTTGTTGGGATGGCCGACTGCTTCATCATGGCCCTCATCCGCGTGGCGAGGCTTCTGTTTGTCCGTTCTGCTACTCCTTGCTGTTGGTGGGCGTAGGGCAGGGACACCAAGTGCTCAATCCCCTTCTGCTTGAGGAGCTCCTTGAACTCGCCTGAGAAGAACTCCAGAGCTCCGTCCGTCTGCCAAGTTTTGAGTTTGAGGCCGGACTGTCGCTCAGCCCGCTTCATCCACGCAATGAAGCACTTAAAGGCCAAAGACCTGCTATCGGTGTTGACGGCCCAGACGTAGCGAGTAGATGCGTCGATGAAGGTGAGTGTGTACTGCTCCCCATCGAGCCCCATCTGGCTGAGCACCATAAAGTCGATGTTAACTTTGTCTAGCGGCTTGTAGCGTTCATACCCTGGGGGTAAGTCGGGGAACGGCTGGTGATTGAGCGATGGGGTTGGGCAGATGGTGCATGGTGGGCTAGGTGAGTCCGCGGTAAGCAAACCGTTTCGAGAAAGAAGAAGCACGTCGTTGTCGGAGACACCGGCTTTGAGTGAGTTTTTGAGCGTGGCGTGGGAGGGATGGCCGAGCCGTTGGTGCCATGTTTCTGGGTCCGCACGGTAACCTACTGTCCTTTGATAATACTTTTGTTGCGCTGCTTTGTCGTTTGCCTCCCCTTCACGTCCTTCATTCGCGGCGGAGTCGATGTCGGCGGCGAGCGCTCGAATTGCCTTTCGCTCCAGAAGCACGCGTGGGATACCGGTGATGTCGTCGGTGTCGCCGGCTTCGACTTGGTCTCCGGTAACGAGCAGGTATTGGTTGGCCATTCCAGAGCTGGGAGTCCCTTCACGGGGATTCTGAAGTAACTGTATTCAGCGCCGATGACCTCAATTTCTTGTGGTCCTTGGACAGGCGGCTCCGGCTCTTTGGTAGGTTTGGGTAACTCTGTTGGTTCTCCCAACAATTCGTAGGCTTCTTCTTCTTCTGACCCTTTTTCCCCTTGCTCGAGTGTGGCAGGGGCGTATTGATCTGGGAAAGGTGGACCTCCCCAGCAAGTGCCGCGAGTTGCCCAGTATGGGTCGACGACGGCAACTTCCGCAGGGGGAAAGCCAGCTACTTCCGCGTGCCTTTGTTCTGCTTCGGACGTGGTGCCCCATCCTCCTCTTGCGCCAACTCACACTGGCCGGGCTGGAACACTTCCGAGCCAGCGCTCGGACCCTGGGGAGAAGTACTAACTCCAGAAGAAGCAGCCGCAAGTTGGAGGGGAGCAGCTCTAGCCAAGAAGAGCGACGTGGCTGAAACGTTGAAGGCGGATTGGTTCCCGATGGTGGAGCGGCAACAAGACCGTCTAGTCAAGTCAATCCGCACCGATCGAGGGGGAGAGTTCCTGAGCAAGGAGTTTGGGTTGTGGCTGAAGAAGAATGGTATTCGGCACTCCCTCACCATGCCATACTCCCCTGCAATGAACGGCATCGCCGAGCGAGCGAACCACACAATCACGGAGGCGGCACGCGGGTTGCTCATTGAAGCCGGGCTACCCGACTATTTCTGGCCTGATGCGGTGCGGAGCGCGTGTGTGGCCAAGAACCGAGCCTTGACTCATGTGGGAGCAGACAAATGGGTGCCCTATGTGGAGTGGCTAGGAAGGAAGCCAAAGGTGGATATGCTTCGGGTGTTCAGGTGCATGTGCATGGCGCTCGTGCCTAAGCATCTTTGGCACAACAAGTTTGGTGCCAAGGCGGTGTGGGCCATGCACTTGGGCATGGCTCAAAACAGCAAGGGATGGCTTCTTTGGGACCCATTCACCAAGAAGTTCTTGGTGAGCAGGGACTGCAAGTTCATGGAGAACTTCATGTACAAGGATTGGAAGGCGGAGAATGAGGCGAAGATAGGCGTGCGGTTTGGGGAAGTGAAGAGTTCCCGCTTGGAGCATGTGGAGCTGCCTTTGGAGCTGAGCAGCGGCAGCACAACCACGCGGCAATCCTCCCTTGTGAATGGAGGAGAGGAGGCCAATGATGCAGAGGAAGAAGATGAGGAGGTGCAGCAAGTGAGCGAGCGTGTACCGTCACTCCCTTCCCGTACTATGAGTGCTCCACGAATTCGAGCCACACCGCAGCAACACCAAGGCCTTCAAGTACCTGCAGCTGAGGAGGAAGGAAGGGGGAAGAGGAGAGTTCAACCCCCTAATAGGCTGACCTATGATGCGCTGGGAAAGCAGGGCAAGACAGCCCTGGCCGGAGCGGCAATGATGGTCGGAGACGACGAGGAGAGTGACTACGAGGAGTGTGCCTTCGCGTTCTTCTCCCCGGTGGAGATGCTGGGAGAACCAGCAACTCTCAAGGAGGCTTTGGAGAGTAGTGATGCTGAGGAGTGGAAGAAGGCCATGGAGAGTGAGCTGAAGAGCATCAAGGAGAATGACACGTTTGAATTGGTGGAGCTACCGGAGGGGCGTACGGCGATAACGTCCAAGTGGCTCTTCAAAATCAAGTCGGATGCCGACGGCAAGATCGAGCGCTACAAGTCTAGGCTTGTAGCCAAGGGGTACCAGCAGAAGGAGAAGGTGGACTTCAAGGAGCTGTTTGCCCCTGTGGTGAAGCCGACGACGCTGCGAACCCTATTCGCGGGAGCCGCCATCAAGGGATGGGTAGTAAAACAAATGGACATCCTAACGGCATTCCTTAACGGCATCCTTGAGGAGGAGATTTTTATGGCGCAGCCAGAGGGGTTTGATGATGGTAGTGGCAGAGTGTGGAAGCTGAAGAAGGCCCTCTATGGGCTGAAGCAGGCCCCTAGGCAATGGTACATGAAGCTGCGCGAAATGTTGGAGGGGATTGGCTTCACTCCCTCAACGGCCGATCACTCCTTGTTCATGCTTGGCGAGGGGGAGCAGAGGAGCTTCATGGTGGTTTATGTGGATGACATTCTTATATTCTGACCCTCCTATGACCTTGTGAAGAACGTGATGCTGAAGCTGCATGACAAGTTCAAGTGCAAGTCCCTTGGTGACGTGAACTTCTACCGCGGGCTCCACATCGACAGGACGTGGAGAAGCGGAGCATGCGAGTCCACCAACGGAAGTACCTGGAGGCGTTGGCTGCCAACTTCGGCCAGAGTGAAGGTCATGTGGCTACTCCCTTTCCCTCTGGGTTCAAGTGAGTGAAGGGACCAGAGGAGGAGAGCGTTAGTGAAGAGGAGAGGCGCCGTTTTCACTCGTTGGTTGGCGGCCTCATGTATGCGGCGGTAAACACCCAACCGGACGTCGCGTTTGCTACCGGGCAGCTGGCTAGGGTTGTGCAATGCCCTAATGAGGAGCAGGTAGCAGCTGGAATGAGGGTGGCCAATTATCTTGGCCAAACACCGACCGTTGGGCTGCAATACTCGGCGGCGGCACAAAGGCGCCAAAAGGGCGCGGATGGTGTTGAGCCCGGGCGTTTGTTCCTCACCACCCACTCGGATACTTCATATGCATCAGAACTAGAGGACATGACAAGTGTGGGAGGCTTCATATGCTGTGTTGGTGGAGGCCCAACTGCTTGGGAGAGCAAGAAGCAGGTTGACCAAGCTTTGAGCTCGGTGGAGTCCGAGTACATGGCACTCTTCCGTGCCGTATGGGAGATTGTGTGGCAGCGGCGTTTGTTGGCTGAATTGGGGGAGGAGCAGCAAGGACCTACCCCACTCTACTGTGACAGCCAGGGTGCCATTGCTCTTGCTAAGAACCCTGTGTTGCATGGACTCACAAAGCACATGAGGGTGAAGTGGCATTGGACGAGGAGCATGGTGACCGCGGGTGAAGTTGAGTTTCGATACGTGAAGACCACGGGGCAGCTGGCTGACATGATGACTAAGAGGCTGGTGGAGCAGCAGCATTGGAAGTGTTGCAAGCTGGTTGGGATGGCTCTGAACTGAGAGAGCAACATATCCTAAGGCCAACAATCCGAGGGGGAGTTTGTTGGTGCAACCCTACGTTTTGCACTCGGCTTATTGTCCGTGTGCCTGCATGTGTGTGTGTATGGAATGGTATGAGGGCATGGGATAATATATATTTCATGCTTATAATTGTTTGTGAATGTTGAGTCATGATGTCGAGTGTGTGTGTCGAGTCAATAGCGAGTTATCGCTAGACGTGTGTTACGCGGTCGTCTGTGTCTCGCGCGCGGTTTCTATTTTGTCGTGCGCGGTTTCTTTTTTGTCCTGTGTCGGACGTTCAGTAAGTTGCAGGTATGTGCAGCAGACCCATCAAGAACTCAAGGATGAGTTTGTGATGAAGAGCCGGAGCCTTGGTGTCAAGCCTCAAGTGATTTCGAAGCTCGCCAAAAGGGTACACCTCAAGATATTGAAGATAGTTACATTACTTTGTGTAGTGTAACATTTCACTTGGTGCAGGCCCTAGTGAAGAGTAGTTTCGAGACCCTTCGTGGTTGGGGACAGTGTGGCACTGTTCCACATCACTGTACCTCGGCTCTTGGGGTTTGTAGGAGCTGGGAGTCATTCCCAACTCGTAACTCTTCCTAACTCTTCCTATCTTGTGTTTTAAGACTATGTTGCTGCCATAGTGCTGTTCGTTCAAACCGACGCTGTGTCGTCAATACTTGGTTACATCGTGCGATCTAAATTGCCTAGTGTAGGCGAGAATTAGACGCTCCAGATCCAAGTTGAATCAAGTCTTTTGATGTTGTGACCAGAACGCTATGAACATTTGAAGCCGCTATGCAGAAATCCGACTGTGCACTCTATCTTTCGTTTTAGGCACTTTGGAGCCTACTGTAAGTTGGTGAGTGCGGATGGCGCTGGGGCAGCAAGCATCGGCCGTGGATATGGTCGAGGAAGAGGTAGAGGACGAGGGGGAGGAAGGTTTGGTGGCAGCAACTTCGGCGGAGGCCGCGGGAGTGGCGGTTACCGCAGCGACGACAAGAGCTACGGACGCGGTCGCGGCCGATTCGACGGCGAGTGTCACTGTTGCCACAAGAGCGGACACATGTGGCACGACTGCTACAAACTCCCTGATGGTTGGACCCCTGCTCAAGGCCAAGACGGTAGAGGAGCAGGAGGAGGGAGAGGAAGAGGCCGTGGAGGCCGTGGCGGTCGCGGTGGCGGAGCTGCAAACATGAAGAGCGGAGACAACGACAAGGACCCGAGCAACGATCGGTACCCTGGTCTATTCTACTTCGTGTCGACGCAAGTACTGACTGGTCCAGAGAAGGATGAAGGCTTTGAGGAGCCAGCAGCTGTGGGGAAGGTGACTCTACACCCTCTGGACTATTGGGTGATCGATAGTGGCGCTACCTATAGCATGACACCTCGCCCGGACTTGCTCGCCGAACTCGAACCGTCACCGGTGAAGCATGTCACATCAGCTTTGGGGCAGCGAGCGGAGGTGAAAGGCATGGGCAAGGCCATGTTTAAGGGTGCTGATGGGAAGATGGTGGGCCTCAAGAATGTGCTTTGGGTGCCCAGCCTTGCTGCCAACCGGATTTCCGTGCGGCGGTTGGCAAAGGCCGGCATGGACACGAAGTCAAAGGGAGCCAAGACCTACACCGCAAGGCTTGGCGATCGGATTCTTTGGGACCTTCATGAGGACAGAGATGTCTACAACGAGATGTGGCAGATCCCTGTGGTCCCAATGCCTAAGGAGAGGCAAGTGGCAGCAAGTGTCAGCACCAAAGGTGGAGCGGTTGGTAGCGGCGATTGCGCGGACGGTCGCGCTAAGGAGAAGGAGTCCAAGAAGTGCAATCTTGGAGGGACCAGCAAGCTTGGTGAACCTATGGAGAGAGGTGCAACAGCCAAGGAGCAGCAAAAGGGTGAGGAGAACCCCGAGGCAGCAGCGGAGGAGGACTACGAAGAGAGTATGTGGGGCGCTATTGCGAGCGCGGCATTCTCCAATCCAACTTCGGCTACGGGGGAGTGTGATTGGCTCACCTTGCATCAGCGCATGGGGCATGTGGCCCTGCCCATCTTACAGCAGCTAGTAAAGAATGAGATGGTTGCTGGCATACGTGTGAAGGGGGGGCCCGATGAGGTAGCTGACCGACGTGCATGCAAGCCAAGTTCACCCGTTTCCCATTCTCTAGTTCGGAGGCAACGGTTTAGGCACCACTTGATGAGGTGGTGATGGACGTGGTGGGCCCCCTGAAGCTTGGAGCTGCTGGAGCTGAGTATTGTGGACGTCTACACCCGTATGACTTGGGTGTACGTGCTGGCCAAGAAGAGCGACGTGGCTGAAACGTTGAAGGCGGATTGGTTCCCGATGGTGGAGCGGCAACAAGACCGTCTAGTCAAGTCAATCCGCACCGATCGAGGGGGAGAGTTCCTGAGCAAGGAGTTTGGGTTGTGGCTGAAGAAAAATGGTATTTGGCACTCCCTCACCATGCCATACTCCCCTGCAATGAACGGCATCGCCGAGCGAGCGAACCACATAATCACGGAGGCGGCACGCGGGTTGCTCATTGAAGCCGGGCTACCCGACTATTTCTGGCCTGATGCGGTGCGGAGCGCGTGTGTGGCCAAGAACCGAGCCTCGACTCATGTGGGAGCAGACAAATGGGTGCCCTATGTGGAGTGGCTAGGAAGGAAGCCAAAGGTGGATATGCTTCGGGTGTTCGGGTGCATGTGCATGGCGCTCGTGCCTAAGCATCTTCGGCACAACAAGCTTGGTGCCAAGGCGGTGTGGGCCGTGCACTTGGGCATGGCTCAAAACAGCAAGGGATGGCTTCTTTGGGATCCATTCACCAAGAAGTTCTTGGTGAGCAGGGACTGCAAGTTCATGGAGAACTTCATGTACAAAGATTGGAAGGCGGAGAATGAGGCGAAGATAGGCGTGCGGTTTGGGGAAGTGAAGAGTTCCGGTTTGGAGCATGTGGAGCTGCCTTTGGAGCTGAGCAGCGGCAGCACAACCACACGGCAATCCTCCCTTGTGAACAGGGGAGAGGAGGCCAATGATGCAGAGGAAGAAGAGGAGGAGGTGCAGCAAGTGAGCGAGCGTGCACCGTCACTCCCTTCCCGTACTACGAGTGCTCCACGGATTCGAGCCACACCGCAGCAATGCCAAGGCCTTCAAGTCCCTGCAGCTAAGGAGGAAGGAAGGGGCAAGAGGAGAGTTCAACCCCCTAATAGGCTGACCTTTGATGCGCTGGGAAAGCAGGGCAAGACAGCCCTGGCCGGAGCGGCAATGATGGTCGGAGACGACGAGGAGAGTGACTACGAGGAGTGTGCCTTCGCGTTCTTCTCCCCGGTGGAGATGCTGGGAGAACCAGCAACTCTCAAGGAGGCTTTGGAGAGTAGTGATGCTGAGGAGTGGAAGAAGGCCATGGAGAGTGAGCTGAAGAGCATCAAGGAGAATGACACGTTTGAATTGGTGGAGCTACCGGAGGGGCGTACGGCGATAACGTCCAAGTGGCTCTTCAAAATCAAGTCGGATGCCGACGGCAAGATCGAGCGCTACAAGTCTAGGCTTGTAGCCAAGGGGTACCAGCAGAAGGAGAAGGTGGACTTCAAGGAGCTGTTTGCCCCTGTGGTGAAGCCGACGACGCTGCGAACCCTATTCGCGGGAGCCGCCATCAAAGGATGGGTAGTAAAACAAATGGACATCGTAACGGCATTCCTTAACGGCATCCTTGAGGAGGAGATTTTTATGGCGCAGCCAGAGGGGTTTGATGATGGTAGTGGTAGAGTGTGGAAGCTGAAGAAGGCCCTCTATGGGCTGAAGCAGGCCCCTAGGCAATGGTACATGAAGCTGCGCGAAGTGTTGGAGGAGATCGGCTTCACTCCCTCAACGGCTGATCACTCCTTGTTCATGCTTGGCGAGGGGGAGCAGAGAAGCTTCATGGTGGTTTATGTGGATGACATTCTTATATTCTCACCCTCCTCTGACCTTGTGAAGGAGGTGATGCTGAAGCTGCATGACAAGTTCAAGTGCAAGTCCCTTGGTGACGTGAACTTCTACCGCGGGCTCCACATCGAACGAGACGTGGAGAAGCGGAGCATGCGAGTGCACCAACGGAAGTACCTGGAGGCGTTGGCTGCAAACTTCGGCCAGAGTGAAGGTCATGTGGCTACTCCCTTTCCCTCTGGGTTCAAGTGTGTGAAGGGACCAGAGGAGGAGAGCGTTTGTGAAGAGGAGAGGCGCTGTTTTCACTTGTTGGTGGGCAGCCTCATGTATGCGGCGGTAAACACCCGACCGGACGTCGCGTTTGCTACCGGGCAGCTGGCTAGGGTTGTGCAATGCCCTAATGAGGAGCAAGTAGCAGCTGGAATGAGGGTGGCCAAGTATCTTGGCCAAACACCGACCGTTGGGCTGCAATACTCGGCGGCGGCACAAAGGCGCCAAAAGGGCGCGGATGGTGTTGAACCCGGGCGTTTGTTCCTCACCGCCTACTTGGATGCGTCATATGCATCGGAACCAGAGGACATGACAAGTGTGGGAGGCTTCATATGCTGTGTTGGTGGAGGCCCAACTGCTTGGGAGAGCAAGAAGCAGGTTGACCAAGCTTTGAGCTCGGTGGAGTCCGAGTACATGGCACTCTTCCGTGCCGTACAGGAGATTGTGTGGCAGCGGCGTTTGTTGGCTGAATTGGGGGAGGAGCAGCAAGGACCTACCCCACTCTACTGTGACAGCCAGGGTGCCATTGCTCTTGCTAAGAACCCTGTGTTGCATGGACTCACAAAGCACATGAGGGTGAAGTGGCATTGGACGAGGAGCATGGTGACCGCGGGTGAAGTTGAGTTGCGGTACGTGAAGACCACGGGGCAGCCGGCTGACATGATGACTAAGTTGCTGGTGGAGCAGCAGCATTGGAAGTGTTGCAAGCTGGCTGGGATGGCTCTGACCTGAGAGAGCAACATATCCTAAGGCCAACAATCCGAGGGGGAGTTTGTTGGTGCAACCCTACGGTTTGCACTAGGCTTGTTGTCCGTGTGCGTGCATGCGTGTGTATGTATGGAATGGTATGAGGGCATGGGATAATATATATTTCATGCTTATAATTGTGTGTGAATGTTGAGTCATGATGTCGAGTGTGTGTGTCGAGTCAATAGCGAGTTATCGCTAGACGCGTGTTACGCGGTCGTTTGTGTCTTGCGCATGGTTTCTATTTTTGTCGTGCGCGGTTCCTATTTTGTCCTGTGTCGAACGTTCGATGTGTCGCAGGTGTGTGCAGCAGACCCATCAAGAACTCAAGGATGAGTTTGTGATGAAGAGCCCAAGCCTTGGTGTCAAGCCTCAAGTGATTTCGAAGCTCGCCAAAAGGGTACACCTCAAGATATTGAAGATAGTTACATTACTTTGTGTAGTGTAACATTTCACTTGGTGTAGGCCCTAGTGAAGAGTAGTTTCGAGACCCTTCGTGGTTGGGGACAGTGTGGCACTGTTCCACATCATTGTACCTCGGCTCTTGGGGTTTGTAGGAGCTGGGAGTCATTCCCAACTCGTAACTCTTCATATCTCTTCCTATTTTGTGTTCTAAGACTATAGTGGCTGCCATAGTGCCGTTCGTTCAAAACAACACTGTGTCGTCAATAATTGGTGAAATTGTGCGATTTAAATTGCCTATTGTAGGCGACGTTCAGACGCTCCAGATCCAAGTTGATTCAGGTCATTTGAAGTTGTGACCAGAACGCTATGAGCGTTTGAATCCGCTGTGCAGAAATCCGGCTGTGCACTCTATCTTTCGTTTTAGGCACATTGGAGCCTATTGTGACTATAACAAGAGGGGCATAAAGACAAGAGGAGGGGCCCAGAGTGAGGGAATGGAGGGGCAGTTACAGGGAAGGAGGGGACGAGGGAGAGGGGGGGGGGGGGGAGATGAGAGGAGGGGTGAGGGGATGAGAGAGGGTAGTAACACTTGAGAGTGGGGTTGGGGCAATGTATGTTGTTAGTAGCTGGAATGTATGTATTATGTTTAATCACTCTAAACACCTCCCCACCACCCCAATGCCCCAATCCCGTATCTTTCAATCCACCTGAATACATCCCATTCAGGATGGTCGATGCGCTTGTCCTAGCGTTCGACAGCCAGAAGTCGAAGTGGCTGATTATCAAGGTACATCTTGTATCGCACCTGCCACCGAGGATCCGTGCACGGGGATTGCCACAGGAGTACTCGTCGAACCGGTACGAGCAGTCCCACAAGACAACAGTGAAGCGCCCTTCCCGTGGCACCAACTGGAAGGGTGTGGAAGATGGCATTGTGAAGAAGCATCTCGAGCAAGCCGTTGTTCGACAGCTGTCTAGGGCCTCCGGCGGGGACAAAACCTACGAGACAACCATGAAGGAGGTGAGCCTGTGTACACATTGAAATCGATCTTGCCCACCAAAGGTCCCCGCAAGCTCCTTCCGCATGCTACCCTCTATAACCTATTGTTTTGGCCTAAACACTGCCTCTACTCCTGAGCCCAATTGGTCCCTCCTCTTGCTAAGCTGAACCATTGGCATTCCGTCTTGAAGCCCTGCTCCCACACTTGTTAACTAGTGGACCTTCCTCCAGCTGCCTGCCTTGACATCCCGTTCCGTGTGGACATGCTCCCCATGTCGTCCACCCTAACCCTTCCTCCCGCTGCCCCCCTTGACATCCCGTTTTGCATCCACATGCTCACCATCTTGTCCACCCATCAACCTACCACTAGCTGCCACCCTTCACATCCCGTTTTGCCACCACATGCTCCCCCACTTATCCACCCATGACCCTCCCCCGGCCCCATCTGTTATCCATCGTTATGCCACCCAATGCTCCCCCACTAGTCCACCCATGAACTTCCGTCCTGCTAAACACGTAGCCCCCTCATTCTCCCCCCATAAACCCATCTGTCCATCCATGACACTTCCTGAACCCTCCTGCTCATTTGTCTTTCCTTCGCCCTCCCTTGATTTCCACTTGTCCACCTATGCTCCCTCCTCTTGCTGCACCCTTTGACCTCTCGAATTCCCCCACTCCACTCTCTCGTTTGTCCCTAATCCCTGCTCCCTCTTACTGCTGCCCCCATTGTACTCAAGTGCTGCCCCTATCCTGCTGCCCCCCGTGTACACCATGCATCCATCACCCTCCTACCCAGGCTTGCATGCTTGGGCGTCGGGTGCTGACCAAGACACACAAGAAGATGACCGTGGGGCAGATCACGGATGATGTGTTCAGGAGCTATGTCCTTTTTCACAGAAATGAAGCAATGGGCTGCTTGAAGAAGCGGCTGGCCAGGGAGGGAATCCGCGGCCAAGTGCTCAATGTGAGAATCAATACAGAGCACAGTGCAATGCAAACTGCCACTGCGACATAGTCCTGTTAAACGCGGGCAGCATCGTTGTAATGGGCCCAAACCAGGCATGTCATCCTGTTGTATCAACGCACCAGTCAGCACCCCATCCCTAAAATCCCTAACACAACCTTCCATTGTTGTGCTGCGATCCCTGCTTGCCTATTCGCAGGTGCACACTGCCATGGCAATCCTGCCGCATGACAGGATGGAGTGGACCGAGAAGGGGCAGTTTGTCAAAGCAAGCCCTTCTGAAAAGCATTTTTCAGATGTAGCCATAAATCCAACTGGCAAGGGGGGCAACTGGTACGGCCGCTGCTTGATGCTGTTCCATTACGTGAAAGATGGCGTGGTAAAAAAGGCCGCCTACATCGAGTATTACACGGAGGATCAGCGTGTCTGCCAGTACACTGGCTGCAAACGACTATTGCCCATAAAGGGCCCCTACAACTATGCAGTTGTAGATGCAGATTGCATTCTTAGCATCGTGCATGTTGTCCCATGCTGCAAAGACTCTGATGTGAAGCTGCTCAATAGGTTCATGTGGTGATGCAAATTAAATTGCTACTGTGTCGATGACCTATAACTTATTTTGATTGTGATACGCACTTTTAAGCAAACCTATTATTGTCTGAACAATCAACATCTGACAAACGAACCATTGAAACATTGCAAAACCATTACCAAAACATCCGCAAATCATTTGGTCTGACTAAAATGCTATACAATTGATATTCAGATGGTTCCTGGATAATTGTCAAACGATTTTTGGAGACCTGCATTAAAAAAAAAATGGTCACATAATTTCCAGATGCACACATTTTTGTGATGTTGCCCGTGATGGCCGTGGCGGAGAAGAGATTGTGCACCCGTACGGCATGGAGCGTTGCGTACGACCAGTAGGTTGTGGGGAGCTTTGACTCCTTTAGTGGCACGCGCACCTTCATCACGAGTGTGTGGTTGGTGTGGTCAGTGACTCCAAGCAGCAGATGCGCATACGGGAGTGAGATGGGATGTGATATCCCCTTCAGCCCCAGGTAATCCAGCATCTCCGTACTACGAAACTTTGCTGCACTGTTGGTCTGCCAGATCTGCAGCTCCTTCATGATTGCTGTTGCGCTTGGGCCAGCCAGAGGCGGAAAACTTCGTACGCCATGCTGCGGAACTATACATTCTCGATAGACACCTAGCGGATTCACGCATCGGCAAAGGTGAGCGTATACCCTTCGTCGTTAAGCCCGCAGTGGCTGACGACGAGGAAATTGTTGTACACCTTGTGCAGCTTGGGGCTCAGATCTGCTTCAGGGAAGACTGTGCAGGTGCGCGGCTGTGATGTGGTCCTTATCTCGGAGCCGTCGTGATTGTAGGAGTGCACCAGGTGCAAATACATATGCCTCGATGCATTTGTTCATTGTCACGCGTGAGGGGTGACCGAGGCAATGGTGCAATAGGTCATCAGGTGTGAGGAGTTTGACGATGCGTATGTACTTCGGGATCTTCTTCTGGTATGGGGGTTGGCGCCGTTGGCGCTTCTTCCTCGATCTCTTCATCTTTCAACGTCGTCAGCATGAGCACGAGGATTTCTCTGTTGGGGATGACAGAGATAGGGATGTTGATCCAGGGGATTATGCCACGAATGAGCATAGATTCGTGCGGCTCAGAATTTGGTTCGTAAATCATATCCCGCGGGTCGCTTGACGATGGGATGTCAGCAAGAAGTGGCAGTGGTGCAGGGATGCGCGGGGGGTGGCCGACAGGAATAATCAGGGGTTCAGTTTCTGATTCTGTTTCCCCCCTTTGTTCTTCTCGTGATGCACCCTAGCCCTCGCTGGAGCCTCCCTATCCACTACTGGTGCCGCCAGTAGTGGTGCCCTAGCCTCTGCCAGCGTCTGCCCAAGTGCTTTCAGTGTTGCCCCAAGTACCGCCACTGCTGGTATCCTAGCCGACATTGCTGCCCCACCCCCCTTCATTGGAGGCCCCTTCTTCAATTGCTTCGTCCCACGCGCCGCAAGTAAATGTTCCGCGAGCTTCGACGATACTCTTATAGTGGAGTTCCTTAGCATTGCAGTGTGCAAGCTCCTCTTCTTCTGCAACAGTCAGTTTCTTCATCGGATTGCGCTAATGGGGGTAAAGATCCAAAATGCTTCCTTGGTATAAGGGCACAGCTCCCCACGCGCGTCGCAGATTCCGCGTTGACGTCCTCGTAGGTGCGAAGATAACTACTGCAACAGTAGCTAGGCTATGGGCTAGGCACGTGTGCTCGTGTGATCTCTGTGTTCATTCACTTAGTCGTTTCCTTGTGTTCACGCTACTTGCTAGTTCACGGGGAGAAATGGCAAGGGTTTCACTAAGAAAACATGACAACAATGATAGCAACCACATCGGCATCACATACTACATCAGTGCTAGCTACGCTGCTGGTCGGCCTCCATCGCAGCACGGTCGACCGCGCTCCAGTGCAGCAGCGCTCGCACCGCTCGAGCGTTGCAAAGTAGCGGTTCGCCAACGTTGCAAGTCCACGGTGTGCTAGCGTTGCAGCAAGTCGGCTGCACAGCGTTGCACCCGCAGGACAACGGTGCACCTGTTTCACAGGTGCGCGCAGCTGGTTGGCGCTCCACACCTTGTCATGAGCACAGCGCAGACGCCTAGCAGACTCCACGCCACTGACTGCGCCAACCAGCCACGTCGACCTTGGGATACCACCCCCAAGGTCGGCCTCGCATACTCCACCCTGGCGACACTTGCACACGTCGCCCGGGTAGTCCGGTCGACCGGGCAACCACGCCTCGCCGACCACCACAGTCCGTAGCCGGCCACGCATGTCCGACGTCCCCAGTCCGGCGTCCAGGCTCCCAGAATGCCTTCTGAACCCCAAGGTCAGCGTCCAGATGCCCATGACGCCGATCAGACGCCCAGGTTGGTGTCTGGACCCCCACACGCCGTGCAGGCGCCCACAACGTCGACCAGGCGCCCGGGTCGTCGTGGCGACGCCCAGCTCGGCGTCCAGCTTCCCAAGACGCTCTCCAGGCATCGGGGACGCCAACCAGGCGTCCAGGGCGGCGTTCTCTTGCTTGGCGCCCTCCAGCCAGGCGCCCTCCAGCTTTGCGCCCTTGCAGTGGCCCCCAAGCCCACTACTACAGGTCGGCAGCAGCCCCCGCACATCCGACCACAAGGTTGGCTCCGCCCAAGCGAGGATGGGGCCTTACAACGCTCCCGTTGACACTCCCCTGCCGCGTTCACGCTTGGGCCCCTAGCCCACACGGCAGCCATGGTTGTGGCGTAGATCTTAGCCTCACAAATGGAGCTGAGAACAGAAGATGAACGAGTAGAACGCCAAGAAACTGAACCAGAGCCAAGGCTGAAGGTGTAACCCTGTGACGACCGCTGAGTAGCCTGGTCGTCAACCCAAGAAGCGTCTGAGTGCCCAGTGAGTACAACTCGGTCTCGTCCTCCAAGCACTAGCCCCATGCCCGACGTACTGCACAGGTAGCGCAACACCCTCTTAGCAGCATCCATGTGCTCCTTCCGGTGACGGCCAGGAGCTACATAGCGTGCAAGGATGCTAAGGGAGTATGCAAGGTCAGGTCGGATGCAGGTCATCAGGTGCATGACGTAGCCCACAAGCTCTAGATACAGGCCACTCGGCTCTACGGACTCCTCCGAAGGCAGAGCTGAGAGCGAATGACCTGTAGGCAGAGGAGTGGACTGAGGCGAGGAGTACCTGAAGCCGAAGCGCTGAGGGACCTGCTGCCCCATGTGTGACTGCGTCAAGGTGATGGTGCGCCGTGCTCTATCCCGGGTGATCCGCAAGCCAAGATAGGTTGTCAGTTCACCCAGGTCTGTGCACGTGTGTCTCTTCTGTAGCTCGAACTTCACGTGGGCGAGTGCCGCAGTGTCAGCTGTGGCAAAGACCAAGTCGTCGACGTACATGAGGATGTAGAACGGCTGCAGCGAAGTGTCGGTGCGTAGAAACAACGACGGGTCAGCAGTAGAGGGAGCGAACCCAAGAGCCGCAAGTGTAGTCCTCAGTGTGTCGTGCCACTCACGCGGTGCCTGTCGGAGACCGTAGACTGGCCGCCGGAGGCTCCACTGGGTACCAGGAGGGAACAACCCAGTGAAGCCAGGTGGGGGGCGCAGCCAGATCTCCTCGTGCAGGCTGCCCAGTAGGAAAGCAGTGCTGAAGTCAAGAGAGTGGAGCTCGTAGTCACGTTGAGCGGCAACGTGCAGCAGAACCCGAAGAGTGGTCATCTTCGGGGTCGGGGAGAAGGTCTGGAAGAAGTCCACTCCCTCTCGTTGGCTGAAGCCTCATGCAACGTAACGCGCCTTGAAGATCGGCGGAGAACCCGGCGGCCGCCTTACCCTGAAAATCCACATACCACTGATGATGTTCGCCCCAGGTGGAGGAACCTTGTCAACTTAGGTACGTGTGAACTTCTAGGAAGCCATCTTTGCGTCCATGGCTGACTGCCAGTGAGAGGAGTAGGGACTCTTGATCGCCTCAGCGTACGATCAAGGAGTCGGGATGTCGGGTGCATCCGGATCTCCCTAAGGGGCAACTAGCATGGACACGAGATGAGGTAAAGCAGCGGCAAAGCACTCAAACTCCTCCTGCTTGTCCTCAAGAACGTCCGTGCTAAGAGCACACTCACCCCCGACGGACGGTGGTCAGACAGACTCAGACTCACCAACTGAGCTAGCGGTGTAGTCTAGACGAAAGGTTACAGCAAAGCCGACAAGCTCAGCAACTAAGGCATACGCAGCAGCGGACTCAAAGGAAGGGTCAGTGACAACAGTAGCCAGGAGACGCATGACAGTAGGACTGGTAGCGCGAAGGGAGTCAGACTCCGGGTCAGCAAGAGCAGGAAGAGATGACGCAGGAGTAGACGGGAGAGGGACACGCTGGGGAGCAGTGGAAGGACGCAGAGTCATATAGTGTGTGCCGGGGACAGCAGGAGGGCGCGCACGCGAAACAAGGCTAGCAGTGCGAGCAGCACGAACTGGTGATGCAGGACGAGACACAAGCGACACAGGACGAGACTCCGGCTCACTTCGCTCTGTAAGACCGCCTGTCGGACCAGTGTAGGGAGGAAGACCTGGAAGGGGCGAGGCAGGCGACAGCTATGACTGCAACTGGACAGACGGAGGACACTATAAGGAGGGAGGAGGAGGACGAGGAAGAGGCTGACCAAGAACGTGCTGAAGGAGCGGAACGAAGTACGGCCGCGGCCGTGGAGTGTCGCCAGAGCCAAAAGTGACACCAGCGCCAGGGTCCACAGCACCAGCAGCAGCACCAATACCCGGGTCCGCAGCACCAGTAGCAGCTCCAACGCCCAGGTCCTCAGCACCAGTAGCAGCTCCAACTCCTAGGTCAGCAGGACCAGCAGCAGCACCAACGCCCGGGTCCTCAGCACCAGTTGCAGCTCCAGCTCCAGGGTCAGCAGCACCAGTTGCAGCGCCAACGCTCGGGTCCGCAGCACCTGCAGCAGCTCCAACGCCTGGGTCCGCGGCACTAGTAGCAGCTCCAACGCCCGGGTCCATAGCACCAGTAGCAACTCTAACGCCCGGATCCGCAGCACAAGGAGCGCCACTCCTGAGACTGCAGCGCCGTGCGTACCACTCCCGGAGCCGCTGGGGAGAGGGCAGCTCCCGCCTAGGAGGGGAAGCACCAGCCCCAGCTCCAGCAGCACTCCTAGCTCCAGAAGCACCTCTCCTGAGGCTGCAGTACTGTAAGTACCACTTTTGTAGCTGCTGTGAGGAGAGAGCTCCTCTAGGTGTAGCACTCCCAGGCTCAGCACCTCCACACTCAGCACCCGCAGGCTCCGCACCCTCAGGCTCAGCACCTCCAGACTCAGCATCCGCAGGCTCCGCACCCCCAGGCTCAGCAACCCCAGACTCAGCACCCCCAGACTCCGCAACCCCAAGCTCCGCACGCTTAGGCTCAGCACCCCTAGCAGGACGAGAGTCGTCAGCTACCTCGACAGGCTCAACCGGGTCTACCTGGGACACACCTGAGGTAGTAGGGCACAGACTTGTCAAAAGTGACGTCCTGAGAGGCGAGGACACGGCGCGAGGCAGCGTGGTAAAACTGCCAACCAGACGCGTCCGGGACAAAGCCAAGGAAGACACAAGGAGCAGCGCGGGAGGAGAGCTTGTCCGCGGATATATCGCGAACAAAAGCTCGAGATCCCTAGACCCGGAAACGCGACGCATCGCCAACCTCTTCCGTCCAACGCAATGTCGGGGAAGTCTCCGGCAAGGAGACACGGGGCCAGAGGTTGAGCTGATGCGCAGCTTATCGGACCGCAAACGGCCACAGAAAATGGGGGGCAGCCGCATGGATCAAGGAGGTACGAGCGACCTCCATGACCAAGCCAATGCGGCGCTCAGCAACCCCATTGTGCTGTGGAGTGGCCGGAAGCGTGAACGACTGGCGGATGCCGTGCTCCGCGCAGTAGGCTTCCAAGAGGTCGGAGGAGAACTCACCACCTCTGTCAGAGTGCAAGCGCAGGACAGGAAAGTCCAAGTGGAAACGCTCGCTGAGCTGGAGACGAGAAGCGCGGATCCAAGGGATCAGAACATCAGGGACCTCACCCTTGGTGCGCAAGGGGAAGACCGTGGTGTAGCGCGAGTAGTCGTCAACAACTATCAGGAAGTACCTCTCCTGACCCTGACCACGGACGCAGGCTGGGCCCCACACGTCCATGTGGAGCGTCTGCAAGGGAGCAATCGTCGGGGGAAACGAGGAGGAGTGAGAAGCGGCGCGCTGCCGCCCCTCGACATAGGGAAGACAGGGAGGAGCAGGCGAGGGTGGGAGGGGAGGGAGAACCCTACGAAGACCAGAGACAAGGTACTGTTTGTGCATTGCCCGAAGGCGCTGCACGGACGGTTGACCAAGTCGGTGGTGCCAGAGGACGGTCTCGTGCACCAGAGAGCGACACGAGCAGGGGGCCGACAGCTGACGTGACGTAGACGCAGCTACCTGAGGGGACTCAGTTGTCAGTGTGTACAGGTCCGACCCCGGCTACCGTGTGAAGGTAGCCAGGTGACGGCCCGTCCGAGCACACGTACAGTGTGTCACGCGCTCGTAGGCAGGGGTGAACAGGTGGACATCCCCGTCCTAGAGCGCACTACCTGCCACCAAGTTCGTAGAGAATGAGGGGAGGTAGAGACCGGACAGTGTGCCCGACGCGACCGAAGGACAGGGGAGGACAGTGGAGGAGGTTGCAAGGACCAGACCCCCAGAGGGGTCAGCGAGGGAGACTGCAACTGGCCGAGCAAGCTGCTCAAGGGCAGTGCGGTCACGAAAGAAACAATGGGAAGCACCTGAGTCCAGAGTGAAGGTGTGCAGTGCCTCAGCCGGCTCAGTACCAGGGGGCGCAGACTCACTAGCAGCTAGAGCGGTAGCCTCACCAGCACCTGGGGTAGCAGACACTCTAGCACCTAGAGCGGCAGCCTCACTGGTCCGAACGCCCGGATCGGGTGGAACACACAGGTAATGAGCACCCTCTCCACTAATAGACATCACATACATGGCAGAGAGAATAGCATCAAAGTCTAGAGCAAAGATATCAATGTTTTTCTTCATCAGATCAGCCCAGCAAGGCAGCTTAGTGGCCTCAGGAAACTGAGTGCGCCAAGCGTCGTCGAGGCGAGAGAAGCAGCGCTGCGTGGGGTGAGCCCTCCCACACGTCTGACCAGTGCGGTCACCAGTGCAGATAACGTACGTGCAGCTAAGGCCACCCCCCCCCCCCCCCCCCCCCCCCCTATGCTAAGAGTACTACTCACGGAGCTCTTGGGGCGACGGAGTGTGCTGCTGGCTCTGGCCACTGCCAATGCCCCCACGACCACCACTGACGCCGCCAACTCCTCGACCACCCCCTTCCCTGCCGCTGCCGCGTCCACCGCCGCCCCCACCACCACCCCCTCCCCTGCCACCTCCCTCGTCGCTGCCGCCACCACCCCAACCGCTGCCACTAGCCCCTCCAGCCCCACCACCACCCCCACCGCCGCCACCACCCCCACCACCGCCTCCCCCGCCGTCACCTCCGCCTCCCTTTCCCCCTTTGCCCTTGCCGCTGCGGCGCCAGCTCGAAGCACACGCAGTCCCAACCTTCTCAGCACCAAGGAGGTTGACAGCAGAAGCAGAGGCTACAGAGGGAAGAAGGGGGGAAGGGGAACACCCCTCGAAGAAAGGGGTGCAGGGGTCGCCACGAGAGGCACCTACAGCGACTATGCTAGCCTCAGCTGCAAGTAGTTCCTTCTCGAGGAGGGCAATGGTGAGCTCAGTGGGGCAGCAAGCTAGGAAGTGGTCCCTGACTGCAAGCAGAGAGTCAAGGAGGCGGGTGACTAGGTTGTAGAGGGTAAGCTAGAGAGGGGGGGGGGTTCGTGACAAGAAACTCATCAGGCATAGTGGCACGGAAGCGGGCCTCACTAGTACGGAGGTGCATGATGAGGTCAGCGACTGTGTGGAAGGAGGCGAGGTCGGGGAACAGGTAGGGGAGTGAGAGACGGCCTAGCGCAGCAGAGGCAGGTGAGGAGTAGCGGGCAACGACAGCAGTGTACAGTGCCTGGGCAGTCTTATGTTGGCCAAAGTGCTCGCGCTCATCTATCGGTAGGGAGTTGCGTATAGCAAAGCGAGCGTAGGCGTCACGAGTCTGCCAGTGTGAGCGGGCAGTGCTGTCAGCAGTAGCAGCAGGGGCAGTGGCATGGCCTAGAGCGTGATCTTACAGTGAGATGTCGTCCTTGGCAGTGAGCTGTAGGAAGAGGTGCAGGTCATCTAGCCAGGTGTCAAACTTCACTGGGCGGCCCTCAGTATCGAAAGCTAGTATAGGAGGGCTAGCCATAGTAGCAGTAGGAGCAGCACTATAGTAGGAGCAGTAGCAGTAGGTGCACCCTAAAAGCAGTAGGCAACGCGACTCAGGTAGGGCGGCTCGGTACAGAAAGGCTGCTCAGTACGGGCGGCGCGGCTCGGTTCGGGCAGCGCGGCTCGGTTTGGGCTGGGCGGCTCGGTTCGGGCGGCCTGGTTCTGGCGGGGCCGTGGCTGTCGCGTGCGGGGCGCTAAGGGGCGGCGCGTGGGGTCGACGGGGCTGCTAGAGGGTGGGCGCGCGGGGTCTACGGGGCTGACGGGGCCGCTAAGGGACGGCGCGCAGGGTCGACGGGGCCAGCGGGGCCTCTAGGCGGGGCGCACGTGGGGTCGACAGGGCCAGCGGGGCCTCTAGGCGGTGCCGACGGGGCCTCTGGGAGGGGCGTGCGCGGGGTCGACGGGCCGACGGGGCCTCTAGGTGGGGCCGACGGGGCCTCTAGGTGGGGCACGCGGGCCGACGGGGCCTTTAGGTGGGGCCGACGGGGCCTCTAGGTAGGTCGCGCAGGCCAACGGGGCCTCTAGGTGGGGCCGACGGGGCCTCAAGGTGGAGCGCGCGGGCCGACGGGGCCTCTAGGTGGAGCGCGCGGGCCGACGGGGCCTCTAGGTGGGGCCGACGGGGCCTCTAGGTGGGGCCGACGGGGCCATTAGGTGGGGCGCACTCGGGGTCGACGGGCCGACGGGGCCTCTAAGGGGCGGCGCGAGGGTCGCTAAGGGGGAGGCGCTCGAGGGCGCTCCGACAGTGAGGCGCATGAGGGCGCTAGTAGGCAGTCAGCAGTGGTGGGCCCTAAGAAATCGGTCCTAGCGAAGGACCTGCTCTATTTACCATGTTAGAGAATGAATGATTGAATTGAGAGAGAAGTCAGTACAAGTACCTAAACCTAGAATTGTGTACCCCCTAAAGGCTAACCCACTGTAGCCTAAACAAACAACATATATAATGTTTGACACCGACACCACCAGGCAGCGCGATCTAGCCTTAGCAGCGCCACGACGCGACGAGTACGAGGCCGCGTAGGGGCGGCAACGAGGCCGCGTAGGGGCGGCTACGAGGGCGCGTAGGGGCGGTGACGGGGCCGCGTAGGGAGGGGAGCGGCGACGGGGCCGCTAGGGGCGGCGACGGGGCGGCTACGGGGCCGTGTAGGGAGGGGAGCGGCTACAGGGCCGCTAGGGGCGGCGACTGGGTCGCATAGGGGCGGCGACGGGGCCGCTAGGGGCCGCGTAGGGGCGGCAACGGGGCCGCGTAGGGAGGGAGGCGGCAACGGGGCTGCTAGGGGCGGCGATAGGGCCGCTAGGGGCGGCGACGGGGCCTCGTAGGGGCGGCGACGGGGCTGCTAGGGGCCGCGAGGGGCCTGGAAGGGCGGCTACGGGGCCGCTGGGGGCGGCGACGGGGCCGCTGAGGGTGGCGCGAGGGGCCGTGAGAGGGGCCTCTAAGAGAGGTCGACATAAGGGCAGCCCACAAGGCGCGCCTCGGGCAGGAGCGACTGTCGCTCCGGTCAGGAAAAAAAAAGGTTTCAATGGTGGGCCCAAGGAAGCGTTCCCACTAGGGAACCTGCTCTATACCATGTGAAGAAATGAGGAAATGAGGAATGAATGAACTAGCAAGTACGTAGGTACAAGTAGGAAAACCTAGAAGTGTTGTACCCCATATTGTCTACCCCACTACAGCCTACACAAACTATAGCATATGAGTTTGACAAGCTGTAGTCACAATTCGCACACGTGCTAAAATTGCAAACGACAACACCATTTGACAGGAATGACTTCTATATCTGGTCCTTCAAATTCAAGCTGATGATGGAGGGTGCTCAAATCATTGGTTTATTTGACGGTTCCCTGCCATATCCAACATATGGGACACAGTACGACAAGCAGCAGTACACGTATCAATCACTAATGGCGTTCACAATTCTTCAGCGAAACGTAACAGTGAACGAGCAGCAGAACATCCGAACTTATCGCGGATACGGTAACTCCGCCGAGCTTGCGTACAACCATTTGAAGAACCTGTATCAAGAAAACGACAGCGTGAATCAGAGTCGTCTCATGGCCCAATTGACAATAGTTTAAATGCAACCCATTGAAAAGGGAATGGCTTATATCAGTCGTTGCCGCGGTCTATGTGACAAACTCCTTTGGTGCGGTGGGGCACTATTCGAAGATGCCTTTGTCACCCTCGTCATTGGAGGCCTCGGTCCCCAATGGCGCTCAACCCGGGCCATTCTCCAGGCCCACGGAAGACTCTTCGAAGCAAGCCTCTGTGCATAAACTTATGCCGAGCAATAAGATATGGACCTGCACGAAGAACGACACAAGAAAAGGGCATCAGTACCAGAGTTTGCCTTTCACACTCAATGGCGCAACAACAACAACCGACAACACGAGCATCAAGCATGAAGATACGTACCACCGTTCTATCACCTCTATGAAACGTCCGGACACTCTCATGTTTACTGCCCGAATCAACAGCAATCAACACCACCACCACGTCATCTTCGGCCTTCAAGCAGTCATGTGGCCTCCACACAGCTACATTCCTCCAACCAGGCGCAGTCTTCAACATCAACGCCGCAACCTGCACGAGGAACAAGAAACATCATAAGCTGCATGACAAGAATGACCTTCTGCATCACTAACTCACCACTGACTTACTCACCGGAAGAACTGCTCGACGAACGCACACCTCGTCGTGAATCGCTGGAACCAAATCCAACATACGCGGCCATCGCTCAGAGCGAACCATCTGGGCAAGACACTTGGTTCTTAGACAGCTGCCACGGAAAACGCATGTGCTCTTTAAATCGCTTTGTTCACCGGGAACAACGTCTCAACTGGGATGCTGTGATAACCATCGCCAACAATCTGAACATGCGCACATGACGACAAGGAGTGGTTCAGCTGCAGTCTCGTGAGACTAACGTTATCCTGCAGATGTCAAAGGTCCTGATTGCAGAAGGACTCGACTACAACTTACTCAGCGTCAGCCAGCTCATGGCGAGGGGGATTCACCTCGAAGCCGACAGCACCACTCAGGAGTTCAAATTGTACCACGGAAAGGGCGGACTTTACATCAAGAAGGCGGTTAAAAAGAACAACGTCTTTTGTCCTTGACGTCGTCCCAGGTCAGGCGATAGTCGATTTCACCACTTCGACGCACTCGTCGGATCTCGACCTCGACTTCAGTTTGGGAGGCTTCTGGTATTAACACACCATACCTGAAGCAGAACAAACAAGGGCGTTAACGGTAACATCGACAGAAGCAGAAGCAACAACAGCAGCACTAGCAGCAGCACCAGCAGCAGCAGCGGCAACATCGACAGAAGCGGAAGCAACAATAGCAGAAGCAGCAGCGACATCTGAAGAATTAGAAACAGCAGCAGAGACAACAGCACCAGCACCAATCACCGACACTTCATCAGCACCACCTCCCATCACCGACACCACACCGACTCCCGCTCAACAGTTGACTCCCGCTCCACGCAACATCCACAGAAGTGCCAAGATCAATACAGTCTTCTATTCCAACTCCGATCTGTATAGGCGATCTCCTGGACATCACGCCGGTGAATCACTATGGCATGAAAGGTTGAGACATCTCAGCAACACGACACTAAACAACACAATAAGAGCAGGAGTTCTTGACAAGGACTCACTACTCTTACCAGATGGCAGAGAACTTCAACTAGTTCGTGGAACCTGCTTTACCTGCCCCGAAGCCGGTTTACCCCCATCAACCGTTCGTCTCCCACCACAATCCGAGCGCACCGGCATATGCACCACTGGAGATGGTCTATTGTACGCCCGCAAAAGCAGACAAGGGGCTTATAACTACATCATAACGTTCATCGACGCCACCACTCGATGCGTCTTGCACCTCAACCTACCAATTCGCGACATGGCCTTTGAAGCCTTCGTCGCATGGCTCCTAGTAGCGAAAAGGGAATCTGGAGTAAAACTAAATAGTTTCTAGTTAGATGGGGGAAGAGAATACCAGTCATAGAGGTTCAAGCAATATATGGCGGAGAGAGGCATCAATTCTATGCAAATTGACGAAACTTATGCGAAATGCACGATACAGCTTGTACGCCTCCTTCACAAGGCAACCGGGAGGGGCTCAATGAGGCATCATGTGTAATCACAGAAATGAAAAACGATGTCGTACGAATGCTCTGTGCACCTTACCCTGACCTTACTTTGTAGGTTCCGACGACACCGACATCATCGACGATGGCGACCACGCGACAGCTGTGGGCTCAAACGAGACAGAACGAATCGCATATTGGCGCACTGAAGATGCCAGTCATAGATGTTCAAGCAACCTTGCTCTGAGGCGCGTCGCCTTTCTGAGGTCCCTTCGACCTTGCAGCGATGCGACGGTGATCCAGTCCGGCGAGAGAATTTGAAGTAGCCATATGCCGGAGCAATCCTGCCTGTAGTCACATGCGTCGTCGCCGAGAGCCCTCCACCACTTCGTAGAGGAGAGCGGCGTCGAACATCGATGTCGGCGCGCGAGCTGCCTGCAGCCGCCGTCGACCGCTGCACTCGCGCCTGGATTCCGTCGACACCACCGTCGACCTTGATCACCCCTCTCTGCCTCGTGCCTTCGCTGCCGCTGACTCGTGCACCATCGTCGACCTCGTTGTCGACGCCACCTTTGTTGCGCACCGATCGAGGAGAATCAAGACGGGAAGGGTGTTCCGTCGCCCACTACGACTGGATGCCCAACTCGACGATCACCAAGGGGATCGTCTCGTACTCACCATCCGCGTGGCGTCTCCTCGCGTCAGCCAAACGTGCCTCCAAGGTGTCCGCTATGCCCGCATCAACTACGGGGTCGACCATGGCGACTAACGCTGCTGCCAGCCTACGGACAACTTAGTAGGTGCAAAAGTCGGCTCCTATCTGAAGGTATTTGCGGGGCCGTCCACGCTCACCACACAATGCGGAGAGTCACTCTACAATGGTAGTGAGCTAGACTATGGGGGTTGGTATGAACTACTAGGAGTGATCGTAGCTTTGCTTAGTTCCTAAGTACTTGCACATTCACGGGAGTAATCAGCAAGAGTTTCCACCGGCAAAGTTGGAATTACATAATGATTCAACAAGCAATGACAACAATGACTACATCAGGCACCTAGCAACCCTGCAGCTAGCCTGGTCGACCGCCAGCACAGCTTGGTCGACCGCCTGCCAGCGTTGCGTAGAGGAGCCATGGTAGCACTGCGGAAAGGCAAATTGCCAACAGAGCAGGTCAACGGCATGCCAACACTACAGCAGAGCGGTTGTCCAGCGTTACCCCGTAGAACACAGTAGTGCGCACGCTCGCAGATGCGCGCAGACGATTGGCCCGACTTGCCTCCTTGGGCATCCGTCGGCTGTTGTCTGCGCCTGACGAGCCACATTGACTTCAAGATACCAGCCTGTAGTCGCGTGCGCCATCGCGACCTCAACGACGTTCGCGTCCCTCCGCACAATTCGGCGAGCAGGTTACACGGTCGACCCACTCGATCACCAGGTGCTTCCGGTCGACCACCACTGCCTCTAGTCGACCACCAGGTCCCTCTGGTCGACCAACAGGTGCCTTTGGTTGACCACAGCTCCCTTCCCGTCGACCAGAACCGTCAGCGGGTGTCGCCGAGCTCCCCTCGTCGACTGCAGCTCACTTCTCAGGTCGACGGACTACTCCGTCAACCTCCCGGTTGAACTGCAGGTCGACAGACTGCTCCCAGTCGAGCTGCAGATTGACGGACTGCTTCCGGTCGAGCTGCGGGTCGACAGAGGCCTCGCGGTTGAGCTGAAGGTCGACAGAGGCCTTCCGGTCGAATTGCCCCTCCTGGTCGACGGCCCACCCGTCGCCCAGACCAATCTGTTGCAGCTATCGAGCTCCTTGGTCGACAGAAGTACCATAGCGGTCCCCTGCAGCTCGACGATGCCTGTCAAGCAGCTCTCCCACTGTGAACAGTTGGCTGCGACTGCCGTACATCCGACCGATTTTGTTGCGGATAGGAAAACTGGGCAGCACAAAAATGTTACGAGTGTTTGGCTGCATGGTATAATACCTACCCCATACTTCACGAGTCGGCCAATTCTCACAATGCGCACAGTGGGGGGACTACACCTGAGCATCGAAAAACATTACAACGCTTGGAAAATCTTCTACGTCCACTCGAAGGAACAGTAGCAACACGTGACGTGATTTTTTACAAACGAATCACTCTCCAAACGTATTTGGACAACCTGGCAGCAGAACGAGACCTTATGACCAGCTTCCGTGGCAACCGAGCCTTCGCCTTGCAAGCAGATGAGGCTGACTGGGATGAGCAAAACGTGGTCGAAGCATCGGAGGAAGCCGGACCTCTTCTCTACTGCTCCGTACCCATTCCAATGGATGACGACAACCCTCGCGAAAGTGTCAACGCCAAAGTCTACTACGACTTCGCCGACAACGGTTACGTTACACCCCAGCCGGTCAACACCAACATCTCAGAACGCATAGGCCCCAATTTCATACCTGATCCAGAAGCATGAGACGAAGCAATATATCCCGAGGATCCAAATCTCCCCCGACGCACACAGAGTGGGCTGCAGATTCTCAGCCTCGTCACCGCAGTCCATGGAGCATCACTGCCACGAGAGCCTTCTACCGTGCAGCATGCTCTGGGGGGGGAGCATAAGGAAAAATGGCGCGAAGCCATGGATAGGGAGTTAAAGGCGCTGGAAGACAGAAACACTTGGAAGATAGTACCCATTGGAGTAGCACACAACAAGACCATACTCACGGGAAAGTGGGTCTTCCGGTAAAAACAAAGGAAGTTGGAACTATTAACAAGTTATGGGTCGTGCGCGGTTTTGATCAAGAGCACGGACGAGACTTCACCGAAACCTTGGCGCCGGTCAGTTGACATACCTCTCTACGGATTCTCCTTGCAGTAGCCACCATGAAGCCAAAGAAACATCGCCAAATCGACGTGGCTAATGCCTTCCTCAACGCTCCGGTTGACGCAGAGATCTTCGTCGAGCAGCGACACGGATCCATCACAAACCCCAACCAAATTTGTCAGATATTAAAGTCACTGTACGACATCAAGCAAGCCTCACAACTGTGGCAATAGTACCTACATGCCCCTGATTCGCATCGGCTTCCAGGAACTGCCACACGACCAAGGAATGTACAGACTCACAAAAGCAGCAGAGTACATCCTGCTCATCGTTTATGTAGACGACCTACTCTATATAGGCTCCACCGACGACATTACTACTTGGTTTGAAGGGGAGCTACAGCACGATCTCTCGCTCACAATCTCCTCCACTATGTCCCAATACCTGGGGCTCACCATCCTTAACGAAGAGAACGCGATCTACCTCAACACCACAAAATACGCCGACACCATCGCAAAACGCTTCGGACTTACTCCAGCCGCCAGCTCCACACTTTATCGCTACACCACGGTAAATCACCGGAGAGAGTCTAATCCACTCGGACCTGTCGGCCTACGGGACTACCAGCAAAAACTGGGATGCCTGCTCTTCGCAGCCGTCACCTGCCGACGAGCCAACTCACTACCTATCTCAAAAATCTCGAAGCAGAGCACATGGCGGAACTCGATCGCGCGCTACACTACCTCGTCAGCACACCGGCAATCGGTCTAACCTACCACAAAACTCTAACCATGACTCCGAAACTGATCGGCTATGTGGATGCCGACCACGCAGGGGACTCCGAGAACAGACGGTCGTGCACCGGGTACATCTTCCGACTTGAGCACGTTGGTCCTATCTCGTGGCAGTCGAGTAAGCAAGAGCTAATTGCTCTCTCTTCAGCTGAAGCATAATATATTGCACTCTGCTCAGCCACCAAGGAAGGACTGTGCCCTCGCAAACTGCTGGAAGAAGCAAAACTGGCCCAGTTACCCAGCTTCTTCCGCGCGACAACCAATCGGCAATTCACATAGCAAACAAGAACGTATTCGCGAACCGAACGAAGCACATTGCCATGGGATACTTCTTTGTGAAAGACGAGACCGAGAAAGGAATACTTGAGCTATCCTACTACCCCACGTCCGAGATGGCAGCAGATCACTTGACCAAGAAACTCCTAAAGCAGAAGTTTGAATACTGCATGCTGCTGACTGGACAGGGCCACGTCACCACCAACAAAGGCAACAAAACTCCAGAAGTAAAGGGGAGTGTTGGAAACATATAGTTCGCGCTTCTGATGTGTCGAGCGCTATAACATGAAACGAAGCAGACTCAAAGCAAAGCAACACCGAGTCAACCAAGCGGTTGACAAGGCGACAACGGCAGGAGGTTGAAGCGAAGGTGAAAGGTCAGCAACCTTTGACTTGACAAAGGCAGCACGACAGCAAGGACAGATAACTGAGTCGCTATTGAGCAATTACCTAAGTCGTCTCTGTATCGAACCGCATTAGCAGTTACAGTCGCAGTTATTACAACCCTTCATATTCTCTGTAATCATATAATAGCCCTGAATCTCTATTCTATTACTCAACTCATCTTGTTCTCACACACCAGTGCAAGGTGGTTCAATCAGTCTTTCATTAAGATGCTTCCGCCAATACATTACTATGAGCTTTAGTATTTGAAAACGATCCTAAGGGCCTTTCTCAGCCCAAAAATAATAGCAATTTTGAACCGTGTGGTGCGGGAACCCGTTTCAAACAGGTTCCCGCCATTTTTATTTTGATTGTTTCTGCCTGCATCGGCCTCGACCGGACAGTTGCTGGTGTCGATTCGATTCTTCTGACTCCTCGTACTTGGTAAAGTCTGCTCCTGTAGCGTACAAGAATGTTTCTTCATAAAAGTTCATATCTCAACACTAACAAGACCCTTTTTGTCAAGAATGAAAGTGTTGGTTCATTGATGTGGGTTGGGGTACACATAGCAAACCCTAACATTTGTACCCCCTAAAACAAGCCTCACTACAGGCTACAACATTTGACACACCCCTATAGCCTAAGTGAGGGGTGTCAAGCAAAACCAAAAGTGTACGGTCTCAAGACCAGTCACAAAGAAACAAAGCTCAGGGTCGATCACAACGTCACCACACACTCCGAGCAAAAGCAACAGGGGCCACAAGGCCAGTCCAATATTTCACAAAGGTGTACGGCAAGTGTACAAGCAAAGCAAACAATAAACTCAAGCCTACGCAAGACGAGAACCAGAGTCAACAAGACCTAACTTCACACAACACTTCAGGTGGTCACAAGGCAGAAGTGCCTGCAGTGTTGGCCTCGGACTCCACAAACTTGAAGCGAGCATGTCCACGTCTCTGCAACTCTCACATAAGAAAGTATCTGGCATCAATGTGCTTCACTGTGCTCTCCAGTCGCGGCTCTCGACACGAGAGAATCAACGCCTTCTTATCATTGAACTGCGAAGATAACTACTGCAACGGGAGCTAGGCAACGGGCTAGGCACGTGTGCTCGTGTGATCTCTGCGTTCGTTCACTTAGTCGTTTCCTTGTATTCATGCTGCTTGCTAGTTCACGGAGAGAATTGGCAAGAGTTTCACTAGGAAAACATGATAATAATGGTAGCAACAATATTGGCATCACAGACTACATCAGTGCTAGCTAGGCTGCCGGTCGACCTCCAGCGCAGCACGGTCGACCGCGCTCTAGCGCAATAGCGCTCGCACCGCTCCAGCGTTGCAGAGTAGCGTTGCAAGTCCACGGTGTGCCAGCACTGCAGCAAGTCGGCTGCACAGCGTTGCACCCGCAAGACAACGCTGCACTTGCTTCGCAGGTGCGCGCAGCTGGTTGGCGCTCCGCACCTTGTCACGAGCACAGCACAGACGCCTGGCGAACTCCACGCCAACGACTGCGCCCACCAGCCACGTCGACCTTGGGATACCACCCCCGAGGTCGGCCTCGCAGACTCCACCCTGGCGACATTCGCACACGTCGCCCGGGTATTCCGATCGACCGGGCAACCACACCTGGCCAGCTAGCGCAGTCCGTAGCCGGCCACGCATGCCCGGCGTCCCCAGTCCGACATCCAAGCGCTCAGGACTCCTTCCAAGCCCCCAGGTCGGCGTCCAGATGCCCTGGACGCCGAGCAAACCTCCAGAGCGGCGTCCCTCCTCCTAGGACGCCGACCAGACGCCCAAGTCGGTGTGTGGGCCCCCCGGAACGCCCAGGTCGGCGTCCGGACCCCCAGGACGCTGTGAAGACGCCTAGGTCGGCATCTGGCTTTTCGGAACGCCGTCCAGGCGCCCACGACGTCGACCAGGCGCCCGGGTAGTCGTGGCGACGCCCAGCTCGGCGTCCAGCTTCCCAGGACGCCGTCCAAGCGTTTGGGACGCCAACCAGGCGTTCAGGGCGGCATCCTCCTGCTCGGCGCCCTCCAGCCAGGCGCCCTCCAGCTTGGCGCCCTTGCAGTGGCCCGCGTGCCCACTGCTGCAGGTTGGGTGCAACCCCCGCACATCCGACCACAAGGTTGGCTCTGCCCAAGCGAGGACGGGGCCTTACAACACTCCCGTTGACATGAAAAAGGTCGATGCATAGCTCGGCCGCTCACCAAGGTCGGCGAGCAAGAAGGTCAACCAACGCAGCTCCTGTGCTGCCATAGCAACGTAGATCTCAGCCTCAACGGTAGAGGTCGAGACCAAGGAGGAACACGTGGACCTCCACGAAACAAGTCCAGAACCCAGACTGAAGCAGTACCCCTGGGTAGACCTGTGAGTCTCAGAGTCGTCAGCGTAAGAAGAGTCACATTCACCAGTAAGTACGACAGACAGCTGCCCCCCAAGAACCAGCCCAACGCCTGATGTCATTGCTAGGCCTCACAGCTGCCGTCTAGTGAACAGGACTATGTCTCCCTGGCGCAACAAATCGAGCAAGAAAATTGAGAGGGAAGGCGAGGTCCGGGCGAGTTCAAGTCATCAGGTACATGAGGCAGCCCACCAGGTCTGCGTAGGGACCACAAGGCTCAAACGGCTCTTCACGAAAGGGTCACGTAAGTTTGTGGCCCACAGCAAGAGGTGTGCGCTGTACTGTGGAGTGTTGAAGCCCGAACTGAGAAAATTAGAAGAGAGTGAATGGACTATGAATGAACTGAATACAAGTACTAACCCTAATTGGGTTGTACCCCTTGTGGGCTACCCCACTATGGCCTACACAATAAGCACAAGCTATATATTCTGACACACCCCCATAGGCAAAGTGGGGGAGAACAAGGGGTCACAAGACCAGTCAAGCAAAGCAAAGCAAAGCAAGCTCAAGGTGGATCACAAAGTCACCACAGATTTCGAGCACAAGTTAAAGACCACAAGGCCAGTTCACAAGCAGGAGTACATATATATAACAAACTAAACAAGCAAGAGCATGTGTATATATATGCAACAGTACAAGCAAGGACAAGAGGTGAGCAAGTGAGGCAAGACAGGCACAAGACCCAGCTGCGTGCATAAGCGCTGATGATCACAAGGCGCAAGTGCCTTCGTGACGACATCAGCAGTGTTGGCCTCAAAAGCCACGTACGCAAGCCGCAACTGACCACGCTGCTGTAGCCCACGAGCAAGAAAGTAGCGAAGAGCAATGTGCTTTGTTCTGTGCTCCACTCTCTACTCTCGACACAGGGCCAGCATGGCCTTATTGTCAACGTATAGGACTGGTGGGGAACGAGGCGGCTCTCCAAGGTCTGTCAGCAGGTAGGTGAGCCTGCGAAGCTCCTGTGCAGCCATGGCCCTGGCGTAAATCTCAGCCTCACAACTGGAGCCGAGAACAGAAGACGAGCGGGTAGCCCGCCACAAAAAAGAGCCGGAACCAAGGCTGAAGGTGTAACCCTGTGACCACCGCTGCGTAGCCTGATCGTCAGCCCAAGAAGCGTCCGCGTGCCCAGTGACGACCACTGGACTATGCCCTCCAAGCACTAGCCCCATGCCCGACGTACTGCACAAGTAGCGCAACACCCTCTTCGCTGCAGCCATGTGCTCTGGTCGGTGTCTCCCAGGAGCAACATAGCGTGCGAGAATGCTAAGAGGGTATGCTAGGTCAGGTCGTGTGCTGTCATCAGGTACATGAGGCAGCCAACCAGCTCTGGATACGGGCCACTCGACTCTACGAACTCATCCGAAGGCAGAGCTGAGAGCGAGTGGCGAGTAGGCAGAGGAGTGGCCTGAGGCGAGGAGTACGTGAAGCCGAAGCGCTGAAGGACCTGCTGCACCATGTGTGACTGAGTCAGAGTAATGGTGCGGCGTGCTCTGTCCCGGGTGATCTGCAAGCCAAGGTAGCTACGCAGTTCACCCGTGTGTCTCTTCTGCAGCTCAGACTTCACGTAGGCGAGTCCAGCAGTGTCAGCTGTGGCAAAGACCAAGTCGTCGACGTACACGAGGATGTAGAACGGCGGCAGAGAGGTGTCGGTGCGCAGAAACAGCGACGGGTCGGCAGTAGAAGGAGCAAACCCAAGAGCCGCAAGCGTAGTCCTCAGTGTGTCGTGCCACTTACGTGGCGCCTGGCGGAGACCGTAGACTGGACGCCGGGGACTCCACTGGGTACCAGAAGGGAAAGACCCAGTGAAGCCATGTGGGCGGCGCAGCAAGATCTCCTCGTGTAGGCTGCCCTGCAAGAAAGCTATGCTGAAGTCAAGAGAGTGCAGCTCGTAGTCACGATGAGCAGCAACGTGCAGCAGTACCCGAAGAGTGGTCATCTTCGGGGTGGGAGAGAAGGTCTGAAAGTAGTCAACTCCCTGCCACTGATTGAAGCCACGAGCCACGTAACGCGGCTTGAAGACAGGTGGAGAACCCGGCGGCCGCTTCACCCTGAAGATCCACATGCCACTGACGATGTTCGCCCCAGGAGGGGGAACAGTGTCAACGTAGGTGCCTGTGGACTTCCAGGAAGCCATCTCTGCGTCCATAGCTGCCTTCCAGTGAGAGGAGTAGGGACCCTCTATCGCCTCCGCGTAAGAGCACGGAGTCAAGATGTCAAGTGCATCCGGGTCTCCCTCAGGGGTAAGTAGTACGGACACGAGATGACGTGAAGCAGCTGCCAAGCACTGGAACTCCTCTTGCCTGTCCTCAAGGACGTCCGTACCAAGGGCACACTCACCCCCGATGGACGGAGGACAGACACACTTAGACTCAGCGACAAGACTAGCAGCGTAGTCTAGGCGACAGCGAGCAGCAAAGTCGACGAGCTCAGCAACTAGGGCAGACGCAGCAGTGGACTCAAAAGAAGGGTCACTGACAACAATAGCCAGGAGACGCGTGACAGTAGGACTCGCAGCACGAAGAGAGTCCGACTCCGGGTCGGCAAAAGCAGGAAGAGAAGACTCAGGAGGAGAAGGCAAAGGGGCAAGCAGAGGAGCAATGGACGGACGCATAGACATCTGGTGCGTGCCAGGGACAGGAGGAGGACGCTGAGGCGAACTGCGACCACTAGTGCGAGCAGCACAGACAGGAGATGCAGGACAAGACGCAGGCTCAAGACGCTCAGCAAGACCTCCAGACGGACCAGTGTAGCGAGACGGAGCAGGCAGTGGGGCGGCCGGCTGTAACTGTAACTGCGACGAGACAGGCTGTGGACTCTCTAAGGGAGGAGGAGAAGGACCAGTAGAAGACGGGAGACCAAGAACCTGGTGAAGGAGCGGAACAAAGTACGGCCGAGGCCGTGTGGCGACTCCATACACAGCAGGGACAGCACCAGCACCCCCAGCGGCAGCACCAGCGCCAGGAGCACCTCCAGCTCCCGCACCTCCAACTGCACCAGTAGTACCCGCAGCAGGACGGCCAGCAGCAGTCTCAGCTCCAACGCCCTCAGCAGCACCAGCTCCAACCGAACCCGCAGGCCCGGCGGCTCCTGTACTCCCAGTACGAGCACCTCCGGGACCCGCGACAGCAGCACCCTCAGTAGCCGAAGAACCTCCAGCACCAAGCAAACCACTCGCGCAGCTCCCGTGGAGAGAGTGGCTCCCGCAGAGACGAAGCACCCAGAGAACCTCCAGGCGGAGCACCTCCAAGCTCAGCACCCCCAGGCTCAGCACCCCAAGGCGCAGCACCCCCAGGCTCAGTACCCCCAGGCTTAGTACCCCCACTCACAGCACCCTCAGGCTCAGTACCCCCAAGCTCAGCACCCCCAGGCTCAGTACCCCCAGGCTTAGCACCCCCAGTGTCAGCACCCCCAGGCTCAGCACCCTCAGCAGCACCAGAGTCACTAGTGACCTCGACAGGCTCGACCGCGTCTACCTGGGACACACCTGAAGGGGACGGACCCTGAGGGGGGAGGGGGTCTACCGGAGGGGGACCTGGTACAAGGAAGAGCGGCGGCGGGGGGAGGGACGGAGTGCGGTAGGGGAAGAGGCGGTAGTAGGGGACTGACTCGTCAAACGTGACGTCCTGGGAGGACAGAACACGGCAAGAGGTGGGGTGGTAGAACTGCCACCCAGGCGCGTCAGGGGGGAACCCCAGGAAGACGCAAGGAGCAGTACGAGGGGACAGCTTGTCCGCAGACAAGTTGCAGACAAACGCCCGAGATCCCCAGACCCGGAACGCCGACGCATCGCCAACCTTCCCCGTCCACAGCAAGGCTGGGGAGGTCTCCGGCCTGGAGACCGTGAGGTGTAGGTCGAGCTGATGCGCCGCGTACCTCACCGCAAACGGCCACAGAATATGGGGAGCAGCCGCATGCATCATAGACGAAGGAGCGACGTCCATGACCATGCCAATGTGGCGCTCAGCAATCCCATTTTGCTGCGGGGAGTCTGGAAGTGTGAAGGTCTGACGAATTCCTCGTGCGCGACAGTAGGCTCTCAGAACGTTAGAAGAAAACTCTCCGCCTCTGTCAGAGTGCAGACGCAGAACAGGAAAGTATGAGCCGAAGCTCCGCCTCAGCTGGAGACGAGCAGCGCGGATCCAGTCGATCAAACACCTCAGTGACATCACCCTCGCTGCGCAAGGGGAAGATTGTGGTGTAACGCGAGTAGTCCTCAACCACCAGCAGGAAGTAGCGCTCGTGACCCTGTCCACGGACGCGGGCCGGGCCCCACACGTCCATGTGAAGCGTCTGCAGCGGGGCCTCTGTCGGAGGAAACTGGGAGGAGTGAGGGGCAGCCCACTGGCGCCCCTCGACACAAGGGACGCAGGTAGGGCCAGGCCCCGGAGGAAGGGGAGGGAGGGACCGGGGAAGACCAGAAACAAGGACACGGGAGGCCATGCTTCAGAGACGAAGCAGGGAGGGGTGACCAAGGCGGTGGTGCTAGAGGAGAGTCTCGTGAGACAGGAGACGACACGAGCAGGGGGCAGACTCAGGACCAGACCTGGACGCTGCAGCAAACACCTGACCCGTCGCAGCTACCTGACCAGACGCAGGGACTAGAGGAGACGCAGTGATCAGTGTGTACAGGCTTGACCCCGGCCAACATATAAACTTGGCCAGGTGTCGGCTTGTCCGAGCGTCCGTGCAGTGGGTCACCCGCTGACTCGCAGGAGTGAACTGGTGAACCCCCGCATCCTGCAGGTCAGCACCACTCACCAAGTTTGTAGAGAACGAGGGGAGGTAAAGGCCAGACAGGGTGCCAGAGGGGGCCGCCGAACACGGGAGGACAGTGGAGAAGTGAGCAAGGACAGGGCCCCCAGAGGGGTCTGCCAGAGAGAGTGCAACTGGCCGATCAAGCGGCGTGAGTGTGGTGCGGTCTCGAAAGAAGGAGGGAGAAGCCCCCGAGTCAAGGGTGAAGGTGTGAGAGGCCGGAGCCGACGCAGTACCTGAGAGAGCAGACTCACCCGCACCTGAGGAAGCACACTCACTAGCACCTAGAGCAGCAGCCGCACCAGTACCTGGAGCAGGAGACACACTAGCACCCAGAGCAGCAGCCTCACCAGCAGCTAGAGCAGCAGGCTCTATACCCGGGTCAGGCGGTACGCACAAGTGACCGACACGGTCAGCACTAGTAGGCAATGCATACATGGCAGTGAGAATAGCATCATAGTCAAGAGCAAATATATCTACCCTCTTCCTAAGCAACTCCACCCAGTCGGGGAGCTCAGCCTCGTCGCCAAACTCGGTACGCCAGGCGTTGCTCAAACGGGCGAAGCAGCGGGACACGGTGTGACTAGGCGTCCCACAAGGCTGACCAGTCCGAGCACCAGTGCGAATCACGTACAAGCAGCGAACAGAACTGAGAGACCCTCTACACAGAGCGTACCACTCAAGAAGCTGCTGGGGCGTGAGAGACGCTCGTGGGCGTCGCTGGAGCTGCATCTGGCCGCCGCCAGTAGTAGTAGCAGTACTTGCGCCGCCACCCCTACAACCCCAACCAGCGTGCCACTCACGCAGCTGCTGGGGCGTGAGGGACTCACGCGGACGTCGCTGGGGCTGCATCTGGCTCCTCCAGTAGAAGCAGGAGCAGGAGTAGCAGCAGTAAGGCAGGCAGCCAAGCAAGCGGCAGGCAGCCAAGCAAGCGGCAGGCAGCGCGCTAGTAAGGCAGGGGCTCACCAGTGGTGGGAAGAGCAGGCTCGACGACTCGGCGACTCGGCAATGCGGGCGGCTCGGGCGGCTCGCCGGCACGGCGGCACTGCAGTAACTGCGGCTCGGCGGCTCGGGCGACTCGGGCGGCTCGGCGACTCGGGCGACTCAGGCGGCTCGGCAGCTCGGCGGCTTGGGCGGCTCGGTGGTGACGACGGGGCCACTTGGGGACGGTGGCGGGGCCGGGTGGAGCGGCGACGGGGCCAACAGAGGCGGCGCCGGGGCCGCAGGGTAGGCGACCGGGCCAGCATAGGCGGCGCCGGGGCCGGGAAGGGCGGCGCCGGGGCCGGGGAGGTATGCGACGGGGCCGGGAAGGGCGGCGTCGGGGCCGGGAAGGGCGGCGTCGGGGCCAGCAGAGGTGGCGCCGGGGCCGGGAAGGGCAGCGCCGGGGCCGCAGGGGTAGGCAACGAGGCTAGCAGAGGCGGGGCCGGGTCGGGATGGGCGGCGTCGGGGTCGCCGGGGTAGCAACGGGGCCAGCCGAGTTGGCGCCGGGGCCGGGAAGGGCGGAGCCGGGGCCGGGAAGGGCGGTGCTGAGGCCGCAGGGGTAGGTGACGGGGTCACTAGGGCGGCGGATCGGGGCCGCGAGAGCGGCGCGACGCGGCCGCTAGGGCAGCGCGACGGGGTAGCGGGGCCGCGCGCCTCGGAGCGCGCGCCAGAAAGTAAACCCTGAACTGAATACAAGTCCTAACCCTAATTGGGTTGTACCCCTTGTGGGCTACCCCACTATGGCCTACACTATATGTTCTGACACGAACCGCTGAAGGACCTGCTGCACCATGTGTGACTGTGAGAGTATAATAGTGCGCGCAGCTCTGTCCCTGGTGATCTGCAGGCCAAGGTAGTGGCGCAGCTCACCTAGGTTAGTGCACGTGTGTCTCTTCTACAGTTCGGACTTCATGTCTGCCAAGGCAACCCCATCAGCAGTAGCAAAAAACAGGTCATCGACGTAGACAAGAACAAAGAACAGTGTGGAGCCACGACGAATGAACAGCTATGGGTCGGCAGAAGACGGCTGGAAACCAAGGCCCGACAAGGTGGAACGAAGAGTGTCGTGGCACTCACGAGGAGCCTGACGAAGACCGTAGACCGGCCGCCTCAACCTCCACTGGGTCCCAGGAGGGAAAGTGCCAGTGAATACAAAGGGACGACACAGCGAGACCTCTTCGTGTAAGCTACCCTAAAGGAAAGCAGTGGAGAAGTCGAGGGAGTGTAACACGTAGTCTCTGTGTGCTGCTAGGTGCAATAACACCCGAAGAGAGGTCATCTTCGGGGTAGGCATTAAGGTCTGAAAGAAGTCAACTCCCTCGCACTGACTGTAACCTCTAGCCGCGTAACGCGCCTTGAAGATCGGAGGAGATCCCGATGGCCGCTTCACCCTGTAGATCCACATGCCATTGACTACGTTCGCCCCAGGGGGGTGAACTTCGTCGATGTAGGTGCCTATGGATCTGTGGGAGGCCATCTCTGCGTCCATGGCAGCTCTCTACTGAGAGGCCCAAGGCCCTGACACTGCCTCGGCGTAAGTGCGAGGAGTCGGTATGTCAAGGGCATCGGGGTCTCTCTCAGGGGTGAGCATCATGGCACAGAGATGAGGGGAAGTGGCTGCCAGGAACTCTAGCTCAAACTGCCTGTCCTCTAGGGCGTCACAGCCAAGGGCAGACTCACCCCCGACGGCCAGAGGACTGGTAGGAGGAGTAGCCACAAGACCGGTGGTGTAGTCAAGGCGGCGAGTAGAGGCAAGCCTAGTGAGTGCGGCAGTAAGAGCGGAGAGCGAGGACAGAGAGGCATGAGGGTGGGTAACAAGAGAGTCGAGAACACGAGAGAGAACAGGACGGTATGTGCAGTAGTAGTCAGTAACAGGAGTACAGAGGGAAGCAGTGAGGGTCGACTCAGGGGGAGAAGGAAGCACAGACTGAGACAAATGAGGCGGACTAGGAAGGTAGTACGAAGGTCAGTGAGAGCCACAGGGGACGAGGGACGAGCACGAGGAGAGCAACGAGAGGGCCAGGCGTCCAAAGGAGGAGGAGACAATGGAGTCGGAGAACGAGGAAGAACAGCTGGAGAGGAGTTGGGAGGAGGAAACGTGGGACCGTAGACAGGAGGAGAGGGGGAGGAGGAAGGAGAGGGAGAGGGGAGACCGAGGGTCCGAAGACCGAAGACAGGAGGAAGAGGTAGCGGCTGCTGCTGCTCCAGATGCGGCTGTTACCTCTGCTCCTCCAGCGGGGCTACTCCAGGTGCGACTACTGCTGCTCCCGGCTGCTGCTGCTGCTGCTGCTCCTCCTCCTCCAGCCGCTGCAACTCTCGCTCCTCTCTCTCTAACTCCAGCTGCTCCTCACGGGCACGGCGAACACGAGCCTGGTGTCGGGTCGGGTAGGGGTTGGGGGGGAGGAGTAGTGGCCAGGGCTGTGACAGCCCCACGACCGGCCTCCACAGCACCAAGCGCACCACCACCAGAGTCAGCACCAGCAACAGCAACACGGGCAGGCTCACCAAAAACCACTGGGGGCGCACCCGCACCCCCAGACGTAGCACCCCCAGAGTCAGCTCGACCAGCACCAACTCTCGGAAGAGTAGAGTTTCCTGCAGCCACGAGCTCAAATCCAACTCCAGCACCCCAAGAACCATGACTCGGCACAGGTACACTCTCTGCTCCAACTCTAACGCCTCCAGAGCTAGCACTGGCAGGGTCCTCTCTACGAACACCGGCTCCCGCAGGGTCTGCAGTAGGCTGCGAAGAGGACTGCGGGGAAGGAGGCTACACGTGAGGGGCTACCGAAGGGGGAGGGGTAGCGACATACCTAACAGAGCTGGACCAAGGGGGGGAGGCTGTACCGAGGTAGCAAGAGGGGGGGCGTGTAAAATTCCACTACTTTAGCAGCTTGATAGAGCTTAAAAGCACGATTCTAACGCACCAAAGATTGCATGAAAATTGTCCACTATAGCCACAGTTACACACAAACATAGGAGTGATAATGACTTGGTTAATTTCTGGTTTGTGCTCTCTTGTTTGAGACACTTTCAGGACATATTTGAAGGTCACGAGTTTGAATCCCAGCGCAGACATTTTGTTCCTCATGGCAGCATTTCCGTCTAACACGCCCCCTTGCTGTCACGCTCACACTGGACCAGCCCGGCTGCTGCACAACATCGGTTGAAGGTTGCCTTGTTGAGCCGCTTTGTTAAGAAGTCCGCGGGCTGCGCCGTCCTAGGGATGTGCTGCAGCTCTTACTTCTTCATGCGCACCATGTCCGGTAGCCACATGTGGCAACAGTCCACATGCTTCATGCGCCCCTACAGCCCGCCCGCCTGGGTGAGCTGCACCGCTGACATGTTGTTGACATACAGGGTGGTGGGGACACCCTTCTTGAGCAGATGAAACTCCCGCAGCAAGAACCTTAGCTTGCGCCCCTCCTCTCCTGCTTCCACCGTATCCACAAGCTCGCTCTCGGTGGAGGAAAGTTTGATCGCACCCTGCAGCTTCTTGGCCTGCCATGAAATGGCAGCTCCGCCAAGCTTGAAGAGGTAGCCTCCTGAGGACAATCGGTTCTCCTTGTCGCCCGCATGATCTGCATCTGCGTACCCCACGATAGTCAAACTCTCTGGTCCTCCCTTGAACAGCAGCCCCATGTTCGGTGAGGCAGCCCAATAGGAGAGTGTGCGGAATAGCTCATGCCAATGCGCATCCGTCCTGAGATGTGCACCTGCTGCAAGGTGGTCGGCCATGGTGCGATCGGCAAACAGCTCAGCACCCTCCATGAAAAAGCTGGTAGAGGAGAGAGGGGTGATCGTCTGCTTCTTCGGTGGCGCCCCCTTGAAGAACCGCTGCTGCACCTTCGCCACGTATGCATCCTGGTGTAGGAGGAGTGTCTTATGTCAGTAGAGCTACACTGTGAGATCCCCGATCGATCCTAGGGGGGGTTACAGGTGCGTTTGCCTGGGGGGTTATGGGCGCACTGACCCGCTACTGAAACAAGCCCTTTTATCCCAATGGTCTAGTGGTTGGGATTCTGACATGGTATCAGAGCGGTCTCGGGTTCGAATCCCGGTGTATGCACATGTTGGCCCTTGCCACTGTGCTCAGTCCTGGGCCTCCCAGTGTGGGGGGGTGTTAGTAGAGCTACACTGTGAGATCCCCGATCGATCCTAGGGGGGGTTACAGGCACGTTTGCCTGGGGGGTTATGGGCGTACTGACCCGCTACTGAAACAAGCCCTTTTATCCCAATGGTCTAGTGGTTGGGATTCTGACATCTTGTTGGGGTGGTCACGCACAATCTGCAGACTAAGATAGCCTTCCGTAGATGACATGTATTCCACCACGAGGAGACCTTTGTCCACCACCTTGCCTTCAAGTCCGGTTAAGGTTACTCCGAGGTTGATGATGATGCTCCTCAATCTCCCTTCCTCCTCATCAGCCTCATCCAAGTACTCCACATCATAGTAGATATCCGTGCCATAGGCACCTCCAGCAAGGAATGCAATGCCGTACATGTTGTTGCCATCAACCGCATCCAAGGCCATCATGGTGGATGCGGGAAGCCGAACAAGTGGCATACCCTTGTTGGACCTGCTAGAATGACATGGGGGTGGGGGAGTGGGCTAGAGGGGCGGAACCGTGGGTATGGGGTCCTTCCCATGAGTTGCCGCCGATTTCAGGTCCGCTGCCTCTCCTTCCTTGTCTTCATTAGCTGCACGACGTTCATATGCAGAGGGGCCAACCTCTGGTCCCAGAGGTGCCAAGCCAGCTGCTAAGGATGGGCAGAGAGCTGGCGGTGCCATGGTTGCATTGCTGCCCAAAGGGTCAACCAAACGATCAAACGATTGATCGCCCCCTTGCATGGACGGCACTGGGATTATGATGACGGTACGTGACGGCGGCTGATTCTGCTCAGGGCCATGGACCATCCCAAGAACCTCCCCCTCTCGCACGTCAGGCAGCGGAAGCGTTTGACGAGTGAGTTTGGCTTCTTGGGAGGAGGCGCTCAACGTGTCCTCCCCTCCTTTCTCTACGTCCATGCCTAGCATGACACTGTCTGTGGCTGTCCACTGCACCGCACCAGCATGGTCATTCTCAAGGTGAGTGTGTCGCAGGTTGAGCATCGCCTCGATCCCCACCGCATATGTTGTGAGGCTGGCCGCTTCGTCATTCTCTTCCAGCGCGCTTGACACCACCTCAGCAAATATCTTAGGCATACCATTGCCTGCCACCTCAGCCGCCGTGCCATTGCATGCCGCTGTAGCTGCTGTATTGTTGCATATTGCTGCAACCACCGTGCCTTTGCATGCCGCCGCAGCCGCCCTACCGTTGCATGCCGCCGCAGCCGCCCTGCCGTTGCATGCCGCTGCAGCCGTCGTGCCGTTGCTCGCCGCTCCACCCGCCAAATTGGTGCATGCCACTGCAGCCGCCGTGCCGTTGCATGCTGTTGCAGCCCCTGTGCCGTTGCTCGCCGCTCCACCCGCCATATTGGTGCATGCCGCTTCAGCCGCCGTGCCGTTGCATGCTGCTGCAGCCGTTGCACCGTTCCTTGCTGGCCCCGGTTTCAGGTCAAGGTAGTGAAGGCGATGGCGGTATCGTGCCGTTGCAGCCACTTGACCTCCTGATGCGATGATGCGAGTGACACCTTCCTCGGTTTGCAGCTTTGCTCCCTTATCCAAGAGCTGCCCATGGGAGACCAAGTTGGCCTTCATTCCTGGCACAAACAGGACATCATGTAGGGTCACATGCAAGCCGTTAGTGCCCTCCAGCAAAACCTCACCAGCACCGGCAACATTCTGCATAGAACCATCAAACCCTTTGACCGATTTCGTTGCAGATGGGTCACGGATCACCGTGAACCACTCCTTGCGGTCGGTCATGTGTTGGGAGCATCGTGAGTCAAGAAACCACAAGTCCTTGTTGTCGGCCAGCAACTTAGCAGCCGAACACGCGACAGTGAGCGACACGCCCTTCCCGTCTCCTTCAGCTACGTTCGCGGCTGCCACAGACGTTGTATCTTTCTTCTTGTTGGGGCACTTGGCAGCCATGTGCCCCTCCTCATTGCAGTTGTAGCAGCGCCCCTTCAAGGGGGCTCGCTTCTTCTCCCACTTGCCGTCCTTCTTCTTGTCCGTCTGCTCCCGTCCCCCTTTTCCTTCCTTCCCGTTGACCCCCGTTGTAGCCACGATGGTGTTGACAGCGCCCGCAATAGCAGATGCATCGCTGGTGATCTGCCTGTAACTCTGCTCGATGGATAGAGTCTGCTCCTCGATCAACACCTCGCTGCACACGCGTTCCACCATCATGTCAGGGCTGGAAATATCGAGCTTGCGGCGAAGAAATCCGTAATCCAGTGGTAGGCCCTTTAGCACGTGGGCGGCAAACGTGGCCATGTGGACCTCCTGTCCAATGGTCAGCAGCTCCGCTCGGATGGTGCGGTCATATTGCAGTAGGATTCCGCCGTCTCATCATCTCCCTTCCTGAGTTGGGCTAAGTAGGTCTGAAGTAGGGAAGCATGGAGGGCATCACAAATTTGATAAGTAGACAAGATATATGCCCATACTAGCTGCTCGGCTTTCTCTTGCTGAGAGAAACTAGAGATGGACATTCGGATGGGTGGAGAAACACATCGGTTCAGCACCATGAATGCAAGCATTTGGCCCTTTGCGTACACCTCTCGTTGCAAGAGGATGTTTGGGGCCGGGCTTGGTGCTGTCCCGTTGCAAAACTGCTACAAATCAGCACACTGGAGCTGAGGTCGGATGGCGCTGACCCACGCGGTAAGGTCGTGCCTTCCCTCCAGCAGCGACGTCACAAAGATGTGTTCAACTCCCAACTTGAATTGACCGTAGCTCGCCCCGATCATTCCCGTGTCAATGGTCGGTGCAACAACTCCTCCGCCAATGCCCAGGGCAGTTGGAGCTTCGTGCACAGCTCCTCCTACACCAGTTCCTCCTTACTGGCCACTCGCAGGTGCTTGCTCCGCCGCGCGCTCCCGAACCATGCATAGTAGACGATCGTCCACAATGAGGTCGACCTCATCATCACGCAAGTTAGGGTGGTGCTCACGAACGGACGCCTCCAGCTCCTAACGGGAATTCAGGCCTTCAGCACTTGTTAACCACTCCATGCGCGGTCAAAACAAGCGTCGGCCACACCAACGTAGGAACGAAGTGACGGGAGGACGGAACAAGCTGCTAGTTGGATCGACGCAGATAACGCAGCTCTGATACCACGTAAAATTTCACTACTATAGCAGCTTGATAGAGCTTGAAAGCACAATTCCATCAAACCAAAGATTGCATGAAATGGTCCACTAAAGCCAGAGTTACACATAAACATAGCAGTGATAATGACTTGGTTAATTTCTGGTTTGTGCTCTCTGGTTTTATACTAGGACGCAATACAAAATAAAAGCACATAAGAAAGTGTCGACCCGGGTCGCACGCTAAATTTCGTCGATGCAAAATTTGGTGCCTTGAATTTCGCCGAGCAGATTCCATTGACTGGAATTCCGTAGACGAGAATTTCCGCGACAAAAATTCCGTCGACCACCGACTGTAACTCCCGTGCGAATTTCGTTTACTTCGACACTTCGCTGCCGAGTTTCAAACCGAACGCGACCCGAGATCGATTTCGCCAAACTGTCCCCAATCTGTCCCCAAACTGTCCCCAATCTGTCCTGACAAGACACTTTCTTGACACCTGAATCAAAAGGTCTTCAGTTCGAAATTCGCGTGCACCATAACCAGCGCCTTAGCAGAAACTGTCCTGAATCTGTCCTGAGACACTTTCAGGACAGATTTTAAGGTCACGAGTTCGAATCCCAGCGCAGACATTTTGTTGCTCATGGCAGCATTTCCTTCTAATAGAGCGGGGGTCAGGAAGAGGGGGGGAGGAGGAACCAGGAGACCTCGACAGGGGTACCTGACGTAGTAGGGGACGAACTCCTCGAAACGGACGTAACGGGAGCCGAAGAACCGGTGAGAGGGAGGGTAGTAAAAGGTGAAGTCAGAGGACTCCTCAGGGAAACCGAAGAAGACACATGGAACGGCGCGAGGCGAGAGCTTGTCCGCGGAGGTGTCGCGAACAAGAGCCAAGCAACCCCAGACATGAAACCGCGACGCAACACCAGGGGACCTAGTCCAAAGACCGGTCGGTAAAACCTCTGGCCGAGAGACACGCGGCCAGAGGTTCAGCTGGTGAGCAGCGTACCGAACCGCGTAGGGCCACAGAAAATGGGGGGCACGGGCGTGAGTCAATAAGGTGCGGGCGATCTCCATGACCAAGCCTATGCGGCGCTCAGCAACCCCATTCTGCTGTGAGGACTCTGGAAGCGTCCAGGAGTGACAAATGTCCTGCTCGCGACAGAATCCAGCAAGAAAGCCGGAGCGAAACTCACCCCCGCGGTTGGAGTGAAGACAGCTGACACGACAACCACGAGTATCCTTTGTGGTAAGCAACCACCTGATCAGCGTAGAAGTCACCTATGACTTCTTTGCCAGGGGGAACACTGTGGTGTAGCAGGTGTAGTCATCAACGACCACCAGAAAGAAACGCTCACGCTCAGGGCCAAGGCGAGGGGCGGGGCCCCAGACGTCAAAGTGGATTGTCTCAAACAGATGGGTGGCCGGACGAAGGAAGGAGGATTGAGGGGTGGCACGCAGCCGACCCTCGACATAGGGACCGCACGGTGGTGCAAGGGACGCCGGGAGCAACGGCAAGACACACAGGAGGCCTTAGACAAGACGCGGACGAGTCATAGCGCACAGACGAGTAGGGGACGGGTGCCCCATCCGGTGGTGCCACAGAACGGTAGGGTGGGCAAGCAACCGGCAGGAGCAAGACGCAGCAATTGGACCAGACGCGGGAACACGACCAGACACAGCTACCTGGGGGGACGCGGTAACCTGGTGAGACGCAGGGACCAGACGGGGGGAAGGGACAGGGGCCGGGGGCAGTAGCGGCTGCTGCTGCTGCCGCCCACCGGGGCCAGTGTGAAGAGTGTAGAGACCGGAGCCCGGCTCAGCAGTAAAGGTGGTAAGAGGCTGGAAAGAGGCCCCGTCAACACACACTGCGGTCTCGCCAGAGGGCTCAAACCACACACCCACGTGCTAACTCACGAGAGGCCTCATGCCCACCAAGTTCCTCGAGAACGAGGGGACGTGGAACCCGGTCAGAGACCCAAAGGTGAAGAGGTGTGAGTGTCGTGCGGTCGCGGAAGAAACAGTGCGAAGCTCCAGAGTCTAGAGTGAAAGACAGCGAAGCGTCCCCCGGAGCAGCTCCTGGACTAGTGTCTACACAAGTACCTACACTAGCAACATGCATCTCAACAAAACTAGCACCTAAGCTAACAACACTCGAGTAAACTGAGTCAGAAGCACTAGAGTCAACAACAGCATACATAGCATAAGGAGCTCCTAAGAGATCAACTAATTGAGAAGCTGACATGCCCCACAAAGCAGAGCCGTACGTTTGAACAAGAGGAAACCAGTCAAGGGCAGGGCCACCAACGGCGAAGGCCAAACGGACCGTGTCAGTAAGCTAAGCAAAGCACTGACCAGGAGGGTGGGCACGTTGACAAGGCTGGCCCCGGCGAGCACCCATCAGGACCTGATAGGTGCACGGAGGGTGAACAACACCTCGCTGGAGCTGACGCTGTCTTGACCCCGAAGCCTGCTGCTGCCACTACTGCTGCTGAGGCTGCGGTGAGGGGAGAGGCTACTTCTGCTGCAGCTGCTGCTGTCACTGAGTCAAGTACCACGCCGCTGCACCACCCACTGCAGTCGGCAGACTAGGGGGCGACTAACAAACCCGGGCAAGGCCACCACCAGCTCCAGCAGGGGAGTCACCAGACCCTGCACTCGCGCCACCACCGGTCGCCACGCCACCCCCACCACCTCCGCCGCCGCCGCCGCCTGCACCCTGACCGCCCCTCTTGCCACCCCTACCCCAAGACAGCGAATAAGTTGTAACAGCAGTTGCGGTCACGTTAGTAGCAGCAGTGGCGAGAGAGGCGGCAAAGGTGGGCAGCTAAGGGACAGTGCACCCGTAGAACAGTGGAGGGGGCACAGTACCAGAGGCAGAGGCTATGGAGCGAAGGTTGCTCTTGACGTCCTTGGGTGCTGACTCAAGGGCCTCAATAGTGAGCTCGCTAGGGTGCTTCAGAAGAAGCGTGTCACGAACCGAGGCAAGGCGGTCAAGGGGGCTAGTGGCGATGAAATAGATAGTGATCGCCATGGGGGGAGGAAGCAGTGCAAGCTGTGCCTCAGTGCAAGCAGCGCAGTAGCTAGAATCGAGCGAGCGGAGGTGAGCAATCAAGTTAGTAGAGCGCTCAAATGAGGCGAGGTCAGGAAACAGTTACGGAAGGAACAGGCGACCTAGAGAGACAGTGGTGGGAGTAGCGTAGCGGGCCTTGATCGCAGTTAGGAACTCACTAGCCGTGCGAACCTAAGTGAAGTGGGTCTCCTCAGACTCAGGGAGGAGGCTGCTGAGGGCAATGCAGGCCGCAGCGTCACGCGAGGTCCGCGCTGTGAGGTCAGCACGCTGGCGGGCATATCGGTCTCTGTCGGTAGAGCTAGCGTCAGCGCCTAAGGGTACAAGATCAAGGGGCCTAGGGATGTCACCAGAAGCGTGCTCCCACAAGGACTCGCTTGCCTGCACCTAACTCGCTAGGAGACTCTGCGCACGCTGAAGCCAGACAAAGAACTCGAGGGGCCTACCCTCGGCGTCAAAGCGAAGGACCCTGAGGGTCGCCATAGTGGAAGCTGAAGCTACGAGGCTGGCAAGGCGCAGCGGTAGGCGCGGCAGGAAACTCAGCGGCAGTCGTGGGCTTGGCGACAAGCACGGCAAGGAGACAGGCGGGCGGGCGGGTAGGACTGGCGTGTGGGTGGGCGGGTGGAGAGGCACGCAAGCGTGCGCAAAAGGCAGGCGCGGCGGACGGCTAGGGCGGGGCTCGTGGCGGGCCTAACTAGCAGGCTCGGCGGGTGGCTAGGTCGGGGTCCGCGGCTGGCCGAACGGGCAAGTACAGCGGGCGGCTAGGGCGGGCCCGCGACGGGCGCAAAAGGCAGGCGCTGCGGACGGCTAGGGCAGGCCCGCGACGGGCGCAAAAGGCAGGGCCCTCGACGGACCTAACGAACAGGCGCAGCGGCAGCCTAACGGGCAGGCGCGGTGGCGGCCTAACGGGAAGACACGGCGCCGCGAAGATAGGGCCCGCGGTGGGCGTAATGGGCAGGCGCGGCGGCGCAAAGGCAGGGCCCGCGGTGGGCCTAACGGGCAGGCGCAGAGGCAGCCTGACGGGCAGGCGCAGCGACGACATAACGGGCAGGCGTGGTGGCGCGAAGACAGGGCCCGCGGTGGGAAGATTGGGCAGGCGCGGCGGCGCAAAGGCAGGGCCCGCAGCGGGCCTAACGGGCAGGCGCGGCGGCAGCCTAACGGGCAGGCGTGGCAGCGACCTAACGGGCAGGCGCGGCGACGCGAAGACAGTGCCCGCGGTGGGCAGAACGGGCAGGCGCGGCGGCGCGAAGGCACGGCCCGCGGAGGGCCTAACGGGGCAGGCAAGGCGGCTTAACGGGCACGCGAGACCGGTCGCAAACAAGTGGGACACGGAACGGGAGAGTGTCGACAGCTACAGCAGGGTTACGCGACAGAACGGGTGAGGTGCGTCAGGCTCGGGCGGGAGGAACGGGATCCTACATGATCCTAACCTAGGTGATACAATGTCAAGAATGAAAGTGTTGGTTCATTGATGTGGGTTGGGGTACACATAGCAAACCCTAACATTTGTACCCCCTAAGACAAGCCTCACTACAAGCTACAACATTTGACACTTTCTATCTACCCAAACATCCGTTGCTCCTAGATGTTTGGAGATCTCTTTTGCCCTCTCTAAATCCTCCTCTTTTTTAGCATAGACAGCTCCCCAGCCTTGCTGCTGGTTATTACTAGATAAAGGAATTACGTGTTTCTTACGTACGCCTTTGTGTTGTTGGTTTGTGTAGACCATATTTCTAGCTGCTCTATGCTTTACTATACCTGGTTACAGCCTTTATATAACCATAGCGAGAACTGCCACGCTGTAAGGAACAATCTCAGATTCCTTACTGGGTCACACTGTACGCATACAACCCCAGTTTTCGGAAAACCAGGCTCGGTCCGCCGACCTCGCCTTCCGAACCATCACCGCGTCGCCTTCGGGTTTTCCAACCCCGAACCTGCACCCAACCATCTCGCGACCCTGCTAGCATTGCCATATTAGTCCTAGGCCTCGTTGTGAGACGTTGGAATCACTTCCGCGTTATTGAATATTGCGCACTCTTTTCTTTCACAACTCATAACACTTGGTATCAGAGCCTACTTCCCTAGGTTACCCTCGCGTTTCCGAGGTAGTTTGTATAAGGGGAGCGATAGACTTGGTGGGCTATAAAGCGGTTGGCCTGTGAAATAGATACGATAATTTCACTCCGACTACGATAGCGTTTACGCCTTCACCAAAGTCAGAAAAATCGCTAGTCATCCCCTGCCCGTTCAACGAAGCCTGAGGCACATGGAAGGCCGAGTTTAACGAGTTCATGCAACAGTTCCGTGCGATACAGGCCAACTTGAAGGGCATGACTGCAGAGATGGAGCGCGTGCGAAAAGAAAACGCCGAACTACACCAGGAGTCGCCTGTCGTCGAGGACGCAAGTAGCAGCTTCACGCCAGATGAGCGGGTCTAGAGCGACTTAGAAGGCTCCATGGATGCGGACGATGCGAGGCAGCACAGTGTCAAACTCATATTATATAGCTTGTGTAGGCTATAGTGGGGTAGACACTATGGGGTACAGTTTCCTAGGGTTTCCTACTTGTACCCAACTTTGTGCTAGTTCATTTCATTCCTCAAATCTCACATGGTATAGAGCAGGTTCCCTCGTGGGAACTTCCTAGGGCCCACCACTGAACATCCATTATTTTTTTCCTGCCCTTAGATTGAGTCGCTCCCGACCGAGGCACGCCCTGTGTACTGCCCTCCCCTTAGCGACCCGCCGCGCCGCCCTCAGCGGCCCTCCCCCTCTCTCACGGCCCCTCGCGACCCCGTCGCCGCCCTCCTAGCGGCCGTCGCGCCGCCGTATCGCGTCCCCGTCGCCGCCCTATCGCGGCCCCGTCGCCGCCCTCTTGCGGACCCCTCGCCGCCCTATCACGGCCCCGTCGCCGCCCTCTTGCGGCCCCGTCGCCGCCCTATCGCGGCTCTGTCGCTGCCCTATCGCGGCCCCGTCGCCGCCCTCTCAAGGCCCCGTTGCCGCCCTATCGCGGCCCTGTCGCCTCCTTCTCGCAGCCCCGTCACCGCCGTTCGCGGCCCCGTCGCCGCTCGTACCGGCCCTGCAGCCGCCCCTCGCGGCCTCGTCGCCGCCCTCTCACCGCCGCGTCGCCGCTCTCTAGCGGCCCCAATTGCCGCCCTCTTGCGGCCTCGTCGCCGCCCCTCCACGGCCCTGCTACCGCTCCTAAGCGACCTCGTCGCCGCCCCTAGGTGGCCCTGACGCCGCCTCATACGCGGCCTCGACGCCGCCTCTACCGAGCCGCCGAGCAGTAGAGCCGCCAAGCTGCCCAGCAGCAGAGCCGCCAAGCCGCCCAGCAGCCGAGCCGCCGCGCCGCCCAGCAGCCGAGCCGCCTAGCCGCCGAGCCGCCCAGCAGCCGACCCGCCGAGCCGCCCGATAGCCGAGCCGCCCAGCAGTCGAGCCGCCGAGCCACCCAGCACCCGACCACCGAGCCGCCCAGCAGCCGAGCCGCCGAGCCGCCCAGCAGCCGAGCCGCTGAGCCGCTACCAGTCCTACCGACGCGCCCCGGCCCTACTTACTCGTACTGGTCAACCCACTCCTTGCTAGACCTCTGCAGTCATGGCAACCCCCAGTGTTCTTACCCCCTGCCACTGCTGCACTGATGCCGCCTCATGCTACCGTACCTCTTCCCTGACCTTGCTGCCTTTCCTATAGTCGCTGACCTCATTACGCACCTCCGCACTAGTGACACTCGCTACCGCGTTGCGCTTCCTGCTGAGTTCTGCGCCAAGAACCCCCTCCCCATGTACATCGCCCTCTACTACATAGTCACCCAGCTCCCTGACTCTCTCCGCGTAGTCAGGGACCACTTCCTCTCAGTTTGCCCCACCACTCTCACCATTGACCTCCTCGAGTACGACCTCCTAGCAGCAGAGAAGAGCATTGTCGCTATAGGAGCCTCTCGTGGTGACCCTCGCACCCACGTCTTTGGGGGGTGTTCCCCCTCCCCTCTCTTGCCTTCTATTGCTTCTGCTGCTGCTGCTGACCTCGTTGGTTTCTACGGGGTCGGCGCTGCGTCTACCCCTAGCGGGAGACGCCGCACCGGCAAGGGCAAGGGGGGGCAAGGGCGCTGGGGGGGCTAGCGGGGGCGGTGGAGGTGGTGGTGGAGGCAGTGGAGGGGATGGGGGTGGTGGTGGGAGTGGTGGCGGGGGTGGCAGCGGCAGCGGCAACACTGGAGGCGGAGGAGGCGATGGTGGTGGTGGAGGGAGCGGAGGCGGCGGAGGTGGCGGAGGAGGCGGAGGTGGAGGAGGCGGCGGAGAAGGCGGCAGCGGCGGTCGTGGAGCAGGTCACGACTCTGCGCAGAGGAGTGGGTCAGGTGGTGGTCCGCGCCAGCAGCAGTAGGGTGGTGTGACCCTGTCCCCTCAGCAGCTTCGTGAGTGGTACGTTGCGCGTCAGCATGGTGGGCGTACTGGTCCCTGCACTTACGTCCTTCGGTACCGGCGACCGAGCTTGTGAGCAGTGCGGGGGCCCACACTCCACCCAGCGCTGCTTTGGCCGCCTGATGGACGCGTGGCATCACCAGTTCCCTGAGGCGTCAGAGATCCCTCGCTGGGGAGATCCGTCTAGGGCGGGGGTTGCCATCTTTGATCTTGACTATCATGCTATCCTTGGTGCCATGTATTCTGTGACTACTAGTGTTGAGGGTGACTGTTACCTGTGTGTACCGCCTGACCCGGGCATTGAGGCCACTGCTCTAGGTGTTGGTGAGGCTGCTGCTCTAGGTGTTAGTGCGTCTGTTGCCCCAGCTGCTAGTGCGTCTGCTGCCCCAGGTGCTGGTGAGTCTGCTCTCTCAGGTACTATGTCGGCTCAGGCCTTACACATCTTCACCCTTGACTCGGGTGCGTCTCGCTCCTTCTTTCGAGACCGCACCACTCTTACGCCGCTCAGTCGGCCGGTTGCAGTCTCCCTAGCGGACCCCTCTGGGGGTCTTGTCCTTGCTAGCTTCTCCACTGTCTTACCATGCCCAGCAGCCCCCTCTGGAACCCTGTCAGGTCTCTACCTCCCCTTGTTCTCTACAAACTTGGTGAGTGGAGCGGACCTACAGGATAGGGGGGTTGACCTGTTCACTCCTGCGAGTCAGCCGTTGACCCACTGCACGTATGCTCGGACAGGCCGACACTTGGCCACGTTCACCCGTCGGCAAGGGTCCAGCCTGTACACCCTTACTACTGAGTCTCCTCCGGCTGCTGAGTCTAGCCAGGTAGCTGTGTCGAGTCATGTGTTTGCTGCAGTGTCCAGGTCCGGTCATGAGTCTGCTCCCTGCTCGTGTTGTCTCCTGTCCCACCAGACTCTCCTCTGGCACCACCGCCTTGGTCACCCCTCCCTCCCTCGTCTTCGAGGCATGGCCTCCCGTGTCCTTGTCTCTGGTCTCCCTCGGTTTCTCCCTCCCCTACCTCCGGGGCCTGGCCCTACCTACGTCCCCTGCGTCGAGGGGCGACAGCGCGCCGCCCCTCACTCCTCCGAGTTTCCTCCGACACAGGCTCCGCTGCAGACCCTCGACATGAAAGTGTGGGGCCCCGCCCGCGTCCGTGGGCAGGGGCACGAGCGTTACTTCCTGTTGGTGGTTGACGACTTCTCGCGTTACACCACAGTCTTCCCCTTGCGCAGCAAGGGTGATGTCACTGAGGTGTTGATCGACTGGATCCGCGCAGCTCGTCTCCAGCTCAGAGAGAGTTTCGGCTCGCACTTTCCTGTTCTGCGTCTGCACTCGGACAGAGGCGAGGAGTTTTCCTCTGCCCGTCTGGGAGCCTTCTGTCGTGCGGAGGGCATCCGCGAGACCTTCACGCTTCCGGCCTCTCCACAGCAAAATGGGATTGCTGAGCGCCGCATTGGCATGGTCATGGACGTCGCTCGTACGTCCATGATGCATGCCGCTGCCCCCCATTTTCTATGGACGTTTGCGGTTAAGTACGCGGCGCATCAGCTCAACCTTCAACCCCGAATCTCCTTGCAAGAGACCTCCCCCACCTTGCGGTGGACGGGGAAGGTTGGCGATGCGTCTGCGTTTTGGGTCTGGGGATCTCAGGCGTTTGTCCGCGACTTGTCTGCTGACAAGCCGTCCCCCCGTGCTGTTCCCTGCGTCTTCCTGGGCTTCCCCCCTGATGCGCCTGGGTGGCAGTTTTACCACCCCACCTCGCGCTGAGTTCTGTCCTCCCAGGATGTCACCTTTGACGAGTCGGTGCCTTACTACCGTCTCTTCCCCTACCGCACTGCTCCCCTCCCCCCGCCGCCGCTCTTCCTTGCGCCAGGTCCTCCCCCGGTAGATCCCCTCCCCCCTCAGGGTCCTGCCCCGTCGGGTGTGTCCCAGGTAGATGCAATCGAACCTGTCGAGGTAGCTATTGACTCTGGTGCTGCTAAAGGTGCTGAGCCTGCGGGTGCCGGGTCTAGAGGTGTTGAGTCTGGGGGTGCGGAGACTGGGGGTGCTGAGTCTAGGGGTGCTGAGCCTGGGGGTGCTGGGTCTGGAGGTGCTAAGCCTGAGGGTGCGGAGCCTGGGGGTGCTGGGTCTGCTCGTGTGGCCGCCGACGGTGCTTCGTCGAGGCGGGAGCCACTCTCTCCACAGGAGCTAAGCGAGTGGTTTGCCCGCGGCTGGAGCCGTGTTGCTGAAGCTGGAGGTACTACTGTTGCTGCTGGTCCCAGAGGTGCTCGTACTGGCGGTACTGGAGCTGCTGAGACGGGGGGTGCTGCTTGGGCTGCTGTAGTTGGTCTTGCTGGAGCTGCTGGCGGTACTGGAGCTGCCGGTTCTGCTAGAGTTGGTGCGGCTAGAGCTGCTGGAGCTGGAGCTGCTGGGGGTGTTGGCGCTGGTGTTCTTGGTGGCGCTGGTGCGTCTGGGGGTGTTGGAGTTGGCGCAGTCGGAGCTGGAGGTGCTAATGGCACTGGTGCTTCCGCTGGGGGTACTGGTGCTGTCCCTGCTGGCTCTGGAGGCGCTGCGCGGCCGCAGCCGTACTTCATTCCGCTCCTTGAGCAGGTTCTTCGTCTCTCGCCCTCTACTGGTCCTGCTCCTCCCTTAGCGTGTCCACACCCTGTCCAGTCGTAGTCACAGTTACAGCCCGCCTCCCCCCTACCTGCTCCTTCTCCCTACACTGGTCCTACAGGAGGTCTTGCTAAGCGTCGTGAGCCTGCGTCTCGTCCTGTGTCGCCTGTTCGTGCTGCTCGCACTAGTCGCCGTGCTCCGCGTCTGCGTCTTGCTGCGGTCACAGGCACACACTAGATGGCACTGCGTCCTTCCACTGCTCCTCTGCGTGTCCCGTTGCCATCTCGTCCAAAGTCCTCTCTTCCTCCTCTTGCTGACCCTGAGTCTGACTCTCTTTGTGCTGTCAGTCCTACTGTCACGCGTCTCCTGGCCACTGTTGTCACTGACCCTTCCTTTGAGTCCACTGCTGCGTCTGCCTTAGTCGCTGAGCTTGTCGACTTCGTGGCTCGCTGTCGTCTAGACTACGATGCTGGCCTTGTGTCGGGAGCACAGAGTGGAGCACAGAATGACACACATTGCTCTTCGCTACTTTCTTGCTCGTTAGCTGCAGCAGCGTGGTCAGCTGCGCCTTGCTTATGTGGCCTCTGAGGCCAACACTGCTGATATCTTTACCAAGGCACTTCCGCCTTGTGATCATCAGCGCTTCTGTACGATGTTAGGTCTTGTGCCTACTTGGCCTCACTTGCTCACTTCTTGACCTTGCTTGTACTATGATCTTTCTATACCTGCAATTGCTTGTTTGCCTTTATATATGATCTTGTATTTCAAGTGGCCTTTTCGCCTTGCTCTTGTGCTCGGACTGTGTGGTGACATTGTGATCTTCAAGAGCGTGCTGGAAGTGACTGCAGGTCTGGAGCGAGTTAGAAGGCTCCATGGATGCGGACGATGCAAGGCAGGCACAGCAGCAATAATCTCATGCAACGCCGAAACGTGCAGCATCGACAGCTCTGGCGACGACTATAGTAGCGCCAACGGTTAACGCGGCATTATTGGCTTCAACAACTGTCAAAATCAAGCCGACAAACCCGCCCCCGTTGAACCTAAATGACAAGATCGTCACTGTTTCTGCATGGCTGTTCGGGGTGGAGGTGTTTTTTAGTGCTGCTATGATTCATGACGATGCCACCCGCATTAACTTCGCAGTTTCAGTGTTGAGAGGATCTACGCTGGAGTGGTGGCGACGAACGTTGCAAGACGAAGGGACTTTGGCAGGAATAGCATGTGCGAATGACGGGGGTTTGACACCTGTCACGCAACGAGCAGCTTCAATTTTTGGGACGGCTACGATACGCACATGGAGGGAGTGGGGCGCCGCCCTGCGAACCAGATTCGAGCACATATCCACCTTGGACTCTGCTGGCATGAAGCTGCTAACTGGAAGTAGCTGATTTTGGTCCAAGAATATACCAGCATATACTGCAACTTGGCGGATCAAGTGGACGACATGAGCGACGCGGAGCGGTTGGATTGCTACGTGGCGGGCCTGAAATATGAGATACAGTACGAGGTTTGACGAACGCGGCCACGCAGCTCCAACGACGCTGTCCAAGAAGCCGAGTCAATTGATGCACTGATACAGTGGGCGAGATCGAGCTCCCATGGCCCTCGATTTTGCGGACCGACTCAGCAGCCCAAGATCAACGTCGTGGATGCCCCAAGCCGAGTCCTCGGGCCGTGCTTTATATGCAACCAGCTGGGCCACCTGAAAAAAGACTGCCCGAGGCTTAAGCAGGGGAAGACGGAGAAGGGTCGGGAAAAGATACGAGTTAGTAGCAGACGGCGCCCTACTGACGAGACCCTGTCGCCCGACAATCACTATCCACACCGGGTCGTGGTACCGATCAGAGCTATCGACCGCAACCGGACGAATAACGTGGGTGAACACGTGGACTACCTTGTGCTGGTGGTGGGGAGGGTTAACGGTTATAAATTAAAATATTCGTTGACGGTGGGGCGAGTCACAGCCTCGTCAACCTGTGGATGGGACGCCACAGGCCATCCGAGATGAAGCGCGAAAAATTCGGATCAAGTGTGGCAACAATTTCGAGTTCGGCATGAAGATGTTGGCGACAACTTTGGACAGCTGCGATGTGCTGCTCAGGCGAGATTGGTTGCAAAAGATCAATTCGACGATCGACTGGACGACGGGGGCGTGTGCTGTGCAAGGAAATGAAGGGCTGACGACGCTTCCGAAGTGGACAGACCCGGAGCTGGTGACAACACGTGTCAACGCCATCAACATGGCGCGGGCGATCAATAGTGGAGCTCAAGCCTATGCGGTGCACCTGTACGAGGTTGCAGCTTCCGAAAAAATCGCGGACATCGACACGCTCTGCGTGGCAATTCCTGAGGAGTTGGCGAGCATGTCAGAATGTTATCTTATGCTCTAGCCTGTAGTGGGGTGCTCTATAGCGAGTACAACCCTTCTAGGTTTCCTATTTGTATCCCCGTTCTTGCTAGTGTAGTCCTCTTCTTTCTTTTAAACCTTCTCAGAGCATTATTCGGAAGTACCCCGCAATTTTCGCTGACGACCTCCCGGATGGCCTGCCCCCTCAGCGTCCAGAAGACCATCGGATCCACCTGGAACCCAGCGCGCAACCTACTCTGCGGACGCAGTGGCGGCTCAGCCAACTAGAGCTCGACGAGCTGCGAAGCCATCTGGATTACCTACTAGCCAAGGGATTCATACGGCCAAGCACGTCGCCGTTTTCAGCGCCAATAGTGTTCACGCCGAAGAAGGACGGGGGTCTACGCATGTGCATCAATTATCGGGCGCTGAATCGGGTCACGATAAAGTCGCGTTACCCGATCCCTCGAACTGACGATCTGCTTGATCAACTTCGCAGAGCTCGTTATTTTTCGAAGATCGACTTGCGAGGAGGCTACCACAAAATTCGCGTGTTCACCGACGACTGCCCGAAAACAGCTTTTCGCACACGCAACGGCAGTTACGAATATACAGTGATGCCGTTCGGACTGACTAACGCGCCCTCGACGTTCTAGCTAACCATGAACGGGATCTTCCGGGACATGGTAGAACAAAAGCCATTGTGTATCTTGACGACATCATGGTGTACAGCAAGAAGAAAGAAAGACATTTACAGGATTTGGAGGAGGTGTTCCGCCGTCTACACGAACATCGGCTCATTACAAAGGGGTTTAAGTGCGAGTTCCTAAAGTCAGAGTTGGAGTTTTTGGGGCACGTGGTTTCCGGCGACGGCATCAAAATTGACCCTCGTAAGGTGGACGCCATCGTTAAATGGAAGTCGCCGACTAATATCCCTGAATTGTAGAGGTTTTTGGGATTTGTTAACTACGTTCGCCATTTTGTACCTAATATGGTAGGGATAACCAAGCCGCTGATCGACCTGCTGCACAAGGACACTCATTTTCGATGGGGGGAGAGGGAGCAGTCCGCCTTCGATGCACTCAAAAACATTCTGAGTTCACCCCCAGTACTCCGCCTCGCCGACCCATCTCGACCGTTCGAGGTCATCACGGACGCCAGCGATTCCGCCGTCGGCGCCGTCCTGTTACAGGACTTCGGCAAAGGACTGCAACCCGCCGCCAAATCACGCAAGATACAGCCACCCGAGCGCAACTGCCTGGTCTACGACAAATAAATGCTGGCCATCGTCCACGCATTTGGTATCTAGCGCTGCTACCTCACGAGAGCCGACGTGACAATCCGAACCGACCACAAATCGCTACAGTACATGCGCACGCAACCAACACTCAACCCGCGACAAATCCGGTGGTTGGACTACCTCGAGTCCAATTTTCGGTACACCATCACGTACAAGAAAGGCGCCAACAGCATTGTTGACGCCCTCACCCGACGATCCATGCAGAACGCGGCGGTACTAATCGCCAACACCAACCCAATGCTGACGGGACTATTCACCCACGGCTACAAGATTGACAAGTTTTTCAAGAATCGCCACCAACAGGCTGATACGGCAAAACTCTTCATCTCCACCATCGTACGTCTACATGGGTTACCTTCGGCTATCATCAGCGATCGGGATCCGGAATTTATGTCAAAGTTCTCGCAAGAGACGTGGGCACAGTACGGGACCCGCCTGCAGTTTTCGTTGTCATACCACCCACAGACCGAGTAACAGACAGAACGGACAAATCAAATTATAGAGCATCTGATTCGCACCAACTGCCCGGCCCTTCGCAAGTGGGAAGACTCACTGCCGATGCTGGAATTCGCGTACAACTACGCACCTTCGGCCACGACGAAACAATCGCCCTTCTACCTAAACTACCGGTTAGATCCCGTGGTACCCTCATCAACGACCCTGGACAACCCGGTACCACGATCGCAGCTGTTTGTCACAGAACTACAAACAGCGCGCCAAAAGGCAGCTAACTTTCGTAAAGCAAATACCATGGCCAGCCGCCAGGCGAACAAGCATCGACGGGATTTACCCTTTCGAACAGGGCAAGTCGTCCTTTTGGACACCAGAAACCTACGACTTCCGCAGCCGACGAAATTACGGCCCATATACGTGGGACCATTTTGAATCGTCCAGATGGTGACACCTGTCATCGCAAAGCTGTTGCAGCCCGACTACTGGAAGATACATGACGCGTTCCACGCCAGCCTGCTGCGCCACTATGAACAGCCGCAATCGCAAGCTATCGCTTGGCCAACCATCGTGCCGACCACACGCCCCGTAGCGGAACCCACGCTCGAGCCTTGGAAGATTCTGAACCATCGCGTGGAGCTGACTGCCGCCAGCCGCTCGGTCAAATTCCTGCTTCGCAGGAAAGACCGCACAAGCAAGGACGACACGTATGTCGCAGCTGACTTGTCACAACATATAGCTTGTGCTTATGGTGTAGGCTATAGTGGGGTAGCCCATAAGGAATACAACCCAATTAGGGTTAGTACTTGTACTCACTTCATTCATAGTTGATTCATTCTCGTTTCTATCTTCTCATGGTATCGAGCAGGGCCCACCAAGTCGAAACTTTTTTTTCCTGCCCGAAGCGCGCTCCGCCCGAGTCGCGCTCCCCTCTCTAACTTCGTCGAGCCACCTTAGCGGCCCCTGATTCGTCGCCCTACCTCCCCTTCCTCAGGGCCCTGGCCCTACCTGTGTCCCCTGTTCGAGGGGCGCCAGTGGGCTGCCCCTCACTCCTCCCAGTTTCCTCCGACAGAGGCCCCGTTGCAGACGCTTCACATGGACGTGTGGGGCCCAGCCCGCATCCGTGGACAGGGTCACGAGCGCTACACCCTGCTCGTTGTTGACGACTACACGCGTTACACCACAGTCTTCCCCTTGCGCAGCAAGCATGATGTCACTCAGGTGCTGATCAACTAGATCCGCGCAGCTCGTCTCCAGCTCAGGCAGAGCTTTGGCTCGGACTTTCCTATTCTGCGTCTGCACTCGGACAGAGGCGGAGAGTTTTCTTCTGGCCTTCTGAGAGCCTACTCTCGCGCATGAGGAATCCGTCAGACCTTCACGCTTTCGGACTCCCCGCAGCGAAATGGGATTGCTGAGCGCCGCATTGGCATGGTCATGGACGTCGCTTGTACGTCCATTATGCATGCAGCTGCCCCCCATTTTCTGTGGCCGTTTGCAGTCAAGTACGCGGCGCATCAGATCAACCTTCACCCCAGGGTCTCCAGGCCGGAGACCTCCCCAGCCTTGCTGTGGACGGGGAAGGTTGGCGATGCGTCGGCGTTCCGGGTCTGGGGATCTCGGGCGTTTGTCCGCGACTTGTCTGCGGACAAGCTGTCCCCTCGTGCTGCTCCTTGCGTCTTCCTGAGGTTCCCCCCTGACGCGCCTGGGTGGCAGTTCTACCACCCCACCTCTCGCCGTGTTCTGTCCTCCCAGGATGTCACGTTTGACAAGTCGGTCCCTCCCCCCGCCACCGCTCTTCCTTGTACCAGGTCCCCCTCCGATAGACCCCCTCCCCCCTCAGGGTCCGTTCCCTTCACGTGTGTCCCAGGTAGACGCAGTCGAGCCAATCGAGGTCACTAGTGACTAAAGTGCTGCTGAGGGTGCTGAGCCTGGGGGTGCTGACTCTGGGGGTGCTGAGCCTGGGGGTGCTGAGCCTGGGTGTGCTGAGCCTGGGGGTGCTGAGTTTGAGGGTGCTGCGCCTGGGTGTGCCGAGCTTGGGGGTGCTGAGCCTGGGGGTGCTGGGCCTGGGTGTGCTGAGCCTGGGGGTGCTGAGCTTGGAGGTGCTCTGCCTGGGGGTTCTCCGGGTGCTTCGTCTCTGCGGGAGCCAATCTCTCCACGGGAGCTGCGCGAGTGGTTTGCGCGGCGCTGGAGGCGTGCTGCTGGTGCTGGAGGTTCTTCGTCTACGGAGGGTGCTGCTGTCGCGAGTCCCGAAGGTGCTCGTACTGGGAGTACTAAAGCTGCTGGGCCTGCGGGTTCGACAGGAGCTGGTGCTGCTGCGGGTGTTGGAGCTCAGACTACTGCTCGCGGTCCTACTGCGGGTACTCCTGGTACTGCTGGAGGTTCTGGCGCTACTGGAGGTGCTGCTGGAGCGAGTGCTCCTGCTGGGGGTACTGGTGCTGTACCAGCTGTGTCTGGCGTCGCCGCGCGGCCTCGAGTGTACTTCGTTCCGCTCCTGCAGCGGGTTCTTGGTCTTCCGCATTCTACTGGTCCTCCTCCTTCTTTAGAGTGTCCACAGCCAGTCCCGTCGCAGTTCCAGTTGCAGCCTACCTCCCCTTTGCCTGCTCCTTCTCCTTACACTGGTCCTACTGGAGGTCTTACTGAGCGTCGTGAGCCTGCGTCTCGCCCTGCGTCGCCTGTCCGTGCTGCTCGCGCTAGTGGTCGTGGTTCGCGTCAGCGTCCTCCTCCTGTCCCTGGCACCCATAGGATGTCTCTGCGTCCGTCCACTGCTCCTCTGCGTGCCCCTTTGCCTTCTCCTCCTGCGTCCTCTCTTCCTGCTTTTGCCCACCCGGAGTAGGACTCTCTTTGCGGTACCAGTCCTACTGTCACACGTCTCCTCGCTACTGTCGTCACTGACCCTTCTTTCGAGTCCACTGCTGCGTCTTCCCTAGTTGCTGAGCTCGTCGACTTTGGTGCTCGCTGTCGCCTCGACTACGCTGCTAGTCATGTCGCTGAGTCTGAGTGTGTCTGTCCTCCGTCCGTCGGGGGTGAGTGTGCCCTTGGCAGGGACGTCCTTGAGGACAAGCAGGAGGAGCTCTAGTGCTTGGCCGCTGCTTCACCTCATCTCGTGTCTGTACTGCTTACCCCTGAGGGAGACCCGGATGCACTTGACATCCCGACTCCGCGCTCTTACGCAGAGGCGATAGAGGGTCCCTACTCCTCTCAGTGGCATGCAGCTACGGATGCAGAGATGGCTTCCTGGAAGTCCACAGGCACATACCTTGACGCTTTCCCCCCTCCTGGGGCGAACATCGTCAGTGGCATGTGGATCTTCAGGGTGAAGCGGCCGCCGGGTTCTCCGCCTGTCTTCAAGGCGCGTTACGTGGCTCGTGGCTTCAGTCAGTGGCAGGGAGTTGACTACTTTCAGACCTTCTCTCCCACCCCGAAGATGACCACTCTTTGGGTACTGCTGCACGTTGCTGCTCACCGTGACTACGAGCTGCACTCTCTCGACTTCAGCACACCTTTCTTGCAGGGCAGCCTGCACGAGGAGATCTGGCTGCACCGCCCACCTGGCTTCACTGGAACTTTCCCTCCTGGTACCCAGTGGAGTCTCCGGCGTCCAGTCTACGGTCTCCGCCAAGCGCCACGTGAGTGGCACGACACACTGAGGACTACACTTGCGGCTCTTGGGTTTGCTCCTTCTACTGCCGACCCGTCGCTGTTTCTCCGCACCGACACTTCTCTGCCAACGTTCTACATCTTCGTGTACGTTGACGACTTGGTCTTTGCCACACCTGACACCTCTGGACTCGCCTACGTGAAGTCGGAGCTGCAGAAGAGACACACGTGCACAAACCTGGGTGAACTGCGCAGCTACCTTGGCTTGCAGATCACCCGGGACAGAGCACACCGCACCATTACCCTGACTCAGTCACACATGGGGCTAGTGCTTGGAGGGCAGAGTCCAGTGGTCCTCACTGGGCACGCGGACGCTTCTTGGGCTGACGACCAGGCTGCGCTGCGGTCGTCACAGGGTTACACCTTCAGCCTTGGTTCCGGCTCTGTTTCGTGGCGGGCTACTCGTTCGTCTTTTGTTCTCGGCTCCAGTTGTGAGGCTGAGATTTACGCCGGGGCCATGGCTGCATAAGAGCTTTGCTGGCTCACCTACTTGCTGACCGACCTTGGAGAGTCCTCTCGTTCTCCTCCAGTCCTGTACGTAGACAACAAGGCCATGCTGGCCTTGTGTCGAGAGCAGAGACTGGAGCACAGAACAAAGCACATTGCTCTTTGTTACTTCCTTGCTCGTGAGCTATACCAGCGTGGTCTGTTGCGGCTTGCGTACGTGGCCTCTGAGGCCAACACTACTGATGTCTTCACCAAGGCACTTGCGCCTTATGATGATCAGCGCTTCTGCACGCAACTGGGTCTTGTGCCTGTCTTGCCTCACTTGCTCACCTCTTGACCTTGCTTGTACGGTTGCATATATATACACCTGCTCTTGCTTGTCTAGTCCTTTATATATATCTACTCCTGCATGTGAACTGGCCTTGTGGCCTTGAACTTGTGCTCAGAATGTGTGGTAACTTTGTGATCCACCCTGAGCTTGCTTTGCTTTGCTATGCTTGACTGGTCTTGTGACCCCTTGTTCTCCCCCACTGTGCCTATGGGGGTGTGTCAGAACATAAAGCTTGTGCTTATTGTGTAGGCTATAGTGGGGTAGCCCATAAGGGGTACAACCCAATTAGGGTTAGTACTTGTACTCAGTTCATTCATAGTTCATTCATTCTCGTTTCTATCTTCTCACTACGGGCTAGATCCGGTGGTACACTCATCAACGACCCTGGACAACCCGGTACCACGATCGCAGCTGTTTGTCACGGAACTACAAACAGCGCGCCAAAAGGCAGCTGACTTTCGTCAAGCAAATACCATGGCTAGCCGCCAAGCGGACAAGCATCGACGTGATTTACCCTTTTGAACAGGGCAAGTCGTCGTTTTGGACACCAAAAATCTACGACTGCCGCAGTCGATGAAATTACGGCCCAGATACGTGGGACCATTTTGAATCGTCCAGATGGTGACACCTGTCATCGCAAAGCTGTTGCAGCCCGACTACTGGAAGATACATGACGCGTTCCACGCCAGCCTGCTGCGCCACTATGAACAGCCGCAGTCGCCAGCTATCGCTTGGCCAACCATCGTGCCGACCACACGCCCCGTGGCGGAACCCACGCTCGAGCCTTGGAAGATTCTGAACCATCGTGTGGAGCTGACTGCCGCCAGCCGCTCGGTCAAATTCCTGCTTCGCTGGAAAGACCGCACAAGCGAGGACGACACGTATGTCGCAGCTGACTCGCTACAGGGACATCTGGTTGTGGATGTTTACCTGGCCCGCCGAGGTGTCTCGGATATCCACCACCTTTCTTAAAGGTGGGGGTAGTGTAAGGAATAATCTCGGATTCCTTACTGGGTCACACTGTACGCGTACAACCCCGGCTTTCGGAAAACCAGGCGAGGTCTCGGATTCCTTACTGGGTCACACTGTACGCGTACAACCCCGGTTTTCGGAAAACCAGGCTCGGTCCGCCGACCTCGCCTTCCGAACCATCACCGCGTCGCCTTCTGGTTTTCCAACCCCGAACCTACACCCAACCATCTCGCGACCCCGCGACCTCTGCCTGGCTAGCATTGCCATATTAGTCCTAGGCCTCGTTGTTCCCTGAGACGTTGGAATCACATCCGCGTTATTGAATACTGCGTACTCTTCGGCATTGTTCTGTAGGCGGTAAATTGTCAGAATGTTATGTTTGTCTAGCCTGCAGTGGGGTACTCAATAGTGAGTACTGCCCAATTTAGGGTTTGCTATATGTACTCAACTGCTTGCTAGTAAAACCCCTCATTCCTCATTTCTTCACATGGTATAGAGCTAGTTCCCTCCTGGGACTCTTCCTTCCTAGGGCCCACCACTTCGCTAAACTTTTTTTCTGCCCTGCCCTTAGCGCGTTTCGCGCTCTACCCTGCTGCCCGTCGCGGCCCTTCGTGGCCCCTTCGTGGCCCCTTCGTGACCCCTTCGCGACCCCGTCGCGGCCCTGTCGCGGCCCCGTCACGGCCTCGCCCTGGCCCTGCCCCGTCGCTCGGCCCTGCCCCGTCGCCCTGTCGTGGCCCCCCGTCGCGGCCCTTCTGTCACGGGCCCCCGTCGCGGCCCCCCGTCGCGGCCCCCCGTCGCGGCCCTCCATCGCGGCCCCCCGTCACGGCCCCCCGTCGCGGCCGTGCCCCGTCGCCCGCCGCGGCCCTGTCGCGGCCTTGCCCCTGCTCTGTCGCGGCCCTGTCGAGGCCCTGCCCCGGCCCTGCCCCGACCCTGCCCCGGCCCCGCCTCGGCCATGCTCCGTCGCCAGTCGCGGCGCACCGGGGACCCGTGCACCGCCCCCCCGCGCGGCCCCCTCAGGTCGCCTCGACAGGCGAGGGAGGGGCGACCTGGGGGGGGGGGCGAGCGTCGCCCCTTCTACTGCCTGTTTTGGCGCCCTGGGAGGCGGCGCGTCGCCCCCCCCCCCCCCGTAACCTGCCTACCCGCCATCCCGCCCTGCCCTGTGTTAGGGTTTGGGGGTGGCGAGTAGGGGGTGGCGGGTGTGTGGTCTCCCTTGCTCCTCCTCCTCTGTCTCCCACTGGTGCAGCTGCCGCTGAGGGGGGTGGGTGTGTGGGAGTCGACGGAGTGGTGCTAGGGGGTGGGGTGTGAGTGAACCTAGGGTGCAGAAGGGGGTGTGTGAAAGAGGAGTGGGATAGTTTGGGGAGGTTGAAGGGGGGGTGGCCGTCGTGAAGCCCGTAGCTCCAGTCGCCCGTGAGACTGTTGCGCCAGTCGCCCGTGAGCCCGTTGCACCAGTCGCCCGTGAGCCAGTTGCTCCAGTCGCCCGTGAGTCCGTTGCTCCTGCCGCTCAGAGTTAGCCGCGGAGCCAGTTACTCCAGTAGCCCGTGTGCCAGTTGCTCCAGGTTCCAGTGTGCCAGTTGCTCCAGTTGCCCGTGTGCCAGTTGCTCTAGTTGCGCCGTGTGCCAGCAGCTTCAGCTGCCGCCCACTACGGAGATTAACTCTACAACGGTAGTGAGCTAGACTACAGGGGTTGGCACGAACTAACTAGAGGTGATCTTAGCTTTGGTTGGTTCCTTAGTGTTTGCACATTCACGGAAGAAATTGGCAAGGGTTTCCACTAGCAAAGCTGGAATTCCAGAATGAGTCCAACAAGAGATGGCAACAATGACTACATTAGGCACCTAGCAACCCTGCTGCTAGCCTGGTCGACCGCCAGCACAGCTCGGTCAACCGCTTGCCAGCGTTGCGTAGAGGAGCCGCGCCAGCACTGCAGAAAGGCGACCTGCCAACGGAGCAGGTCGACGGCGTGCCAACGCTGCAGCAGAGGGGCTGTCCAGCGTTGCCCCGTAGAACACAGCAGTGTGCACACTCGCAGGTGTGCGCAGACGATTGGCCCGACTTGCCTCGTTGGGCATTCGTCGGCTGTTGCCTGCGCCTAACGAGCCATATCGACTCCGGGATACCAGCCCGCAGTCGCCTGCGCCATCGCAACTTCGACAACGTTCGCGTGCCTCCGCAAAACTCGTTGAGCAGGTTACCCAGTCGACCCGGTCGACCACCAGGTGCTTCCGGTCGACCACAACTCCCGTCGAGCTACCCCCTGGTCGACGGACCCCTTCCGTCGACCAGAGCCATCAGCGGTTGTCGCCGAGCTCCCCTCGTCGACCGCTGCTCACTTGTCAGGTCGACGGACTGCTCCGTCGACCTCCCGGTCGAACTGCAGGTCCTGGTCGACGTCCCACCCGTCGCCCAGACCAGACATTTGCAACTGTCGAGCTCCCTAGTCGACAGCAACACCACAGCGGTCCCCTGCAGCTCGACGAAGCCTGTCGAGCAGCTCTCCCACTGTGAACGGTTGGTTGCTACTCCCGTACATCCGACCAAGTCGTCGGCGTTGCCCAAGCGAGGGCGGGGCCAACACTCCATTCCTGTTAACACCCACTACCTCTTCTCCTCTCTTAGTCCCTCCTCCTCTACACTTGCCCTCGGTGATAGCCTCTAGCTTTGCTTACATTTGTGAACTTTAAACTGGTTCTTCTTGTACTTGTGCTCGGATTGTGTGGTGACATTGTAATCCACCCTGAGCTTGTTGTGCTGATTACACCCCACTTTGGCTATGGGGGTGTGTCGGAATGCTATGTTTGTCTAGCCTGCAGTGGGGTACTCAATAGTGAGTACAACCCAATTTAGGGTTTGCTATATGTACTCAACTACTTGCTAGTAAAACGCCTCATTCCTCATTTCTTCATATAAATTTTTCTGAAACTGGGTCCGCAGAATCTTCGTTGATAAGTGGTCCTCTGCCTATCAAGGTTTGGTGATAAGAAAGGTCCTGGCGAACCTGTTTGCGCCAAATTTAACGCTTCAGCCTGCAGAACGCCACTTTTGGGTTCGCAAAAATTTAACCGTCTGCAGATTCGAAGTTGTTGCTTTGCCGGGCAAATGGTCGCACAACCAGTGCGGTGCTAATTCTACCTCGGGAGCTAGCATCAGCCTCCGCACAAGTTATGCGAGGCAGCAACATCCGCGCAACGCAACCAACATGAATGCGCGTAGAAAATTCACGGAAGGCTACCGCGGTCAAATTGGTGCGGAACCCTAAGGGCGCGCTGCACTTCTATTTTTTAATTTGAAAATGCTAAAGAATATCGATCCAAATCCGAAATTTTGGTTAAGTTTGAGTCACTGTGCGTTTGGCATTTACTCAACTGAATTTTGTCTTGACTGAACAGTGACTATTTTTCAAGAACTGCACCACGCTCGTGTTTTGCATGCGAACTTTGACGCCATTGCGCCCCAAACGCGAGCAAACGATACTGCAGAATTCCCCGTCAAATGCTCGAACTTGACAGAGAAGTGCACCACCCCATAAGGTCAACTTCAGTTGCGAAATAAACGAAACACTAGCGACGGTAACAGAATAGTTCCGATGCCTAATCGAAATGATGTGATTGGATAGGCGACGTCTACAATGTACGTGCGACTTCATTTAGGTCGCACGGATTGTAGGAGTTCGGGTTCCCCAAAAAACCAGTCTTGGTGCACCTGACAAAGGGTGCCGATATTTTGTGTTTTTGCATGTTCAAGCTCGAAAACACTGAAACGCGTGCAAGTTCGCCCAAAACCCGCTCCAAAGAATTTTCGAATTAATAAATAGAAGTGCAGCGCGCCCTAAACGCCTGCAGAACAACGCCATCTCTTTCACAACTCATAAATTCATGTCCTCGAAACAACATTTCTTGTCCACCACAGATCCCAGGCACGCAAATGACCCTAGTCAGATCATGCTTCCCGAAACCGCGGGTACTGTACCAGAAGGTGATTCGAAGCGCGTGCCTGTTTTCCCAGCTGTATTCATCGGCGTCACGGTTCCACTGTACTGCAGTGCGGTTTAAGGGGTTTGGCCATGACAAGCCCCAGTAGCGGTGGTCAGTGGCGTGAGGCACACAAGGTTCTTGCAGACGCGGCAAAAAACAACTCAAAAGAATAGAGAGAGCGAAGCGAACTGTGATGCAGGGTCAGCCACAAACATGCTGTGCGGTGTCCTCTAACGGTTTCCAGTTCGTATCCTGTCCAAGACCGATATTGAATCCCTACATGTATGGGCGACACGAGACCTTATTAACAGAATAGTATTATGGGCAGGACTCTAAGGCTCAGTAGTAACAAAATAGAGTACTCTGCCGCTAAAAAATATGGTTCCTATTAGGTCTGGTAGCCCGTCGCTCCCGCTCCTAGTACTGCTCTCCCTCATCGTTTCCTCGTCCCCTCCTCACTCGCCTTGCTCAGCCACCCGCGCCGCTGCCATCGGCGCGCAGTTACCGCCTGCCTCAGTTCAGCCCGTGACCAGGAACCGCGACGCGAACAGCACCAGCGTCTACACTCCGCTGCCCCGCGCGTGGCACCCGCCGTTGATCTTCCGCTTAACCCATGCAGTGCGGTCGCTGCCGCGTCAGCACCACGTGTTCGGGCGGAAGTCGGGGCGGCCCGTAGAAGCGGCGGAAGTATTTTCGCAGCCTGCGGATGGGGAAGCGCCGGCGTCAGCCGCGCATGGGCGCTCCCTGGAGGCTTCAACCGCCGCCAGCGGCGCCGGTGCGGGCGAGTGCGACGCGGAGTGGATGCTGCTGTGGCCGGCCGCGCAGGAGTGCTGGCTGCCGCGCATAACGACGGCGCAAGGCGGAACATCCGCGCGCGTGGCTTCCGCGGCCTCTTCCTCCGCGCACCTCCAAGCTACCGCGCAAAGCCTAACTTCCGTAGGCGTGGTGATTGCGCAGGCTTCCGCGCCTCCCCCTCCCCCTCCCGACGACCGGCCAGACGAGGGGGATGGGGGGAGCACTCCGCCCGCGGGGAACGAGGCGCGACTGACACCCGACAATGAAATCATTGGCGTGTGTCGAACCGGAGGTTAGATATCCTCGATATAGAGCTCCGTTTACGAGACGACTCAAAAAACGATATTCTGGTCGACTCAAAAAGCGGCTGACACCCGATAGGGGCATTGTCGTGTGTAGATCTGGAGGTGAGATATCCGCGATATAGAGTTTCGTTTACGTGATGCAAGAACAGGAGGGCCTCGGGAAGGGAGGGATATTCTTACCGAATCAGGGCTGGGGCCGACGGGGGGAAAATGGGGCAAGTGGGGAAAGATGGGGGCAAGGGGGGAACATTGGGGGCAACGGGATTACGGGGGGAGTCATGGGGCCACTGTCGCGCGGCTGAGACCTTCTGATGCGATCATACGCGCGACCAGATCTGGGAGGGAGATACCCGCGCTATAGAGTTGATGGTTGGGAGGACGAGCGGGAGTGAAGGTTGAATCAGGTGACAGCCGAGGCTGTGCTCTGATAGCCAGCGTCGCTCGCTGTGACTATAGAGCATCTTCGTCACGCCCTCACTGTGCCTTGACTCCTGCAGTCCCCCACTCGACTCTCCCCATGCCCCATGCCCCATGTCCCCATATTCTCATGTCCCCATGTCCTGACTGCGTTAGTTAAGCTTCCTCTTAAAATTCTGATCTGTTCGTTCCAGCGGTTGGCTCCTGTTCCTCAACCATCCGGCACGGTGCTCTCGTCTCTCCTCGCCTCACCTCTCGTCTCCTCACCGCCCTTCACCAGCACCATCGCCCCGCGGCACAGAGGTGCCGTGACTGGCCCAGCGTCGTCTCTCCTTCCGTTTATCTCCCTTACCAGTTCTTTCCCATTTCTTTGTTTCCCTTTCCTCCCCTTCCTTTCCTCTTCTCTCTTTTCCTTACCAGTCCCTTCCTTTGTGTCGCCTCGCCCCGTAGCGCCCTCCTACCACCATCTCCGATTGGAACGGACAGACGTGGAGAGGCCGTTTCACCATCTTCACTCCCCATTCTCTTTCTATCCCTTCGCTCACCTCCCCTGTCGTCCCTTTTCTTTCCTTCCCCGCACGCCTCACAGCCACCTCCACCATCACCATCGCCCCTGATTGGAACGGACAGACGTGGCGAGGCTGGGGAACCTCGCTGGCATGGTGAGTTGCTTGCCTGGTATGGTGAGCTGCATACCTGGCATGGTAACCTGCTTAGCTGGCATCCTAACCTGCTTAGCTGGCAAGACTACCTGCTTAGCTGGCAAGGGTACCTGCTTGAATGCCCATTCCATTCCAGGCCCTCCGTGCGCGTGCATGCATCAACCTCCCCTGCCCATGCCCCCTGTCCCATGCCCCCTGTCCCATGCCCCCTGTCTCATGCCCCCTGTCCCATGCCCCCTGTCCCATGCCCCCTGTCCCATGCCCCATGTCCCATGCCCCATGTCCCATGCCCCGTGCCCCATGCCCCATGTCCCCTGTCCCCTGTCCCCTACTCCATGGTCCATACCCCATGCTCCATACCCCATGCTCCATGCCCCATGCTCCATGCCCCATGCTTCATGCCCCATGCGCTTTGCCGCATACCCCATGCTCGATCCCATTGCCCATGGCTACATCCCATAACCCACATCCCACGCCCCTTGCGCCTTCCCCCTTGCCTCACACGTTCGCCAGTTAGGTGCCCAAGCTCCTGGACGACCAGTTCACTCACATTACGAACCTGCTCTCTAATGCTCCCTGCCCCATGCCTCTTGCCTCGTATCTCATGCCACTTGCCCCATGCCCCATGCCCCATGCCATGCCCCATGCCCCATGCTCCATGCCCCATGCCCCATGCCCCATGCTCCATTCCCCATGCTCCATGTCCCATGCTCCATGCCCCATGCCCCATGCTCCATTGCCCATGCCCCATGCCCCATGCTCCATGCCCCATGCCCCATGCTTCATGCCCCATGCCCCATGCCATGCCTCATGTCCCATGGCTCACTACTCCATGCCCCCCCAGGTTCGCCAAACTACGTGGGCAAGCTACCAGACGACCAACTCTCTTATGTTTCGTGCGGCATGCCTCCTGCCTGCCCATGCCCCATGCACCTCGGTTCTCAGGTTCGCCAACTACGTGGGCAAGCTGCCGGACGACCAGTTCAATCTCATAATGGATTTGCTGTTTGACAAGGACAAGGGCATCGGGCTCAACCTCGCGCGCTACCTCATAGGCGGCAGCGTCAACTACACCAACAGCCCCCAGTTCCTCACCGCCGCCTGGGAGACCCGCTCTCTCCCCGGCTTCCGCGTCCGGCCAAACGATCCCTACAACTGGACGGCGGACGGGCGGCAGAGACGGACGATGCTCGCCGCCCTGGCGCGGAATGTGGACGAGGTGGAGGCGATTTCATACTCGCCGCCCTGGTGGATGACGGTCAGCGGGGACACGGCCGGGACTGAACAGGGCAAGTGTAATTTAAAGCCTGAGTATTTCCAGGCGTATTCGGACTACCAAGCGTCTGTGATCGAGCACTACCGCAGGTACTGGAACGTGACGTTTTCCACGATGAACCCTTCAAATGAGGCGCTGGAAGGGTGGTGGTCGCAGGGTTCGAAGAACGAGGGGTGCAACTACAGCCCTGAGCAGCTGAGCACTCTCATTCGCCTCCTCACCGCCAACCTCCAGAAACGAAAGCTCCCAACGAAAGTCGCGGGGTTTGACAGTTTCGTCGGCGCCACTCTCCGGTATACATACAAGTTCCCTGCTGCAGTGAAGGCCGGCCTTTTTCGGCTGAATGTGCACGGGTACATTCCGCCGCCGCCCAACACGACGGATACACGGCGGTACATGGAAGGCGTGATGGTGGGAATGCACCGCATGGCGACCGGGCTTGGCAAGGAGGTGTGGATGTCGGAGGTGGGGCCGATGTGGGTGGTCGGCAATGATGTGGGTGTGATGCTGTTCACAGCACGGCAGATAGTGCAGGCTGTGAACATCATGGGGGCTTCCGCTTGGATTTTCTGGCAGGCAGTGAGTGGGGTGGCTACTAACCCAGACGCGTTCCTGAAATGGGGGCTATTGGCGGTCAGGATCTACCGGCTGAACGACACAGAAGTCAAGCCGTTGGATCTGGTGATTTCCAAGAAGCTCTACATGCTGCAGCAGTTTGTGCGCGGGGCGCCGCGAGGAAGCCTTCCTCTGCGAATCGACACGTCCGGCGGTTGTCAGCACTGCATTGCGGCCTTCTTCCATCCCGACCAGCACTCTGTGTCCATCTTCATCGTCAACCAGCGCGACACCCCGCACACTGCGACGTTTCAATTCGAGAAGTTTGAGCCGTTTGACGCGGGTCAGGAGTGCATGTTGGAGACGTATCGCACGTCAGCGACGGAGAACAACACGCTGGTGGCCACCCAGAGCTACTCTGATGTCCCAGCTTCGATACAAGTGGCGGCGCTGGGCAGCTCGATGACGTCCGTGGTGCTGCGCAATGTGGACCCCACCTAGTGATGATGGTAGGGATGGTGATTGTAGGCATGGTGTTGGCAGTGGCTGCGGAAATGAGGAAAGCAGAGCAGTTCCTTTATGTACACACAAGTGGCTGCAGCTCCATGACGTCTGTGGTGCTGCAATGTGGACCTTGCTTAGCGCTGCTTGCAGGCAGGCGTGGTGGGTGGTGGTTGCAGAGTTGAACAAAGCAGAGCTGCTCCTTGGTAACGATACCACGAGTGACTGCTCTCAGCTCAGCAGCACTATGACGGCCGTGTGCTGTGCAATGTGGGCCCGCATGGCGCTGCTGAATGCCCTGTAGCACTGAGCTGACTACGTAGGTGGTGGCACTGGTATGGAAGAGTCCGAACCGTAGAGAGAGAAGAGCTGCTCCTTTATGGTGATACCACGGTACAAGTGGCTGTGCTGGGCTCTGGGGACCTTTCAAAGCAAAGAATACAGGGATGGGTGCAGTGGCCATGAGTTGCATGTGAACTCAGTGTATTGACAGTGCAGCAGAGTAAAATCAGTTCTAGGAGAACAGCAGTGATACTTATTCTGTGTCTGGCTAGGCCATTCATGATTGGTGTAACTGTTCATGTGCTGTTCCTTTATACTGTACTCCATGCGCTCCTGCTTTCGATTCTCACTCCGAGTTCTTGCTTCCGAGATAAGGGTCGACCTCTGAACTTGAATAACCCATCTAATAAAAAACCAATATTGTTTAGGGTATTTGAACATGATAGAACTAGTAGCTGTGGGAGTTTTTACAGAAGCAGCAGCTAAGCAGGTCGACGAGCCACTTAGGCAAGCCTCCAAAGCTGTACAATAGCATGCTTAGCAGGCAGGCTTAGGGTGATTGCCAGGCCAAGCAAAACATCAGTGAGGTGGGAGGAAGTGCGGCAACAAATGCACACCTGGAGAACAAGAATAAATACCACATCTGGTGTCACACCACCATCGCAGAAGCTGCTTCCACGCCTGCCCTCAAATCCGAACCTACACCCAGAGCCAACGGGTAACCCGAACCTGCTACTGAGCCTGTCTCTGAACCTACCACGCTGGTTTGGCGATGCCGGAGGATCCAGGGATGGGAAAGAATCTGCGCGGCAGTGGGGCGTCGCTGGGGATCCCTCTGCAGCAGGCACAGCATGAGCCGCTTTGCTTCCTCCGACACTCCCGCCCACTCCTCGCCACTAAAATCCACTACACCTTTAAGCACCTCCACAAACACATCTTTATCCTTCGGGCCCCAGAAAGGCGACGCGCCGCAGAGCAAGATGTACAGGATTACGCCCAGGGACCAGACGTCGGCTTCTAAAGCGTATTCGCCGAGGAGAACTTCAGGCGCCATGTAGAACGGAGATCCCGCGACGCCCTTTGCGCGATCGCCTGATTGCAGGGGAACCGCGAGGCCGAAATCCGCGAGTTTTGTGGTTAGCGGTGCGGTGGGGAACGGTGCGGAGGGGTCGTGCGTGAGCAAGATGTTTTCGGGCTTGAGATCGCGGTGGAAGACGCCTCGCGTGTGGCAGTGTGCGACTGCCGATGCGACCTGCGCGAACACGTTTGCATCGTCGTGTTCGCTCAGTCGCCCGCGTCGCACGACTTCGTCAAACAGTTCGCCGCCTTCGCACAGATCCATGACTAAATGCACTGAATGCTCGTCCTCGAAAACTCCGCACAACTGTACCACCCCGGGATGCGCCATTCCCTGCGCCTCCCCCGCTCCGCTTGCGCCAACCTGCTGCATCAGCGCAACTTCCCGCCGCAACTCCTCCCGCTCCGCCTCGCTTCTAAGCCTGTCCTTTGAGATCGTCTGCACGCGAAAGCGCGCGCCTGTGAGCCACTCGTTGCAGCGCCGCACGGTCCCGAACTGACAGGATCCTAAGACGTGAGAGTCCAACGAAAAGAGCGTTTCGAGGCGCGCTGTTCGAATCGGAAGGACCTGATTATGTGACCACGGCGACAAGGGCGACGTCGGCGACATGGGCGATGAGCAAAGATCTGGGGCTTGGTCGACCCATCGCATCTGCGCTTCAAGCTGCGACGAGGCGTCGGACTGCTGTTGCTGCTTTCTCTGCGACATTATGGTATGAGACTTGCGAGTTTCCCGCACGCTGGTGTGGCTTGTCAGTGCTTGCAGAGAGAAGTAGGCCATTGTGGCTTATCGTTTCGAAAAGAGCTGCTTAAAGGAAGTGGGTGCTAACGACTACGGCGCCCAATATTTGAAAGTACAGTCGCGATTGTAAGTATTAGTAAGCTGGCGCAGACGATTTAGTACTGGGAGTTCGAGCAGCGAGTGTTATGAAATAACCAGATGCGTACTTGAGATATCAGGTATTTGTGCCAGACTCAGGGATTCCTGCATATTTGTAGAGCGGCCAACGATGGGTGGAGCGTCAAAGATTGGCGTGATTGTGATGGCGAGAATCCTCGGTTGTTCCAGAACAAGCCGCCTCGACTCACTCAAGTCGCGACGCGATCCTTCTGAAAGGTTCATTCAACTGCCAGCGCCAGCTGGCAGTTTAATGAGGTGGCAAGCTGACCGCGGGCAAGGAAAAAAATAAACCCCACATGGAGGGCATGTCGTTCGGGAGCCAAAACCCTGAAATTTTAGGGTTGAGGCTCCCGAACGGGATGCCATTCCGGACGGGTTTTAGTTTTTTTTGTCCGCGGTCAGCTTGCCAGCTCATTCCTCCAATAGGTTTCCTCCAACACGTGGAGTTGGAGCGTTCCCGCACTCCAACACCTGTATGGACTGGGATGTTCTTACGGCGCGGCTCAGGAAAAACCCCGCCCACGCTTGGGGATGTACGGGGCGCGGAGATATCGCGGGAAGCGTGGGGCGAAGTCGGCCACCCAGGATCACACCAGGTTTGGACCTAGCGCGGCCCTGCGTGGCTCAGTGAAACCCACCAGGCTGCCACCGAAAGCTCCGCGCCCCCCAAAAAACCGAAAGAACTCGTTCTTACGCACCGATGCATGCGCAACTCGGTAGAAAACGAACGCGATTGGTCGGTAACATTGGCAAGCGGGACATTCTGCACATGCAATTGCGCGTACGCGAAACCAAAGGAGTGCTACTACTGGCTGTGCTACTACTGGTTGTGCTATCTCGCAACTTATTGCGAACAAATTTCGCACAAGGATAGGTTCGGTAAGCGCACAGCGAGATTCGGTTCAGATACAGCTGGCCCGATCTGGTAGGCTCTATGCTGACTGACACGTGCAGCAATTTGAACGAGCCACACAGCTGTCGCTGTTTGGTCGATGTGCGATCGCGGTAACATGTCAAGCACGTCCACGCACTGTCCGGTCATTACTCCTAGCATGCCCACATTTTCGCATTAAGATCGCCAGTTGCACACCAATCTCTTCGCACTCATGACCTACTGGATTCACCTGACCTAGACGGACAACAGGACACCAGTATCGCGGTTACGTTGTGTGCCGCGCTCGAATGTCCGCGAGCACAACGGTCGCGATGTAAATGGGTCTAAGTCACACCCGGGTGTACATGTAGTGACCGCGCATCATGTTGACGCACGCGCTGAATAGGAGTAGGGGCAATCTCGCACGCTGCATGCATACCGTGAATCGCGTCGCGGCATCAATACTTCACGACTCCATCAATGCTCCGAGAAACACAACCGAGCAGCAAATCCATAATGCCGAACCGCCTACCGCTCCTGTGCATGGGGTGAACGCGCTCAACCCCACATGGAGCACCCCATACGTGCAGCTTGTGGTTTTTGGGTCGCGGATTCCCGCGTTCCACCCACAGCAACTGGTGAACGGGCTCCACCTAGCACCGCGGCCACAAATACCATTTGCAGCAGCGACAGTCGCGTTTCAAAATCAACAGGATGATGTTACCGCGCAAGGAGTATCCACGCCTCATCCCGGACCTCATGTTGTTGGACAACACATCGCGTCCCCGTCCGTTCCCACTAGCTAGCTCTTCGGGATGCCTGTGCGTGGCTTCGTAGGGCCGCAGTACGCGAACGTGGGATTCAGGTACGGGTACATCAGCGTTCAACCAGACCCCATGGTGCACGCTCCCGCATCTGTCGCGACGCCTCCTGTCTCGCCGTCAACACCATTCCCCAGCGCGATCCATCCGGAAAGCCAGCCAACGGTGCAAGCCCCGCCAGACCCTAGCGAAGCATTGGTTGTCGGTTTGGACACACGGGCGTGAACAGACGGCCCATCATCGAACGCGCTTGCCGGTGGTTTAGGGCGTGCGTTGAATGGTGGAGCGGGGATGAATGCAAGCGCGTGTACACATTCGCTGCCAATATGGAACGTGAACTCACTGTTGCCCGGAAACCCCGACGTCCACATCCGCACCCCCGCGCATCCGTCTGTAGCGGACGCGACTGGTGTAGGTGGGCAACTACAGGCGAACGGGAGGAACGCGGGCCGTGGAGCGGGTGCAAGAGGAAACGCGGGAAGGGGAAGAGGGACTGGTGGGAGAGGGAACGCGGGAAGAGGGACTGGTGCGAGAGGGAATGCGGGAAGAGGGACAGGGGAGAGAGGGAACGTGGCTAGAGGGAGAGGTGCGAGAGGAAGGGGTGGGAGAGCGAGCGCGGGACGTGGGACAGGTGTGGGATAGAACGGGGATAGTGCGAATGGGCAGGGAGCGCATGGGGTGACAGGTAACGGCAGCAGGGGTAACGGTGTTAACGCGCACGGCGGTACCGGTAACGGGCCAGTTAATAGACCGCGTATAAGGAGGCGGTGAGTCGATGTCGTGTCGCACACGGCACGCAACGGCTCCCGGGAGGGGAGCGAGGGGGCAAGCGATGAGGATGACGAGGACGACACTGACGATGCGGACGATAGTTGGAATGACGATGACGAAAACTACCTATCGAACTCTCTGTCCGAGCTCAACGAGGAGGAGGCGGAAGACAACGAACGGGTGCGGGGTACGCCGAGGGACATTGAGGTCCCTATCGCGGATTGGAACAGGCTTGGTGTGGACGACACGCCGGCCACGAAACGAGAGATGTGCTACGGAATCCTATACGGTGTCTCTGAGGCCACGCTGAAGAAGTATTGCGGTTGGGCCAATAAGTACAAGCGGTTCATGGCTCACGAGCTGCCTAAACTGGACGAGGGTAGGTTTAGTGAGGAGGCCACGTTGAGAAACGCGAACCTCGACGAGATAGGGGCCGCGCTCGAACAGAACATGGGTGGTGACTCGAAGATGGCGGAGGGCGACGAGCAGTGGTTCTACGACCCTGAGACGGATCCGTGGCGCTTACGCAAATACGTGACCTTCCTCGCAGACGAGACAGTCGCACAGGCGGACAGGATGGCCACACTCAAGCGGCCAAAAAAGACATTGAAGAAGAGACGCCAGTGCACCCCGGCAATGCTGATGGGGCGTCTCAAGGCTTTGAACCTGCTCATCAAGCTTGATGGGGCCATCTTCAGGAAGCCCGTTCTGGACCTGCTGCGCGACTTTGCCGAGTGTCGCATCTAGGTCCGCGCTCAAGTACGCGACCAGTACAAGCGGTTTATCGCGTAAGTATACGTACTCAGTGAACGCGTTTAATGCCCAACAATACTGCGTCCACTAACACCCGCACTATCGTCCAAATCGATGCGCAGGGAACACATGGATTGCCATCGGGGCACGGCCGCGGACACGAAGACCCCGGACGAGTTCAAGCATATGATGCGGAAGACCGGCATGGACGCGATCTTGACCAGCTTCACACTAGCCAAGAAAGCATACACGCAGGCAATGCATCGCGACCGCTGCATCCGGACGATGACTGTGATCGGTCATCACACTCTGGCCCGCGAGTGCACGATCAGAAACCTGCAGCTTTCAGATATGATGATGTGGAAGCTCAGCGCAAAATCCGAGACCGATCCAGTGAGGAACCCGCTCATGTTTGTCTGCGCGTGCAGGACGGGCAAGACAAACAAGGACTTTCCCTCAACTACATATCTGCTGTGAGGCACATAGATTGGACGCTGTGCGCGGTCGGAGCCACGCTGCTGTGGCTGCACTGGGTCTTCGACTTGGTTCCCATCATCTACGAGGACATAGCCCCCCCTCTTGACTTCACGGAACCCTCGACGTGGTACGATCAATGCCTGTTCTTCCCCCTTCGCGCGGGCAACGAGAAGCAAATACCGCCCACGACTCATCACGACTGGGCGGCGAAGATTCTCCAGGACGCGAGAATCACATGCTCGCGTGCAGTACACGCGACTAGGGCCGGGGGGGGGCGCAGCACGCGTCCGCGGACGGAATGCCTTCGGATCAGCTGGCGAGGCTGGGGGGTTGGCGCTTCATCGACGTGATGACTAAGCACTACCTCACAACCATTCCGAGGGAGGCCGTGCTGCTGAAGGCGGGCTTCACCGGGGTTGACGGTGACTACTTCCTGGGTCGCGCAACTGTTCCGGTCAACGAGCTGGATGAGCTACTGAGGAAGCACATTTTCCCCCGGGCCGCCGCGGACAAAGGACAGCAACAGGTATGTGTGGGCCGCGCATACGCGGCCGCGAGCATCCCACATAACCCTCTGGCACCACGTTCACTACCGCGTTGTTTCCTTGTCACAGTGCAAAAAGTACAACCGCAAGATGGTAAAAAAGCAGACGCGGGAGAAGCAGGACACTGCGGGGCTTAACATACTGAAGGAGCTGGACGGGGAGGCTAGGATGGCGGTCGCGCAAGACCTGGCCATGTACTACATTCACCAGCCGCGACACCCGTACGTGGTCAACAACCTGCTCTGCAAGACGGAGGAATTTGCGTCGTGGGCTGCAAATGTCTCCTTGGCAAATCAGCTCGCCATAGTTCAGCGCAACGCGCCTACACTGACCCAGCCCGCGGTAAGTACTGCATGGTCGCGTTATCTTTCCGGATGTGATGTCAATGCCAAACCATAACAAGTTCGCGGTCGCTTTCTGTCCATGCAGGAGGTGAGTACCAGAATGGACGCGCAGAACTAAGTGACCGTCCTCACTGAATACCTGCCTCGTTCACAAGCGGACAACACCAGACTGGGCCTAGAGTTGGTCGCGACTCATAAACAGGTGAAAGAGCTGGAGGGGCTGCTGGAGGATCGCGATCGGAAGCTGGCCAGCAAGGACGAGCGCGTAAATGATTTGGAGGCCCAGCTGTCGCGTCTCACCGTGAGCAGCTCTGGGCCGACCGCAGATCCGAGTCTGGCAAACACTCCTTGTGCCGCGGCCGAGCCTGCAAAGGCCACAACTCCCACCGACCAGGGAACGAGGAAGAAACCCGCACAGCCCACGAGGGAAGAGATGATTTGGGACGCGATCGTCCTCCCATGGGTCAACGCGGCAAAACCGTCGGACGGATGGAAGCTTTACAATTCCACGCACCCGCTGATCGGCGAGAGTCCGGAGTCGCTTATCGCCCAGCCCCACGGTGCAGTTACGCGGTTGGCCGAGCTTATTGGGAAGGCTGGAGGCGGCCATAACACAATAAACCATGTCAAGCGAGTCATGCACTTCATCGCCCACAGGGTGGAGCAAGGGGACAACCTCGCGGTCGTGCTCGACAAGCTCGACCTCGTGTCTGTAGCTGTGGGCATGTCGGGTGTATCGCAAGGGGTCGCGTTGAAGAAGAAGTATGTTGACGTGACCCTAAGCGAGCTGAAGAAGGGCTCCCCGGCTGAGGTGCAGTTGTGTGTGAAATGGATGCTTGTACGCGACTACTTCATCGATGCCTCCCTTCCCGCGTCAGAGTTTTCGGTCGCGTGGCCACAGTATTGTGCCCAGATGCCACGCCTAGATTAGTGGGGGGGTAAGATCAGATGTTGATCGCGTTTGGGAGATGTTTAGTAGACCGCGATTGTGTTTGTGTTTCATGAGAATATACCGTGTGTCGCAATGGAGGCTTCCGAATGTTCCGCTTGCATTACAGAGCAGACGTAAACTGCTCATTGTAACGCGTTCGAATAGTGTGTGTAGTACTGTTGGCTCAACCAATAGCATGTATCGCTCAAGTATTGGTGGCTCAACCATGCATTTGACCTTGTTCGCAAAATCTCAGTTCAAAAAGTGCCGAGGATTACGTGAAACGCCGGTCGCGATCGAGCAAGAGAGTTGCATAACAAAGGAGCACACAACATAGACAAAATGACCACCGCGAGAAAATCTCAAGCAGGGTGGGCAAGCTACCTATACTATCACAAACAACACAAACAAGTGTCCCTAGAACCCACAGTTTACAACCACTACCACCCCATTCACGCGGACCTCTTCTTCGCGGACAGACGCTTGTATGGCAGTGCAAGATAGAGACCGTTGGTCTCCATCGCCTTGGCCGCGATCTTGCAATCGCACCAGGTCATCAGCACATCTACTGCCTCGTGCACGACCATACCGACCAATGTGGGGTCCCCAAGTCGCGCACCAAGGCGGTTCACCACAGTGGTCTCTATCTTCTCCGCGATCTGTTTCGGTGTGACCTCGGGTGCTTGCTTGCGAGTTTTCTCCTTCTTGGCCCACTTGAATACCGCGGTCACAATCGATACGTGACCACGGGTCTTCTCTTCTGGAGTGTCGGCACACTGCGCCGCGACGTATCCAACATCCATGACCCCCTCGAGATCGAGACCGTTGCAGGTCTCCCACACCATGGCTATGGCGCACGCGCACGCGCCAGCAAACAGGCCCACTTGGTCCCCGGTGACATCGGGCTCCTCGTCTGCAGCCTCCTTTCCCACCGCAGCTGCCCAAGCGACCGCGTTACCAAGGGTGGAACCGGGACGGGTGAAGTCGTGGTAGGCCTTGAACATGTTGTGGTACTTGCAAGCAGGGGGAAAACACGGGACATGGTTAGTCGCGAACGTGACCGCAATCCTATGAACCCGTCTGCACAAATAACTGAACACACGACCGTACCTGTCAACATTACCGCAAAGTTTGCGGAGCTGCATGGTGGCGAATAGCCCGGTGCACATCGTCTCGACCGCGGAGATGTCCTTGGCCCACTCACTCCTTCGCTGCGCAATCAGCTTGAGGCCGTGGTCAACCTTCTTGTCATAACACATGACCGCGATCGCGGTCAGGTACTGCACCTCCTGGAGTGAGTGATGTCCCAGCCAGCGACGCCTCTCCCCCAGCCACGGTTCGCCCACCATCCCCTCTCCACCCTTGGGCGGAGGGCGGATACCACAGTCCTTGCGCTTGCCGCTAGTGCCGCTGGTGTCGCTTGGCCCCATGAACCTCTGCCACACCAGCTTAACAACATCATTCTCGTTTGAGTCGTCGTCGTCCTCGTGTTCCACCTTCAACGCGGCCGGAGGCGGCTTACAACCACCGCGGCTCTGATTCTTTGCCTTCACATATGCAGAGGGGGGGATTGCAGGGGCGATGGAGCTGGGTCCAGGCTGTCCATCAGCGACCGTGGAGGTGTTACCAGCCGCGGGCAATATCGCGGTCGTGTTGGTGGTGGTGGTGGGGGTGGTGTTTGGCGGGGCGTCCTCGACCTTGTCCTTGCCTTTAGCAGCTTCAACCGCCGAGGTGGCAAGCGGTGATCCGGCAGCCGCATCCACCCTGGCGGTTCCCGCTGCACACACGACGACCGCGCCCCCTATCTTAAGGAGATCTGTGACGCTAGTCGCCACGGGACCTTTCTGCCGCTTCCCTCCCCTGCTACTCTCACCCTTCCCTGTGTCCTTGTCCGCGACCCTCTTACCTGTGTCCTTGTCCGCGGCCTTCTTCCCTGTCTCCCTCTTCACCGTTTCTTTCTCCGCGACCCTCTTCCGTGCCTCTTTTCCCGCGACCTTGTGTGACTCCTTCCCCTGCGGCCCATCGGTGACTAGTCGCGGTGCGTCACGCCCGGAAAGCATCGCGATGATGATGTTGAGAGAGTTGGTGACGCCCCTTGTGGTGATCGCTCTCTCGGCGGTTCCCGCGATGTTGGATGACGCGCTGTCGATCTTACGGGCGACCTCGTCCGTCAGTTTCTTCTGGGCGTTCTCCATGGAGTCCACTGTCAGAATCCCGACCACTAGACCATTGGGATAAAAGGGCTTGTTAACTAGCGGGTCAGTGCGCCCATAACCCCCCAGGCCAACATGCCTTTAACCCTTCCCTAGGATCAATCGGGGATCACCAGTGGACCTCTGACACCCCCCCGCACTGGGATGCCCGAAGTACACACACCGGGATTTGAACCCGAGACCTTCGCTCTGGTACCATGTCAGAATCCCAACCACTAGATCATTGGGATAAAAGGGCTTGTTAAGTAGCGGGTCAGTGCGCCCATAACCCCCCAGGCCAACATGCTTGTAACCCTTCCCTAGGATCAATCGGGGATCACCAGTGGACCTCTGACATCCACAACCACCCCCTTCATGCTAGCCGCGCAATCTTCCAAGCGGACAGCAGCGCATTTTAGCACCTCCCGCATGTCGCGATTCTTCGCCCTGTCCTTCGCGGCCAGCTTGGCTTCCCTGCGCATCACCCATTCCGTGTTTTGCACGTGAAGCAGTGTCTTCTCCACTGTAGCCACGAGCTCGTCGTAGCTCTGCGTGATCACCACCGCATGTTCTGTGCCTGGCTTTGCGGACACGACCTCGTCCAGCTTGCGTTTCTGTTTTTTCATCTGCTCGTCCAAGCGGAGGATCTCCGCGGCCAGCTTCGCAGGATCCATCTTCACCAGCTCCGAGTGTTTACGCTTGCCCGCGTACTCTGTAGACGGGATCGCGCTACCGTGACGGGGGGAGAGCACAGCCTGCAGACCGCGAATACTCTTCCCTGCACCCACGACCGCGCTCGCCGCCCACCCGGCATTGTTGGTCGCGAGGGTTTCCTCCACCTCTTCCTCCTCTTCCTCATCCTCTTCGTCGTCCTCTTCCCCCTCCAGTTCTTCTGAACACTCCAGCTCCAAATCACCGCGCTGGTCATCCTCCGCATCGTCCCCTTTGTCCTGTCCGCAACCCTATCCCTCTGCCTCGTCGGCCTCCTCTCGCGCCTTCTTGGCACCTAGACCCTGCGTTGCATTCACAGGGGCGTCCTCGTCGCGTTCATAGCTCAAGCCCTCCTCCTTGTCCGGCTTCCCCTGCTCCCCCTCCCCTACGTTCGCGAGAGCAAGCGCTGTATTGAGTGCGATTGCATCGCGACCCGAAACATGTGACCCCGCCGGCTGTTCGTGCGACCTCAAACGTTCATTGCCATGAGCATACCACCCATGGCCGTCCGCGATACCGCACTTGGACCTGAACGCGAGCTCCTCCGCGGCGCGTTTCGTATCCTGCCGCAATGTGGTCAGAGTCATGGCAATTGGCTTGGCGATGCAAGGCACACGGTCGTGTCTAACAACCGCGTCAAGGTCGTTAAGAACTCTGTCAAACGCGTACGCACATGCGAGTGGACCGCAAGGGGCCTTCGAGGAAGAAATATCCTGAAAGGAAACCGTAAAGATGGCGTGTTGAGTTAGGGCTCTGCGACTTAACAAACGCGACCACCAACAAACGCGAACATTCTACATACTCACCAGGTCCACGAGGCGCGACGGATCTCCCAGCTTCCCAGAACGGTCACACTGGACCGAATAGCTCCCGTGACAGATGCAAACGCGACCGTGAAACCACCTACACGGTTCATATGATATCTCTCAGACATGGAAGTATAGTAGCCGCAACCGAAGGGTTTAGGATAGCACCGCTGGTACAGACTTACTTGACAATCTTGTCTATCGTGGTAAGATGTTCGGCCGCGGCAGTGGGGTGACAAACGCGGACAAAGCGAGTTTTCCAAGGTGAAGTCGCGTCAAGCCCCAGGTGGTCCGGTCGCAAAAGCAACAACATGCCCGCGTTTGAGGCCTTCTTGTCACTCATTTCCCTGACATGATAATGTGACACAAGACGACTCGCATCAGTACTTATCGACAAACACATGCGCAAAGCACAACCAGCCTACGACTAGTCCCGCTATACTCACCCGGTCCAGATGCAGAACGCGACCAACTTACATCCAAGCAAACGGTCAAATGCCACGTGGACGTCCTCACCACCCGCGACAATGTCCGCGACAACATTGGAGGGCACCACCTGTATTGCCTCCTGGAGCGACGGGGACACGCACTTCCGAACTACCACGCTGTGCGGGAAACGTAAGAACATATGGCCACAAAAACATCGCGGCCGGGTTGTGATGCGGGCGTAACTATACAAGCCAGTACATGTTACAGTTGTTGCGATATATGTGGAAACGAACTCGAAGGGCATCAACGGTAACGCGAACAGAAGATGGCTCAGACGGAAACTTTGCAGGCGAATTGGTAACGCGAATACGATGCACGCGACCGCGCATGTGGACGTTCTAAACAAGCCATACAAAGCCGCGATGTGACCCCATAAGGCGTCCTAAACAAGCAATCCATCCCAAGGTAGACTTACCAGGCGAGAAAGTCGAAGGAGGTCGCGCTGAAAGGGTGCTTATTATCGGAGAAGCACTTCCTCTGCTCGGGGGGGAGATCCACAGTGGCACCAGCGATTGATATCATAGCAGTGTAAGTAGCGCCCTTCTCGCCACTGTTCAACAGCGCCTTCAGTTCGCGACCGGCCATGGCAGGGGGAAAACGTGAGCAAACGAGGGGAAGCGTGCACGCGAACCACACAGATACCCCTACAAGTTTTGGGCCTCTACCTAAACGCGAACGCGACCACAAACACTACCGCTCAAAAAAGCGCTCGCACCGAGAAGTAGGCGGAGAGGACTAGCAGGATGACAAAAATAAGGGAACCAAAGTGAGAACTGGAAAATGAGCACGTGAAACCCTGTTGCACAAGCCTAATAGAGGACGGACGCATCCTGGATGGGGGCAGCGCGAGCAACAGGCAGGGGGTGGCAGTGCGCCTGGTGGGGAGGAACCCGCGCACCCCTTTGGACATCCCGAGGTGGGTGCGTTATGTGAGGATCTAGGATCGAGCTCAGAAAAGAGAATGTGAGAGAATTGAATGATCAACTGGGTACAACACGAGGCTATATATAGGCTCGACACAAGGCCCCGTAGCCAGGTGTTACGCGAAGGTTCCGCGGGTCGCGAAGCGTCCCAAACAGATCCTTACCGAATTCGGTAGAAGGCAATTCGGTGGCAACCGAAAGGCCAGAATTCGGTGCACGCAACCTAGCTCGGTGCTATAACTATAATAAAATATAGGAAAGCACCTAGCCTAGGAAATCAAGCAATTCATGCATGCATATGATTATCCTATGCTAGAATTAGCATCATAAAGTAAAGGCAAGCAAGCATAGCTGGCATAAGCCGTCGTACTCTCACACGCCCCCCCCTCAAAGCTGGGTGGCGTGAGATACACCCTGCTAGACAAGATAGTCCTTGAGAGCACGGCGTGCATTGCCCATATCAGCTTCTGCAACCCAACTATCCTCAGTGGGGTCGTATCCCTTCCAGCGTATCAGGAACTCGAGGGTCTTGCCACCGCGGCGCCGATGAGTGAGAACGCGCTCCAATTCGTACTCTGGTTCATCTTGTATGAGAATAGGTGGTGGTGGTGGTAGCTGCCGTCCCTGGAACTATTGGTTGGGGTCCTTGTAGGGTTTCAGTAGCTGAACATGGAAAGCGTTGTGAAGCTTCCATGTATCTGGTAAGCGCAAGCAGAATGTTACTGGTGTCACCTGTGCCTCCACGAGAAAAGGACCACAGAAGCGAGGCCGGAGTTTGGATGGGAGGTGAGACAGGTTCAAGTTGCGCGTGTCAAGAAGCACCTGATCTTCGATTGCTACTGAGTGATCTCGTCGCCGACGATCGGCATACTGCTTCTGGGAGTTCTGCATCGTGGTGACACGTCGTTGAGTCTTCTCCCATAGCTGCTGCATGGTGGTGACGAAGTCATGTGCGGCTTGGACGTGTGCTGGTGTGGTTGGCAGCTGGGGTGTGAGTGGTTCCCATCCGTAACATAGGAAGAAAGGAGTTTTCCTTGTGGCCGCAAATGAGTCATTGTTGTAAGCGAACTCCAGGGTCGGTAACTGTGTGTCCCAGTGGCTGACGTCGTCCTTGCAAGCTGTGCGCAGTAACTGTTCAACCACTTGATTGAGTCGCTCTCTCTGTCCGTCAGTCTGGGGGTGGTATGCTGTAGACATTCCAAGCTTTGTCCCCAACAATCCCATGAGCTCCTTCCAGAATTTACTCGTGAATTTGGGGTCTCTGTCTCAGATGAGTGTAGCGGGGATGCCGTGGATGGTGATGATGCGGTCGAAGAAGAGGCGAGCAGTTGCTTCAGCTGTAGCTGTGGCGTTGGTCGGTATGAAGTGACCCATTTTGGAGAACTTATTGATGACTACGAGGATGGAATCGTGCCCCCGTGAGGTCGAAGGAAGTCCTGTGATAAAGTCGAGGCTAACGACCTGCCATGGCTGCTCCGGTACGGGTAGAGGCTGAAGTAACCCTGCTATTTTCTGCTTGCTACTCTTCATCCGCTGGCACGTGTCGCAGGAGGTGACAAACTGCTGCACGTCTGCTGCCATCCCGGGCCAGTAGTAATACTTCGCTATCCCTGCTAACGTCTTGTTGCTCCCGAAATGTCCCGCGTAAGGTACGTCGTGAAACTCCTCCAATAGGATATGCCGTAGCGGGGCGTAATTCGGTACCCAAATCTTTCCTGATTCCTTTCTTACAGCTAAGTCCTTCTTCCACTGCAACAGCTTCTTACTGAGGTAGGCGATGGGCTGCAAACTGCGTTCGTGATGCTGCATCAGTACTGCTCTGACTGCTTGGTCACTAGCGTCTGCTTCCACCACGTAGTCCTTGTCTGGATCCGGCAAGATGAATACTGGCACTGTAGTTAGTGCTGTCTGTAGCTGCTCCATGGCTTGTTGATGAAGGGTATCCCATTTGTAGGGCGTATCCTTTTTCAGTAGGCCGGTCAATGGCGCTGCTATCTTAGCGTACTGCGGCACGAACCTGTTGTAGTAGTTGGCGAAGCCTAGGAACTGCTGCAACTCCTTCACGTTCTCCGGTACTTTCCACTTCTTGATGGCTTCGATCTTTGGTGGGTCCACGTGTACGCCCTCGGCACTCACCATGTGCCCGAGAAACTGCACCTTCTTCAGGGCGAAGTCGTTCTTCGACAGCTTCACGTAGAACTTGTTTTTTCCACAGGATCTCGAACACCTTCCGCAGATGCTCCACGTGCTCCTTCATGTTCTTGGAGTAGATGAGAATGTCGTCCAGGTACACCACCACGCACTCGTCCAGCAGGGGTCGTAAGATGTGATTCATCTCCGCCTGAAACGTTGCTGGTGCGTTGGAGAGTCCGAACGGCATCACCAAGTATTCGTAGGAGCCGTATCTGGTACGGAACGCCGTCTTGTGGATCGAGTTGTCCGCCATCTTGATCTGCCAGTAACCCGACCGTAGGTCCAACTTCGAAAAGACTGTTGCACCACACAGTTGGTCCAGTAGGTCGTCTATGCGCGGTAGGGGATATTTGTTTTTGACTGTCTGTTTGTTCAGTACGCGGTAGTCGATGCACATCCGTAAACTACCGTCTGGTTTTGAAGTGAAGAGGACTGGTGCACCGTAGGGAGAGGTGGATGGGCGGATGAGTTGTCTGTCCAGTAGATACTCTATCTGTTTCTTCATGTCTGTGAGTTCGGTCGGACTCAGTCGGTATGGTGCACGTGAGACGGGTTTCGCACCTGGTTCCTCCACAATCTCGTGCTCGTGGGTGCGTGCTGGAGGTACTCCTGCAGGTAGGTCGTCGGGCATTATATCTTTGTACTGCTCTTAGACCTCTTTCACTGCTGTAGGTAGCTCCAAACTCGGCTTCTCCTTCTCTGTTGCTGCCATAACCAGTGCTAAGTGACCCGTGTTACTCTTGTTCACCGTCCGTTCGAACCGTGCCAGTGTCGTTTCAAGAATGTTCCCTATATCCGTCCAGCTTCGTAGCTCCACTTGTTTCCCGTTGTTGTAGATGCACACCTTCTTGTTGACCCAGCCGATCTCGGGGTTGAACCGCTTCAGGAAATCTCGCCCCAAGATGAAATCTAAACCCTTGATGTTCGTGATCGGCAATGTCGGCTTCCACCTCAGTGCCCCTATGTGCACCTGCAGTGATGCTTCGCCGTGGATGGGAAGTTTTGTACCGTCCACCATTGTTGGCGAGAACTTGGTCTCCTCCGAAAATTCTCCAATATTCTCCAACGTCCCGCGGTCGCATTCCAAGTGGGATGCACCACTGTCCACCAGTGTCTGCAGGCATCGCTCGTTGCAGATCACCTCGAGTAGTAGTGGTTGTTGCTGTTACGAGTAACCGTAGATGGTCTCGCTTATAGGATCGTAGGGTACGTCGAATAGATCATCCCTCGGTCCTGTGCTCGAAGCTGCTGACGCCATATCAGTTTCCAACTGAGCAGGGTTAGAAGGATTTATCAGAGGCCGATTCAGCTTCGTCCTGGCTTGGAACGTTCCCTTAAGCTTTTGCAGCTGTGTAGGCTTCTCTCGTGGGCAATGGGGAGCCTTAACTCTATGCTGTGAGGAGAGAATACGAAGTCAGAACGCACGACCCTTTTCAACGCTCCGGAGTGGTTTGCCCAACTTCTGAGGTACCTGAATAATGTCTGAAGGCTTTTTCTTGGCCTTGAAATCTCCGCTGAATTTTTTTAAGGCTTGAAGACCTCGAGAGGGAATGTTCTTACTCTCGGGGGTGTTCGGCTGGAGTTTCCCGGTCGGTGCTGTCTTGTTTCGCGGAGCCTCCATTTGTCTCGGCGATTTCCCCTCTTGCCGGCCGGTCGTGGCGTTTCAAATTTGCGCCATCGTTTCCTCTTTTTTTCGCCATCGTGGATGTCGCACTGTTGTTGCCCTGCAGCTCCGCTCGTGCCTTCTTCATTTTCCAAAACGCCAAGAATCGATGTCCTGCTGCGCCGAAAAATTCGCACTTCTCATATTATGTCAGCCGCTGCTTCGCGTCGATCTTGTCCATATCCATCGGGTCGGCGGTCGTGGGTGGTGCCGATCGCTTCGTGTCAAATGATCTGTTCGGCACGTGGCGTCGTGTCTCGGGCTCACATCGCATTAGCGCATCGAATCTCTCTGCTGCACACACCATGTCGCGGTAGTTGTTGTAATTTGCGGCAATCACTTGTCGGCGGGCTTCCATCTTTAGCCCCTTAGTATACGCTTGGATTTTTTCCCCTTTGGCCAGGTCGGTAATTCGGTTGAAGAGGCTCTCCAGCACCTAGAGTAGTGGCCTCAATGCCCGGGTCAGACGGTACACACAGGTAACAGTCACCCGCAACACTATTATCAACAGCATACATGGCAACAAGAATAGCATCAAAATCAAGATCAAAGATAGCAACCCCGGCCTTAGACAGATCACCACAGCGAGGGATCTCTGACGCCTCAAGGAACTGGCGACGCCACGCGTCCGTCAGGCGACCAAAGCAGCGCTGGGTGGAGTGCGGGCCGCCGCACTGCTCACCAGCGCGGTCGCCGGTACGGAGGACGTAAGCGGAGGGACCAAAGCCCCCACCGCGCTAACGCACAGTGTACCACTCACGAAGCTGCTGAGGGGACAGGGTCACACCACTCCGCTGCTACTGGCGCGGACCTCCACCAGAGCCACTCCTCTGCGCAAAGTCGCGACCCGCTCCACCACCGCCGCCACCGCCGCCGCCTTCGCCGCCTCCTCCACCTCCGCCTCCTCCGCCACCTCCGCCGCCTCCGCTCCCTCTGCCACCTCCACCGCCTCCGCCTCCTCCACTGCTGCCGGCGCCGCCGCCACCCCCAGCACCACTCCCACCACCACCCCCACTCCCTCCATTGCCTCCACCACCACCTCCACCGCCCCCTCCAGCCCCTTGAGCGCCCTTGCCCCCCTTTCCCTTGCCGGTGCGGCGTTTCCCGCTCGGGGCAGACGCAGCGCCGACCGACTCAAAACCAACGAGGTCGGCCACAGCAGCGGAGGCAAGAGAGGGCAAGAGGGGGGAGGGAGAACACCCCTCAAAGACGGGGGTGCGAGGGTCACCACGAGAGGCTCGTACATTGACTATGCTCTATTGTGCTGCTAAGAGGGCCTTCTCGAGGAGTTCAACGGTGAGAGTGGTGGGGCAAACTGAGAGGAAGTGGTCCCTGACTACGTGGAGAGAGTCAGGGAGCCGGGTGACTATGTAGTAGAGAGTGATGTACATGGGGGCGGGGGGGGGGGGTTCTTGGCGCAAAACTCAGCAGGAAGCGCAGCGCGGTAGCGAGTGTCACTAGTGCGGAGGTGCGTAATGAGGTCAGCGACTGTGGGAAAGGTAGCAAGGTCAGGAAAGAGGTACGGTAGCATGAGGCAGCTCAGTGCAGCAGTGGCAGGGGAGGAGTAGCGTGCAACTACAGCGTCGTACAAGGTCTGAGCACTCTTGTACTGGCTAAAGTGTGCACGCTCAGTGGTCGGTAAGTGGCGGCGCACAGCAAGGCGAGCAGCAGCGTCGGGCGTGGCCCACTGTGAGCAAACAGTGGCGTCAGGATCAGCAGCAGGGGCAGGAGAGGCACCAGAAGTGAGGTCAAAGAGGAAGGGGCTGTCCGCCCTATCGCATTGAAGAAACAGCTGGAGGTCATCGACTCAGACCTCAAAGTCAACGGCACGGCCCTCAGCATCATAAGTGAGGACAATGGGGGCAGCCATGACTGCAGTGGCCTAGGAGGAAGTGAGCTCACCAGTCCGAGGAAGGAGGGGTCGGGAAGCACCGGTAGGAACAGCAGCTGCTAGACAGTAGGGCGGCTCGGCGGCAGGGCGGCTCGGCTGCAGGGCGGCTCGGCTGCTGGGCGGCTCGGCTGCTGGGCGGCTTGGCGGCAGGGCGGCTCGGCTGCTGGGCGGCTCGGTTGCTGTGCTGCTCGGCGGCTCGGTCGCTGGGTGGCGGAGCGGTGTTGGGGCCGCTAGGTTAGGTCGACGGGGCCGCGGGTGACGGCGGGGCCGCAGGTGGCGGCGGGGCCGCAGGTGGCGACGGGGCCGTAGAAGGGCCTAAACAGGGCCATAAAGGGGCCAGACGGGGCCGCAGCGGGGCCTAGGCGGGGCCGCAGAGGGGCCGAAACGGGGCCGCAGGGGGCCAGACGGGGCCGCGCAGGGGCCTAGACGGGGCCGCAAGGGGCCGTAAGGAGCCTAGGCGGGGCCGTAAGAGGCCTAGGCGGGGCCGTAAGGGGGCCAGACGGGGCCGCGGAGGGGCCTAGACGGGGCTGCAAGGGGCCGTAAGGAGCGTGGGCGGGGTCGTAAGAGGCCTAGGCGGGGCCGTAAGGGGCTGTAAGGGGGCCAAATGGGGCCGCGGAGGGGCCTAGGCGGGGCCGCGGAGGGGCCGTAACGGGCCATACGGGGCCGCGGAGGGGCCTAGGCGGGGCCGTAAGGGGCCTAGGCGGGGCTGTAAGGGGCTAGACGGGGCGGCGAAAGGGCCTAGGCGGGGACGCGGAGGGGCCGTAGGGGGCCTAGGCGGGGCTATAAGGGGTCGTAAGGGCGGCACGAGGGGCCGTAGAGGGCGACGCAAGGGGCCGTAGGAGGCCGTAAGGGGACGTAAGGGCGGCGCGAGGGGCCTTAGAGGGCAGCGCGAGGGGCCGTAAGGGCGGCCAAAGGGAACGCCACTAAAGGCGGCTCGAAGGTACGAAACGCAACTCGAGTAGGAGTGAAGCGCGCTCCGGGCAGGAAAAAGAATTCATGGTGGGCCCTAGGCAGCATTCCCACTAGGGAACCTGCTCGATACCATGATGAGAAACGAGATTGATTGAACCATGAAAGAGTTGGGTACAAGTACTAACCCTAATTAGGTTGTACCCCTTATGGGCTACCCAACTACAGCCTACACAAATGTATAAGCTATAATGTTATGACATTCCATCTGCTGCGTGTACTGTGTTACACTGCCGAACTGTTTATGTCGATGAATCTGCTGCCTCGCCATGTAGCTGGAGTTGATAGGTTCGAAACGTTGAATTAAAGCTTCCCGAAACTGCGTCCATGACCCCTTGCCTCGGATCTTATTTGCTGTTGTAAATCCACTCGAGCGCTAGGCCTCGTAACAGTGTCGCTTCGAGCCGAATCCGCATTGCATCGTGTGTCGGGGTCGTACAACCAATGGCCTCGAAGTGAATTTCGAGAGTCGCAATGAATCGACGAACGTCAGTGTCTCTTGCATTCGGATTGAACGTCTCCGATAGCCTCGAACGTGCCGCCTTAAGATTCACTGTAGCCACTGCCGCTGCTGCTGGGTTAAGTGTTGGTGTCGCCGCTGCTGCTGCTGATGATGCTGCTTCATTTGCCGCTGCGTTCGCTGCTGCTATGGCGGCTGCCGAGTGGTTCGTGAGAAGCTCCTGTAAGAATTGAGGAATGAAATGAACTAGCACAAAGTTGGGTACCCAAGTAAAGCCTACACAAGCTATATAATATGAGTTTGAGACACCCCCATAGGCAAAGTGGGCGAGAACAAGAGGTCACAAGGCCATTCAAGCAAAGCAAAGCAAGCTCAGGGTGGATCACAAAGTCACCACACAATCCGAGCACAAGAGCAAGGCCAAAAGGCCAGTTTACATGCAAGATCATATGTAAAGGCAAACACGCAAGTGCAGGTATAGAAAGAGCACAGTACAAGCAAGGTCAAGAAGTGAGCAAGTGAGGCCAAGTAGGCACAAGACCTAACATCGTACAGAAGCGCTGATGATCACAAGGCGGAAGGGCCTTGGGAAAAATATCAGCAGTGTTGGCCTCAGAGACCACGTAAGCAAGGCGCAGCTGACCACGCTGTTGCAGCTCACGAGCAAGGAAGTAGCGAAGAGCAATGTGCTTCGTTCTGTGCTCCAGTCTATGCTCCCAACACAAGGCCAGCATGGCCTTGTTGTCTACGTACAGAACTGGAGGAGAACAAGGCGGCTCTCCTAGGTCAGTCAGCAGGTAGGTGAGCCAGCGTAGCTCCTGTGCAGCCATGGCCTCTGCGTAGATCTCAGCCTCACAATCGGAGCTGAGAACAGAAGACGAGCGGGTAGACCGCTACGAAACAGAGCCGGAGCCAGGGCTGAAGGTGTAACCCTGTGACGACCGCTGCAGAGCCTGGAAGTCAGCCCAAGAAGTGTCAGCGTGACCTGTGAGGACCACTCAACGTCGCCCTCCAAGCACTAGCCCCATCCCCGACGTACTGCACAAGTAGCGCAACACCCTCTTCGCTGCAGCCATGTGCTCTGGCCTGTGTCTGCCAGGAGCAACATAGCGTGCCAAGATGCTAAGAGGGTATGCAAGGTCAGGTCGTGTGCAGGTCATCAGGTACATGAGGCAGCCAACAAGCTCTGGGTACGGGCCACTTGACTCTACGGACTCATCCGAAGGCAGAGCTGAGAGCGAGTGGCGAGTAGACAGAGGAGTGGCCTGAGGCGAGGAGTACATGAAGCCGAAGCGCTGAAGGACCTGCTGCACCATGTGTGACTGAGTCAGGGTAATGGTGCGCTGTGCTTTGTCCTGGGTGATCTGCAAGCCAAGGTAGCTGCGCAGTTCACCCAGGTCTGTGCACGTGTGTCTCTTCTGCAGCTCGGACTTCACGTGGGCGAGTCCAGCAGTGTCAGCAGTGGCAAAGACCAAGTCGTCGACGTACACGAGGATGTAGAACGGCGGCAAAGAGGTGTCGGTGCGCAGCAACAGCGACGGGTCGGCTGTAGAAGGAGCAAACCTAAGAGCCGCAAGTGTAGTCCTCAGTGTGTCGTGCCACTCACGGGGCGCGTGGCGGAGACTGTAGACTGGCCGACATAGGCTCCACTGGGTACCAAGAGGAAACAACCCAGTGAAGCCAGTAGGGCAGCGCAGCCAGATCTCCTCGTGCCGGCTGCCCTACAGAAAAGCCGTGCTGAAGTCAAGAGAGTGAAGCTCGTAGTCACGCTGAGCGGCTACGTGCAGCAGCACCCGAAGAGTGGTCATCTTCGGGGTGGGAGAGAAGGTCTGAAAGTAGTCAACCCCCTGCCGCTGACTGAAGCCTCGAGCCACGTAACGCGCCTTGAAGACAGGCGAAGAACCCGACGGCCGCTTCACCCTGAAAATCCACATGCCATTGACAATGTTCGCCCCAGGTGGGGGAACCTCGTCAACGTAGGTGCCTGCGGACTTCCAGGAAGCCATCTCTGCGTCCATGGTCGACTGCCACTGAGAGGAGTAGGGACCCTTGATCGCCTCAGCATACGATTGTGGAGTCGGGATGTCTGGTGCATTCGGGTCTCTCTCAGGGGCAATCAGCGTGGACACGAGATGGGGCAAAGCAGCAGCAAAGCACTGGAACTCCTCCTGCCTGTCCTCAAGGACGTCCGTGCTAAGAGCACACTCACCCCCGACAGACGGAGGACAGACAGACTCAGACTCAGCAATAAGACTAGTGGCGTAGTCTAGACGACAGCGAGCAGCAAAGTCGACAAGCTCAGCCACTAAGGCAGACGCAGCAATGGACTCAAAAGAAGGGTCAGTGACAACAGTAGCCAGGAGACGAGTGATAGAAGGACTGACAGCACGAAGAGAGTCAGACTCCGAGTTAGCAAGAGTAGGAAGAGAGGACTCTGGAGGAGACGACAACGGGACACGCAAAGGAGTAGTGGAAGGACGCAGCGCCATCTGGTGTGTGCCTGGGACCGCAGGAGGAAACGGATGCGCAGTACGACCACTAGTGCGAGCAGCACGAACAGGCGACGCAGGACAAGACGCAGGCTCACGACGCTCAACAAGACCTCCAGTAGGACCAGTGTAGGGAGAAGGAGCAGGTAGGGGGGAGGCGGGCTATAACTGTGACTGCGAGTGGACAGGCTTCTGACACTCTAAGGGAGGAGCAGGACTAGTAGAGGGTGGGAGACCAAGAACTCGCTCCAGGAGCGGAACAAAGTACGGCCTCGGCCGCGCAGCGCCTCCAGAACTAGCAAGGACAGCACCAGTACCCTCAGCGGCAGCACCAGCGCCAACAGCACCTCCACCTCCAACAGCGCCAACTCCAGCACCCCCAGACGCACCAGCGCCAGCAGAAACACCAGCGCCAACACCCCCAGCAGCTCCAGCTTGAGCAGCACCAGCACCGCCAACAGCTCGAGCAGGACCAACTCCAATAGCCCCGGCAGCACCCCGAGTCCCAAGAGCTGTTGGACCGCCGGTACGAACACCTTCGGGACCAGCAGCTACAGTAGTACCTCCAGCTCCAGCAGCACGGCTCCAGCGGCGGGCAAACCACTCGCGTAGCTCCTGTGGAGAGAGTGGCTCCCACCTTGACGAAGCACCGCCGCCGGCCACACGAGCAGACCTAGCGCCCCCAGGCTCCGCACCCCCAGGCTCCGCACCCCTAGGCTCCGCACCCCCAGGCTCAGCACCCCCAGACCTAGCACCCCAAGGCTCAGCACCCCCAGACTCAGCACCCCTAGTCTCAGTGCCCCTTGACTCAGCACCTCCACACCCGGCACCCGAAGGCTCAGCACCTCTAGTTGCACCAGAGTCAACAGCTACGTCGATAGGCTCGACTGCGTCTACCCGGGACACACCTGACGGGGCAGGACCCTGAGGGGGGAGGGGGTCTACCGGGGGAGGACCTGGCGCAAGGAAGAGCGGCTTCGGAGGGAGGGGCGCAGTGCGGTAGGGGAAGAGACGGTAGTAAGGCACCGACTCGTCAAAGGTGACGTCCTTAAAGGACAGAACACGGCGCGAGGTGGGGTGGTAAAACTGCCACCTAGGCGCGCGTCAGGGGGGAAGCCAAGGAAGATGCAGGGAACAGCAAGGGGGGACAGCTTGTCCGCAGACAAGTCGCAAAAAAACGCCCGAGATCCCCAGACCCGAAACCCAGAGGCATCGCCAACCTTCCCCGTCCACCGCAAGGTGGGGGAGGTCTCTTGCAAGGAGACCCGGGGCTGAAGGTTGAGCTGATGCGCGGCATACTGAACCGGAAATGGCCACTGAAAATGGGAGGCAGCCGCATGCATCATGGACGTACGAGCGACGTCCATGACCATGCCAATGCGGCGCTCAGCAATCCCATTTTGCTGTGGAGAGGTCGGAAGCGTGAAGGTCTGGCGGATGCCCTGTGCACGACAGAAGGCTCCCAAACGGGCAGAGGAAAACTCCCCGCCTCTGTCCGAGTGCAGACCCAGAACAAGAAAGTCGGAGCCGAAACTCTCCCTGAATTGGAGACGAGTTGTGCGGATCCTGTGGCCCTCACTGACGTCACCCTTGCTGCGCAAGGGAAAGACTGTGGTGTAACGCAAGTAGTCGTCAACCACCAGCAGGAATTAGCGCTCGTGCCCCTACCCACGGACGCGGGCGGGGCCCCACACGTCCATGTGGAGGGTCTGTAGCGGAGCCTTTGTCGGAGGAAACTCGGAGGAGTGAGGGGCGGCGCGCTGTCGCCCCTCGACGCAGGGGACATAGGTAGGGCCAGGCCCTTGAGGTAGGGGAGGGAGAGACCGAGGGAGACCAGAGACAAGGACACAGGAGGCCATGCCTCGAAGACGAGGCAAGGAGGGGTGACCAAGGTAGTGGTGCCAGAGGAGAGTCTGGTGGGACACTAGACGACACGAGCAGGGAGCAGACTAAGGACCAGACTTGGACGCTGCTGCAAACACCTGACTCAACGCAGCTACCTGGGCAGACTCAGCAGCCGCAGGAGACTCAGTAGTAAGGGTGTACAGGCTCGACCCTGGCCGACGGGTGAACGTGGCCAAGTGTCAGCCTGTCTGAGCACACGTGCAGTGGGTCACCGGCTGACTCGCAGGAGTGAACTGGTCAACCCCCCTATCTTGTAGGTCCGCTCCACTCACGAAGTTCGTAGAGAACGATGGGAGGTAGAGACCTGACAGGGTGCCAGAGGGGGCTGCCGGGCACGGTAAGACAGTGGAGAAGCTAGCAAGGACAAGACCCCCAGAGGGGTCCGCCAGGGAGACTGCAACCGGCCGACTGAGCGGCGTAAGAGTGGTGCGGTCTCGAAAGAAGGAGCGAGAAGCCCCTGAGTCAAGGGTGAAGGTGAGGGAGGCCGAAGCCGACGCGGTACCTAAGAGCGCAGACTCACCAGCACCTGAGGAAGCACACGCACTGGCACCTAGAGCAGCAGCCTCGCTAGCACCTAGAGCAGCAGCCTCACCAGCACCTAGAGCAGTGGCCTCAATGCTCGGGTCAGGCGGTACACACAGGTAACAGTCACCCTCAACACTAGTAGTCACAGAATACATGGCAGCAAGGATAGCATCATAGTCAAAATAAAAGATGGCACCACCCTAGACAGATCTCCCCAGCGAGGGATCTCTGACGCCTCAGGGAACTTGTGATGCCACGCGTCTGTCTGGCGACCGAAGCAGCGCTGGGTGGAGTGCGGGCCCCCGCACTGCTCACCAGCTTTGTCGTCGGTATGGAGGACGTAAGTGCAGGGACCAGTACCCCCACCGCGCTGACGCGCAGCGCACCACTCACGAAGCTGCTGAGGGGACAGGGTCACACCATTCCGCTGCTGCTGGCGCGTACCACCACCTGGCCCACTCCTTTGAGCAGAGTCGCAACCCGCTCCCTCCGCCACCTCCGCCGCCTCCGCTCCCTCCGCCACCACCGCCGCCTCCTCCGCCTCCACTGGTGCCGCCGCCGCCACCACCCCCGCCACCACTCCCACCACCACCCCCATCCCCTCCACTGCCTCCACCACCACCTCAACCGCCCCCGCCAGCCCCTCCAGAACTCAGCAGGAAGCGCAGCGCGGTAGCGAGTGTCACTAGTGCGGAGGTGCGTAATGAGGTCAGCGAATGTGGGAAAGGCGGCAAGGTCAGGGAAGAGGTACGGTAGCATGAGGCGGCTCAGTGCAGCAGTGGCAGGGGAAGACTAGCGCGCAAATACAGCGTCGTACAAGGTCTGAGCACTCTTGTACTGGCTAAAGTGTGCACGCTCAGTGGTCGGTAAGTGGCGACGCACAGCATGACGGGCAGCAGCATCGTGTGTTGCCCGAATAGTGGGTAAGTGGCGACCCACTGTGAGCGAACAGTGCTGTCAGCAGTAGCAGGCGGGGCAGGGGAGGCACCAGAGGTGAGGTCGAACAGAGAGAGGCCGTCTGCCCTATTGGAGTGGAGGAACAGCTGGAGGTCATCGACCCAGACCTTAAAGTTAACAGCACGGCCCTCAGTGTCAAATGTAAGAACACTAGGGGTAGCCATGAGTGCGGAGGTCTAGCAAGAAGTGGGCTCACCAGTACGAGTAAGTAGGGCCAGGGCGCGTCGGTAGGACTGGTAGCGGTTCAGCGGCTCGGCTGCTGGGCGGCTCGGCGGTCGGGCGGTTCGGCAACTCGGCTGCTGGGCGGCTCGGCTGTCAGGCGGCTCGGCGGCTAGGCGGCTCAGCTGCTGGGCGGCTCAGCTGCTGGGCGGCTTGGTGGTCGGGCGGCTCGGCGGCTCGGCTGTCGGGTGGCTCGGCTGCTAGGCGGCTCGGCGGCTCTGTTGGTGGGCGGCTCGGCGGCTCCACTGCTGGTCGGCTTGGTAGAGGCGGCGTCTAGGGCGCGGAGGAGGCGGCGTCGGGGCCGCTTAGGAGCGGTAGCGGGGCCGCGGAGGGGCGGCAACGAGGCCGCAAGAGGGCGGCGACGGGGGCCGCTAGAGGGTGGCGACGCGGCCGCGAGAGGGCGGCAACGAGGCCGCAAGGGGCGGCTGCAGGGCCGCTACGAGCGGCGACATGGCCGCGAACGGCGGTGACGCGGCCACGAGAGGGAGGCGACGGGGCCACGATAGGGCGGCGACGGGGCCTCGAGAGGGCGGCGACGGGGCCGCAAGAGGGCGGCGACGGGGCCGCGATAGGGGGCTGATGGGGCCGCAAGAGGGCGGCTACGGGGCCGCAATAGGGCGGCGACGGGGCCGTTGAGGAATGGCCGCTGAGGGCGGCGCGAGGGGCCGCTAGGAGAGCGGTGACGGGGTCGCGAGGGGCCGTGAGAGAGGGGGAGGGCCGCTGAGGGCGGCACGACGGGTCGCTAAGGGGAGGGTGGCACACTGGGCGCGCCTCGGTGAGGAGCGACTCGATCTTAGGGCAGGAAAAATAAGTCGAAGTTCAGTGGTGGGCCCTAGGAAGTTCCCACGAGGGAACCTGCTCTATACCATGTGAGAATTGAGGAATGAAATGAACTAGCACAAAGTTGGGTACAAGTAGGAAACCCTAGGAAACTGTACCCCATAGTGTCTACCCCACTATAGCCTACACAAGCTATATAATATGAGTTTGACAGCTTCTCTATTCGCTGGAGTGCCGCTCGCGTCTGGTCCACGCCGGTGTGTAACTCCGTAATTTTCCGTACGGAATTATCACCGTTTTCCTCCATTTGGCGATGTATAGGAAGATTTGCGACGAAAATAAATGAGTTTTAAGCGCTGGTCATCTTACTGTGAGTCGAGTTTACTGCAGAAATGACGAGGGCTGATTCTGTAGGTCGCGTAATTCTGCCTTAGTTGAAATTCGCAATTGATCTCGGCCGTTGAGAAGAAATTCGATCCGACGCTCCAAATTCCAACCGTTTTTGGGCAAAACTCTCGAGGCCGTTGAGATTGGAATCGATCTGACGGTTGAAATTTCAACCTTTTCGCCACTGGACTTGAGGAGTGTTCGAAAACCGGTTCGAGGGGAACGTTAGAAAATAACGCGGAACTGGTTTACGTACCCGAAATCGTCGCTTTCCGTCGTCGCCCCCGCGGTTTTATAAGCTAGGTTTTAGTAGTCGAAAAACGTCGCGTCTAAACAGGCTCTGATACTAAGTGTGAGGATCTAGGATCGAGCTCAGAAAAGAGAATGAGAATTGAATTGAATGATCACCTGGGTACAACACGAGGCTATATATAGGCTCGACACAAGGCCCCGTAACCAGGTGTTACGCGAAGGTTCCGCGGGTCGCGAAGCGTCCCGAACAGATCCTTACCGAATTCGGTAGAAGGCAATTCGGTGGCAACCGAAAAGCCAGAATTCGGTGCACGCAACCTAGCTCGGTGCTATAACTATAATAAAATATAGGAAAGCACCTAGCCTAGGAAATCAAGCAATTCATGCATGCATATAATGATCCTATGCTAGAAATAGCATCATTAAGTAAATGCAAGCAAGCATAAGCCGTCGTACTCTCACAGGAGCCTCCGGCGGCCAGTCTACGGTCTCCGCCAGGCACCGCGTGAGTGGCATGACACACTGAGGACTACACTTGCGGCTCTTGGGTTTGCTCCCTCTACTGCCGACACGAGTGAAAAAAAATGTAAATCACGTTTAATTGACTTGGCAAAACACACCACGCGTAAAAAAAACAAACAAACAAAATGTGTGGGGGATTCTAGTTCGCAGAATAAGTGAGGGGGGTTGGTTGATCTTATGGGAAAGTTCTCGTGAAGGACTATATATACCGTTCAATCGCGTTTACAATTTGCGAATTATAAAAAAAGTGTAACAACATTACGTTGGGTGAACAGTCTTCTGAATTGCGGATGATTTGTGGGCGAACACTGGCTACCCTTCGCACGCGCGAAGAGTATTTCGGGGTGGGCTTGCGAACGAGGGATTCGGAAGATTCCGTTACCGATTGGATGGATTCACTCCGGCGCGCACATGTGACGCTTCGCAGGAGCGGCCAGGTGTGCGAATTGTTTCGCTGGGCCCCTGCCCAGGCCACAAGCCCATCGGAAACGGCTCCAATTGGCCGGATCCGTTTTGGCGCGCTAGGGTTCGGCCCTCGCCCTCGGATTGGAAAGCGAGGGGTTTCGCGAGCCAGGGCTGAGCTAAGGGGGGGGGGGGGGGGGGGGGGTGGGCGGGGCTGGGACCATGCTGCGTGGCGCTGGCGTGGCCCGGGCTTGGCGCGGGACCACCCCGCCAGCTTGGTCCGCCGCCCGCATCTCGCTAGGGACCTGCATGCGGGCGGGCAACTCCCTCTCGCGTGCAATTCCCAGCTGGGGTCGCGACACACCAGGCATCCGCGTGCGGCCCTGGTGAAAACCCCTTTCCACTAGGAGGGGGACCTGGTGGAATTGGTTCCACCAGGGCCCGGATGGACTGGTTGCTTCTAGCTCACGCTCGCGCCTTCCATTCCCTCCGTCCGCCAATGCCAAGATAGTCGCCGTGGTTGGGCGAATCGCAGGCCACTCCTACTGCCAATTAGCGATTCCCTCTGCTGTGTCGTTTGAGTCCACAACAATTGCCTGGTGGTCGTCATCGTCGAGGCTATCGTTGTCGACGGAAGCAACAGACGAAGGTCACCGAAGGGTGCACAGAGGCTTATTCTGTGGCGCTAACTGACAGTTAGCTAACTCTGAGTTACCGTGCCGTGTAGGTTTGGGTGAGTACACCGAGAATTAATCATTACACTCGTGTGACTGTTTTGTTGAAATGAGCGAACAGGAAAGAATGAACTATGAAAGAGTTGGGTACAAGTACTAACCCTAATTGGGTTTTACCCCATATAGGCTACCCCACTACATCCTACACAAAAGCATAAGCTATAATGTTCTTACACACCCCCATAGGCAAAGTGGGGGAGTACAAGGGGTCACAAGACCAGTCAAGCAAAGCAAGGCAAAGCAAGCTCAGGGTGGATCACAAAGTCACCACACATTGCGAGCACAAGGTCAAGGCCACAAGGCCAGTTCACATGCAGGAGAACATACATATATAAAAGGCTAGACAAGCAAGAGCACGTGTATATAAATATGTAACAGTACAAGCAAGGTCAAGAGGTGAGCAAGTGAGGCAAGGTAGGCACAAGACCCAGCTGAGTACAGAAGCGCTGATGATCACAAGGCGTAAGCCCCTTGGTGAAGATATCAGCAGTGTTGGCCTCAGAGGCCACGTACGCAAGACGCAGCTGACCACGTTGCTGCAGCTCACGAGCAAGGAAGTAGCAGAGAGCAATGTGCTTCGTTCTGTGCTCTAGTCTGTGCTCTCGACACAAGGCCAGCATGGCCTTATTGTCTACGTACAGCACTCGAGGAGAACGAGGCGGCTCTCCAAGGTTTGTCAGCAGGTAGGTGAGCCAGCGAAGCTCCTGTGCAGCCATGGCCCCGTCGTAGATGTCAGCCTCAGAACTAGAGCCGAGAATAGAAGACGAGCGGGTAGCCCGCCAAGAAACAGAGCCGGAACCAAGGCTGAAGGTGTAACCCTGTGACGACCGCTGCGTAGCCTGGTCGTCAGCCCAAGAAGCGTCCGCGTGCCCAGTGAGGACCACTGGACTGCGCCCTCCAAGCACTAGCCCCATGCCCGACGTACTGCACAAGTAGCGCAACACCCTCTTCGCTGCAGCCATGTGCTCCGGTCTGTGTCTCCTAGGAGCAACATAGCGTGCGAGAATGCTAAGAGGGTATGCAAGGTCAGGTCGAGTGCAGGTCATCAGGTACATGAGGCAGCCAACAAGCTCTGGGTACGGGCCACTCGACTCTACGGACTTATCCGAAGGCAGAGCTGAGAGCGAGTGGCGAGTAGGCAGAGGAGTGGCCTGAGGCGAGGAGTACGTGAAGCCGAAGTGCTGAAGGACCTGCTGCACCATGTGTGACTGAGTCAGGGTAATGGTGCGGCGTGCTCTGTCCCGGGTGATCTGCAAGCCAAGGTAGCTGCGCAGTTCACCCAGATCTGTGCACGTGTGTCTCATCTGCAGCTCGGACTTCACGTGGGCGAGTCCAGCAGTGTCAGCTATGGCAAAGACCAAGTCGTCGACGTACACGAGGATGTAGAACGGCGCCAAAGAAGTGTCGGTGCGCAGAAATAACGACGGGTCGGCAGTAGAGGGAGCAAACCCAAGAGCCCTAAGCGTAGTCCTCAGTGTGTCGTGCCACTCATGCGGTGCCAGGCGGAGACCGTAGACTGGCCGCCGGAGGCTCTACTGGGTACCAGGAGGAAAAGACCCAGTAAAGCTAGTTGGGCGGCGCAGCCAGATCTCCTCGTGCAGGCTGCCCTGGAGGAAAGCTGTGCTGAAGTCAAGAGAGTGAAGCTCGTAGTCACGGTGAGCAGCTATGTGCAGAAGTACCCGAAGACTGGTCATCTTTGGGGTAGGAGAGAAGGTCTGAAAGTAGTCAAATCCCTGCTCTGACTGAAGCCACGAGCCACGTAACGCGCCTTGAAGACTGGCGGAGAACCCGGCGGCCGCTTCACCCTGAAAATCCACATGCCACCAACGATGTTCGTCCCAGGCGGGGGAGCCTCATCAACGTAGGTGCATGTGGACTTCCAGGAAGCCATCTCTGCGTCCATAGCTGCCTGCCACTGAGAGGAGTAGGGACCCTCTATCGCCTCCGCGTAACAGCGCGGAGTCGGGATGTCAAGTGCATCCGTGTGTCCCTCAGGGGTAAGCAATACGGACACGAGATGAGGTGAAGCAGCGGCCAAGTAGTGGAACTCCTCCTGCCTATCCTCAAGGACGTCCGTGCTAAGGGCACACTCACCCCCGACGGACGGAGGACAGACAGACCCAGACTCAGCAACAAGACTAGCAGCGTAGTCTAGACAACAGCGAGCAGCAAAGTCGACGAGCTCAGCAACTAGGGCAGACGCAGCAGTGGACTCAAAGGAAGGGTCAGTGACAACAGTAGCAAGGAGACGCTTGACACTAGGACTGGCAGAACGAAGAGAGTCAGACTCTGGGTCGGCAAGAGCAGGAAGAGAAGACTCAGGAGGAGAAGGTAAAGGGGCACGCAGAGGAGCAGTGGACGGATGCAGAGACATCCGGTGCGTGCCAGGGACAGGAGGAGGACGCTGACGCGAACCGCGAGCACTAGTGCGAGCAGCACGAACAGGCGACGCAGGGCGATACGCAGGCTCACGACGCTCAGCAAGACCTCCAGTGTAGGGAGACGGAGCAGGCAGTGGGGAGGCCGGCTGTAACCTTAACTTTGACGGGACAGGCTGTGGACACTCGAAGGGAGGAGGAGGACCAGTAGAAGGCGGGAGACCAAGAACTTGCTGAAGGAGCGGAACGAAGTACAGCCGAGGCCGCGCGGCGACTCGAGACACAGCAAGGACAGCACCAGTACCCCCAGCGAGAGCACCAGCACCAGAAGCAACTCCAGCTCCAGTACCTCCAGCAGCACCAATAGCACCCCCAGCAGGACCGCCTCCACGACCGACAGCAGTAGCCTCCGCGCCAACCCCCGCAGCAGCTCCAACTCCAGAAGTACTCGCACGCCCAGCAGCTCCAGTACTCCCAGTACGAGCACCTCTGGGACTCGCGGCACCAGCACCCTCAGCAGCAGCAGAACCTCTAGTACCCGCAGCACCTCCAGCTTCAGGAGCTCGCCTCCAGCGCCAAACCACTTACGCAGCTCATGTGGAGAGAGTGGCTCCCGGCGAGACGAAGCACCCGGAGAACCGCTAGGCACAGCACCGCCAGACGCCACACGTGCAGGCCCAGCTCCCTCAGGCTCAGCACCTCCAGGCTCAGCACCTCCAGGCGTAGCACCCCCAGGCGTAGCACCCCAAGGCTCAGCACTCCCAGACTCAGCACTCCCAGGCTCAGCACCCCAAGGCTCAGCACCCCCAGGCTCAGTACCCCCACGCGTAGCACCCACACGCTCAGCACCGCAAGAGTCAGCGCCCCCAGGCTCAGCACCCTCAGCAGCACGAGAGTCATCAGCAACCTCGACAGGCTCAACAGCGTCTACCTGGGACACACCTGAAGGGGCAGGACCCTGAGGGGGGAGGGGGTCTACCGAGGGGGGACCTGGCACAAGGAAGAGCGGTGGCGGGGGGAGGGACGGAGTGCGGTAGGGGAAGAGACGATAGTAGGGGACCGACTCGTCGAATGTGACGTCCTGGGAGGACAGAACACGGCGAGAGGTGGGGTGGTAGAGCTACCACCCTGGTGCGTCAGGGGGGAAACCCAGGAAGACGCAGGGAACAGCACAAGAGGACAGCTTGTCCGCAGACAAGTCGCGGACAAACGCCCGAGATCCCCAGACACGGAACGCAGACGCATTGCCAACCTTCTTCGTCCAAAGCAAAGCTGGGGAGGTCTCTGGTATGGAGACCCTGGGGTGAAGGTTGATCTGATGCGCCGCGTACCGAACCGCAAACGGCCACAGAAAATGGGGGGCAGCCGCATGCATCATGGACGTACGGGCGACGTCCATGACCATGCCAATGCGGCGCTCATCAATCCCATTTTGCTATGGAGAGTCCGGAAGTGTGAAGGTCTAGCGGATGCCTCGTGCACGTCAGTAGGCTCGCAGAATGCCAGAGGAGAACTCTCCGCCTCTGTCAGAGTGCAGACGCAGAACAGGAAAGTCCGAGCCGAAGCTCTGCTTGAGCCGGAGACGAGCTGCGCGGATCCAGTCGATCAACACCTCAGTGACATCACCCTTGCTGTGCAAGGGGAAGACTGTGGTGTAACGCGAGTAGTCGTCAACCACCAGCAGGAAGTAGCGCTCGTGACTCTGTCCACGGACGCGGGCTGGGCCCCACACGTCCATGTGAAGCGTCTGCAGCGGGGCCTCTGTCGGAGGAAACTGAGAGGAGTGAGGAGCAGCCCGCTGCCGCCCCTCGACACAGGGGACGCAGGTAGGGCCAGGCCCCGGAGGAAGGGGAGGTAGGGACCGGGGAAGACCAGAGACAAGGACACGGGAGGCCATGCTTCGAAGACGAAGCAGGGAGGGGTGACCAAGGCGGTGGTGCTAGAGGAGAGTCTCGTGAGACAGGAGACGACACGAACAGGGGGCAGACTCAGGACCAGACCTGGACGCTGCAGCAAACACCTGACCCGACGCAGCTACCTGGCCAGACGCAGTGACTGGAGGAGACGCAGTGGTCAATGTGTACAGGCTCGACCCTGGCCGATGTGTAAACGTGGCCAGGTGTCGGCCTGTCCTAGCGTCCGTGCAGTGGGTCACCCGCTGAGTCGCAGGAGTGAACTGGTGAACTCCCGCATCCTGTAGGTCAGCACCACTCACCAAGTTCGTAGAGAACGAGGGGAGGTAAAGACCAGATAGGGTGCTAGAGGGGACCGCCGGACACGAGAGGACAGTGGAGAAGTGAGCAAGGACAGGACCCCCAGAGGGGTCTGCCAGAGAGACTGCAACTGGCCGACCAAGCGACGTGAGTGTGGTGCAGTCTCGAAAGAAGGAGCGGGGAGCCCCCGAGTCAAGAGTGAAGGTGTGAGAGGCCGGAGCCGACGCGGTACCTGAGAGAGCAAACTCACCCGCACCTGAGGAAGCAAACTCACTAGCACCTAGAGCAGCAGCCGCACCAGTAGGTGGAGCAGGAGACGCACTAGCACCCAGAGCAGCAGCCTCTATACCCAGGTCAGGCGGTACGCACAGGTGGCCGGCACGGTCAGCACTAGTAGGCAATGCATACATGGCAGTGAGAATAGCATCATAGTCAAGAGCAAATATATCTACCCTCTGCCTTAGCAACTACACCCAGTCGGGGAGCTCAGCCTCGTCGCCAAACTCGGTACGCCAGGGGTCGCTCAGACGGGCGAAGCAGCGGGACTGTGTGTGACTAGGTGTCCCACAAGGCTGACCAGTCCGAGCACTAGTGCGGATCACGTAAGAGCAGGGAACAGAACTGAGAGACCCTCTACTCTGAGCGTACCACTCACGAAGCTCGTGGGGCGTGAGAGACGCACGTGGGCGTCCCTGGAGCTTCATCTGGCCGCCGCCAGTAGTAGTAGCAGCTGTAGTGGTAGCAGTAGAAGCGCCGCCACCCCTACAACCCCAACCAGCGTACCACTCACGAAGCTGCTGAGGCGTGAGAGACGCGCGTGGGCGTCACTGGAGGTGCATCTGGCCGCCGCTTGTAGTAGTAGCAGCAGTAGTGGTAGCAGTAGAAGCTGCGGCAACCCTTCAACCCCAACCAGCGTACCACTCACGAAGCTGCTGGGGCGTGAGAGATGCGCGTGGGCAACGCTGGAGCTGCATTTGGCCGCTCGAGTAAGCGAACTCGAGTGTGCGTTAAGCGAACTCGAGTGTGCGGTAAGCGAACGCATGTGTGGGGGGAACTAGGGGCGAGCGTGGGGCCGTTCGGGGCCTCTAGGGGTGGTGAGCACGGGGCCGACGGGGCCGTTCGGGGCCTCTAGAGAGGTGAGCGCGGGGCCGTAAAGGGGCCTCTAGGGGCCGACGGGGCCGTTCGGGGCCTCTAGGGAGGTGAGCGCGAGGCTGACGGAGCCGTAAGGGCCTCTAGGGAGGTGAGCGCGGGGCCGTAAAGGGGCCTCTAGGGGCCGACGGGGCCGTTCGGGGCCTCTAGGGAGGTGAGCGCGGGGCCGACGGGGCCGTGAGGTGCCTCTAGGGAGGTGAGCGCGGGGCCGACGGGGCCATTCAGGGCCTCTAGGGAGGTGAGCGCGGGGCCGACGAGGCCGATAGGGGTCGCTAGGGGCGAGCGCGTGGGCCGTTCGGGGCCTCTAGAGGGGGCCGTGAAATCCGAGGCGCCCTAGGGCGCATGTAGGTAGGTAGGTAGGTAGGTAGTGGTGGGCCCTAAAAAAAAACGGTCCTAGGAAGGACCTGCTCTATACCATGTTGAAATGAACGAACAGGAATGAATGAACTATGAAAGAGTTGGGTACAAGTACTAACCCTACTTGAGTTGTACCCCATATAGGCTACCCCACTACAGCCTACACAAAAGCATAAGCTATAATGTTATGACATGTTTGAGTTGTAATTCACATTGGTGTTCTGTGGCCTCGTAACTCAGAGTTAAGGAAGTTCCAGGGGCGTTCTCGAAGTTGTTCTGATTCAAACAAATTAGACTCAACCCGAAGTGCCGCCCCTTTCGAAAAAAAATGTGCGAAAGGGTGACCATGAGGCAAAATAATTCAACTTCACGCAGCACAGCATGGGGACTAGTTGGAAAGAACCAAATGTGGGTATTGTTGAGGTAACTCCTCTCGAGCTACACTCAGAGTCGTGCAGCCAACTTTCACCCAAAAGCCCGAGTAAGGGAAAGCACTAACTCTGAGTTAATTTGCCCGTAAAAGAAGATTCAGTGTATTCTTCCTACGAAGCGTACTCTGAGTTATAACTTTGCGTATTCGGAACCCTTATTTGCTAACTCTGAGTTAGCTGGCACGGCGTGATTTTAACGTTCACACGCGTGAGGGTTGAGTTGATGAAGCCATCAAGAACCCAGTGAACTCTGAGTTAAGGGACCACAAAACAAGGCCCGAGCCTTCGCGGGAGGTCATTTTCGGCCCTATGAATCTGTCAGTAGCTCGGCGACAGTGACATGGTGAAAAATCAGTTCGAGTGTGGCGTGGCAAAGTGCTCTGATTGGTCTTGCTCCGCCAACCTCAACTTTCCTGCGTCAGCTTTGCACGGCACGGCAGATGTCAATTCCCATGACTATCGCAGAAAGCTGATCGAGGCTTCCATACGATACACTTTTGCAGATGATTCCACAGTACTCGTTACAATCTGTGCTGAGCTGATGGACAAGTGAAAGGAAAACACCTTTTTTGTGGCCTTTTGCCATAAGTTGGGCATCAAGAATAGGGGCGTCTGCTTCCTCCATGCCTTGGCAGGGCCGTTGACATCACATTTGCCAGCCTGTGTGGCAAAGTGAACCACTAATGGCGTATCTCTGGTTCCGGTCATGAGCACAGTTCTGGGCATGCGCGAATTGCGGATGCCCGCAACTACACAAAACACCACTTCGGGTTCAACAACACCGTGCGACCCACAAATTGGCGCGGGTGTTTTCCGGCCTAAAATGCGGGTCCCCACAACAGTCGCATCTGATTGAGCCCTGCCATCCCACCACACACCAACTCTTCCAATGGCCCCTGCTACACTCACCCCACCCACATCACCGGCAAAATTCCCGGCGGGAAAAGTTACATTCAGAGCTGCGCGGTTCCACAACCCTACCCAACCACACACTCCTACTGCAATCTCCCCACGCAAGGGTTTCAGAAAGGTGAACCTTACAAACAAAGTGAGCAACCAGATCTAACACACAAGCGTGCCACATATCCAAGGTAGCAACCTACGCCTAGCACGACTCAATAGTAGAGCCATGCCACCACACCGAAGCACTCGCGGCAAGGGACGATGAGTTAGTGACGATGAACAGATGGAAGACCCACCGTACGTCGCATGGATGAAGGAGCAGAAAAAGCAGGGGAAGCTGTCCTCTTCCATCAAGCGTATTGCAAAGGCAAAGCGCGACTCTGCTGGCGCCTCTACTAGAGGAGGATCGCGGCGTGACTACAAAGAAGGGGCCGACACAGACGTCAGTGACGACGATCTCGAGGAGATTGTGTCAGAATCGGACAAGGATGCCGATTCTGACAACTACAAGGAGGGTAGTGACGACAACGACGAAGATACAGATGGAGGCAAAGAGGGAAGCCGTGACGACTGCAGCACTCGCGCGTCGAAGAAGGAGAAGCGCGCGCCAGCATCGCGCAACAAGCGGCAGTGGTCGGACGCTGAGCTGATATCACTTGCGGCCGCCCGTTGGAACACAAAGGACGACATGAAAGCGATGCAAGGCAAACAAGGGAGCCAGTACTGGAAGAAAGTGCGAGCGCGCATAGTCGAAGGGGATGCCGATTGGAAACGCGATGAGGGGCAGATGTCGAACGCGTGGAAACTCCTTGAGAAGAAGTACCTGAAAACGAAGCGTGGGGAGGGATGTTTGGTGCATCCGGGTCTCCCTTAGGGGCAATCAGCATGGACACGAGATGAGGTATAGCAGCGGCAAAACACTGGAACTCCTCCTGCCTTTCCTCAAGGGCGTCTGTACTAAGAGCACACTCACCCCCGACAGACGGAGGACAGACAGACTCAGACTCAGCAACAAGACTAGCAGCGTAGTCTAGACGACAGCGAGCAGCGAAGTCGACCAGCTCAGCAACTATGGCAGACACACCAGTGGACTCAAAGGAAGGGTCGGTGACAACAGTAGCCAAAAGACGCGTGACAGTAGGACTTCGAGCACGAAGAGTGTCAGACTCCGGGTCAGGAAGAGCAGGAAGAGAGGACTCTGGAGGAGACGGCAAAGGGACACGCAGCGCAGCAGTGGAAGGACGCAGTGCCAACTGGTGCGTGCCTGGGACCGCAGGTGGACGCTGACGCGGAACACGACGACTAGTGCGAGTAGCACAAACAGGCGACGCAGGACGAGACGCAGGCTCACGACGCTCAGCAAGACCTCGAGTAGGACCATTGTAGGGAGAAGGAGCAGGTAGGGGGGAGGCGGGCTGTAACAGTGACTCAGACGGGACAAGCGGTGGACACTCTAAGGAAGGAGCAGGACCAGCAGAAGGCGGGAGACCAAGAACCTGCTCAAGGAGCGGAACAAAGTACGGCCATGACCGTGCAGCGCCTCCATAACGAGCAGGTACAGCACCAGCACCCCCAGCGGCAACACCAATGGCAGTAGCACCCCCAGCTCCAGCAGCGCCAACTCCAGAACCCTCAGAAGCACCAGCGCCAGCAGCACCTCCAGCGCCATCACGACCAGCAGCTCCAGCGCCAGTTGAACCACCGGAAGACTCAACAGCTCCAGCTCTAGCAGCTCCAGCTCAAGCAGCTCCAGCAGCACCTACCCCAGCAGTACCGCCAACTTTAGCACCGCCAGCATCTCCAGCACAAGGAGCACCCCCAGGCCCAGCAGCTCCCGTACCTCTAGTACGAGCACCTCCGGGACCCGTGGCACCAGTACCCTCAGCAGCAGTAGAACCTCCAGCTCCAGCAGCACCTCCAGCTCTAGCAGCACAGCTCCATTGCCAAGCTAACCACTCGCACTGCTTCTGCGGAGAGGGTAGCTCCCGCCGGGATGAAGCATCCGAAGGACCTCCAAACCCAGTACCGCCAGACTTCACACGAGCAAGCCCAGCACCCTCAGGCTCCACACCTCCAATCGCAGCACCCCTAGGCTCAGCACCCCTAGACGCAGGATCCCCAGGCTCAGCACCTCCAGGCTCCACACACGCAGGCTGAGCACCCCCAGGCTCAGCACCCCTAGACCCCGAACCCGCAGGCTTAGCACCCCTAGCAGCACCAGAGTCAACAACTACCTCTACAGGCTCAACTGCGTCTACCTGAGACACACCTGAGGGGGCAGGACCACAGGGGGAAGGGAGTCTACCGGGGGGGGACCTGGAGCAAGGAAGAGCGGCGGCGGGGGATGGGGTGCAGTGCGGTAGGGGAAGAGTCGGTAGTAAGGAACCAACTCGTCAAACGTGACATCCTGGGAGGACAGGAAACTGCGCGAGGTGGGGTGGTAAAACTGCCAACCAGGCGCGTCAGGGGGGAAGCCAAGGAAGACGCAGGGAATAGCACGGGGGAACAGCTTGTCCGCAGACAAGTTGCCGACAAAAGCCTCAGATCTCCAGACACGAAACGCAGACGCATCGCCAACCTTCCCCGTCCACCACATAGTAGGGGAGGTCTCCGGCAAGGAGACCCGGGGCTGAAGGTTGATCTGATGCGCCGCTTACTGAACCACGAACGGCCACACAAAATGGGGAGCAACCGCATGGATCATGGACGTACGAGCAACGTCCATGACCATGCCAATGCGGCTCTCAGCAATCCCATTTTGCTGTGGAGAGGCCGGAAGCGTGCACGTCGGGTGGATGCCCCGTGCACGACAGAAGGCTCTCCGCCTTCTGTCGGAGTGCAGATGCAGAACAGGAAAGTCCGAGCCGGAACTCTCTCTGAGCTGGAGATGAGCTGCGCGGATCTAGTTGATCAACACCTCAGTGACGTCACCCTTGCTGCGCAAGGGGAAGACTGTGGTGTAACCCGAGTAGTTGTCAACTACCAGTACGAAGCAGCGCTCGTGACCCTGTCCACGGACGCGGGCGGGGCCCTACACGTCCAGGTGAAGTGTCTGCACCTGAGCCTCTGTCGGAGGAAACTCGGAGGAGTTAGGAGCGGCGCGCTGCCGCCCCTCGACGCAGGGAACGCAGGTAGGGGCAGGCCCCGGAGGAAGAGGAGGGAGGGGAGATCAGAGACAAGGTAACGGGAGGCCATGCCTCGGAGACAGGGCGGGGAGGGGTGACCAAGGCGGTGGTGCCAGAGGAGAGTCTGGTGAGACAGCAGACGACACGAGCAGGGGGCAGATTCAGGACCAGACCTGGACGCTGCAGCAAACAGCTGACCCGACGCAATTACCTGACCAGACGCAGCAACCGGAGGAGACTTAGTAGTAAGTGTGTACAGGCTCGACTCCGGCTGAAGGGTAAACGTGGCCAAGTTTTGGCCCGTCCGAGCACACGTGCAGTGGGTCACTCGTGGACTCGCAGGAGTGAACTAGTCAACCCCCCGATCCTGGGGATCAGCACCACTCACCAAGTTCGTAGAGAACGAGGGGAGGTAAAGACCTGACAGGGTGCCAGAAGGGGCCGCCAGACACGGTAAGACAGTGGGGAAGTAGGCAAGGACAGGACCCCCAGAGGGGTCGTCCAGGGAGACTGCAACCGGCCGACTAAGGGGCGTGAGTGTGGTGCAGTCTCAAAACAAGGAGCGGGAAGCACCGAAGTCAAGGGTGAAGGTGTGTAAAGCCTGAGCCGATGTGGTATTTGAGGGAGCACACTCACCAGCACCTGGGGCAGCAGACTCATTAGCACCTGGAGCAGCAGACGCACTAGTACCTAGAGCAGCAGCCTCACCAGCACCTAGAGCACCAGCCTCAATGCCCGGGTCCGGCGGAACACACACGTAACACTCACCCTCATCACTAGAAGACACAACATACATGGCAGCAAGAATAACATCATAATCAAGATCAAAGATAGCAACCCCCGACCAAAGCAGCTCGCCCAAGCAAGGGATCTCAGTGGCGTCAGGGAACTGGAGACGCCAGGCGTCCATCAGGCGGCTGAAGCAGCTCTGGGTGGTGTGCAGGCCACCGCACGGCTCATCGGTGCGGTCGTCGGTACGCAGGACGTAGGCATAGGTACCTGCACCCCCACCCCGCTGACGCGCAGCGTACCTCTCACGAAGATGCTGGGGGGGCGGGGTCTCACAAGTGCGCTGCTAATGCTGGCGCTGACCACCACCGAAGCCGCCTCGCTGCACAGAGCCACCGCGACCAGCTCCACCGCCGCCGCCGCCACCGCCGCCACCGCCGCCGCCTCCGCTCCCACCGCCACCGCCACCGCCGCCTCCGCCTCCACCGCCGCCACCGAAGCCCCCACCCCCGTCACCACTCCCACCGCCGCCCCCACCCCCTCCGCCGCCTCCACTGCCACCTCCACCGCCCCCGCCAGCTCCTCCAGCACCCTTGCCCCCCTTGCCCTTGCCGTTGTGGCATCTTCTACTAGGGGCAGACGCAGCGCCGAACGACTCGGTGTCAACGAGGTCAACCGCAGCAGCAGAGGCAACAGAGGGCAAAAGGGGGGAGGGGGAGCACCCCTCAAAGAAGGGGGCACAAGGGTCACCACGAGAGGCTCCTACAGCAACTATACTCTTCTCAGCTGTCAAGAGGCGGTCCTGGAGGAGGTCAACGGTGAGTGTGATGGGGCAAACAAAGAGGAAGTGGTCCCTGATCGAGCGAAGGGAGTCAGGGAGCCGGGTGACTAGGTAGTAGAGGGTGATGTACATGGGGTGTGGGGGGGGATGTTCTTGGCGCAGAAATCAGCAGGAAGCGCAGCGCGGTAGCGGGTGTCACTAGTGTGAAGGTGCGTAATGAGGTCAGCAACTGTAGGGAAGGCGGCGAGGTCAAGGAACAGGTACGGCAACATGAGGCGACTAAGGGCAGTAGTGGCAGGGGAAGAGTAGCGTGCAACTACAGCGTCGTACAAGGTCTTAGAATTCTTGTACTGACTAAAGTGCGCGCGCTCAGTGGTCAGCAAGTGACTACGCATAGCAAGACGTGCAGCAGCATCGCGTGTGGCCCACTGTGAGAGAACAGTATTGTCAGCATCGGCAACAGGGGCAGCAGAGGCGCCAGACGTGAGATCGAACAGTGAGAGACCATCTTTTCTATCGCACTGCAGGAATAGCTGCAAATCATCGACCCAGACCTCAAAGTCGACAACCCGACCCTCAGCATCAAAGGTGAGAACATTAGGGGTGGCCATGATAGCAGCAGCAGCAAGCTAGCAGTGGCAGCAGCTGGCTAGGAGTAGCTCAGCAGGAGAGGCGCGGCTCGGCGATGCTGTTACCAGGGCCGGGTGGGTAGAGGGCCGCAAGCGGTGGGGCAGGGCCGAGGCGCGCCGGCAGGGACAGGGCCGCGACAGGGCGGCAGAGGAGTGCCGCGCCTTGGCTGCAGGGCAGGGCCAGGACGGTAGCAGCGGGTGTCATGGCAGCGGCAGCGGCGGTAGTCCCAGTAGGAGGAGCGGCGGCTGTCACGCCAGCAGCGGCGGCGGCGACCGGTCATAGAAGAAGCAGCAGCGGCAGCAGGCACGACGTGAGCTGCTGCTGGAGCGGCGACTGTGGGGCGGCAGGGCCGTGAAGAGCCGGGGAGGGGTCGCGAAGTGGCCGCGACGAGCCGCGAAGGAGCAGCGGAGGGGCCGTGAAGGAGTTGTGAGGGACCGCGAAGGGCCGCGGAGGGGCCGGGAAGGGGCCACTAAGGGCGGCGAAGGGGCCGCGAGGGGCTGTCAAGGGGCCGCGAAGGGCCGCAAAGAGGCCGCGAAGGGCGGCGACGGGGCCGAGAAGGGGCTGCGAGGGGCCGCAAAGGGGTCGCGAGGGGCCGCGAAGAGCGGCGAAGGGGCCGCGAGGGGCCGCGAGGGGCCGTGAGAGGGGCCACGAAGGGCCGCGGAGAGGTCACGAGGGAGCCACAAAAGGGCCGCGAAGGGCCGTAAGAGGGGCCGCAAAGGGGCCTTAAGAGGGTGCGACGGGCCATTAAGGGCAGGGGACGCGACGAGAGGGCAGGCGCACGGGGCGCGACTAGGGCAGGCGCGAAGCGCGCTCCGGGCAGGTAAAAAAATAGATTTTGTTTTAGTGGTGGGCCCTAGGAAACGTTCCCACTAGGGAACTTGCTCTATACCATGAGAAATAATGGGGAAGGAATGAACTAGGAAAGTGTGTGATACAAATATGAAACCCTAGAAACTTGTACCCCTTAGTGTCTACCCCACTGGGGCCTACAAACACTATGTCATATATATCTGACACTTAGTGCCATCTATGCCTACACCCACCCCTACAGATGATTGTGTCACACCGCCACCCAAACAAAGGCGGGTAGACCAAACCGCGACTATGGCAGCAGCAAAGCTGGTGAGCGAAGCCATCAGCTCCACCAATGCGCACGTGGTGCGCTAGCTACAAGACTCCACGCAGAGCTTCAGGCTGGCGTTCGATTGCAGATGGCCAATCTGAACGTACAATAGGCCGCGCCTGAGACCGCCCCGCCTCTAGTAATGCCGATAGACACATGCGACGCCAACATGGCGGGGTCGGAGGAGGTGGCAGAGCAGCCGGAGCCTTAGGCGCGGAGTTTGACACACGGGGACGCCTGAGGTACGCGCGATCGATCTGCTTGCCAAATTGGTGTCAAGGCGCGCGTAGATCGGCGAGCGTAGGGTTGTCTAGGCTCTGGCACTGGTGGCGATCCATGCCGCTCCTCGTCCACCAGCCGTTCGGGAGCCCAGCCCATATGTAGCGGCGGGGGTTGTGTGTTTTCATCCTTGTTCCTGCAGCATGTTGTGCAGGATGATGATATAGGCCATTCCTGCACACACGCGCCAGAGCTTGCTCTCTGTCCGAATGTTATAATTGTCTAGCCTACAGTGGGGTACTCTATAGCGAGTACAACCCAATTAGGGTTTCCTATATGTATGCCGACTACTGCTAGTGCAACCGTTCTCTTCTTCATTCCTCATCCGTACAAATATATATATATATAAAGCTAGACAAGCAAGAGCAAGTATATATATATGTGAGAGTACAAGCAAGGTCAAGAGGAGAGCAAGTGAGGCAAGATGCGCACAAGACCCAGCTGAGTGCAAAAGCGCTGATGATCACAAGGCGGAAGTGCCTTGGTGAAGACATCAGCAGTGTTGGCCTCAGAGGCCACGTACGCAAGGCGCAACTGTCCACGCTGCTGTAGCTCACGAGCAAGGAAGTAGCGGAGAGCAATGTGCTTTGTTCTTTGCTCCAGACGCTGCTCTACACACAAGGCCAGCATGGCCTTGTTGTCTACAAACAGGACTGGAGGAGAACGAGGCGGCTCTCCAAGGTCGGTCAGCAGGTAGGTGAGCCAGCGAAGCTCCTGAGCAGCCATGGCCCCGGCGTAGATCTCAGCCTCACAACTGGAGCCAAGAACAGAAGACGAGCGAGTAGCCCGCCACGAAACAGAGCCGGAACCAAGGCTGAAGGTGTAACCCTGTGACGACCGCTGCGTAGCCTGGTCGTCAGCCCAAGAAGCGTCCGCATGCCCAGTGAGGACCACTGGACTCCGCCCTCCAAGCACTAGCCCCATGCCTGATGTACTTCACAGGTAGCGCAACACCCTCTTCGCTGCAGCCATGTGCATTGGTCGGTGTCTCCCAGGAGCAACATAGCGTGCGACAATGCTAAGAGGGTATGCAAGGTCAGGTCGTGTGCAGGTCATCAGGTACATGAGGCTGCCAACAAGCTCTGGGTACGGGCCACTCGACTCTACGGACTCATCTGAAGGCAGAGCTGAGAGCGAGTGGCGAGAAGACAGAGGAGTGGCCTGAGGCGAGGAGTACGTGAAGCCGAAGCGCTGAAGGACCTGCTGCACCATGTGTGACTGAGTCAGGGTAATGGTGCGGCGTGCTCTGTCCCGGGTGATCTGCAAGCCAAGGTAGCTGCGCAGTTCACCCAGGTCTGTGCACGTGTGTCTCTTCTGCAGCTCGGACTTCACGTAGGCGAGTCCAGCAGTGTCACCTGTGGCAAAGACCAAGTCGTCGACGTACACGAGGATGTAGAACGCCGGCAGAGAGGTGTCAGTGCGCAGAAACAGCGACGAGTCGGCAGTAGAAGGAGCAAACCCAAGAGCCGCAAGCGTAGTCCTCAGTGTGTCGTGCCACTCAGGTGGCGCCTGGCGGAGACCGTAGACTGGACGCCGGAGACTCCACTGGGTACCAGGAGGGAAAGACCCAGTCAAGCCAGGTGTGCGACGCAGCCAGATCTCCTCGTGCAGGCTGCCTTGCAAGAAAGCTGTGCTGAAGTCAAGAGAGTTCAGCTCGTAGTCACGATGAGCAGCAACGTGCAGCAGTACCCGAAGAGTGGTCATCTTCAGGGTGGGGGAGAAGGTCTGAAAGTAGTCAACTCCCTGCCGCTGACTGAAGCCATGAGCCACGTAACGCGCCTTGAAGACAGGCGGAGAACCCGACGGCCGCTTCACCCTGAAAATCCACATGCCACTGACGATGTTCGCCCCTGAAGGGCGGACAGCGTCAACATAGGTGCCTATGGACTTCCAGGAAGCCATCTCTGCATCCATAGCTGCATGCCACTGAGAGGAGTAGGGACCCTCTATCGCCTCCGCGTTAGAGCGCGGAGTCGGGATGTCAAGTGCGTCCGGGTCTCCCTCAGAGGTAAGCAGTACGGACACGAGATGAGGTGAAGCAGCTGCCAGACACTGGAACTCCTCCTGCCTGTCCTCAAGGACGTCCGTGCTAAGAGCACACTCACCCCCGACGGACGGAGGATAGACAGACTCAGACTCAGCGACAAGACTAGCAGCGTAGTCTAGGCGACAGTGAGCAGCAAAGTCGACGAGCTCAGCAACTAGGGCAGACGCAGTAGTGGACTCGAAAGAAGGGTCAGTGAAAACAGTAGCAAGGAGACGCGTGACAGTAGGACTGGCAGCACGAAGAGAGACCGACTCCGGGTCGGCAAGAGCACGAAGAGAGGACTCAGGAGCAGAAGGCAAAGGGGCACGCAGAGGAGCAGTGGATGGACGCATAGATATCCGGTGCGTGCCAGGGACAGGAGGAGGACGGTGACGCGAACCGCGACCACTAGTGCGAGTAGCACGGACAGGCGACGCAGGGCGAGACGCAGGCTCACGACGCTCAGCCAGACCTCCAGTAGGACCAGTGTAGGGAGAAGGAGCAGGCAAAGGGGAGGTAGGTTGCATCTGTAGCTGGGACGGGAAAGGCTGTGGACACTCTAAGGGAGGAGGAGGACCAGTAGAAGGTGGAAGACCAAGAACCTGCTGCAGAAGTGGAACGAAGTACGGTGGAGGCCGCGTGGTGACGCCAGAAGCAGCAGGAACAGCACCAGAACCCTCAGCAGGAGCACCCGCTCCAGCAGCACCACCAGTAGCTCCAGAACCTCCAGTAGCACCAGGAGCACCCCCAGCAGGACCGCCAGCGGTAGTCTCAGCGCCAACACCCTCAGCAGCACCTCTAGTAGGAGCACCCGGTCCAGTAGCACCTCCAGGAGCTCTAGAACCTCCAGCAGCAACAGGAGCACCCCCAGCAGGACCGCCAGTGGTAGTTTCAGCGCCAACACCCTCAGCAGCACCAGCTCCAGTCTAACCTGCAGGCCGAGCAGCTCCAGTACTCCCAGGACAAGCACCTCCGGGACCCGCGACAGCATCACCCTTAGTAGCCGACGAACCTCCAGCACCAGCAGAACGGCTCCAGCGCCGGGCAAACCACTCGCGCAGATCCTGTGGAGAGAGTGGCTCCCGACGAGACGTAGAACCTGGAGAACCTCCAGGCGGAGCACCTCCAGGCTCAGCAACCCCAGGCTCAGCACCCCCAGGCTCTGCACCCCGAGGGTCAGCACCCCAAGGCGTAGCACCCGAAGGCTTAGCACCCCCAAGCTCAGCACCCCTAGGCCCAGCACCCCGAGTAGCCAAAGAACCTCTAGCACCAGCTGCACGGCTCCAGCGCCGGGCAAACCACTCGCGCAGATCCTGTGGAGAGAGTGGCTCCCGGCGAGACGAAGCACCCGGAGAACCTCCAGGCGGAGCACCTCCAGACTCAGCACCCCCAGGCCCGGCACCCCCAGGCAAAGCACCCCGAGGCATAGCACCCCCAAGCTCAGCACCCCCAGGCACAGCACCCCCAGGCTCAGCACCTTCAGCAGCACCAGAGTCACCAGTGACCTCGACAGGCTCGACTGCATCTATCTGGGACACACCTGAAGGGGACGGACCCTGAGGGGGGAGGGGGACTACCTGGGGGGGACCTGGTACAAGGAAGAGCGGGGGCGGCGGGAGGGACGGAGTGCGGTAGGGGAAGAGGAGGTAGTAGGGGACCGACTCGTCGAACGTGACGTCCTGGGAGGACAGAACACGGCGAGAGGTGGGGTGGTAGAACTGCCATCCAGGCGCGTCAGAGGGGAACCCCAGGAAGACGCAAGGAGCAGCACGACGGGACAGCTTGTCTGCAGACAAGCCGCGGACAAACGCCCGAGATCCCCAGACCTGGAACGCTGACGCATCGCCAACCTTCCCTGTCCACAGCAAGGCTGGGGAGGTCTCCGGCCTGGAGACCCTGGGGTGAAGGTTGATCTGATGCGCCGCGTACCGAACCGCAAACGGCCACAGAAAATGGGGGGCAGTCGCATGCATCATAGACGTACGAGCGACGTCCATGACCATGCCAATGCGGCGCTCAGCAATCCCATTTTTCTGCGGAAAGTCCGGAAGCGTGAAGGTCTGACGGATACCTCGTGCGCGACAGTAGGCTCTCTGAAGGCCAGAGGAGAACTCTCCGCCTCTGTCCGAGTGCAGACGCAGAACAGGAAAGTCCGAGCCAAAGCTCTGCCTGAGCTGGAGACGAGTAAATGTGGCCAGGTGTCGGCCTGTCCGAGCGTCTATGCAGTGGGTCACTCGCTGACCCGCAGAAGTGAACTGGTGAACCCCCGCATCCTGCATGTCAGCACCACTCACCAAGTTCGTAGAGAACGAGGGGAGGTAAAGACCAGACAGGGTGCCAGAGGGGGCCGCCGGACACGGGAGGACAGTGGAGAAGTGAGCAAGGACAGGACCCCCAGAGGGGTCTGCCAGAGAGACTGCAACTGGCCGTCCAAGCGGCGTGAGTGTGGTGCAGTCTCGAAAGAAGGAGCGGGAAGCCCCCGAGTCAAGTGTGAAGGTGTGAGAGGCCGGAGCCAACGCGGTACCTGAGAGAGCAGACTCACCCGCACCTGAGGAAGCAGACTCACTAGCACCTAGAGCAGCAGCCGCACCTCTACCTGGAGCAGGAGACACACTAGCACCCAGAGCAGCAGCCGCACCAGCAGCTAGAGCTGCAGGATCTATACCCGGGTCAGGCGGTACGCACAGGTGACCGGCACGGTCAGCACTAGTAGGCAATGCATACATGGCAGTGAGAATAGCATCATAGTCAAGAGCAAATATATCTACCCTCTGCCTAAGCAACTCCACCCTGTCGGGGAGCTCAGCCTTGTCGCCAAACTCGTTATGCCAGGCGTCGCTCAAACGGGCAAAGCAGCGGGACGGTGTTGACTAGGCGTCCCACAAGGCTGACCAGTCCGAGCACCAGTGCGAATCACGTAAGAGCAGCGAACAGAACTGAGAGACCCTCCACTCTGAGCGTACCACTCACGAAGCTACTGGGGCGTGAGAGACGCGTGTGGGCGTCGTTGGAGCTGCATCTGGCCGCCGCCAGTAGAAGCAGGGGCAAGAGTAGCAGCAGTAAGGCAGGCAGCCAAGCAGGCAGGAGGCAGCGCGCTAGTAAGGAAGGGGCTCACTAGTGGTGGGAAGAGCAGGCTCGACGACTCGGTGACTCAGCGACTCGGCGGCACGGCGGCACTGCAGCAACTGCGGCTCGGCGGCTCGGGCGACTCGGGCGGCTCGGCTGCTTGGGCGGCTCGGGCGGCTCGGCGGCTCGGCGGCTCGGTGGCTCGGCGACTTGGCTGCTCGGCAGCAACTGCAGCTCGGCGGCTCAGGCGGCTGAGGTGGCGCTGCGGCTCGGGCGGCTCGGGCGGCTCGGGCGGCTCGGGCGGCTCGGGCGGCTCGGGCGGCTCGGGCGGCTCGGGTGACTCGGCACTAGCTCGGCGGCGCCGGCGGCTCGGTGGTGACGGCGGGGCCGCGTGGGGACGGCGGCGGGGCCGGGTGGAGCGGCGACGGGGCCAGCAGAGGCGGCGCCGGGTCCGGCAGAGGTGGAGCAGGGTCGCAGGGGCACGGGGGCAGGCAACGGGGCCAGCAAAGGCGAGGCCGGGTCGGTGCAGGGCTGCGGGGCCGCGGTGGAGAATGGCGGTAAGGGCCGCGATGAAGGGCGGCAGGGGTCGCGACGAAGGGCAGGTCGCGACGTAGAGCGGGGCCGCGACGTAGGGCGGGGCCGCGACAAGGGGCGGGGCCGCGACGAAAGAGGCGGGGTCGCGAGCCTCAGGGCGGGGCCGCGACAAGGGGCGGGGCCGCGACGAAAGAGGCGAGGTCGTGCGCGAGATGAAAATAGGTCGCACGCCGCGGGGCGTGCGACAGATCGAGTAGCTGCGGAAGCAGTAGTAGGGCCTTAGGAACATTTCCCACGAGGGAACCTGCTCGATACCATGTGAGAATTGAAACGAGAATGAATCAACTATGAAATGAGTGAGTACAAATACTAACCCTAATTGGGTTGTACCCCCTATGGGATACCCCACTATAGCCTGCACAAATGTATAAGCTATATAGCATTCTGACAATATGGCCTCATCTAAAGTGGCGCAAGGCTCCAAGACGACTCTCAAGATGTGGCATAATCGGCTTGCGCACGCCAACTACCATTCGGTTAAGGAGTTGGCCAACAAAGGACTTGCGAAGGGGATTTGACGTGATCGCCAGCAACGACAAGAAGGGCGTGTGTCGAAGGAAAAAGTGCGACGGTGTATCCTGGCGGAATTACTAGGCAGCCATGGATTAGTTCAAGAAAGTAGCTTTAGCAAGAGTTCAGATCTGAAAAGTGACGAGTTGTTCAAACCCTACCAACCCAACCCTCGCCCTACAACAATCCCCAACAACCCAAAGTGCTAAACTAGCAACACCAAAGGTGTTGTAGTGAATAGCAAAGGTTTGTTGGTGCTTGTTGGGTGCGAGATCAATACCAGCCCGCAACAAGTCTAACCACCACATTTTGCCCAAACCCTTAGCCCACAACCAGCTAGAGCAAAATACCACAACCACCTACACAATCAACAGCTAGGTGGGCGGCGCAGCCTGATCTCCTCGTGCAGGCTGCCCTGTAGGAAAGCAGTGCCGAATTCAAAAAAGTGAAGCTCTTAGTCACGCTGAGCAGCGACGTGCAGCAGAACCCGAAGAGTGGTCATCTTCGGGGTAGGGGAGAATGTATGAAAGGAGTCAACTTTCTGCCGCTGACAGAAGCCTTGTGCAATGTAACGCGCCTTGAAGACAGCCGGAGAACCCGGCGACCGCTTCACCCTGAAAATCCACATGCCACGGATGATGTTCGCCCCAGGTGGGGGAACCTCGTCGACGGAAGTGCTTGTGGACTTCCAAGATGCCATCTCTGCGTCCATGGCTGTCTGCCACTAAGAGGAGTAGGTACCCTCTATTGCCTCTGCGTAAGAGCGCGGGGTCGGGATGTCTGGTGCATCCGGGTCTCCCTCAGGTGCAATCAGCATGGAGACAAGATGAGGTACAGCAGCTGCAAAACACTCAAAGTCCTCCCGCCTGTCCTCAAGGACGTCCGTGCCAAGAGCTCATTCACCCGCGACAAACGGAGTATAGATAGACTCAGACTCAGTAAAAAGGCTAGCGGCGTAGTCTAGACTACAGGGAGCAGCTAAGTCAACCAGCTCAGCAACAAGAGCAGACGCATCAGTAGACTCAAGCGAAGGGTCAGTGACAACAGAGGCCAGTAGACGCATGAAAGTAGGACAAGCATCACGAAGGGAGTCAGACACCGGGTCCGAACCGTCAGCAAGGGAGGACGCAGGAGGAGACAGTAGGAAGGACAAAGTTCCTTCTGGTGAATGCCGAGGACAGGATGAGGACGCTGACGCGGAACACGACGACCAATGCGAACAACGCAAACAGGCAATGCAGGATGAGAATCAGGCTCACGACGCTCCGCAAGACCTCTGGTTGGTCCAGTGTAAGGAGAAGGAGCAGGTAGTGGGGAGGGTGGCTTTAACAGCGATTGCGACTGGTTAGGCGGTGGACATAGTAAGGGAGGAGTAGAACCAGTAGAAGGCGGTAGACAAAGAACCTGCTCAAGGAGTGGAACGAAGTACGGCCGCAGCCGCGCAGCCCTCCAAGAACCAGCAGGGACAGCACCAGTATCCCCAGCTCCAACTCCTGCAGCACCACCACCTCCAGCACCTCCAGCAGCTCCAACAACAGCAGCACCTCCAGTAGTCATAGCTCCAGCGCCTCCAGCTCCAACTCCTGCAGCACCACCAGCTCCAGCAGCTCTAGTACCTCCAGTACGAGCTCCTTCGGGACCAACGGCTCCAGCACCTCTAGTGGCTCCAGCGCCAGAAGTACCTCCAGCTCCAGCTGCACCTCCAGCGGGTAGACCCCCTAGTTGCTAGAGCACGGCTCCAGCGCTAAACAAACCACTCGCGCAGCTGCGGCGGAGAGAGTGGCTCCCGCCGTAGAACCTCCCGAGGACTAAGTACCTCCAAGCTCTCCGAGAACTCTCCGCCTCTGTCCGAGTGCAGACGTTGAACAGGAAAGTCCGAGCCGAAGCTCTTCCTGAGCTGGAGACGAGCCTCGCGGATCCAGTCAATCAGCACCTCAGTGACCGCACTCTTGCTGCGCAAGGGGAGGACTGTGGTGTCACGCGAGTAGTCGTCAACCACCAACAGGAAGTAGCGCTTGTGACCCTGCCCACGGACGGGGGCTGGGCCCCACACATCCATGTGAAGCGTCTGCAGGGGAGCCTCTGTCGGGTGGAAGTGGGAGGAGTGAGGAGTAGCCCGGAGGCGACCCTCAACACAGGGGACACAGGAAGGTCCTGGCCCGGAGGGGAGAGGAGGGAGAGACTGGGGAAGACCAGAGACAAGGATACGGGAAGCCATGCTCCGAAGACGGGGCAAGGAGGGGTGGCCAAGACGGTGGTGCCACAGGAGAGTCTCGTGAGACAGGAGGCGACAAGAACAGGGGGTAGACTCAGGACCTGACCGGGACGCAGCAGCAAGCACCTGACCCGACGCAGCCACCTGACCAGACGCAGGGACAGGAGGAGACTCAACGGTCAGGGTGTAGAGACTCGACCCCGCCCGACGCAAGAACGTGGCCAGGTGTCGGCCTGTGCGTGCCTCCGTGCAGTGGGTCACCCACTGACTCGCAGGAGTGAACTGGTGAACCCCCACATCCTGCAGGTCCGCTCCACTCACCAAGTTCGTAGAGAACGAGGGAAGGTACAGACCAGACAGGGTGCCCGAAGGGGCAGCCGGACACGGGAGGACAGTGGAGAAGTGAGACAGGACAGGACCCCCAGAGGGGTCAGCAAGGGAGACCGCAACCGGCCGGCCGAGCGGCGTAAGGGTAGTGCGATCTTGAAAGAAGGAGCGAGAAGCCCCGGAGTCAAGTGTGAAAGTGAGGGAGGACGAGGACGACGCAGTACCTGAGAGCGCAGTCTCACCAGTACCTGAGAGCACAGACGCACTGGCACCTAGAGCAGCAGCCTCACAAGCACCTAGCGCAGCAGTACCAATGCCCGGGTCGGGCTGGAAACACCGGTAACCCTCATTCTCATCACTATAATCCACAGCATACATAGCAGCAAGGATAGCATCAAAATCAAGATCAAAGATCGCTACACCAGCCCTTAGAAGCTCATCCCAGCGAGAGATCTCACTAGCCCCAGGGAACTGCTGACGCCAAGCGTCCGTCAGGCGGCCAAAGCAGCGCTGGGTGGCGTGGGCACCCCCACACTGCTCACCCGCGCGGTCGCCGGAACGAAGAACGTAGGTGCAGGGACCAGTACCCCCACCCCTCTGACGCCCAGCGTACCACTCATGAAGCTGCTGAGGCGAAGGGATGTCCCGCGAGCGCTGCTGCTGCTGCCGCTGCGAGCGCTGGCCACCACCACCGCCGCTACGCTGCTGGGTACCACCCCGACCAGCTCCACCTCCTCCACCACCACTGCCTCCTCCGCTGCCGCCTCCACCGCCTCCACCTCCGCCGCCTCCACCTCTGCCGCTGCCTCCACCACCACCGCCGGCACCACTACCACCGTCTCCGCCGCTGCTGCCACCACCACCACCACCACCCCCGCCACTAGTCCCGCCACCACCCCCACTCCCTCCGCCACCACCGCCGCCACCGCCACCGCCCCCTCCAGCTCCACCCGCGCCCTTGCCCCCCTTGCCCTTGCTGGAGCGACGTCTCCCACCAGGGGCAGACGCCGCGCCGACCGACTCAAGACCAAGCAGGTCGGCAGCAGTAGCAGAGGCAACAGAGGGCAGCAAGGGGGAAGGAGAGCACCCCTCAAAGATGGGGGTGCGAGGGTCACCACGAGAAGCACCTACAGCGACTATGCTCTTCTCCGCTGCGAGGAGGGCCTTCTCGAGGAGGTCGACGGTGAGGGTGGTGGGACAGACTGCGAGAAAGTGGTCCCTGACGACGCGAAGGGAGTCAGGGAGGCGCGCGACTACGTAGTAGAGAGCGATGTACATGGGGGGTGGGTTCTTAGCGCAGAACTCAGCAGGAAGGGCGGCGCGGTAGCGAGTGTCACTAGTGCGGAGGTGCGTAATGAGGTCAGCAACAGTGGGAAAGGCAGAGAGGTCAGGAAAGAGGTAGGGAAGCATGAGACGGCTCAGTGCAGAAGTGGCAGGGGAGGAGTAGCGCGCAACTACAGCGTCCTACAAGGTCTGAGCACTCTTGTACTGACTAAAGTGCGCACGCTCAGAGGTAGGGAGATGGCGACGCACAGCAAGACGTGCAGCAGCATCGCGGGTGGCCCACTGAGAGCAGACAGTGGGATCAGCATCAGCAGCAGGAGCAGGAGAGGCGCCAGAGGTGAGGTCAAAGAGAGAAAGGTCGTCAGCCCTGTCGCACTGTAAGAACAGCTGCAGGTCGTCTAACCAGACCTCAAAATCAATGGCGCGACCCTCAGCGTCAAAAGCTAGGACACTAGGGGTAGCCATGGCGACGACAGCGACGCAGTGCAAGCAGTAGGGAAAGAGCTCGCAGTGTCAGTGGGACTGTGCTCACCAGGCAGGGCAGGTCGTGCAGCTCTGCAGAAAGGCGGCTCAGCGACCGGGCGGCTCGGGTGCACAGCGGCTCGGCTCCCGGGCGGCTCGGCGGCTGGGCGGCTCGGGCGCAGGGCGGCTCGGCTCCCGGGCGGCTCGGCGGCAGGGCGGCTCGGGTGCAGGGCGGCTCGGCTCCCGGGCGGCTCGGCGGCAGGGCGGCTCGGCTCCCGGGCGGCTCGGCGCTGGGCGGCTCGGTTCCCGGGAGATGCAGGGGCGGGGCCGTCAGGTGCAGCGGCGGGTTGACCGGTGCAGCGGCGGGCCGGCAGGTGCAGCGGCGGGGCCGTAGGGTGCAGCGGCGGGCCGACCAGGTGAAGGGGCGGGCCGTAGGGTGCAGCGGCAGGCCGTAGGGTGCAGCGGCGGGCGGGCAGGTGCAGCGGCGGGGCCGTCAGGTGAAGCGGCGGGCCGCTGGGTGCAGTGGTGGGCCGGCAGGTGCAGCGGCGGGGCCGTCAGGTGAGGCGGCGGGCCGTAGGGTGCAGCGGCGGGCCGTAGGGTGCAGCGGCGGGCCGGCAGGGCCGCGTCAGAGGCTGCGGCGGGGCCGCGTCAGTGGAGGCGGCGGGGCCGCGTCAAGCAAGCGGCGGGGCCGCGACGAAGCGGGCGGCAGGGCCGCGTCAGAGCCGGCGGCGGGGCCGCGTCAGTGGAGGCGGCGGGGCCGCGTCAAGGAGGCGGCGGGGCCGCGACCAGGAGGGGTGGCGGGGGCGCGTCTGAGGGACAGCGGGGCCGCGAGGGAAATGGCGACCCGAGGGGTCGCTAAAAAAAAGGCGCGCCTCGGGGCGCGCTTCGGTGGGCCCTAAAAAAAACGGTCCTAAGGAAGGACCCGCTCTATACCATGTGAAACAAGTGAACAGGAATGAGATGAACTAGCAGGGAAATGAGTACAAGTAGGAAACCCTAGAATAGTGTACCCCCTATAGGCTAACCCATTGTAGCCTACACAAGCATAACATATATAATGTTTGACAGCGCGTGACGAGGCAACGCGTGTCAGGTAGGTGGGGGGTGACGTGGCATGGGGTGGGAGGGTGTGACGTGGCACGTGGGGCTGGTTGTTGGTGGACGGGGCGGATGCAGGAGGGTGTGACGTGGCGGAAGGTGAGGGTTGGGGATGACGTGGCGGATGCAGGTGGGTGTGACGTGGCGGAAGGTGAGGGTTGGGGATGACGTGGCGGTTAGAAATGGTACACGTGACCACTGCGCATGACGAAGCGAGGCGTGTTAGGTGGGTGGGGGGTGACGTGGCTTGTGGTAGGGGGGTGTGACGTGGCAAGTGGGCCGGGATGTTGGTGGACGTGTCGGATGGCGCAGGGTGTGACGTGGCAAGTTCAAACAGTGTTGTTAGTCACCATCCCATGGTCACGCGGCCACCCTCATAACTGCTGGTTTCTCTCTTCCATGTCATGTTGTATACCTTACACCCCTGCGCAGAACAAAGCCTACTTAGTGTGCTCTCAGCTCATGTTTTTGAACCCGCCGGAGAAAATATAGTACTACCCTGCACCGGAGGAAGTGTTCGAAGCGTTCTCTGTCTACTTGTCTGCAGAAGGGCTCGAGGCAATGAAGCTGCTGTGGTTGCACAATGACAAGTCAACCATGGGAGTCTTCAACCACCAGCCGTCCTTAACAAGGTCAACTATCAACTCCACCCTCAGGCCAGCAGCATACACCGGCATGGGCCTTGCCGATTACAGCCATCTCGTGGATAGCCTGCCCATTGAGCTACACCCAATGACCTGGTTCAACGAAGATCAACTCCTAGCCGAGTACAGAGATGGTATGTGCAGTGTAACTCGAAAACACAATATGCCCTACCATATGCCCCTTGGCAGCTACATATCACCGTGCGATGTAGCTCACCCTGACTCTCATCCCCCCATTTGATTTCTCTACAAAACCCTTTCCAGCCCATACCCTCCCTGCCAAAAAGCAGAACAGTGGGCCCTCAACTAGCGCTTTGACAAGGCCACCGGGACACCCTTCAGCAACCCCTTGTTCGCTTATGCGTTCAAGCTCTCCTTCAAGAGGGGCCGGGCGGTGTTCACCAAGTTCAAGAGCCGCATGGTGGCATGGGGCCTGTTTTCGGTAAGGATGTAGATATGTGTTTGTACCCCCATGCCTCATCCCCTTAACCCCTTGCCTGTACTTCTTCTAAAACCCTGGTTGATTAGGCCTTTGCAGTTACGTAGATAGTGACGACTGCATCACCGCTTTTAGTTGCCTCATTTACCCGTAACCTACCCTCCTCATAAACCATCCACCCAACCCTACACCACATTGCAGATCGAATGGCCCCTTCTGCAGGATAAGCGTTGCAAGTGAATCAGTAGCCAGCCGGAGCAGAACAGGCCAGACTACCAGGAGTGGTGCGAAAGGGTCAAACAGATGATTCATTTTGCTGTCGTGGAGTGGAGGATCCCCCACGATCCGGCTATGGGTGCGTTTGTCTTTTCGAACAAGTTCCTCATCGACGACGGCGACCTTGGAGATGTCGTCCTTGCCCACCGGGCGCTTTCAAGGCCCGCCAGTGCGTAGGCTATTTGATCTGGTGCTAAGACTGCTTTATGCTAGAATGCTGAATAATGGTTCTTGTAAACCGCAATAATAAATGCTATTTTGGAATCCTCAATATCCAAAATGAACAAAAACAGAATTTAGTTTGGAATAATTTGGTCACGAATTTGCAACAGAACGGATTGCGCCCGAATGTCATTTGGAAAAGCTCGCGTGCCAAATTGGAACTTGAACCGAGCCAAACCTTGTCGCGAGATGTGTCTCGGAGCTCCTATCAAATGACTCCAACCGTCGGTCCAAATTGGCTCAGGATTTTTTTACGCGAAGACAATCGAAATCAAAATTCGTCCAAACCTGGCATAGGGTTTTTGTGATGCATGTGCTCCAAACGCCTCTTGCTTCAACTTCACCAGCTCTCCAAGCACTTGATTTATTGAGGGGCGGGAAGCTGCAGGCATGGCAGTGCAGGAGAGAGCAAGACGAGTCCAGCGCAGCACCAAGTCATCTGGCGCGTCCAAGTAGGGGTCCTTGAACACTGCCACGGCATCTGACTCCACGAACGGGGTGATCTGCTGGATTGGAAGGGATCACAGACATGCAGATCAATGCCTGAGTGACCATTGCACATGCCAATGAATCAAGCACTGAACAGTAGTCACACAATGCTTGCATTAGGAAATTTAGGTAGTAAATTTGCATCAAGCAACTGTAGCTCACCCATTGCTTCAAGCAGATCTTGCTGGCCTCGCTCACATGCACGGCCTTGCGCGACGAGATGACCACCAGCATCACCACACCGAAGCTGTTAGCACCAACCCGGCGACAGAAACAAGGGGTCCAAAATGGAGGATGATGCAGGGCCCCATCGCCCCTCTTAGTGAGGGGCAGCTGCACCAGTTGATTGAGCCCCCGTTCAACCAGTAGGTTCAAACAGAGGGGGGCGGGAGTGGGAAGGAGTAGGTGTGGTAGGTAGAACTCTGGTCTGGTTGTTTGTTTTGCTTGTGTTTGCATCTTCCTTTGTAATACGCCCCCTGCATAATGCAAGGACCGTTCGAGAGAAAAGAAAAAAAAAAGAAAGGCATGTCTCTGGGCTTGCCTGTACATGTCTGCTGCTGGAGTGGCCTTGTGGGACTTGTAGTAGGCAGGGTCCACATAACCCGGTGTCCCCATCACTCGAGTGGCAGCCACAGAGGCGGCTGCTCTAGGGGCCAGGGGTGGCTGCTGCAGTGGCGGCTGCTCCAAGGGCGGCTGCTCCAAGGGCGGCTGCTCCAGGGGCCAGGGGCGGCTCCTGCAGTGGCGGCTGCTCCAGGGGCCAGGGGCGGCTGCTCCAGGGGCCAGGGGCGGCTGCTGAAGGGGCGGCTGCTAAAGGGGCGGCTGCTCCAGGGGCCAGGGACGGCTGCTCTAGGGGCGGCTTCGCTGGTGCAGGGCAGGCCCGCACGCTGTTGCAAAGCAGGCGCGGGCGCAGGGGAGGCAGAGGAGGTGGCCAGGGGGGGGGTGCGCCGCGACGAGCAGGGACAGCGCCCAGGGGGCGCCGCGATGAGCAGGGGCGCCGCGACGAGCAGGGGCGGCGTCCAGGGGGCGCCGCGACGAGCAGGGGCGACGCTGCGTAGGTCCTGCAGGGGCATCGCGACGAGGCAGCGGGGGTTGCGGGGCGACGCGACGGGCTCCCGGGGGGCGGCGCGACCGTTGACGGGGGGGGGACGCGCGGGTCTCCGGGGTGGTACATGAAGTAGGATGCCGCCACGCGCCTCGGGGCGCACGGTGGGCAGAAAACCGCGACGCGCCCCGAGCGCGTGGCGGGAAGAAAAAAGCGTCGCGCGCTACGGGGTGTGCGACAGACAGGAAAGCAGCGGAAGCACGTGGGGCCCACAGGCCAAGAGCGAAACATCTTTGATTCCATGTCAAGATACTAAGCTAGTTGGGCTTAGGAGCAATGGCTAGGAGCTTAGGCTTTGGGGTTGAAGAGGGATGTCGAGAGAGTTTAGGAAGAGGAAAAGTTGCTTCACTAAGAAAGATGAGTACAAGATATAGCAAGGAGAAGCATGGTGCACCACCTACAGCAAATTAGGATGTGCTACACTCTACACTGCAGAAAATTATAAAGAACATATATAAATATAGTTCAACAGTGGCGAGGCAGGCGGTAGCTGTGACTGCGACTGGACAGGTAGAGGACACTCTAAGGAGGGAGGAAGACCAGGAGGAGGCGGCTCACCAAGAACCTGCTGAAGGAGCGAAACGAAGTACGGCCGCGGCCGTGAAGTGCCCCCAGAACCAGCAGAGACAGCACCAGAACCTCCAGCCGGACCAGCACCGGCACCACCTCCAGCAGCTCCAGTACCTCCCGCAGCACCAGCAGCACCTCCAGCAGCACCAGCTCCAGCAGCACCAGTAGTACCTCCAGCAGTACCAGCACCAGCTGCACCAGTAACACCTTCAGCAGCACTAGCACCAGCAGCACCTCCAGCACCTCCAGGACCTCCAGTAGCAGCAGGGCCTCCAGTGGGCGGCACCTCACCACCAGGCGCTTCACTCCAGAGGCTGCAGCGCCTAGCGTACCACTCACGTAGTCGCTGAGGGGAGGGAGGCTCCGGCTGCAACACTGCACCCACAGGGCCACCAGCCCCAACTCCAGTAGACCCCCCAGCTCCAGTAGCCCCACGACGGAGGCTGTAACTCTAAAAGAGTACCACTCACGCAGCTGCTGTGGAGAGGGAGCGCCAATAGGCGCAGTACGGTCAGTCGTAGAACCCCTAGCCTCAGCTCCTTGAGGCTCAGCACCCCCAATCGCAGCACCCCCAGGCTCAGCACCCCCAGGCTCAGCTCCCGCAGTCTCCGCACCCCCAGACTCAGCACCCCTAGTCTCCGCACCCCCAGGCTCAGCACCCCCAGTCTCAGTACCCCCAGACCCAGCATCACCAGGCTCGGTACGCTCAGCACCTCGCGTAGGACCAAAGTCAACAGCTACCTCGACAGGCTCGACCGGGTCTACCTGGGAAACACCTGAGGGAGCAGTACCCTGGGGAGGGAGGGGGTCTACCGACGGGACACCTGGGGTGAGGAAGAGCGGCGGGGGGGGGAGCGGGGCAGTGCAGTAGGGGAAGAGACGGTAAAAGGGTATCGACTCGTCAAAGGTGACGTCATGAGAGGGGAAGACACGGTGCGAGGTGGGGTAGTAAAACTGCCAGCCACGCGCGTCAAGGACAAAGACAAGGAAGACACAGGGAACTGCACGGGAGGAGAGCTTGTCCGCGGACGTATCGCGGACAAAGGCTCGACATCCCCAGACCCAGAACACCGACGCATCGCCAACCTCCCCCGTCCAACACAGGGTGGGCGAGGTCTCCGGAACGGAGACACGGGGCTAGAGGTTGAGCTGATGCGCGGCGTACTACATTGCAAACGGCCACAGGAAATGGGGGGCAGCCGCATGGATCATGGATGTACGAGCGACCTCCATAACTAGACCAATGCGGCACTCAGCAACCCCATTCTGCTGCAGAGAGGCCGGGAGAGTGAATGCCTGGCGGATGCCGTGCTCCGCACAGTAGGCTGCCAGCAGGTCAAAGGAAAACTCACCACCTCTGTCAGAGTGCAGACGCAGGACAGGAAAGTCCGACTGGAACCGCTTGCGGAGCTGGAGACGAGCAGCGCGGATCCAAGGAATCAAGACATCAGGGACCTCACCCTTGGTACACAAGGGGAAGACCGTGGTGTAGCGCGTGTAGTCATCGACGACCAGCAGAAAGTACCGCTCGTGGCCCTGTCCCCGGACGCGGGCTAGGCCCCACAATTCCTGGTGGAGAGTCTGCAGGGGAGCCTCTGTGGGAGGGAACGAGGAGGAGTGAGGAGCAGCGCGCTGCCGCCCCTCGACACAGGGAAGACAAGGAGGAGCAGGCGACGGTGGGAGGGGAGGGAGAACCCTGGGAAGACCAGGCACAAGGTACCGGGAATGCATGCTGCAAAGGCGCTGCACTGACGGGCGACCAAGGCGGTGGTGCCACAGGACAGTCCGGTGCGACAGGGAGCGACACGAGCAAGGGGCGGACAGCTGACCTGATGCAGACACAGATGTAGCTACCTGAGGGGACTCAGTGGTCAGTGTGTACAGGTCCGGCCCTGGCTGCCGAGTGAAGGTAGCCAGGTGACGACCCGTCTGGGCACACGTGCAGTGCGTTACACGCTCGTAGGCCGGGGTGAACTGGTGAACACCCGCGTCCTGAAGCGCAGAACCCGCCACCAAGTTCATAGAGAATGAGGGGAGGTAAAGGCCCGACAGTGTGCCAGACGGGACAGCAGGACAAGGGAGGGCAGTGGTGAAGGTTGCAAGGACCGGACCCTCTGAGGGGTCAGCCAGGGAGACAGCAACTGGTCTAAGAAGCTGCTCTAGGGCAGTGCCGTCGCGAAAGAAAAAACGGGAAGCACTTGAGTCGAGTGTGAAGGTGTGCAGTGCCTCAGTAGACGCGGTACTAGCAGACGCAGACGCACTAGTACCTAGAGCAGCAACCTCACCAAGACCTAGGGCAGCAGACGCACGAGCACCTAGAGCTGCAGCCTCACTGGTCCCAATACCCGGGTCGGGCGGTACACGCCGGTAACAGTCACCCTCAACACTAATAGTCAATGCATACATAGCAGCAAGGATAGCATCATAATCAAGAGCAAAGATGTCAATTCCCTTCTTAAGCAGATCAGCCCAGCGCGACAGCTCAGAGGCGTCAGGAAACTGCTCCCGCCAGGCGTCATCAAGGCAAAAAAAACAGCACTGCACCATGTGAAGCCTCCCACAAGTCTGGTCAGTGTGGTCACCTGTGCGAATGACGTACGGGCAGGTACCTCCACCCCCAGACCCCCCACGCTGAGAGTACCACTTACGGAGCTGCTGGGGCGACTGGGGCTCGCGCTCATCTAACGGCAGGTGGCTGCGAACAGCTAGGCGAGCATGGGCGTCACGAATCTGCCACTGTGAGCGAGCACTACTGTCAGCCGTAGCAGCAGGTGCGGGAGGAGCGCCGGACGTGTGGTCATACAGGGAAACGTCGTCCTTGGCAGTGATCTGGAGGAACAAGTGCAGGTCATCGAGCCAGACATCAAACTTAATCGGTCGGCCCTCAGCGTCAAAGGTGAGAATAGTAGGACTGGTCATAGTGGCAGTAGCAGTAGCAGCAGTAGCAGTAGCAGCAGTAGCAGTAGCAGTATCAGCAGTAGCAGTAGCAGTAACAGTAGTGGCAGTAGCAGGAACAAGAACAGTAGTTGCTGCAGGTGGGGCGGCGTGGCCCAAACAGGGCGGCGCGATTCGGGCGGCGCGACTCGGGCGGCGCGGCTCGGGCAGGGCGGCTGTAGCGGGCGGTCCGCGGTTGTGCGTGGGCTGCAGTCGCGCGCGAGCGGCGGCCTACGAGGGCGACGCGGCGGCCTACGGGCGGGGCTGCGACGCTCTGGACGGCCAGAAGGGCCGGTCGACGGGCGGCTAGTGGGCTGCTCGTGGGCGGCTCTGGTCGTGGGGGCGGCTAACAGCCGGCGCGCGCGCAGAAGAGGCCGCGCGCGGGCTGCTAGCGGGCTACGCGCGCTAAAAAAAAAAAAGGCCGCGCGCTGCACTAGCGAGCTCTGCACGGGCAGCAGGAGAAGGAGAGGCGCACGAGGGCGCACTAGGAGAGAGGCGCTCGAGGGCGCTTCTAGTGGAAGGTGGGCCCTTAGGTAAGCGATCCTATATCTTAACATACGCTCTTAATGCCATGTCAGAAACAAGAAGCGAAAAACTAGAAACATTTGGGAGTACAAGTATGAAACCCTAGAGAAATGTGTTAGAACATTATAGCTTATACATTTGTGTAGGCTGTAGTGGGGTAGCCCATAAGGGGTACAACCCAATAAGGGTTAGTACTTGTACCCAACTCTTTCATAGTTCAATCATTCTCTCGTTCTCATCTTCACATGGTATAGAGCTGGTTCCCTCGTGGGAACTGTTCCTAGGGCCCACCGACTTTTTTTTTCTGCCCAGAGCACGCTTGGCCCCTGCCCAAGTCGTGCCCAATGTCGTTCCCCCCTCTTACGGCCTCTAGCGGCCCCTTTTACGGCTTCTAACGGCCCTGTCGCGCCGCCCTTTTGGCCCCGTCACGCCGCCCTTTCGGCCCCGTCGCGCCGCCCTTGCAGCCCCGTCGCGCCGCCCTTGCGGCCCCGTCACGCCGCCCTTTACGCGGCCCCGTCGCCGCCCCTTCCTGCGGCCCCGTCGCCGCCCTTCCACGGCCCCGTCGCTGCCCTTCCACGGCCTCGCCGCCCGCCCTTACAGCGGCCACGTCGCCCGCCCTTCCGCGGCCCCGACACCGCCCTTCCGCGGCCCCGTCGCCGCCCTCCAGCGGCCCCGTCGCCGCCCTTCAGCGGCCCCGTCGACGCCCTTTCAGCGGCCCTGTCGCCGCCCGCCCTTTCAGCGGCCCCGTCGCCGCCCTTCCACGGCCTCGCTGCCTGCCCTTACAGCGGCCCCGTCGCCCGCCCTTCCTCGGCCCCGACACCGCCCTTCCACGGCCCCGTCGTCGCCCTCCAGCGGCCCCGTCGCCGCCCTTCAGCGGCCCCGTCGCCACCCTTTTCAGCGGCCCCGTCGCCGCCCTTTCAGCGGCCCCGTCGCCACAAGCCCTCCCAGCGGCCCGTCGTCGCCCTTTCAGCGGCCCGTCGCCGCCCTTTCAGCGTCCCCGTCACCGCCCTTCCACGGCCCCGTCGTCGCTCAGCCGCCCAGTGCCCGAGCCGCCGAGCAGCCAAACCGCCGAGCAGCCGAGCCGCCCAACAGCCCAGCCGCCCAACAGACGAGCCGCCGAACAGTCGAGCCGCCCGACCGCCGAGCCGCCCAGCAGCCGAGCCGTCGAGCAGCCAAGCCGCCCGACCGCCCCACTTGCCTGGTAAGAGCAGCGTCTCTGCCACTGCACCGCCCTGCCCCACTGTCCTCACTGCCTGTCTAGTGCTGTCATGGCATCCCCTAGTGTTCTCACCTTTGATGATGAGGGTCGGGCAGTTTACTTTGAGGTCTGGGTAGATGATCTGCAGACGGTCTCTCCCTGTTTGACCTCACTTCTGGTGCCTCTCCTGACCCTACTGCTGATGCTGACGCCGTTGTTCGCTCACAGTGGGCCACGCGCGATGCTGCTGCTCGCCTTGCTGTGCGCCGCCACTTACCAACCGCTGAGCGTTCACACTTTAGCCAGTACAAGAGTGCTCAGACCTTGTACGACGCTGTAGTTGCACGCTACTCTTCCCCTGCCACTGCTGCACTGAGCCGCCTCATGCTACCGTACCTCTTCCCTGACCATGCTGCCTTTCCCACAGTCGTTGACCTCATTACGCACCTCCGCACTAGTGACACTCGCTACCGCGCTGGGCTTCTTGCTAAGTTCTGCGCCAAGAACCCCCCCCCCCCCCCCATGTTCATCACCCTCTACTACATAGTCACTTGACTCCTTGACACTCTCCGTGTAGTCAGGGACCACTTCCTCTCAGTTTTCCCCACCACTCTCACCGTTGACCTCCTCGAGAAGGCCGGGGGTGGGGGTGAGGGTGGTAGTGGGAGTGGTGCCGGGGGTGCCGGGGGTGGCGGCGGCGGCGGCAGCAATGGAGGCGGCGGAGGCGGTGGTGGTGGCGGAGGGAGCGGAGGCGGCCGAGGGAGCGGAGGCGGTGGAGGTGGCGGAGGAGGCGGAGGTGAAGGCGGCGGCAGAGGCGGCGGTGGCGGCGGCGCGGGTGGAGCGGGTCGCGACTCTGCGTAGAGGAGTGGCTCAGGTGGTGGTCCGCGCCAGCAGCAGCGGAGTGGTGTGACCCTGTCCCCTCAGCAGCTTCATGAGTGGTACACTGCGCGTCAGCGCGGTGGGGGTTTTGGTCCCTGCACTTACGTCCTCCGTACCGGCGACCGAGCTGGTGAGTAGTGAAAAGGCCTGCACTCCACCCAGCGCTGCTTCGGTCGCCTGACAGACGCGTGGCGTTGCCAGTTCCTTGAGGCGACAAAGATCCCTCGCTGGGGAGATCTGTCTAGGGCGGGGGTTGCTGTCTTTGATCTTCACTATGATGCCATTCTTACTGCCATGTATGCTGTTGATGATAGTGTTGTGGGTGACTGTTACCTGTGTGTACCGCCTGACCCTGTCATTGAGGCTACTGCTCTAGGTGCTGGTAAGGCTGCTGCTCTAGGTGCTAGTGCGTCAGCTGCCCTAGGTGCTAGTGCGTCTTCTGCTCCAGGTGCTAGTGAGTCTGCGCTCTCAGGTACTACGTCGGCTCAGGCCTTACACACCTTCACCCTTGACTCAGGTGCGTCCCGCTCCTTCTTTCGAGACCGCACCACTCTTACGCCGCTCAGTCGGCCGGTTGCAGCCCCGTGGCAGACCCCTCTGGGGTTCCTCTCCTTGCTAGCTTCTCCACTGTCTTACCGTGCCCAGCAGCCCCCTCTGGCGCCCTGTTAGGTCTCTACCTCCCCTCGTTCTCTACGAACTTGGTGAGTGGAGCGGACCTACAGGATAGGGGGGTTGACCAGTTCACTCCTTCGAGTCAGCGAGTGACTTACTGCACGTGTGCTCGGACAGGCCGACACTTGGCCACGTTAACCTGTCGGCTAGGGTCGAGACTGTACACCCTTACTACTGAGTCTCCTCCGGCAACTGAATCTGCCCAAGTAGCTGCGTCGAGTCAGGTGTTTGCTCCAGCGTCCAGGTCTGGTCCTGAATCTGCTCCCTGCTCGTGTCGTCTCCTGTCCCACCAGACTCTCCTCTGGCACCACCGCCTTGGTCACCCCTCCCTGCCTCGTCTCCGAGGCATGGCCTCCCGTGTCCTTGTTGCTGGTATCCCTCGATCTCTTCCTTCCCTACCTCCGGGGCCTGGCCCTACCTGCGTCCCCTGCGTCGAGGGGCGACAGCGCGCCGCCCCTCACTCCTTCGAGTTTCCTCCGACAGAGGCTCCGCTGCAGACTCTCCATATGGACGTGTGGGGCCCAGCCCGCGTTAGTGGGCAGGGGCACGAGCGGTATTTCCTGCTGGTGGTTGACAACTACTCGCGTTACACCACGGTCTTCCCCTTGCGCAGCAAGGGTGATGTCACAGAGGTGTTGATCGACTGGATCCGCGCAGCTCGTCTCCAGCTCAGAGAGAGTTTTGGCTCGGACTTTCCTGTTCTGCGTCTGCACTCGGACAAAGGCGGAGAGTTTTCCTGTGCTTGTCTGGAAGCCTTCTGTCGTGCACAAGGCATCCGCCAGACCTTCACAATTCCGGCCTCTCCACAGAAAAATGGGATTGCTAAGCACCGCATTGGCATGGTCATGGACGTCGCTCGTACGTCCATGATGCATGCGGCTGCCCCCCATTTTCTGTGGTCGTTTGCGGTTCAGTACGCCACGCATCAGCTCAACCTTCAGCCCCGTGTCTCCTTGCCAGAGACCTCCCCCGCCTTGCGGTGCACGGGGAAGGTTGGCGATGCGTCTGCGTTTTGGGTCTGGGGATCTCAGGCGTTTGTCCGCGACTTGTCTGCGGAGAAGCTGTCCCCCTGTGCTGTTCCCTGCGTCTTCCTTGGCTTCCCCCCTGACGCGCCTGGCTGGCAGTTTTACCACCCCACCTCGCACCGTGTTCTGTCCTCCCAAGACGTCACCTTTGACGAGTCGGTACCTTACTACCGTCTCTTCCCCAACTGCTTTGCGCCTCTCCCCCCGCCGCCACTCTTCCTTGCACCAGGTCCTCCCCCGGTAGACTCCCTCCCCCCTCAGGGTCCTGCCCTGTCAGGTGTGTCCCAGGTAGACGCAGTCGAGCCTGTCGAGGTAGCTTTGACTCTGGTGCTGCTAGAGGTGCTGAGCCTGCGGGTGTCGGGTCTGGGGGTGTTGAGCCTGGGGGTGCTGAGACTGGGGGTGCCGAGTCTGGGGGTGCTGAGACTGGGGGTGCGGAGCCTGCGGGCGCGGAGCCTGGAGGTGCGGAGCCTGGGGGTGCTGGGTCTGCTCTTGTGGCCGCCGACGGTGCTTCGTCGAGGCGGGAGCCGCTCTCTCCGCAGGAGCTGCGCGAGTGGTTTGCCCGCCGCTGGAGACGTGCTGCTGAGACTGGCGGTGCTCCTAAAGCTACTAGAGTTGGTCCTGCTGGAGCTGCTGGCGGTGCTGGTGCTACTGGAGCTTGAGCTGCTGGGGGTGTTGGCGCTGGTTTTTCTACTAGTGCTGGTGCGTCTGGGGGTGCTGCTTAGGCTGCTTGTGCTGACGCGCCTACTGGACTTGGTGCTGCTAGAGCTGGAGCTGCTGGGGGTGTTGGCGCTGGCGATGCAGCTGGCGCTGGTGCTTTTGAGGGTGCGGGAGTTGGCGCTGTTGGAGCTGGAGGTGTTGCTGGCGCTGGTGCTGCTGTTGGGGGTACTGGTGCCGTCCTTGCTGGTTCTGGAGGCGTTGAGCGGCCGAGGCCGTACTTCGTTCCGCTCCTGGAGCAGGTTCGTGGTCTCCCGTCCTCTCCTGGTCCCGCTCCTTCCTTAGAGTGTCCACAGCTTGTCCAGTCGTAGTCACAGTTACAACCCGCCTCCCCTCTACCTGCTCCTTCTCCCTACACTGGTCATACTGGAAGTCTTGCTGAGCGTCGTGAGCCTGCGTCTCGTCCTGCGTCGCCTGTTCGCGCTGTTCGCACTAGTCTTCATGCTGGCGTCCGCGTCCTCCTACGGTCCCCGGCATACACCCGATGGCACTGCGTCCTTCCACTGCTCCTCTGCGTGTCCCATTGCCGTCTCCTCCAGAGTCCTCTTTTCTTTCTGTTGCTGACCCGGAGTCTGACTCCCTTCGTGCTACTAGTCCTTCGGTCACGCGCCTTCTTGCTATTGTTGTCACTGACCCTTCCTTTGAGTCCACTACAGCGTCTGCCCTAGTTGCTGAGCTTGTCGACTTCGCTGCTCGCTGTCGTCTAGCCTACGCTACCAGTCTCGTTGCTGATTCTGAGTCTGTCTGTCCTCCGTCCATCGGGGGTGAGTGTGCTCTTAGCACGGACGTCCTTGAGGACAGGCAGGAGGAGTTTCAGTGCTTTCCTGCTGCTTTGCCCCATCTTGTGTCCACGCTGATTGCCCCTGAGGGAGACCCGGATGCACCAGACATCCCGACTCCCCGATCGTACGCTGAGGCAATCGAGGGTCCCTACTCCTCTCAGTGGCAGTCAGCCATGGACGCAGAGATGGCTTCATGGAAGTCCACAGGCACCTACGTCGACGAGGTTCCCCCACCTGGGGCGAACATCGTCAGTGGCATGTGGATTTTCGGGGTGAAGCGGCTGCCGGGTTCTCCGCCTCTCTTCAAGGCGCGTTACGTGGCTCGAGGCTTCAGTCAGCGGCATGGAGTTGACTATTTTCAGACCTTCTCTCCCACCCCGAACATGACCACTCTTCGGGTGCTGCTGCACATAGCCGCTCAGCGCGACTACGAGCTTCACTCTCTTGACTTCAGCACAGCTTTCTTGCAGGGCAGCCTGCACGAGGAGATCTGGCTGCGCCGCCCACCTGGCTTCACTGGGTTGTTTCCTCCTGGTACCAAGTGGAGCCTCCGGCGGCCAATCTACGGTCTTTGCCAGGCGCCCCGTGAGTGGCATGACTTACTGAGGACTACACATGCGGCTCTTGGGTTTGCTCCTTGTACAGCCGACCCGTCGTTGTTTCTGCACACCGACACCTCTTTGCCGCCGTTCTACATCCTCGTGTACGTCGACGACTTGGTCTTTGCCACTGCTGACACTGCTGGACTCGCCCGTGTGAAGTCCGAGCTGTAGAAGAGACACACGTGCACAGACTTGGGTGAATAGCGCAGCTACCTTGGCTTGCACATCACCCGGGACAGAGCACAGCGCACCATTACCTTGACTCAGTCACACATGGTGTAGCAGGTCCTTCAGCGCTTCGGCTTCACGTTCTCCTCGCCTCAGGCCCCTCCTCTGTCTACTCGCCACTCGCTCTCAGCTCTGCCTTCGGATGAGTTCGTAGAGCCGAGTGGCCCGTACCCAGAGCTTGTTGGCTGCCTCATGTACCTGATGACCTGCACACGACCTGACCTTGCATACCCTTTTAGCATCTTGGCACGCTATGTTGCTCCTGGGAGACACCGACTAGAGCACATGGCTGCAGCAAAGAGGGTGTTGCGCTACTTGTGCAATACGTCGAGCATGGGGCTAGTGCTTGGAGGGCGAAGTCGAGTGGTCCTCACAGGTCACGACGACGCTTCTTGGGCTGACTACCAGGCTTTGCAGCGGACGTCGCTGGGTTATACCTTCAGCCTTGGCTCCGACATTGTTTCGTGGCGGTCTACCCGCTCATCTTCTGTTCATAGCTCCAGCTATGAGGGTGAGATCTACGCAGGGGCCATGGCTGCACAGGAGCTACGCTGGCTCACCTACCTGCTGACTGACCTAGGAGAGCCGCCTCGTTCTCCTCCGGTTCTATACGTAGACAACAAGGCCATGCTGGGCCTTGTGTCGGGAGCACAGACTGGAGCAAAGAACGAAGCATGTTGCTTACAGCTACTTCCTTGCTCGTGAGCTGCAGCAGGGTGGTCAGCTCCGCCTCACCTATGTGGCCTCTGAGGCCAACGCTACTGATATCTTCACCAAGGCCCTTCCGCCATGTGATCATCAGCGCTTCTGTACTTTGCTAGGTCTTGTGCCTACCTAGCCTCACTTGCTCACTTCTTGATCTTGTTTGTACTGTCCTCTTTCTATACCTGCACTTGCTTGTTTACCTTTATATATATGATCTTGCATGTGAACTAGCCTTGTGGCCTTACTCTTGTGCTCGGACTGTGTGGTGACTTTGTGATCCACCCTGAGCTTGCTTTGCTTTGCTTGACTGGTCTTGTGACCACTTGTTCTCCCCCACTTTGCCTATGGGGGTATGTCAGAACATTATAGCTTATACATTTGTGTAGGCTGTAGTGGGGTAGCCCATAAGGGGTACAACCCAATTAGGGTTAGTACTTGTACCCAACTCTTTCATAGTTTAATCATTCTCTCGTTCTTATCTTCACAAATGTACCCCCTAAAGGCTAACCCACTGTAGCCTACACAGCAGCAACATATATAATGTTTGACAGGGGAGGGGGGGGGGATGTACTTGTTTCCTTGTGGGGGGGAAGGGTAATCGAGGGGACCACGAAAACAGTGACCAATCTTCTGTTGGCGTTCGCGATCATAATCACCTAAGTGTAACAATGTATGTTTTTTATAAACTTGAAATTGTTTACACAATCTCTTCTACTGAGATTGTAGAAGTGAAATTGTAAATTGGCAGATTGCCCAAAATATTCCACCAATCAACCCCTCGTCATTCTCGGCAGACTGCAAGACAACATGACCTACGCGTTGTCCGTCAGCAACTAGAAAACGCCGAACTGCAGCAGATTCCACGCCCACATCAACGCAAAGTTGATTGCCAGCAATAAACTACACTTGCTACTCGATTGTATGAATTTGCATATCTTCTTTCGTTTGCGATTTTATTGTTCAGCCAATGTAGTCGGTGATAAATACCATAGTTATCTTGCAACCAAATTTTGTAGGAAAACAAACAAACAAACATCCCAGAGCCAGTCAGCCTCCCGTTTGCTCCTGCTAGCCTCCCTACCCTCACCTCACCTCTGCCCCATGCCCATGTTCTTCTTGCTTGCAACTTTGATTACCTCGCCTCTCCATCACTTCATCCTCCCTCGCCCCCGTCCATCCCCTCCATGTCTATTCAAAAATCCAAATTCCTTGTGCTCTCATTTCCCTCTTCATCGTGCCTCATCGCCCTCTTTGCTTCCCCCCTTTTTCCCTCTTCCCCTCCCTCCCCCCTCCCTCTCATCTTGTTGCGTCCCGTCCTCCCCCGTGATCATCTTGCTGTTCCCGCTTCCCACAAAGGCTACATCAACCCAGAAATCTGCTGCTGCCAATGGCCAGGAGGATGGATGAAACGACCATGTTGATGACAGGGCTGCTGAGTGCACTGGGCGTGCTCCTGTCAGGCAGGAATGACTCGCACCAGACGTTCACACGGAACGTGAGCAATCATGTGATGTGCAGTTCAGACGTTCCGAACAAAGTTTGTGGTTAGTTCCCCAAGTGTGGTGTGGTTTGGTATGATGTTGTATGGTGTGCTGTGCTGTGCTGTGATGTGTTGTGCTGTGCTGTGTTGTGCTGTGGTTGGTGTGGTGTGGTGGCTTGTGTAAGCATGCACATTTGCAATGCCACGCAACTTCAATTCCTGCCCCTCCTACTTCAACTTCTGTTGCAACAGCCTCTTAGCCTCCTATCATGCCTACCGGTTGAATCAAGGTGGACCTCCTCAATTCAGACAGAAGCTCTCACGGTTGCTACAACCTTGTTTTAGGTGTTTTCCGCCAGGAGCACCCATGAGTGATTCTTTAGTCGATCCAAAAGCCCTCACGGTTGCTACAGCTTTGTATCAGGTGTATCAGGTGTATCAGGTGTGCGTGCCTCCATTCACGCAGACGCACAAGGGCAGAGAACGAACTCCAATCACCTTCTCTGCTGCCCCATCACTCGCCTATCACTGCCCGTCCTTTCCATGTGCGTGCCTCGTCCCCATGCTCAGGGGCCTGACTCCTCTGTTCAACACAAGCACATCCTAGCCACAGTGCTTCACCTCCTCCAAACTCTCGTGAGTGGTGGGGAAATTTAATCAGTCAAGAGCTTCTTTCTTATGTCTTCCTTAGTGGTTGCAATCCAGTCGCGGCATTCCACTGCCATTTGTGCATATTCCATTCTATCCGCCTAGAGCTTAAGCATGAGCCACGTTTCCGGTTCCATCACCTAACAACAAAACATGTGCCAACACTTATACCACACCATCACCACACGAACACCAACACCAGGTGCAAGTCGTCTGTTCAGTCGCAACGATTGCCACGGCGTTGCTCTGATGGAAGGGCGTTTCCCAAGCACAGGTCAGAGCGTGGGTGGGTCAGCAAAGCTTGGCGTTGAAAGATGGGCTGCTGAAGCTGCGAAGTGTTTCTGCTTCCGTCCTGGTATGTCCTATTTCAGGCTGTTGCCATGCCTTTGCTATCAAAATAACGAACAAGGATGAATGAACTAGCAGCAGGATGGGTACAAGTGAGAAACCCGACCAAGATTGTTCCCCAAGGGTAAGACCACGGATTTTTCTCAGTTTGTCGCCAGTCCTGACGTTCTTTTGAACTCTTCTAACACCTACTCTGCCCTTATTAGCTGCTCCTTTCCCTCCAGGACCAGAGTGGTGTCGTCTGCGTAACCAATGTACGCCAAGCGTTCTCCCGCGTTGCTGATTCCCAGCTTCCGCTTGAGGACCAGCTATGCCAGCGGCTCAATCGCGCAGAGAAAAAGGTATGGAGCCAACGAACAGCCTTGCCTGATCCTGGATACTACCTCCACACCCTCTCCCATCCAGCCGTTGTCTAAGAGTCTTGTCTGCGTCCCCTTGTGCAGGCCTTCCACCTAGCTTACTAGCCGCTCCGGAAAACCCATCGACCGCAACGTCCGGAAGAGATACCCCACGGGAGACGAAATCAAATGCTTTTTTGAAATTGACCAGAAGAAGAAACCAATCTTCGTTGTTGTTGAGAGCTGTATCAATGATGTCAGCCACCAGACCCACTGCATCAGTTAGCCGCCTGCTTGACAGGAATCCGTATTGCTCCGGTGAGATTATCTTGGGCAACACTTTCTTCATCCCATCCACGACCACCCTCGCCAGCACCTTGTTAGTAAAGTTAAGCAGCGTGATAAGTAGGTAGTTATTCAGCTGGTCCTTGTTGCCGTTTTTGAGAAGCAGCATCGTGACAGTTTCTTTGACTTCTGTTGACAGAATTGCAGATGCCGCAAAGTCCTTCGCCAGGGCCTTGAAGCCCTTCCCCAGTAGATCCCAATGAGCTTCAAATACTTCCTTCGGCAATCCGTCTCTCCCTGGGGACTTGTTCGCCGCCATCGCACTGAAAGCATTTTTAACCTCCTCCTCCGTCCAATTCTTTGCTAGCCCTGCCGCTTTCCAGGTTGTCAGCTTTTTCCCCTTCTCAGGCTTCCAGTCCTCTTCCAGTTGACACTTGTCCTTCCTGAAGATATCCGCGAAAAATACGGATGCTGCGCAGAGAATGCCCTGCGAGTCCGAGACAACCCCGCTTGTCGTCTGCAGCTCGGCAATTTGGGTGCTCGCCTTCCTCGCCTGCACCAAAGCTGACAGGTGCTGCGACGCCTCCATCCGCATGCCTGACATGAGATGCAACTTGTCTTTCCGTGAAGCTGGTCATCTTGCAGGTCAGATTGCGCATTGCCTTTTGACAGAGCTCCGCGACAATATTGACAAGGTGTGACACCGTAGCCTTGACACGCTTGCCTTCCTCCCTCGCGAAAGCACGAAGACCTGCCGCCAACCGTGATAGAAGAAGTTCGAAATTGCTGCCATCTGTGACTTTGATCTTTCCCACTGTCGCCTCCACTATCTTCCTCACCCTCTTTTTGTGTGCCATCGATGCGTGAAGTCTCTAGAGACCCGAGCCCATGCAGATCTTCGCGCCCAACCGAAGAGCAACCCTGATAGCAAAGCCGTGGTCAGAAATATAGACAGCCGGTATCACATGAGAAGCTTGAATAAGGTGAGGTAAGAGGGGATGAGAGAGGAGAGCGCGGTCGATACGGGTGCTGGCTTGCTGAGCTTGCGAAAAGAAAGTGAACTAGCGTTTCTTCGGATAGAGTGTACGGAAAGCATCAGAGAGCTGGAACTGCTTGTCATTCTCTGCTGTAGGTCCGAAGCGAGACGACTTGTCTAACACTGGATCTTCTATAATGTTGAGGTCGCCGATAATGAGCAGGTGACTCGTCGGCCGGAGTTGCTCTAATACTGGACCTAAGGTGTCGTGGAGGAACGTCGCCCGGGAGGTCGCCTTTGCCGGGAAGTAACAAGCTAAGACTGTGAGTTGCAGGCCGCGACCATGGATCTCGGCCGAGACAAGTCTACCCGAGGAATGGACTAAGACGTTATGGAAGCTGAGACTACAGAGCAGGGCTACCCCGCCTGCTTTCGACTTGGGTGTGGCTGCTGCTACGAGACTGAAGGTAGGGTGGGACCGCGAAGGGTGATTTGAGGCTAGCCTTGTGTCTGATAGCGCTACTAAGTTTGCTGCTTGCCTTGACCAGTCTATGACACGCTGCTGTTTGGTGCGATCTCCTATGCCGTTGACATTGAGGCCCGCAAAACTGATGAGGCTTCTTTTACTCATTTGATAACAGCTTGATAGCCCCTACGCATCCACAGGGTAAGAAGACAAGAGACACCGACTACTGCAAAAACTACCGCTGCTGCTGCCGACTGATGACCTAGCTGAACAAGTCTCAGATCCCGTATTCCTTCTTGGTGATGTTGAGGCTGGCCTTTTTTAGAGAGGCACGAGTGGCTGAACCGAACTGCTCCAGATGGATGAGATGATTGGCAGACGTGATGTGGTCGGCCGCCGTCATGAAGCTCTTCCCTTTCGCTTTCCCACACCCCACTTGCGTGCAGATCCATTCTTCGCGATTGCCTCCCTTACAGATCAGCACAATGGTCGGGTCTAGCAGAATGGGTGTGATCAGCCGCGAGGCAGGCAGAGAAGTGGCTGCACGGTACAAATTGGAGGTTAGCACAAGCACAGATGCCATGATGAGTACGATCATAAGAGTAAAAGCACTTACCATTAATACGGTGCACCTTTCCCAAGGTAAGATTCCATTTCCCAATATTATTTTGCCGGTCCGTGAGGAAGGCATCATGGTTGACGTCATAATGTTGACCACCGCAGAGCAGACAGGTCATGCACCGGCGACCAAGTTTCGAAAGATCTTCGAAGACGTGACGCCAACGGTGCCTATCTCTTGGATGAGGAATCACCAATCCCTTGATGATGTCAATATCGGCGCCAGTGACCGGGTGCAGGACGCGGTGGAAGCAAACGCCATCCTTGAACGCAGAACACCTCCTGTTCCTCAGCTTGTAGACCACCATCAGCTCCCGCGACATCTCTGGTATCTTCGTCGCAGGTACGTCGCGGATGATCACTTCGACCGCTTGAGGATTTGTTACCCGTTCCCGCACGAAAGCGGGATCATTAGTGTGTTGCCAGTAGAGTCGAAACACCGTGCCGTTGGGATGTGTGTAGTCCACTTCCTTGGTTCTGATGCTCATGATATCGTCTTCATGCAGGAGCGACACCTAAAGACGACAGTACTGGGTCTTCACCACGTATGCTGGAAAGAGTTCATGGAACTTCGCCGACTCGAAAGCGCCGTCAGATAGCGAGGACGCCCAGACCCGCCTCAACAGCGTCCGCACAGTGGTGATGACCGACGCCACTTCCAACGCGAGAGCCACATGTAACACCAGAATCGCCGTGTAGCGGACGCGGTGAAGAGCCTCCGTCTTGACTTTGACTTTTAGTTCTTCATCAGAATCGTCCTCGATGAAGCCGCTATCAAGAACAGTCGTGCGAAGAGAGCGTAGCTTCTCTTCCAGAGAGATGCTAGATCCGCTAGCAGGTGCATCAATAAGAGACACGTTGTTGGAGTCATCCACCGATGCTTTGCCCTTGTCCTTGCTTGCAGGCGTAGAAGAAGCAGGAGCAGGCGATGGAGGTGGAGCATCCAGCGACGGTGCTTCCGACAGAACCTTAGTTTTCCCCTTATGAGGCAACTTGCGACAATGGAGGAAAGAAAGCTGCAGAGCTGAGAAACAGATTGGTGATGAGGGAACTGATGCCATTGCTCTTAGCTTGAGCCTGTTAAGTAGGCAAGTTCCATTGGTGCTTGTCCATTGTTCTTGGCGCAGATGGTGAGAATCCGAGGTCGAGGCCCTGGGATCACGGTTAGTAATAGTCGTAATAAGACTAGTGTAGCCATTGATGTTGTTATCGCTGTTTGGTACAGAAGTTCGAAACCTTGGAGTTAGCAGCAACCCTGTAGGAACCTCGAAGTTAGATGCCTGACAAGAAACAGGATCTCATTTAGCAAGCGATACTATGTCCGATGTGTAGACACAAAAAGGGTATCGGTCGCTGCGCCTTGTAACGAGGAAGCCAGATCTGTAGTTTTTAAAGCCAACTGACAAGGAACCTACACGGGATCTGGGTTTGAAGCTGCGCGGTAATATCCATGGCGGACTCATGGTAGCAGTCGGTGGTGATGCTTCAACTAGAAAGGCCGGAACCGTGTTTAGAGACTCTCTGTTAGAGGGGTGTTTACTGTTCATTCCGAACAGTACATTCCTAGTCACCATTATCCTTATCTTCTCAGATTCTCTAGTGCCACGTGGCACTCTACTTTTCTTGCACTCCAATTCTTGGTCCCACATTCCACTTTCCAACCTTGTTTCTTCCATGCTATATAAACCTTGCTTGTACTTGCCATTATCAATCAATTCTCATTCAACTCTTCTTCAATTACTCAGTAACTTCCTCGCCTATTTCGCCAATAGTTCTTTCGCCAAAGTCTTCCGCTGCGTTTCATCCTCGACTTAGTCGACCCCGCTAATTCTTTAGCGGACTTAGGCCGTCGGGCCTAACACTTGGTATCAGGAGCCTTCGCGGGGAGCGACTTCCAACGAGCGACCGTCGACGACGAGACTACGACGTCATCGTCCCGCGGTGCCGACTTGCAGATGTCAGATATATATGACATAGCTGTTGTAGGCTATAGTGGGGTAGCACATATGGGGTACAGCTCTCTAGGGTTTGCATTTGTACCCAACTTTCACTTAGTCATTCTCATTCCTGTTCTAGTATTCTCACATGGTATAGAGCGGGTTCCCTGTGGGAACTTCGCCTAGGGCCCACCGAAGCGCGCCCCGAGGCGCGCTAACCTTTTTTTCTCTCTCTCTCGAGCGACCCTCCGTGTCGCCCTTCCCTCGCGGCCCCGCTGCCCTTTCAGACGCGGCCTCGCCGCCCCTTTTCGAACGCGGCCCCGCCGCCATTTCAGACGCGGCCCCGCCGCCCACTTCGGACGCGGCCCCGCCCGCCCCTTCAGACGCGGCCCCGCCGCCCGCTCCGACGCGGCCCCGCTGCCTGCTCAGACGCGGCCCCGCAGCCTGCTCAGACGCGGCCCCGCTACCTACTCAGCCGCGGCCTCGCTGCTGGCTCCGACGCGGCCCCGCCGCCCACTCGGACGCGGCCCCGCCGCCTGCTCAGCCGCGGCCCCGCCGCCCGCTACGAAGCGGCCCCGCCGCCTGCTCTGACGCGGCCCCGCCGCCTCCTCAGCCGCGGCCCCGTCGCCCACTCAGGCGCAGCCCCGCCGCCTGCTCAGCCGCGGCCCCGCTGCCCGCTCCGACGCGGCCCCGCCGCCTGCTGAGTCGCGGCCCCGCCGCCCTCCCCTTCGACGCGGCCCCGCCGCCTACTCAGACGCGGCCCCGCCGCCCGTTCCGACGCGGCCCCGCCGCCGTCACTCGCGGCCCCGCCACCTCCTACCTGCGGCTCTACGGCCGCCTCTACTGCGGCCCTTCGCCGTCCCTGCAACCCGGCCCCACCGCCCCCAGCTCCTCTCGCGCTGCCCAACTGCGGCAGCCGAGCCGCCAGCCTGCAGCAGACGAGCCGCCCACCTGCAGCAGCCGAGCCACTCACCTGCAGCAGCCGAGCCGCCGGACCACCGAGCAGCAGTGCACCCGAGCCGCCCTGCACCCGAGCCGCTCTGTCGCCGAGCCGCCCGGGAGCCGAGCCGCCCAGTAGCCGAGTCGCTGAGTCGCCGAGCCGCCCTTCTGCAGAGCTGCCCGACCTGCCCTGCCCGGTGAGCACAGTACCGCTGTCACTGCGTGCTCTTCCCCTACTGCTTGCACTGCTTCGCTGTCGTAGTCATGGCTGCCCCTAGTGTCCTAGCTTTTGACGCTGAGGGTCGCGCCATTAACTTTGAGGTCTGGGTAGACGACCTGCAGTTGTTTTTACACTGCGATAGGGCAGACGGCCTCTCTCTCTTTGACCTCACGTCTGGCGCCTCTCCTGCCCCTGCTGCTGATGCTAATCCCACTGTGCGCTCTCAGTGGGCGACCCGCGATGCTGCTGCACGTCTTGCTGTGCGTCGCCACCTCCCTACCTCTGAGCGCGCGCACTTTAGTCAGTACAAGAGTGCTCAGACCTTGTACGACGCTGTAGTTGCGCCCTACTCCTCCCCTGCCACTGCTGCACTGAGCCGTCTCATGCTTCCCTACCTCTTTCCTGACCTCTCTGCCTTTCCCACTGTTGCTGACCTCATTACGCACCTCCGCACTAGTGACACTCGCTACCGCGCCGCCCTTCCTGCTGAGTTCTGCGCTAAGAACCCCCCCCCATGTACATCACTCTCTACTACGTAGTCGCGCGCCTCCCTGACTCCCTTCGCATAGTCAGGGACCACTTTCTCGCAGTCTGTCCCACCACCCTCACCGTCAACGTCCTTGAGAAGGCCCTCCTCGCGGCGGAGAAGAGCATCGTCGCTGTAGGAGCTTCTCGTGGTGACCCTCGCACCCCCATCTTTGAGGGGTGCTCTCCTTCCCCCCTCCTGCCCTCTGTCGCCTCTTCTGCTGCTGCCGACCTGCTTGGTCTCGAGTCGGTTGGCGCGGCGTCTGCCCCTAGTGGGAGACGCCGCTCTGGCAAGGGCAAGGGGGGCAAGGGCGCTGGTGGAGCTGGAGGGAACGGTGGAGGTGGCGGTGGAGGCGGCGGAGGGAGTGGGGGTGGCGGCGGGAGTGGTGGCGGGGGTGGTGGTGGTAGTGGTGGCAGCGTCGGAGGAGGCGGCGGTGGTGGCGGCGGCGGTGGTGGTGGCGGCAGTGGTGGCGGTGACGGTGGGGGAGGCGGTGGCGGAGGAGGCGGTGGTGGCGTAGAAGATGGAGCTGGTCGAGGTGGTACCCAGCAGCGGAGCGGCGCTGGTGGTGGTCAGCGCTCGCAGCAGCAGCAGCAGCAGCGTTGGCGTGACGTCCCGCCGCCCGAGCAGCTCCGTGAGTGGTACGCTCGGCGTCAGAGGGGTGGGGGTACTGGTCCTTGTACCTACGTCCTTCGCTCTGGCGACCGCGCGGGTGAGCAGTGTGGGGGTGCTCACTCCACCCAGCGCTGCTTTGGCCGCCTGACAGACGCTTGGCGTCAGCAGTTCCCCGGGGCTAGTGAGATCCCTCGCTGGGATGAGCTTCTTAGAGCTGGTGTAGCGATCTTTGATCTTGATTTTTATGCTATCCTTGCAACTATGTATACTGTGACTATTAGTGAGGAGGGTGACTGTTACCGGTGTTTCCCGCCTGACCCAGGCATAGGTACTGCTGCGCTAGGTGCTTGTGAGGCTGCTGCTCTAGGTGCCAGTGCGTCTGTGCTCTCAGGTGCTGGTGAGACTGCGCTCTCAGGTACTGCGTCGCCTCCGTCCTCCCTCACTTTCACACTTGACTCCGGAGCTTCTCGCTCCTTCTTTCAAGACCGCACTACCCTCACATGGACGTGTGGGGCCCAGCCCCCGTCCGTGGGCAGGGTCACGAGCGCTACTTTCTGTTGGTGGTTGACGACTACTCGCGTTACACCACAGTCCTCCCCTTGCGCAACAAGGGTGCTGTCACTGAGGTGCTGATCGACTAGATCCGTGAGGCTCGTCTCCAGCTCAGAAAGAGCTTCGGCTCGGACTTTCCTGTTCTGCGTCTGCACTCGGACAGAGGCGGAGAGTTCTCCTCGCGCCTTCTGCGAGACTACTGTCGTGCACGGGGGATCCGCCAGACCTTCACGCTTCCGGACTCTCCACAGCAAAATGGGATTGCTGAGCGCCGCATTGGCATGGTCATGGATGTCGCTCGTACGTCCATGATGCATGCGGCTGCCCCCCATTTTCTGTGGCCGTTTGCGGTGAGGTACGCGGCGCATCAGCTCAACCTTCACCCCCGGGTCTCTCGGCCTCGTGATGTCCCCAGTCTTGCTGTGGATGGGGAAGGTTGGCGATGCGTCGGCGTTCCGTGTCTGGGGATCTCGGGCGTTTGTCCGCGACTTGTCTGCGGACAAGCTGTCCCCTCGTGCTGCTCCCTGTGTCTTCCTTGGCTTCCCCACAGACGCTCCCGGGTGGCAGTTTTACCACCCCTCCTCTCGTCGTGTTCTGTCCTCACAGGACGTCACGTTCGACAAGTCAGTCCCCTTCTACCGCCTCTTCCCCTACCGCACTCCTTCCCTCCCCCCTCCGCCGGACTTCCTTGTGCCGGTTCCCCCCCCGGTAGACCCCCTCCCCCCTCAGGTTCCTGCCCCCTCAGGTGTGTCCCAGGTAGACGCTGTTGACCCGGTCGAGGTTACTGGTGACTCTGGTGCTGCTGCGGGTGCTGAGCCCGGGGGTGCTGACTCTGGGGGTGCTGTGCGCCGGGGTGCCGAGCCTGGAGGTGCTGCTACTGGGGGTGCTGAGCTTGTGGGTGCTGAGCCGGGGGGTGCTGTGCCTGGAGCTGCTGAGCTAGGGGGTGCTGGGTCTGGGGGTGCTGAGTCGGGAGCTGCTGAGCCTGGGGGTGCTGAGTCTCGAACTGCTGAGCCTGGGGGTGCTGCGTCTGGAGCTGCTGAGCCTGGGGTTTCTCCTGCTGCTGCGTCTCGTCGGGAGCCCCTCTCCCCACAGGAGCTGCGCGAGTGGTTTGCTCGCCGCTGGAGGCGTGCTGCTGGAGCTGGAGCTTCTTCGACCGTCGAGGGTGCTGGTGCTGCCGGTCCCGGAGCTGCTGGGCCTGCGGGTCCTACTGGAGCTGGAGCTGCTGAGGGTGCTGGTGCTGAGACTACTACTGTCTGCCCTAGCGGTGGTTCTGCTGCTGGTGCTGCTGGGGGTCCTGCCGCTGGAGGTGTTGGTGGCACTGGTGCAGTCGCTGAGGGTGTTGGTGCTGTCCCTGCTGAGTCTGGAGCTGCCGCGCGCCCTCGGCCGTACTTCGTTCCGCTCCTGCAGCAGGTTCTTGGTCTTTCTCCTCCGGTAGAGTGTCCACAGCCTGTCCAGTCGCAGTCACTGTTGGAGCCTTCCTCTCCACTGCCTGCTCCCTCTCCTTACACTGGTCCTACTGGAGGTCTTGCTGAGCGTCGTGAGCCTGCGTCTCGTCCCGCGTCGCCAGATTTTCCTGCTCGCGCTAGTGGTCGCAGTTCGCGTCAGCGTCCTCCTCCTGTCCCTGGCACGCACCAGATGTCTCTGCGTCCGTCCACTGCTCCTCTGCGTGCCCCTTTGCCTTCTCCTCCTGAGTCCTCTCTTCCTGCACTTGCCGACCCTGAGTCGGACTCCCTTTGTGCTGCCAGTCCTACTGTCACACGTCTCCTTGCTACTATTGTCACTGACCCCTCTTTTGAGTCCACTACTGCGTCTGCTCTTGTCGCTGAGCTCGTCGACTTTGCTGCTCGCTGTCGTCTAGACTACGCTGCTAGCCTTGTTGCTGAGTCTGCGTCTGTCTGTCCTCCGTCTGTCAGGGGTGAGTGTGCTCTTGGCACGGACGTCCTAGAGGACAGGCAGGAGGAGTTACAGTGTCTGGCGGCTTCTTCACCTCATCTCGCGTCTGTACTGCTTGCTCCTGAGGGAGACCCGGATGCACTAGACATCCCGACTCCGCGCTCTTACGCGGAGGCCGTAGAGGGTCCCTACTCCTCTCAGTGGCAGGTAGCTATGGATGCAGAGATGGCTTCCTGGAAGTCCACAGGCACCTACGTTGACGCAGTTCCCCCTCTTGGGGCGAACATCGTCAGTGGCATGTGGATCTTCAGGGTGAAGCGGCCGCCGGGCTCTCCACCTGTCTTCAAGGCGCGGTACGTTGCTCGTGGCTTCAGTCAGCGGCAGGGAGTTGACTACTTTCAGACCTTCTCTCCCACCCCGAAGATGACCACTCTTCGGGTGCTGCTGCATCTAGCCGCTCAGCGCGACTACAAGCTTCACTCTCTCGACTTCAGCACTGCGTTCCTGCAGGGTAGCCTGCACGAGGAGATCTGGCTGCGCCGTCCACCTGGCTTCACTGGGACTTTTCCTCCTGGCACCCAGTGGAGCCTCCGACGGCCAGTCTACGGTCTCCGCCAAGCACCGCGTAAGTGGCACGACACACTGAGGACTACGCTTGCGGCTCTTGGGTTTGCTCCTTCTACTGCTGACTCGTCGCTGTTTCTGCGCACCGACACTTCACTGCCGCCGTTCTACATCCTCGTGTATGTCGACGACTTGGTCTTTGCCACAGCGGACACTGCTGGACTCGCCTACGTGAAGTCCGAGCTGCTGAAGAGACACACGTGCACAGACCTGGGTGAACTGCGTAGCTACCTTGGCTTGCAGATCACTCGGGACAGAGCACGCCGCACCATTACCTTGACTCAGTCACACCTGGTGCAGCAGGTTCTTCAGCGCTTCGGCTTCACGTACTCCTTGCCTCAGGCCACTCCTCTGTCTACTCGTCACTCGCTCTCAGCTCTGCCTTCGGATGAGTCCGTAGAGTCGAGTGGCCCGTACCCAGAGCTTGTTGGCAGCCTCATGTACCTGATGACCTGCACACGACCTGACCTTGCATACCCTCTGAGCATTCTTGCACACTATGTTGCTCCTGGGAGACACCGACCAGAGCACATGGCTGCAGCGAAGAGGGTATTGCGCTACCTGTGCAGTACGTCGGGCATGGGGCTAGTGCTTGGAGGGCGGAGTCCAGTGGTCGTTACAGGCCACGCTGACGCTTCTTGGGCTGACGACCAGGCTACGCAGCGGTCGTCACAGGGTTACACCTTCAGTCTTGGTTCCGGCTCTGTCTCGTGGCGGGCTACTCGTTCGTCTTCGGTTCTCAGCTCCAGTTGTGAGGCTGAGATCTACGCCGGGGCCATGGCTGCACAGGAGCTTCGCTGGCTCACCTACCTGCTGACTGACCTTGGAGAGCCGCCTCGTTCTCCTCCAGTGCTGTACGTAGACAACAAGGCCATGCTGGCCTTGTGTCGAGAGCAGCGTCTGGAGCACAGAACGAAGCACATTGCTCTTCGCTACTTCCTTGCTCGTGAGCTACAGCAGCGTGGACAGTTGCGGCTTGCGTACGTGGCCTCTGAGGCCAACACTGCTGATGTGTTCACCAAGGCACTCGCGCCTTGTGACCATCAGCGCTTCTGCACCCAGCTGGGTCTTGTGCCTGTCTTGCCTCACTTGCTCTCCTCTTGACTTTACTTGTACTGTGACATATATATACATGCTCTTGCTTGTCTAGTTTCATATATATATATCTGTACTCCTGCATGTGAACTGGCCTCTGGCCCTGCTCTTGTGCTCGGACTGTGTGGTGACTTTGTGATCCACCCTGAGCTTGCGTTGCTTTACTTTGCTCGACTGGTCTTGTGACCCCTTGTTCTCCCCCACTTTGCCTATGGGGGTGTGTTAGATATATATGACATAGCTATTGTAGGCTATAGTGGGGTAGCACATATGGGGTACAGCTCTCTAGGGTTTGCATTTGTACCCAACTTTCACTTAGTCATTCTCATTCCTGTTCTAGTATTCTCACAGCAGACTTGGAGTCGTTGAGCGAACATGGACGAAACCATGCACGCAGTCCCCCACGACATGGGCAACACGCTTGCCGAACTCATGCGCCAACTTCAAGAGTTGACGCTGGAAAATCGACAGGTACGAGCTGAAATGCAACTGCTTCGTGAATTGGCTTCTAACCCCCATGGTCATGCCACACCAACTCTTGCGCCCTACACGTCGACTGGCGCGGAAGCGCTGCCGGAACGTCGAAGCGCACTCAAGCCGCAGAAACCCGAGTCGTTCGACCCAAGTCAACGCGACGCGAACGTGCGGACGTGGCTCTTCATGCTGAACAACGACTTCGCCGCGAGCGGGGTGCAAGAGGCGGACGCGCAGCAGCGGATCGAGTACGCTGTTACACTGCTGAGGGGCCCGGCCTTGGAGTGGTGGCGCCAACTCACTCAAACTGCTGTAAGAAGGGCTCAGACGGACGGGCATCAACAGGGCGTGGGGCATGCAGCTGCAACTTCGAGCTTAGGGAGTTTAGCCTTGGGTGTTACCACGGTTCCGACCACATGGGAAGGATTTGAAGCGGCGGTGAAAAGTAGATTCGATTTGGTGAACGCCTCCGCAGCTGCTAGGAAGCGTTTGCGTCATTTCCGACAGATAGGCAACGTCCAGGAGTACACACGACGGTTCTTGAGCATCTGCAACGAGATAGACGATATCACGGAAGCAGAGATGCGCGATCGCTACCTCGAAGGGTTGAAGCCGGACATAGCTGAAGTCATTGCGATTCACGGGTTGTCCACCTTCGAGTCGGTAGTCGCAGCAGCAGAACGCGTCGACGCAGTACGAAGCCGACGGGGTCGTGACGATCGCGATAGGGGATACAACAGACCGATCAGCGACGCTCGATCGAGGGACGGACCATCGCCCATGGAGATTGGTGCAGTTAACAGTGACGGCTCACAGAAAATGGGATTTAGGGGGAACTGTCACTACTGCAAAAAGCCGGGACACATGAAGCGAGACTGCCCACAGCTTAAGGAGCGGCAGCAGGGAAACGGAAACCGCCAGTAGATAGCGGGTCGCTAGCTGGTGTGGAGGTTCCCGTACCCGCCACGTCTACCAACGTAGAGGAGACGGCTTTGCAGCAGTCATCTACGGAGAACGAGGTAGACACTGTTGATCGTCCAGTCGTGCTTCTAGGGAAGCTTCGCGGAGTTCCTGTTAAGATTCTCGTAGATAGCGGAGCTAGCCACTCGTTCGTCTCTTCATCGTTAGTTTCTCGTCTCCATCTCGAAGCAGATTCAGCAGTCAACTTCAAGGACGCTCGCATGGTAGATGGGACGCCACTTCACATAGGACCGATCATCCGCAAGTTGCGCGTAGTGCTAGGACCGATCACAGTCAGGCGTGATTTCGACTCTGCGACGCTGGACGGATACGATTTTATCTTCGGGAGAGATTGGCTACGGACGGTTAGTACTCAGTTCGATTGGGCTCAGGGAAGCTGCAGCGTCAAGGTAGACGGGGAGTTTCGGGAGCTGCCACAGTGGAGCGATGGGGCCACATCATCCACAGCTATCATTAATGCTGTTCGTGTGCGACAGTTAGTGAAGCGTGCGGCACGGATCTTCGCGGTTTTTCTTGAGGAGGTGGAAGCTGAGGAGGGGAAAGGAGGGAGTGCAGCAGTTGGTGAGAAGGCGACTCTTCCTGCTGAGGTGAGTGCACTGTTAGCAGAGTTCGCAGACGTCTTCCCCGACGAGTTGCCCCCAGGGTTGCCTCCCAGCCGAGCAGTAGACCATCGAATAGAATTGGAGCCGGGGAGCAGGCCAGTAGCGAAGCCGCAGTGGAGGTTGAGTCCAGCGGAGACAGAGGAGATGACGCAGCAAGTTAGGCACTTTCTCGCACAGGGTTTCATACAGCCATCTAGATCGCCTTGGGCCGCACCGATACTTTTCGCACCCAAGAAAGACGGAGGGTTACGGATGTGCATAGATTACCGCGCACTGAACGCCGCCACCGTCAAGAATAGATTCCCGGTGCCGAGAGTAGAGGATCTTCTTGATGCAGTGCAGGGCGCTAGAGTCTTCTCAAAGATCGACCTTCGTTCGGGTTACCACCAGATTCGAGTAGTTCCAGAGGACCAGCACAAGACGGCGTTTCGTACGAAGCAGGGGTTGTATGAGTTTAGGGTTCTACCGTTCGGATTGACCAACGCCCCAGCGACGTTTCAGACGCTCATGAACACAGTCCTCTCCGAGTTCCTAGGGTCGTTCGTTGTCGTTTACCTAGACGACATCCTAGTGTTCTCTAAGACGAAAGATGAGCACGTGCAGCACTTGCAGAAGGTCTTCGAGGTATTACGGAGGGAGCAGTTATACGCTAAGCAGTCGAAGTGCGAGTTCTTCCTTCCAGAGGTCGAGTTCCTAGGACACGTTGTATCCGCTAGTGGCATTAGGACTGACTCGAAGAAGATCGCAGCAGTACAGGATTGGGTAGCACCGACCTCAGTCAAGGAGTTGCAGAGCTTCCTCGGTTTCGCGAACTACTACCGTCGTTTCGTTCAGGGTTACGCATCGATCGCTAGTCCACTCACCGACCTACTTCGGAAGGGCGTAGAGTACGTTTGGGGTCCAGCGCAGCAGCAGGCGTTCGAGCAGATGAAGCAGTCGCTCACGTCTTCACCGACACTGTCGTACCCTGATCCCACTCGCCCATACGTTGTAGTGACCGACGCTTCCGATCAGGCCATAGGAGCAATGCTTCTTCAGGACCAGGGACGCGGGTTGCAGCCGATCGCGTACGAGTCGCGTAAGCTTAGGGGAGCGGAGTTGAGCTATCCCATACACGACAAGGAGGCGCTCGCGATCATCCATGCGTATAAGGTGTGGAGGTGCTACCTAGAGGGGGCAGATAGTGTTATACGCACGGACCACTGTTCGCTTCGTTTCCTCAAGTCGCAGCCGCAGCTGAGTCGTCGCCAGGCTAGGTGGATGGAGTTCATGGAAGGGAGCTTTCACTACAGGATAGAGTACAAGCCAGGCGTGCGCAACCCAGCACATCCGCTCACTCGCCCTAGTTGTCAGCTCGCCAGTCTCACAGTCACTGCTGGCCACCCACTTCTCACAGCACTCTTCGAGCACGGTTACACAGTAGATCCCGACTTCACACCGCAGCCGCCCGCAGGAGCAGAGGTGCAGGGTAGTGTCTACATACGGAAGGGTACCACACGGATTTGGGTTCCAGCCTACCGCCCTCTTCGACAGCTCCTTCTCTCAGAGGCGCACGACGTAGTTAGTGCAGGGCACTTTGGAGCAGATAAGACGGCTAAGACGCTTAGTCGCACGTACTACTGGCCCGGGCTTGCAGCAGACGTAGAGGATTACATTCGCTCGTGCAACACGTGTCAGCGTACGAAGTCCTCTCGCCAGCGCAAAGCAGGACTCTTGCAGCCGATTCCACCGCCCGACCGCCCTTGGCAGGTAGTTACCATGAACTTCATCATGGCTTTACCGCGCACAGTTAGGGGTCACGACGCCATCTTCGTAGTAGTGGATAAGTTTTCTCGAGCAGCGCATTTCATCCCCACGCACGGCAAGGTCACAGCAGAGGAAGCCGCGACGCTGTTCGTAGATAACGTAGTCCGACGGCACGGGGTTCCAGATTCCATCATCTCAGACCGCGACCCTCGTTTCACTTCGAAGTTCTGGAAGCAGCTTTTCGCACTGTTTGGGACTCGCTTAGCCATGTCGTCTGCGTACCACCCAGAGACAGACGGACAGACCGAGCGTGTGAACCAGACCTTGGAGCAGATCCTTCGCAGCATCACGATGCACGACGCAGCCGCATGGGACAAGAAGCTGAGCATGGCAAAGTTCGCCTACAACAACACGCACCACTCCGCCACATGCATGTCACCGTTCTTTGCACTTTACGGTCAGCACCCCAATGTCCCCACTCGTGTCGATCTCACACCCACAGTCCCTCGTGCGGACAACTTCCACCAGCATCTCACCTTCATTCATGATCACGTGAGGAAGCACCTTGAGCTCGCAAATGCACGCATGGCACGCACCACCAACCGTAGTCGTCGTGAGGTGTCGTTCGCAGTCGGCGACCGTGTTCTCTTGGATAGCCGCAACCGCCGACTGCCACAGGACAGCAAGCTTCGTCCACGTTTCATTGGTCCATTCGTCATTGAGCGCGCACTAGGTCCAGTCGCATATCGCCTTCGCCTTCCCGCACATTTCCGCATGCACCCGTCATTCCACGTGTCTCTCCTTCGCCCATACACCGATCCCAATGCCACCTTCTCGGGCCGTGATCGCACTCCACTGCCGGTAGCTGTTGACACCGACGAGCCCGACTACCAGATCCAGCGCATCCTCAGGCACCGTCGCCGTCTCCAGGAGGGTGTCACTTTCATCGACTTCTTGGTTCGTTGGCGTGGTTACGACGCAGCAGACGACAGCTGGGTTCCTTCGTCCTCGCTGTCTCCTGACAACGCTTGCCTCCAAGCGTACCTTCAGTCTGCAGGCGCCGCGAACGTCGCCTCCTTGGGCGGGGGGTAGTGTTAGAGGGGTGTTTACTGTTCATTCCGAACAGTACATTCCTAGTCACCATTATCCTTATCTTCTCAGATTCTCTAGTGCCACGTGGCACTCTACTTTTCTTGCACTCCAATTCTTGGTCCCACATTCCACTTTCCAACCTTGTTTCTTCCATGCTATATAAACCTTGCTTGTACTTGCCATTATCAATCAATTCTCATTCAACTCTTCTTCAATTACTCAGTAACTTCTTCGCCTATTTCGCCAATAGTTCTTTCGCCAAAGTCTTCCGCCGCGTTTCATCCTCGACTTAGTCGACCCCGCTAATTCTTTAGCGGACTTAGGCCGTCGGGCCTAACACTCTCGCATCATGAGGCTACACCCACGAATCACATTAACGTGACAGCGTACGCGCTAAAGTGTGGCACTGGTGTTACAATGTCTGTCGAAACCCTAGACATTCTCCCTGAGCATTGTGAAGAGACTGCGACACCTATGTCATTGTGTGCCCGAGCAATCCGCATAGTAAATCACGAAGTGTCTGTGGGAGGTACTTACGGCATTCTTGAGACACACCTCGAGCAATGTTTCCAGCGCGAATTTTTTGTAGCGAGTGAGCGATCGGTGATCTCGCCGATCAGACACTCGTTCTCACCTACAAGTAACTAGGCAGAATGTCTAGGTTCGGAACACCCCAACCTCGCTAGGTATGTTTCCCAGAAACTGAAACGTTGGTTTCTCCACACCACACCAACGACAGAGTAAATGAGAAGTTGCTTCGTAGTAGGTTCAGTTCCCATCATTTTTGGGATGGGGCGGTCGTTCACGCAGCAGCAGCAGTCGCACGCGCGCGGCAGCATGGGAGGCGGCAGGGAGCGGCGGCAGCAGGGGGGCGCGGGAGAGGAGCGGATGGGGTGGCTGTCGGCTGTGGCGATCGGCGCTATCACGCCCGGACTCAACGTGAGCCTGGGGCGTGCTGTGTACCATGGAATCCATCATTGCGTGAGGGGTGTTGGTGTTAGCATGCGGCGATGACTGCTGCGCACGCTTCGCTGGTGCTCGTATAAAACGCTCTCAAGCTCTCGAAAATCAGTAGTTTGACTGCTGCGCACGCTTTCTCGCTGGCGCTCGTATAAAACGCTCTCAAGCTCTCGAAGATTAGTAGTTTGACTGCTGCGCACGCTTTCTCGCTGGCGCTCGTATAAAACGCTCTCAAGCTCTCGAAAATTAGTTGTTCGTCTTGCTGCGCGCGCTAGTAAGGCAACAAGAACTCACTACCTACGTCTAGTAGCGAAAAGGCTCAGGCTACGAGGCCTTCCATAGCCCGCCGATCGACCCCTCAATCTGCAGCACGGCACGACTCCTTTTCCTGCCGTTGCACGCTGCGCGAAACCAGTATCGCCACTTCCCTGACAGCGGTTCTCCACGTTCGGGCTGTAGCTTAGCCCTCCTGGCAGTCTCGACAGCGTTTGACACGGGCAGGTGTTTCACCTGCGGCGGCGTGGTTTCTGCTGTAAATTCAGACAACACGTTCGCGAGCCTCCTCACCCTCTCGAACAGTAACCCCCCCCACACACGAACCCACTTGCACCTGCTTCGTTTCCTGAAAGCACCAGCACGAACCTCGGCAGCGGCACCACCAGTCCTGCCTACCCACGATATCCGTGTTGTGTCTCGTTAGTACATTTGCTTGCGCTAACATCGCGAATTCGTGACATTGGGCACACCGCCAGCTGCACTGCACAACTCTCTTTCTCATCACTATATATATATATATATATTTGCTGACTCGCAAGCGGGACAGGATGCCTGAAGACTCGGACCCGCACCCATCTCGTCCTCCTAATCGGTCATGCTCAGCCCCAGCTTTTGCAGCTCTTCCGATTCCACAGACACCACGCTCACCATCTTGCCCTACTATACCAGCCGTCACACACACTTCCTCGCCACTGCCGGAATCATCTGCTCCACACCCCCCAGCCTCTTCGTCTCAACACCCCAAATCATCAACCTCACCCCGTTTCATTTCAAAGGAGCAGAAAAACGTACTCCAACAAGTCCTTACAGACACTTCACCCTCTCCCCAACAACACTCCTCTCGCCATCCTGAACCTGCAGCCGAACTTGCTTTGCAGCCTCCTCCCTGCTTCTTCTCCTCCTCCTGCTTCCACGCCTGCTTCGCACCCTGCTGCGGCCACTGATTCCCCTCCTTCACCCACTTCGGTTCCGGGCCCGAGATTTCGCTGCTCCACCTGCAACCGCACCAACTTCACCACCTCGGGTGGCTACACTCGTCACCTCTCTGCTTGCTCCCGCAATGACTCAGCCCGTCAAGAAGCAGCCCGCCCTCCTCCTCCTCGTGCCACCGCTACCTCCCCATCCTCTTCAGCACCTCCACAGATTTCTCAGCAGACATGGGAAGCTGTCATAAGCTGGGACTGGGGGACATTCTTTAGTCCCACCGTTACCCCTGGCCCACTACTGCGCCGGATCCCGCCGCGAGCCCTCTTGCTGGCCCTGGATGCTTTACTCATACCAATTCGTCGTCTTGTCATCTTCCCTCAATACCCTGCAGCTCATTTCCTCCTCCTCGCTTTCCCCCGACTCATGCTTCGCTCTTCAACCACTTCTTCCTCACATTCAGCTACGGCGGAATGTGCAGCCTATGCGCGCCGTTTCATTCAAGGCGACTGGCTCCCCCTCTTCAACGAGGCTGTCGCTGCTGCTGTACCAGCATCTCGACCGCACAATTTATCGTCCGCCTGGTCCACATCTACGTTTGCTCGGTTGAACAGGGCCAAGCGGTTCGCGCATTGCGGAGATTGGTCGCGTTCCCTCCCTCAAACTGTCCGGCCGTTCTTCACCGCATCTACTCTTGTCGCCCTTCAGAAGCCGCAAGGAGGCGTCCGCCCCATTGCCATCGGCGAGATACTGCCGCGCTTGCTGTCTCGTTGCATTATTCTTCACTTCAAGCAGCAGATTAGGGATTTCTTCCTTCCCTCCCTGCAGTTTGGGGTCACTGTCTCTGCAGGGATCGAGGTTATGGCCCACACAGTCCAGTCAGCCCTCTCTCTCCACCCAGACTGGGTCGTGCTGGAACTGAATGTGGCCAATGCTTTCAACTTGTTCAGTCGTTCCGCTATGTTCAATGCTCTGCGAGACTCCCCGTTCTCCAGCCTCATCCCTTTCTTCCGCCTCTTCTACGCCTCCCCCTCTCCACTCCATTACCGCAGCGGCCCACTCATCGAAATGCTTCAGTCATCATCAGGTGTTTGACAGGGTGATCCATGTGGGCCATTCTTGTTCGCCCTTACCCAGCATCTAGCCATTCGCCCCATTCAGCGGCAATCTCCAGCAATCTTGATCACCTCCTACGCGGATGACCCTGCGCAGGAGGTGTTTCCTGCCTACACAGCACTTACAGCTCGTCTCAACAGCCTCAGCCTGCGGGTGCAACCATCGAAATGCTCCCTTTGGGCCCCCTTGGACCTCCCTTCAGACCTCACACCTCCATCAGACATCGTCATTGCCCTTAACGGTATCACGGTTGCGGGAGTTCCGATTGGTTCAGATACCCACATCATCTCTACAGTACAGGACAAGCTGCACTCTTTCTCCTCATCTCTGCCTCTTCTACATGACCTTCATGATCCTCAGACTGCCTCTCGCATCCTTTCTCTCTGCGTCTCCGCTCGTCCCTCATTCCTCCTCCGTACTGTTGCACCCTTCCCTGAGATAGATGAGCTCTATACTGACTGGGACAACAGCTTGCTCGACCATTTTGTTCGCCTCATTGGCTCTGACTACTGGCCCCCTACATTTGACCACACTGCCACAGCACATCAACAGACATGCCTTCCCATTCGCCTTGGAGGGTTTGGCCTCCGATCATCAGCTGCAACTGCTACTCTCAGTTACTTGTGCAATTGGGCACAGACAGCTTCACTGCTCTCCTCATGCTTCACCATCAACGGCTCTCACATTTTCCGCCCCTTAATCACTTCAGACACCATGGATCGCCTTGACTCATGCATTCCTACAGCCTTATCCAAACTTCATCCATCCATTCGACAGCACTTCCCATCCATTCTCACAGCACATGTAGCTTTCATCCACAGAGTGGTGCATTGCAGCTGCTATTCGTCTTGGTCTCCCCATTCCACACCTCACATCCACCCGGACATACACTTGTGGCTCGTCATTCACGGATCCTTCAATCGTCTCACATGTCCTCTGCTGTCCATCTGCTAAAAAGCCTACCAGGGTTCACGACGTTATCAAGCATGAGGTTCACCGCATCACGTCGGAGCTTGATTATGTTGTGCAGCTGGAGGATTCCCACCTTGCAGGACGCTGCCCCGACATCAGTTGCCGTAGCATCAGCTCGGGGACAACATGGGCATTAGATATTTCGGTCGCAGATCCCCAGAATGGCCCCCCAAACTCCAAAACTGCATCCGTCATCGGTTCAGCCGCATCTGCTCGCGAAACCGAGAAGCGGACCCTGTATGCGCCCACGTTACACCACCGACCAGACGTAAAACTCCTTCCTCTTGTCCTTGAAACCTTTGGTTGCTTCGGTATGTCATTCCTTAGCTTCATCAAGGACTGCAGCCGACGGGGAGCGTCACGGCTCCGGGACATGGGTGGTACATCCGACCTTATCCCAGAGCTTTTGGAGACGAGCTACTTCAAGAGGATTTCTCTGGTGCATCGGCGCGAGCAGGCCAGGACCATTTACCGTCAAACACAAATTCGCTACAGCACTGACACACCTTTCCCGCCACCAGAACCCACCCCACCTTCCTTGGCTGATTTTGCGTACCTTGGTGTTGGTTCTTGAGACCTCATTGGGGTCTCAACCTAGGGTAGTAGGTATTGCTCGTTAGTCATCTGATTGTACTTGATTTGATTTGTATCCTCTGTACAAATATAACACTGCAGATAAAATGGAAGCGTGTCTGACTTCAGATCAGAAGGTTGCCTGTTCGACTCACGTCAGGTTCAAAGCCTGTATTTTGCTGCTTTTTGGATTTTGAAGTCCTCCGCAATCGTTTTCAAGGCCTTCACTTTTCTATGATGCGTCTTTTGTTCCCCCTACTTTACATACCTGCCACTTGCTTCCTGTCATCGTTTTCACTGTCCCCACATTCTATTTCTTACAATTGCACTCCCTCTTCCCTCCTTGTTCCTCATCCTGCCATCTCTTCCATCTCCACCATCTCAAGGAACCCACCCTCCCTCACAGCAACCTTAATCCCCCCCCCCCCATCTCTTCCCCACCCCCCATCTCTCCCCCACCTCAGCGCCCCACACTGGTGCTCATGAACATCATCCTGGTGGGGCTGCTGCTCTCCTTCGCCGCCCTGCTGCCCGCTGCCTGGCGCTACTCCCGCCCACCTGTGGGCGACAGCAGCAGCAGTGGGACTGGGAGCGGCAGCACAGTGGAAGGTGGCAGCAGTGAGATGCTGTACCATGTGTTGTTCCTGCTGCTGCTCACTCTCCTACTCATTGCGCTACTCAACTGGTGGGTGTTGGCTGCTCAACTGCTTGGTGTTGACTGCTCGTGCATTCACCCATGTTAGCCACTTGTGCATTCCCCCATGTTACCCACTCATGCACGCACGCATGTTACCCTCTCATGCTTTGACCCATTTTACCCACTCATGCATCTTTAATTCTCTCCCTTCCTTTCCTCCCCTTCTTTCCCTTTCCTCCTCTTCCCTACCCTTCCCCCCTTTCCTCCCATCTTCTCCCAACCCTCCCCTTCAATCCTCCCCTCTCCCCTTCTTCCCCTCCCTCTGTTGCCTCCCCTTTTTGCTCTTTTTCCTCACTGCACCAACCCGCACGTCTCTGTTCCCGCTTCAAAATGCACACCATCATCCCGCGCATGCTTGCAAACCAGGTCCGTGCTTCTCTGAAATTTGACGAATCAATCCACGTCCCCCCGCCCGTGCCGTCCCCCGTCTGGTAGGTTGGCGTGGGAGGTGGGCACAGTGTCCACCCACTCACAGGCACGGCAGCTGCTAGCACCTGCTGGCAGCAGCCATGGTGCTGCTGATGCTCCCAATGAGTCTGGGGCCCATGATGCCCAGGAGGATACAAGCGGGTCAAGACGAGTGCACGGCAAGAGGCACAAGAAAAAGCGTCAGGGCAGCAAGAAAAACTTCAAGGGAAGGCGCTGACCTCCTCGCCCTGTTACATGCTTCATGTTGCTAGGGATACTGGCCATTCATGCTCTGCCATAGTGATGCTCTCTGCAGTAGTGATGCTCTGTGCAGTAGTGATGCTCTCTGCAGTAGTGATGCTTTCTGCAGTAGTGATGCAAATACTAAGGACATTTGCAGTGGCGAGGCTTCATTTTAGTGCAGCTGCAAGTGCAAACACGTACTTTGGTTTCCAACTTGATACCGAACATGGCTAACTAGTTTCCACTTGCAGGAATGGCATAGCTGGTTGGAGAACTGTGTACAGTAGATGGGAATCAGGGGAGTCCTCGCGCAGCCTAGTGCATGAGCTATTTCCACTGGAGCAAGTGTGAGAGGAGCTGCTGGCAGTGGGAATCCTGGCTGTGTGCGTGGTGTGGTGTGCCAAGGGGGACGATTGCAGCGGGTGGCTTGTGACAGCAGCACACAGGAGCATAAGGTGATGCCTCATGACTCGTGAGCAGTGCCATCACAGCGCTTCATGTGCGTTGGGTTGTGCCTAGGCCTGCACAGCCCCATACAGCCTGTACAGCAGCAATGACATCACAGGATCTCCAGTCGTGTGGTGGGGTAGCCCACCTAGAAGAGGCGCTCCAATGCACTCACGTACTCCGCAAGCACATGGGATGGGATGGCATGGTACGTGCGGGATGGGAGGATACAGATGAGGAGACGAGTGGACATGAAGGCCCTCACTTACTCCGCATGCATTGCAGCCATTTGCATGGAGGGATGGCGCGGCATGGGATTGGAGGCAAAGGGGAGAAATGGGATTAGATGGCATGGCATGAGATGGCATGAGACGAGGGCCATGGGATGGCATGACATGCATGCATGAATGACATTGGCACGTTACAGAGGGATGAGGAGAAGAAGGGAAATGCATGCACCCAAGCAGGCATGCGAGGAATGACATCGATCAGAGAAGACGATACAGCTTGCAAACACGAACAACCATGCACTCATGTAGACGTGCAGGCATGCACCCATGCACCCATGCAGGCATGCACCTATGCAAGCATGCATGAGACGCCAATTAATCAACCCCTCGGTGCACGTGCCCACGGCGTCCGTCTTATATCAGCGAAACACAACTCTCACACTCCCAGCCACTTCACAATTGTTGGTGCAACCCTACAGTTTGCACTCGGCTTGTTGTCCGTGTGCGTGCATGCGTGTGTGCATGGAATGGTATGAGAGCATGAAATAATATATATTTCATGCTTAAAATACTGTGTGCATAATGAGTCATGATGTCGAGTGTGTGTGTCGAGTCAATAGTGAGTTATCGCTAGTCGCGTGTTACGCGGTCATTTGTGTCTCGCGCGCGGTTTCTATTTTGTCATGTGTCTCGTGTACGGTTTCTATTTTGTCCTGTGTCGAACGTTCGGCATGTCGCAGATGTGTGCAACAGACCCATCAATAACTCAAGGATGAGTTTGTGATGAAGAACCCGAGCCTTGGTTTCAAGATCCAAGTGATTTCGAGCCTTGGTTTGTGTACACTTCGGGATATTGAGAATAGTTACATTATTTGTGTAGCGTAACATATTACTTGGAGTAGGCCCTTGTGGAGGGTAGTTTCGAGACTCTTCGTGGTTGGGGACAGTGTGGCACTGTACCTCGGCTCTTGGGGGTTTGTAGGAGCTGGGAGTCATTCCCAACTCCTTAACTCTTCCTAATTGTGTGTTATAAGACTATAGTGGCTGCCATAGTGCCGTTCGTTCAAACCCACGCTGTGTCAACAATTCTTAATGAAATCGTGCGATCTAAATTGCTTGTTATAAGCGACGTTAAGACGCTCTAGATCCAATTTGAATCAGGTCATTTCGAGCTGTGACCAGATCGCTATGAACGTTCAAATCCGCTGTGCAGAAATCCACATTCGCAATCTATCATCCGTTTTAGGCACATTGAAGCATACTGTGATTATAACAACCATTTCCACTTCAGCACTGTGGATGAGATGCGTTAGAACATACCCTTTCTTTTGAGGGGTTGGGGTCAGGGTCACCCTGGCCAATGAGAGTGCCGATGACAATGATGAGGTGCGTGCGGAAGGGGATGGGCGACCTGTTAAGATAGTACCTGGAGCCATGGCTAGAGAGAATAATTGAGTAACACGAGCGTCGAGATACAAATGTAGGAAACCCTAATTGAATTGAGGGTGTTTATTTTGTGCTGGAAACTATTAAATTAGCCTAAACTGAACCGAAAGTGTAACTCGCTCTAAACATAGCGAAACAACAAAAAAACATTATGATAAATGCTAGAGCAATCTCTAGCCTACTCCAACAAGACCACCACATGCCCCAGAAGAGGATCGGGGCAACGCCCCCACCGATACAACGCCCCCTATGGCCTCCACCAGCAATATGCACTGGTGTCAGGGATGGGCTGAACGGGGATGAGAGGGGAGAGGGGGGAGGGGGAGGGAGGGGGGGAAGAGAAGGGAGGGGGGAGGGGAAGGAAGGAGGTGGGGATGATATGCATAAGGGGCTAGAGGATAGATGAGGGAAGTGAGCATAGAAGTGCGTGTGCACCATGGCACCATGGCAATAGGGGGAACGGGATGGCAAGAGGGGGAACGGGATGGCAAGAGGGGGAACGGGATGGCAAGAGGGGGAACGGAATTACAAGAGGGGGAACGGGATGGCAAGAGGGGGAACGGGATGGCAAGAGGGGGGATGTGATGGCAAGAGGGGGAACGGGATGGCAAGAGGGGTAACGGGATGGCAAGAGGGGGAACGGGATGGCAAGAGGGGGAACGGGATGACAAGAGGAGGAACGGGATGGCAAGAGGAGGAACGGGATGGCAAGAGGAGGAACGGGATGGCACAAGGGGGAACGGGATGGCAAGAGGGGGAACGGGATGGCAGGAACGGGATGGCAAGAGGGGGAACATGATGGCAAGAGGGGGAACGGGATGGCACGAGGGAGAATGGGATCGCAAGAGGGGGAGCAGGATGGCAAGAGGGGGAACAGGATAGCAAGAGGGGGGACGAATTGGCACAAGGGGGAACGGGATGGCTAGAGGGGGAACTGGATGGCAAGAGGGGGAACGGGATGGCAAGAGGCGAGGTGAGTGGGGGGCATTGTCATAGTTACAAGGGCCTACACCAAGTGAAATGTTACACTACACAAAGAAATGTAACTATTCACACTATTGAAGTCAACACATTTTTTCGCGGACTTCGAGATCACATGAATCTTGAAACCAAGGCTCTGGTTCTTCATGAGAAACTCATTCTTGAGTTCTTGAAGGGTCTGCTGCACACACGCCAAACGTTCGACCCACGACAAATAGAAACCGCGCACGAGACACAAACGACCGCGTGACACGCGACTAGCAATAACTCGCAATTGACTCAACACACACATTCAACATTATGACTCATCATTCACACAGTATAATAAGCATGAAATATGTATTATTTCATGCCCTCATACCATTCCATGCACTCACGCATGCACGCACACGGACAACACGGGTTGCACCAACAAACTTCCCCTCGGATTGTTGGCCTTAGGATCTTGCTCTCTCAGTTCAAAGCCATCCCAGCCAGCTTGCAACACTTCCAATGCTGCTGCTCCACCAGCCTCTTGGTCATCATGTCTGCCTGTTGCCCCGTTGTATTCACATAGCTCAACTCAACTTCACCCGCGGCCACCATGCTCCTCGTCCAATGCAATTTCACCCTCATGTGCTTGGCGAGGCCGTGCAACACAGGGTTTCTTGCAAGTGCAATGACACCCTGGCTGTCATAGTAGAGAGGGTAGATCCTTGCTGCTCCTCCCCCAATTCAGCCAACAAATGCCGCTGCCACACAATCTCCCGTACGGCACGGAAGAGTGCCATGTACTCGGACTCCACCAAGCCCAATGCTTGGTCCACCTGCTTCTTGCTCTCCTAAGCAATTGGGCCTCCACCAACACAACTTATGAAGCCTTTCACACTTGTCATGTCCTCTAGTTCCGATGCATAAGAGGCATCGGAGAAGGCAGTGAGGAACAAACGTCCGGGTTCAACACCATCCGCGCTCTTTTGGCGCCTTTGCGTCGCCGCTGAGTATTGCAGCCCAACAGTTGGTGTTTGGCCAAGATAATTTTCCACCCCCATTCCAGCTGCTACCTGCTCTTCATTAGGGAATTGCACAGCCCTAACCAGTTGCCTGGTAGCAAAGGTGAAACCCGTTCGAGTGTTTACCGCCGCGTACATGTGGCTGCCCACCAACAAGTGAAATCGGCGCCTCTCCTCTTCTCCAACACCCTCTTCTGGTCCCTTTACACACTTGAACCCAAAAGAGAATGAAGTAGCCACATGGCCTTCACCCTGCCAAAAGTTGGCAGCAAAGGCCTCCAAGTACTTGCGTTGATGCACCCGCATGTACCGCTTCTCCATGTTCGATATGAAGCCCGAGGTAGAAGTTCACGTTGCCAAGTGCCTTGCTCTTGAACTTGTCCTGAAGCTTCAGCATCACCTCCTTCTTAAGGTCAGAGGAGGGTGAGAAGATAAGGATGTCATTCACATAGGCTACCATGAAGCTCCTCTGCTCCCCCTCGCCAAGCATGAACAAGGAGTGGTCGGCCGTTAAGGGAGCGAAGCCGATCTCCTTAAACACTTTCCACAGCTTCAAGTACCATCGCCTAGCAGCCTGCTTCACCTCATAGAGGGCCTTATTCAGCTTCAAAACTCTGCCACTGCCATCATCAAACCCTTCTGGCTGCGCCATGAAAATCTCTTATTCGAGAATGCCGTTGAGGAACGCGGTTGTCACGTCCATCAGCTTCAACACCCATCCTTTGATGGTAGCCCACGCGAGTAGGGTTCGCAGGGTCGTCGGCTTGACCACAGGAACAAACAACTCCTTGTAGTCCACCTTCTCCTTTTGCTGGTACCCCTTGGCTACAAGCCTTAACTTTGTGGCGCTCGATCTTGCCATCGGCGTCCGACTTGATCATGAAGAGCCACTTGGACGTAATCGCCTTACGCCCCTCTGGTAGCTCCACCAATTCTCACATGTCGTTATCCTTGATGCTCTTCAGCTCACTCTCCATTCCCTTCTTCCACTCCTCAGCATCACTACTCTCCAAGGCCTTCTTGAGAGTTGTTGATTTCCCAAGCATCTCCACCGGAGAGAAGAACGCAAAGGCACAGTCCTTGTACTCACTTTCCTTGTCATCTCTAACCATCATTGCCGCTCCAATCAAGGCTGACTTGCTCGACTTTCCCGGCGCATCATATGGCAGCTTATTAGGGGCTTGAACTCCCCTCTTACCCCTTTCTTGCTCAGCTGCAGGGACCTGAAGGCTATCTTGACGTTGTTGCGGAGTGACCCGAATCCGTGGAGCGCTCGTAGTGCGAGAAGAAAGTGTCGGTGCACGCTCGCTTTCTTGCTGCACCTCCTCATCTTCTTTCTCTCCATTCTTGGCCTCCTCTCCCCCATTCACAAGAGGAGATTGCCTTGTGATGGTGATGGCGCTGCTCAACTCCAAAGGCAGCTCCACATGCTCCAAGCCGAAACTCTTCACCTCCCCAAACCGCACACCTATCTGGGCCTCATTTTCCGCCTTCCAATCCTTGTATATCAGGTTTTCCATGAAATTGCAGTCCGTGCTCACCAAGAACTTCTTGGTGAATGGGTCCCAAAGTAGCCATCCCTGGATTGAGCCATGCCCAAGTGCACAACCCATATCAATCCACACTCACCGCACCATGCGGAGAGACACTCTACAAAGGTAGTGAGCTAGACCATGGGGGTCGGCACGAACTACTAGGAGTGATCATAGCTTTGCTTTGTTCATTGCACATTCACGGGAGAGACCGGCAAGAGTTTCCACTAGCAAAATTGAGAATTACAGAATGAATCAACAAGGAATGACAGCAATGACTACATCAGGCACCTAGCAACTCTGCAGCTAGCCTAGTCGGCCGCTAGCACTGCATGGTCGGCCGCCTGCCAACGTTGCGTAGAGGAGCCGCGCCATCACTGCAGAAAGGCGACCTGCCAACACTGCAGGTCAATGGCGTGCCAACACTGTGGCAATATGGCTGTCCAGCGGTGCACTCATAGTTGGCAGCAGTGCGCACGCTCACAGGTGCGTGCAGACGATTGGCCCGACTTGCATTTCTGTGCATCCGTCGGCTGTTGTCTGCACCTGACGAGCCACATCGACTTTGGGATACCGGCCCGAAGTCGTCTTTGCCATCGCGACCTCGACGATGTTCACATGCTTCCGTAGAACTCGCCGAGTAGGTTACCTTGTCGACCTGGTCGACCACAGGTGCTCTGGTCGATCACCAAGTGCCCTAGTCGACCGCAGCTCCCGTCGAGCTGCCCCCTGGTCGACGGACCCCTTCCATCGAGCAGAACTGACAGCTGATGTTGCTGAGCTCCCCTCGTCGACCGCTGCTCACATGTCAGGTTGACGAACTGCTCCTTCGACCTCCCCGTCGAATCGGCACTCCTGGTGGACGGCCCACCCGTTGCCCAGCCCAGTCAGATGCGCCCGTCGAGCACCCCTGGTCGACGGCAACCCCACAGTGACACCATGAAGCTCGACGAAGCCCGTCAAGCATCTCCCTCACTGTGAACAGTCGGCTGCTTCTCCCGTACATCCGACCAAGTTGTCGGCGTTGCCCAAGCAAGGGCGGGGCCAACATTTTATTCCCGTTAACACTCCCCTGCCACGCTCACACGGCAGTACTCCACGGAGAAAACTCATTCTCGGCGTGCACCCCACATATAACATGCTGACACTGCACTAGCCGTGCAAGAGGGCACGGCACCTACTGCTACACATCATCAACGCCATCGCCGACGTCGGCCAGACGAACTTGGCCGATGGCGACAGAGCACCGGTTGAAAGCCGGAAAATTTAGCGCCTTCGTCAGGAAGTCGGCCGGCTGCTCGGAGTTCGGGATGTACTTCAGCACGAACATCCCGCGCCTCACCATGTGCTGTAGCCAGGCGTAGCGTCGCTCCATGTGCTTGAGGTTGCCTATCGGCCCCAAGCCCTCAGAGACCATAATTGCCGACTTGCTGTCTACGCAGAGGACGGTCGGCTTTCCAGGGTCAAGCAGCTTGAATTCTGCAAGGAGGAAGCGAAGTCAACGCCCCTCCTTGCAGGCGTCCATGGCCGCGACGTACTCCGACTCGGTCGAGGAGAGCGTCGCGCACTTTATGCACTGGCTCGACCAAGAGACCACGGCACCTTCGAAGACGAACACATAGCCGCCCGTGCTCGCCCAATTCTGCTAGTCGCCCGCGTCATCGGCATCCGTGTAGCCGATTAGCTCCAGCGACTCTGGTCCACCACCAAACTCCATGGCGGTGTCGCAGGTGTCATCAAGGTAGGGAAGGCAGCGATCGACCTTGCGCTCATGCTGGTCGCTCCTCACCATAAGGCCGCTCCCCAGCTTGCTGCAGGCGAACCGCGATGTCCGACCTCGTCGTCGTCGCCGCGAACACCAGCGAGCCAACCTTCTGCCGGTACTCCTCCTCCTCGCGCTCCTGCGCCTCCTCGTCGTTGAATGTCAGCTCGGCGTAGGCGTCGACCGAGATAGGCATATTCGGGATCCAACCGCCCTGCTCCTCGTCGATGAAGCACCTACGGAGCTTGTCGGCGTAGCCTTGCTGGTGCAGCCCCAGCTTCCTTGCGGGCCTGTCGCGCACGACCTCCAGCCCGAGGTACTTGACAACCGGGGAGATCTCACGCAGCTCGAAGGCGTCCTCCAGCAGCTCCTTCAGCTCCTTCAGCATCGTGGTGCTGCTGCTGGCGGCGAGGATGTCGTCGACGTAGACCGGCACCGAGTAGGTCATCCCTTCGTCGCCGACCTTGAAGTAGAGCGCCTCGTCGACCTAGCTCTTCTTCCAGTCAGCCCCAAGCAGCACTCCGTCGAGAGCCCTGTACCACAGCAACGGCGAGTGCTTCAGCCCGTAGAGGCTCTTCGGCAGCTTGCACACCCTACCGGTCCCGTCGTCGAAGTAGTCCGGCTGGTACATGTACAGCACCCGGTCGAGCTTGCTCTGCAAGAAGGCGTTGTTCATAAGGAGCTACATCAGGCTGAGGTTGAGAGCGGCGACGATGCTGAGGAAGTTCCTCAGCATAATGTAGCTGCTCACCAGTGAGTATGTCTCGTCGTAGTCGGCGCCGTACACCTTTGTGAAACCCTTCACGACCAGACTCGCCTTCTCGCTCGACGGTGTCGTCGATGCAGTATTTGGTCGTCAGCACCCACCGGTTCTTCATTATATTTACCCCGCGCGGGCGTTTGACCACCTCCCACGTGCCGTTGCAAATAAGGCTACGGGTCTCCTCGTTCATAGCAGCCTTCATTGCCTCGCCCTTCCAGCTCGTTAATGCCTCCTTGAGTGTCATCATCGAGATGTCCCAGTGTTGTTCGGGGTCGGCATGCACGTCGGGGCCGAGCTCCGGAAGATCAACATCGACATCCTCATCCTTGAGCAGCGTCGTGAAGGCGGCTGGTGGCAGCATGGAAACTCAGTCGCTCCGGCGGCCGTCGAGCTCGGCCCGAACGCCGTAGCTCAAACCCAGGCTCCTCAATCGGATCCTTCACCACATCACTTTCGATGGACTCCTCTCCTGCCAACAGCTTCCCTTCCTCGTTGACGTCCACGTCGTCGACCAGCTGTTTCGTCCCTTCGACTGGCTGCTCACATCCTACGGACCTGGACCAGCTCCCCTGTCGACTGCACCTCTGCTGCTGCCTCCTGTTCGACAAGCTCCCCTGTCTACTTCTCCCCTGTCGTTGACGGCTTCCCGGCCAGGTCGACGAGTTTAGCGCCTTGTCGGCCGCTGGCCATGCCACTCGCCAGTGCCCCAGGCGCCGCCTCAAGGCTCCCCCCATCGCTGGTGGCCGACACAGGTGTCGACGTAGGCCGATCTGCGACGGGAGTGGGAAGAGCAAGATCAGACGGAGGAGGAAGAACCTCCTCGACATCTTCATCAGGAAGCTCATCGACCTCGGCGAGCAATGGGACCATCGCCTTCGAGGTGTCCGTCGACGGGTGCGCCTGCGTTCGCCCCGACGCCGGCCCATACTTCGCCTTCCACATCTCCAGCGACAGTGTCTCGTAGAAGATCACCTCGACCGACGTGACCACCCTGTTATTGGTCAGGTCGAGCACCTCCTAGCTCTTACTCTCCGGCGACACCCCCAGGTGAATTCCCCTGTGAGCCTTCGGCGCCATGCAGCCCCACACTCGCGCCAGTGTGAGGTCGGGCTTCTTCCCGGTCAGCAGCTGGTATGGGGTCGTCCCCAGTGGCATCGTCGACCGTTCCAAGCAGATACGCACCCAGACAGCCTGTCGTAGAGCGAGGTGCCACCAGTGGTGCTATACGCTCATGTGCAGCAGCATCGTCTGCACGGACTCGACGACCATGCGCATCTCCCGCTCAGCCATGCCGTTCTGCTGCGGAGTATAGGGGCACGTCAGGTCGTAACCGATGCCCTTCCCGTCAACGAAGCTGGTCAAATCCTTTCATAGGAACTCCCCTCCCTGGTTGGAGCAAAGCGACAGCATCGACTTGTTCGTCTGCCGTTCCACCAGCACCAGCCACATCGCTCTTCTTAGCAACCGGAGCAAAGAAGTACAAGCTGCCATCCTTGGCAGCCACCCGAAATGGCCCGCACAAATCAATGTGTACGACAGCCAGTGCCTCCTTGGCGTCCGAGCCCTCCGCGGGGAAGGTGTGTCGCGCCAGTTTTCCTCCGACGCACGAGACACAGAGTGGGTGTGCTCCGGTGGATGGCGTGATGTCAAGCCCAGTAGCAACTTCATGCTTCGCTAAGCTCTTGATCATGTCGACGCCAACGTGCGCGAGCCTCGCATGCAACCGGTCAGGAGTCAACTTCGTCACCGAGATGATCGTGCATAGAGCCACCACCTCAGTCGACGGCGACCGTGTCAAGCAGGGGTGAAGGTCGGTGCAGAGGACCCGGCCGGTGTAGCGTGCTCGACCGAGCACTTCCTTCGTCGAGGCGACAAACAACATCTTGTCGTCGTCGCCCTGCAGCTGCACTCCACTCTTTTTTAGCTGGCTAGAAGATAGCAGGCTCGCCTATACGGCCGAAACGTAGAGCACATTGGGGATGAGGACCCACTTTCCGGCCTCCCTTTGCAGAGCAACGGTTTCGCGACCCTCGACAGGCTGCAGCGCCCCGTTAAATCCACGCAATTTGTCACACCGTCGCTCAGCGCCATGTTGACGAAGATCGTCTTCGTTCCCATTTGGTGGTGGTAGCAACCGCTGTCAAGTAGCACCGCCATTGGGTTTGCCTGCACACCTGAAAGTCCTCGCCAGCCTCCAGTGCCAGTGAGACTGTTGGCTCCACCACGCCAACCATGGAGCACGACGCCTCCTTGTCGCCTCGGCAATTGCCGTTGGAGTTGTCGACGTCCTTTGTCGACAACGTCTTCTTCGACGTCTGCTTCTCCTTGCGTGGCTTCTCATCTCGACAGGGGCGACGACTGGCCGATCGACCGCGGCCTCCCTTGCAGTCATCCTCGTCGCTGCCGACGCAGTCGGGGCACTCAAAGAAGAGATGGTCGGGGTCGCCGTAGGTCCAGCACTCCCGCCATCGACCACCACCTCCACGGCCCTTGTCCCCCGTCGACTTCTTCTCATCGACGTCCTTCGTCGACCACCTCCGCCCGGCTTTTCGCGCTGCTCATGCTGACGATTCTGCTTCGTCGGTGCAGCATAAATTGCCTGCAGAAGGAGCTCCGTGGGCTGTTCTATCTCCTGCATTGCCTCATCTTGGAGGATGTAGCTGGTGATGGAGTCCTCGTTGAGGGACTCACGCGTGCCGGGCACCATCAGCATCCTCTTCATGAGGTTGTAGCTGCGCGGCAAGCCCTTGACGTAAGACGCCGTAGAGTATTCGGCGCTCGCCATCCGCATCTCAGCCAAGATCCGTCGAGCACAGTTGCAGTAGTCCGTTGCTGACTCTTGCTCGCCCATCTGGATGTGAGTCATCTTCTCCTTCAGCTGTTCGATGTACAGGTTGTCCTTCACCTGGTACGTCGACAGGATGAAGTGCCATGCCTAGTGACCAGCATCCAGTCGCGTTCGATAGCTCCTGAGCGCTAGCTGCACCACCGGCGAGTAGCACCTCGAGATGACCATGAAGGTGAGCAAGTGAGCAGCACAAAACTCCCCGCGCGACTCAACATCTTCTTCGGGCGGAATGGGCACGGTGCCATCGGCGAAGCCCTTCAGCTCGGCGACTTGTAGCAGTGGGACAGTGATCCAGTCTGGCGAGAACTTGAAGTAGCCATATGCCGGTGCAATCCCGCCCGCCGTCACGTGTATCATCGCCGAGAACCCTCCACCGCTTCGTAACGGAGAGCGACGTCGACCATCGACGTCAACAAGCAAGTTGCCTGCAGCTGCCATCGACCGCTGCACTCACGCCTGGCTCCTGTCGATGCCACCGTCGACCTTGATCACCCCTCTTTGCTTTGCGCCATCGCTGCCGCTGACTCGTGCACCGCCGTCGACCTCGTCGTCGATGCTGCCTTCGTTTCGCACTGGTCAAGGAGATGGAGGACTGGAAGGGAGCTCCGTCGCCCACTTCGCCCGGATGCCCAACTCGACAATCGCCAAGGTGATCGTCCCGTACTTGCCAGGCTCGTGGTGTCTCCTTACATAAGCCAATCGAGCCTCCAAGGTGTCTGCTACGCCCGCTTCTACAACGGGGTCGACCATGGTGACTAACGCGGCTGCCGGCCTACGAACGACTTAGTAGGTGCAAAAGTCGGCTCCTATCTGGACGTCGCGTGTTCGATCCATGCTTACTGCACCATGCAGAGAGACACTCTACAATGGTAGTGAGCTAGACTATGGGGGTTGGCAGGAACTACTAGGAGTGGTCGTAGTTTTGCTCAGTTCCTTGCACATTCACGGGAGAAATTGGCTAGAGTTTCCACTGGCAAAGTTGAGAATTACAGAATGAATCAACAAGGAATGACAACAATGACTACATCAGGCACCTAGCAACTCCGCAGCTAGCTTGGTCGACTGCCAGCACTGCTTGATCGGGCAAACAACAGCTTTTGCTATACGCGATGTTAATGGTCGCGGTAAGGAATGTCGAAAAAAATCCTTACACTGTCCCCCCCCCCCCCCCTCCCCCCCTCAAGAAGCCCCCTCCGATATGCGAGTGCGTGTATATCGCGGAAACCCCAGCTCCTCACGTATACTTGCAGAGCAGGGTGGTTTTCGATGTTGGCCAGGGGCACCCAGGTATCTTCAGTTGGCGTGCGGTCCTTTCAACAGATGAGGAAATATATCCTTCTGATGTCTCTGGGGTGTCAAATCCGATGGCTCAAAATCTTCTCGGGCTCAACGATCGGCTTCGATGCAGGGCGAGTCATAGATGGCGGGCGATGACGATACAGCTCGCTCGTGGTTGGATTGTATGGGTGAAGCAGACTGACGTGGAAAGAGGGGCTGATGTACCAGTCGGTCGGCAATAGTGGTTGGGTGGTAACTGGGGTGATCATGTGGCTGATTTGGAATGGTCCACAGTAGCGCGGTCGCAATATTGGTATGACGGGCAGTTCTTAGTTTTGTGTATCGAGCAGTAAATAATCTCCTGAATGGTACGTCACCGGGCTGCGGTGACGGTCAACATTCCTTTTTGCGATGATGTTGGCTTTCTTGAAAGCATCGGCAACTCTAGTTCGGGTAGCTTGCAAGATCTCGACGAATTATTGTGCGCGTGGCGTTGGGTTGTCCTAACTCGGCGACATGGGCACTATTGGATTTTGGCCGTAGTTTAGGTAGAACAGAGACTGCTGCCTCGTCGCTGACGTGGCGTTGTTGTAGGCGAACTCGATCAGTGGTAGCTGCTGCTCACATGTTGTCAGGCTGTTGCACGTGGCACGAATCAGGAGCCCCATGGTCTGGTTCGTAAGCTCCGTTCGACCGTTGGTCTCGGGGTGGTACGATGAGCTGAACTGTAGCGTGGTCCCGAACTGCTCCCAAAGGTTCTTCCAGACGTTGCTGATAAACTTCGTGTTGCGGTCACTGATTATCACGTCTAGTATCCCATGCAGTCGGATGACGGTTGCGATGAACACGTGAGCGGTTTTTTCGGCTGAGATTGATTTCCTGCACGCAGCGAAATGACCATTTTCGTCAGTCTGTCAATGATGACCATAACCGCGTCGTTACCCCTAGGGCTTGAAGGCAACATCTTGACGAAATCCATGGTAACCTGCTTCCAGGCGCGCTCAGGCAGTGGAATCGGCTGCATCTGACCCGCCTTCCTTGTTGGCGAGCTGTTCATCACCTGACACGTAGGACACGAGCCCACGTGATGTTCTACGTCGTTCAACAGCTCAAGCCAGTAGTAATAGCGCTGCAGATGCTGTCGCGTTTTTTCTACCCGGAAGTGACCCGAGGTAACCCCATCGTGTGCCTCTTGCAGTAGCAGTTCCCTCAGTAGTGAATAGGCTTGTGAGAGTACGACGACTAGCTTGCCTTGACTTCATTATGCTATTTCTAGCTTCGGTTTATTTTATCATGCATGGATATTCTTGATTTCCTAGTTTAGGTGCATTCCTATATGTTATTATAATTATAGCACTGAACTAGGTCATGTGTGTCAAAGTATGATGTGTGTGTTGTGTAGACTGTAGTGGGGTAGACCATATGGGGTACAACCCAATTAGGGTTAGCACTTGTACCCACCATTCTCATAGTACATGTTGTGCCAACACATTACAGTGGCACGGTCATCGCACTCCCATTCGGCCTACAAGCCTGCTCAGCTTCTGGAATTTTGTGGGGAGGATTTTCAACATGTGTTCTTCAAACCCTCAAAGTTTCAGAGTTTTTGAAGCAGTTACCAAGGCATGACAACATTTTATGCTTCAAGACTTATGGCATCCCGGAAGTGTGTGTTACTCCTTTTTGGTAACACCCGAGTTCACCATTTCGGCTGCTGACTCGTCTACCAAGCTTTGATTGGTCTGAAATTTGGTCTGGCAGTTTTTTGTCTTGCTGTGCAAGTGGTCACCAAGTTTGAGAACGATCCAACATCTGAACATTGCGTGACAGCTGCCGAAATTCACTGTTCCGTAGTCATGGTGCACTGTTGGCAGCATTTCCCTTGCCACCCTTTCATTGTTGTCATGCCAATGGTGCAGGGACAGAGAATGAGACAAGAAGTACAGGTGGTCAAGTGGGAATCTACAGCCCTCCTTTTGAGAAGTGTGGTCTTCCTGGAACCAGCTTGCAAGAGGGTGCAAGTGGGAAGACAAGCTGACTCATGGTTGGCTCAACTCACAATTGGTTGCCTTGAGTACAGCTCTGAACATCCATGTGTGGTTGGCTTTTCTGACCTAGCTAGGACGTTTCCCATCCTTCTCTAGCCTTTCTCCCCTAGGACTCAACCTTCTCTGAGTTCCCAGGATGACCTAACCCCTTAAGAGTCCCCTAGGCAATGTTGTACCTCACCTCTTCCTTGCATCAATGAGAATACACGTTTTTCAGCTGAGCTTACGTTTTCGTTCACATCGTAGCGCATACATCTCTGATGAAAGCAAGCAATACACCGTTGGAAAGCAGACACTTAAATCTAACTGCTGTTCAAGTTTCAGCCTCATATGTTGTTGGAGCTGATCGTGACGGCGTTTTGAACAGAGGCGGTTTGAAGACGTCAGATTCTGCTTAGGGAGTTTCATGGGCATCCGCGACCTCTAAGTGGACTCTTGACTATAACATGAACAACACACGGCGAGTTGAACACACAATGGATTGAACACATGGTGGGTTGAACACAAGGTGGGTTGAACACACGGTGGGTTGAACACACGGTGGGTTGAACACACGGTGTGTTCAACCCACCTTGTGTTCCACCCACTCTTTGTTCAACCCATCGTGTGTTCAACACGCGGTGGGTTGAATACGCAGAGGGTTGAACACGCGGAGGGTTGAACACCCAGTGCATTGAACACACGGTGGGTTGAACACACAGTGGGTTGAACACACGGTGGGTTAAACACACGGTGGGTTGAAGACACGGTGGGTGGGTTGAACACACGGTGGGTTGAACACACGGTGGGTGGGTTAAACACACGGTGGGTTGAACATACGGTGGGTTGAACACACGGAGGGTTGAACACACGGTGGGTTGAACACACGGTGGGTTGAACGCACAGAGGGTTGAACACACGGTGGGTAGGTTGAACACACTGTGGGTTGAACACACTGAGGGTTGAACACAAGGTGGGTTGAAAACACGGTGGGTTGAACACACGGTCGGTTGAATACACGGTGGGTTGAACACACGGTGGGTTGAACAACACACGTTGGGTTGAAAAACACTCGGTGGGTTGAACACACTGGTGGGTTGCACACATGGTGGGTTGAACACATGGTGGGTTGCACACATGGTGGTTTGCACACATGGTGGGTTGAACACATGGTGGGTTGAAGACACGGTGGGTTGAACATACGGTGGGTGGAACACACGGTGGGTGGAACACACGGTGGGTTGAACACACGGTGGGTTGAACACACGGTGGGTTGAACACACGGTGGGTTGAACCCATGGTTGGTTGAACAACACACGGTGGGTTGAACACACGATGGGTTGAACACACGGTGGGCTCAACACACGGTGGGTTGAGCACACGGTGGGTTGAACACACAGTGGGTTGAACACACGGTGGGTTGAACACACGGTGGGTTGAACACACGGTGGGTTGAACACACGGTCGGTTGAACACACGGTGGGTTCAACACACGGTGGGTTGAACACACGGTGGGCTGAACACACGGTGGGTTGAACAGACGGTGGGTTGAACACACGGTGGGTTGAACTCATGGTGGGTTGAACACATGGTGGGTTGAACACACGGTGGGCTTAACATAAGGTGGGTAGAACAAACGGTGGGCTGAACATACGGTGGGTTGAACACACGGTGGGTTGAACACACGGTGGGATGACCACATGGTGGGCTGAACACACGGTGGGTTGAACACACGGTGGGTACAACACACGGTGGGTTGAACACACGGTGGGTTGAACACACGGTGGGTTGAACACACGTTGGGCTTAACACACGGTAGGCTGAACATACGATGGGTAGGTTGAACACACGGTGGGTGGAACGCACGGTGGGTGGGTTGAACACACGGTGGGTTAAAAACACGGTGGGTTGAACACACGGTGGGTTGAACCCACTGTTGGTTGAACAACACACGGTGGGTTGAACACACGATGGGTTGAACACACGGTGGGGTGAACACACGGTGGGTTGAACTCACGGTGGGTTGAACACACGGTGGGTTAATACACAGTCGGTGGAACACACGGTGGGTTGAACACACGGTGGGTTGAACACACGGTGTGTTCAATCCACCGTGTGTTCAACCCACCTTGTGTTCCACCCACTGTTTGCTCAACCCATCGAGTGTTCAACACGCGGAAGGTTGAACACGCGGAAAGTTGAACACGCGGAGGGTTGAACACGCGGAGGGTTGAACACACGGAGGGTTGAACATGCGGTGGGTTGAACACACGGTGGGTTGAACACACGGTGGGTTGAACACACGGCGGGTGGATCACACGGTGGGTTGAACACACGGTGGGTGGAACATATGGTGGGTTGAACACATAGTAGGTTGAACACACGGTGGGTTGAACACAAGGTGGGCTGAACAACACATGGTGGTTTGAACACACGGTGGGTTAAACACATGGTGGGATGAACACGCGGTGGGTTGAACACGCTTTGGGTTGAACACGCGGTGGGTTGAACACGCGGTGGGTTGAACACGCGGTGGGTTGAACACACGGTGGGTTGAACACGCGGTGGGTTGAACACGCGGTGGGTTGAACACGCGGTGGGCACACGGTGGGTGGGTTGAACACACGGTGGGTGGGTTGAACACACGGTGGGTTGAACACACGGCGGGTTGAAAAGACGGTGGGTTCAACACACGGTAGGGGTTGAACACACGGTGGGTTGAACACACGGTGGGTTGAACACACGGTGGGTTGAACAACACACGGTGGGTTGAAAAACACTCGGTGGGTTGAACACACTGGTGGGTTGCACACATGGTGGGTCGAACACATGGTGGGTTGCACACATGGTGGGTTGAACACATTGTGGGTATGAACACACGGTGGGTTGAAAACACGGTGGGTTGAACACACGGTGGGTTGAACACGCGGAGGGTTGAACACACGGTGGGTTGAACACACGGAGGGTTGAACACACGGAGGGTTGAACACACGGTGGGTTGAACACACGGTGGGTTTAACACACGGTGGGTTGAACACATAGAGGGTTGAACACACGGTGGGTAGGTTGAACACACGTTGGGTTGAACACACGGTTGGTGGGTTGAACACACTGAGGGTTGAACATACGGTGGGTTGAACACACGGTGGGATGAACACACGGTGGGTTGAACAACACTCGGTGTGTTGAAAAGCACTCGGTGGGTTGAACACACTGGTGGGTTGCACACATGGTGGGTTGAACACATGGTGGGTTGCACACATGGTGGATTGCACATGTGAGAGTACGACGGCTTATGCCAGCTATGCTTGCTTGCCTCTACTTTATCATGCTATTTCTAGCATAGGATAATCATATGCATGCATGAATTGCTTGATTTCCTAGGCTAGGTGCTTTCCTATATTTTATTCTAGTTATAGCACCGAGCTAGGTTACGTGCACCGAATTCTGGCTTTTCGGTTGCCACCGAATTGCCTTCTACCGAATTTGGTAAGGATCTGTTCGGGACGCTTCGCGAACCGCGGAACCTTTGCGTAACACCTGGTTACGGGGCCTTGTGTCGAGCCTATATATAGCCTCGTGTTGTACCCAGGTGGACATTCAATTCAATTCAATTTGAATCATCTTTTCTGAGCTCGATCCCAGATCCTCACACTTGGTAATCAGAGCGGGTTTACACGCGAGGTCTTCAACCGCTTAGTTCCGGCCTTTAAAAACCGCGGGGGCGACGACGAAAGCGCCGATACGGGTATGTAAAACCAGTTCCGCACAATTTTTCTAAGTCCTCCTCGATTCGGTTTTCGAACACCCCTCAGATTTACTGGTGGAAAGGTTGGAGTTTCGACCGTTCGATCGAGTTTCATCTCAACGGCCCAGAGAATTTCGCCCAAAAAAGTTGGAATTTGGAGCGTCGGATCGATTTTCTCCTCAACGGCAAAGATCGAACGCGAATTTCGCCTAAGGGAGATTTATGCAACCTACAGAATTTGCGCTCGTCGATTCTACAGTCAATTTGACTCGTAGTAAGTCAACCAGCATCTAGAATTTGATTATTTTCGTCGCGCATCTTCCTGTAAATCACCAAATGGAGGGCCAAGGCGACAACTACGCGACTACGAGCGACATCGCGAGCCTCCGCACCGGTATGGAGCAGACGCAGGCGTCGCTTCGTCGACTCGAGGCTTTTCTGACAAGCCAACCAGGGTTTGCCACCGCAGCAGCAGCGACCACAGCGACTACAGCACCGACAACTCCAGCAGCAGTGGCGACACCGACATTTCACGGACCAATGGCACCACTGTCGCCGAACCTCGAAGCAGCACGACCGAGGCTCCCGGAGGCGTTCGATCCAAGCGCGAAGGGATCCGACGTCCGGCAATTCGTGGCCACCCTCGAAATTTACTTCGAGGCCATTGGCTGTTCGACCCCGCAACACGACGCAGCAAGGATTCGGCTCGCAACGACACTGTTACGTGGACCGGCTCTCGAATGGATTTACTACACCGACGTAGCCCGCGGGGAGAAAACGTGGCAGCAGTTGCGGGCAGATTTAATCGAGCGTTTCGAACCAATTAATACAACCTACATGGCGCGGCAGCAGATACACCGACACAAGCAATACAGTAGTGTAACACAGTACACGCAGCAGATGGAGTTACTGTTCAACCGCATCACCGACCTGACCGAAGGCAAAAAAATCCAGGCGTACACCGAAGGATTAAAAATGGAGATTCGGCGGCAGTTGATTGCGTCGAATTACAACAGCTACAGAGACATCGTGCGTGCTGCCGAGCGATACGATGCGCTGACTCGAAGTCAACCCGAAACACGACGCTTCACGCCGAACCGTACATTCGGCACAGAGCGATCGACACCCCCCACGTTCACCGAACCGATGGATATCGACAAATACGACGCGAAGAAGCAGCCGACAAAATGCGAATTTCGCGGCTCAGCAGGACATCAATTTTTGTCGTGCTACAAAATGAAGAAAGCACGTGCGGCACTCCGGGACGGAAACAGTGGAGCACCCCCGAAGTTAAAAAACGGGAATCGCCAGTAGCCGCGGATCGACCTGGCGATCGCGTAAAGATCCGAAAAGCAGGAAAAGGCGACGACGTGGCGACTTCGGAGCGGGTGAAAAAAGGAGAAAATGATGGCGCGGATTTAAAACGTCACGACCGGCTGGCATCAGGGGAAATCGCCGAGGCGAATGGAGGCTCCGCGAAAAAAGACTCTGCACCGACCGGGAAACTCCAACCGGACACCCACGAAAGTAAGAATTCGTTAAAGATGCTCTAATGAAGACTATTGCTTCTCGTGGTTTACAAGCCTTCAAAAAAGTCAGGGGAGGTCTAGAGGCCAAGAAAAAGCCTTTAGAAATTATTCAGGTACCTGAGAAGTTGGGCAAAGTACTACGGAGCGTAGAAAAGGGTCGTGCGTTCCGTGGAGTTAATATTCTCTCCCCGCAGCACAGTGTTAAGGCTCCCTGTCGCCCACAGGTGAAGCCTACACAGCTGCCAAGGCTTAGAGGAGACATCCAGGCTCAGGAAAAATTATACAAGCCTCGGAAAAATCCTCCTACCCCCCAGGTGAAGTTGGAAAGCGCTGAGTCAGGTATAGGAAAAAGGGAAGGTATTAAGTTTGATGTACTCTATGATCCTATTAACAAGACCCTCTTTGGCTACTCAGCACAGTAGAAACCACTACTCCTCAAGGTGTTATGCAATGGGCGACGCCTCCAGGCACTGGTGGACAGCGGTGCATCTCACTCGGTGTGTGACCGCGGAGCATTGGAGAAAATTGGAGAGAAGGCGGAAGAGACCCTGTTTTCAGCAACCATGGTGGACGGTACGAAGCTTCCTATCCACGGCGAAGCATCACTGCAACTGCATATAGGTGCGTTGAGGTGGAAGCCGAAGCTACCAGTCACCAACATCAAAGGATTAGATTTTATCTTGGGGCGAGATTTCCTGAAGCAGTTCAACCCCGAGATCGATTGGGTCAACAGCAAGGTGTGCATCTACAACAACGGGAAACGAGTGGAGCTGCGAAGCTAGACGGATACAGGGGACATACCTGAAACGACACTGGCACGGTTCAAACAGACGGTGAACAAGAGTAACACGGGTTACCTAGCACTGGTTATGGCAGCAGCAGAGGAGAAGAAGCCGAGTTCCGAGCTACTTGCAGTAGTGAAAGAGGTCTTGGAGCAGTACAAGGATATAATGCCCGACGACCTACCTGCAGGCCTACCTCCAGCACGCACCCACAAGCACGAGATCATGGAGGAACCAGGTGCGAAACCCGTCTCACGTGCACCATACCGACTGAGTCCGACTGAACTGACAGACATGAAAAAACAGATAGAGTATCTACTGGACAGACAACTGATCCGCCCATCCACCTCTCCCTACGGCACACCAGTTCTCTTCACTCCAAAACCAGACGGCAGTCTACGGATGTGCATCGACTACCGCGCACTGAACAAACAGACAGTCAAAAACAAATATCCCATACCGCGCATAGACGACCTACTCGATCAACTGCGTGGAGCAACAGTATTTTCGAAGCTGGACCTACGATCGGGCTACTAGCAGATCAAGATGGCAGACAACTCCGTCCACAAGACAGCGTTCCGTACCAGATACGGTTCCTACGAATACTTGGTGATGCCGTTCGGACTCTGCAACGCACCAGCAACGTTTCAGGCGGAGATGAATCACATCTTACGACCCCTGCTAGACGAGTGCGTGGTGGTGTACCTGAACGACATTCTCATCTACTCCAAGAACATGAAGGAGCACGTGGAGCATCTGCGGAAGGTGAAGTTCTACGTGAAGCTGTCAAAGAGCGACTTCGCCCTGAAGAAGGTGCAGTTTCTCGAGCACATGGTGAGTGTCGAGGGCGTACACGTGGACCCACGGAAGATCGAAGCCGTCAAGAAGTGGAAAGTACCAGAGAACGTGAAGGAGTTACAGCAGTTCCTAGGCTTCACCAACTACTACAACAGGTTCGTGCCGCAGTACGCTAAGATAGCAGCGCCACTGACCGACCTACTGAAAAAGGATACGCCCTACAAATGGGATACCCTTCATCAGCAAGCCATGGAGCAGCTACAGACAGCACTGACTACAGCGCCAGTACTCATCTTGCCGGATCCAGACAAGGACTACGTGGTGGAAGCAGACGCTAGTGACCAAGCAGTTGGAGCAGTACTGATGCAGGATCACGGACGCGGTTTGCAGCCCATCGCCTACCTCAGTAAGAAGCTACACGGAGCAGAACAAAACTACCCCATTCACGACAAGGAAGCCTTAGCGATAGTCATAGCCTTCAAGGCGTGGAGGTGTTACCTAGAGGGAGCCAAGACTACAGTCTATACTGACCACTGCAGTATGAAATACCTGAAGTCACAGCCGACACTCTCACGACGACAGGTGCGGTGGGTGGACTTCCTGGAAACTCACTTCCATTACAACATCGTCTACAAGCCCGGGCTACACAACAAGGCAGACGCGTTGAGCCGCCCCGGACATGTAGCAGGCATCCAGCTCCACGGGATGAACCCTCTGCTCAAGGGTCTATTCCAACATGGGTACTCCGTGGACGCGGAGATTGCTACAGCACAGACCAAGAAGCTATTACAGTGGAAGAAAGACTTAGCTGTAAGGAAGGGTTCAGGAAAGATTTGGGTACCGAATTACGCCCCGCTACGGCATATCCTATTGGAGGAGTTTCACGACGTACCTTACGCGGGACATTTGGGGAGCAACAAGACGTTAGCAGGGATAGCGAAGTATTACTACTGGCCCGGGATGGCAGCAGACGTGCAGCAGTTCGTCACCTCTTGCGACACCTGCCAGCGGATGAAGAGCAGCAAGCAGAAAAAAGCAGGGTTACTTCAGCCTCTACCCGTACCGGAGCAGCCATGGCAGGTCGTTAGCCTCGACTTCATCACAGGGCTTCCTTCGACCTCACGGGGACATGATTCCATCCTCGTGGTGATCGATAAGTTCTCCAAAATGGGTCACTACATACCGACCAACGCCACAGCTACAGCTGAAGCAACTGCTCGACTCTTCTTCGACCGCATCATCACCATCCACGGCATCCCCGCTACACTCATCTCGGACAGAGACCCCAAATTCACGAGTAAGTTCTGGAAGGAGCTCATGGGACTGTTGGGGACAAAGCTTGCAATGTCTTCAGCATACCACCCCCAGACTGACGGACAGACAGAGCGACTCAATCAAGTGGTTGAACAACTACTGCGCACAGCTTGCAAGGACGACGTCAGCCCCTGGGACACACAGTTACCGACCCTAGAGTTTGCTTACAACAACGCATCACATGTGGCCACAGAAAAAACTCCTTTCTTCCCGTGTTACGGACGGGAACCACTCACACCACAGCAGCCAACCACACCGGCACACGTCCAAGCCGCACATGACTTCGTCACCACCATGCAGCAACTATGGGAGAAGACTCAGCGACGTCTCACCACGATGCAGAACTCCCAGAAGCAGTATGCCGATCATCAGCGACGTGATCACTCAGTAGCAGTCGGAGATCAGGTGCTTCTTGACACGCGCAACTTGAACCTGTCTCACCTCCCATCCAAACTCCGGCCTCGCTTCTGTGGTCCTTTTCTCGTTGAGGCACAGGTGACACCAGTTACATTCCGCTTGCGCTTACCAGATACATGGAAGCTTCACAACGCTTTCCATGTTCAGCTACTGAAGCCCTACAAGGACCCCAACCAACAGTTCCAGGGACGGCAACTACCGCCACCACCACCTGTTCTCATACAAGATGAACCCGAGTACGAGATCGAGCGCGTTCTCTCTCATCAGCGCCGCGGTGGCAAGACTCTCGAGTTCCTGATACGCTGGAAGGGATACGACCCCACTGAGGACAGTTGGGTTGCAGAAGCTGATATGGGCAACGCACGCCGTGCTCTCAAGGACTATCTTGTCAAGCAGGGTGTATCTCACGCCACCCAGCTTTGAGGGGGGGACGTGTGAGAGTACGACGGCTTATGCCAGCTATGCTTGCTTGCCTCTATTTTATCATGCTATTTCTAGCATAGGATAATCATATGCATGCATGAATTGCTTGATTTCCTAGGCTAGGTGCTTTCCTATATTTTATTATAGTTATAGCACCGAGCTAGGTTGCGTGCACCGAATTCTGGCTTTTCGGTTGCCACCGAATTGCCTTCTACCGAATTCGGTAAGGATCTGTTCGAGACGTTTCGCGACCCGCGGAACCTTCGCGTAACACCTGGTTACAGGGCCTTGTGTCGAGCCTATATATAGCCTCGTGCCACACAATTCCCCTCTCCATAGGCAACCCAACTTTCACTTTTGTCACTTTCCCAACCCATGCCATCCACCTTAACCCAACTTGGCCACACTTGCCAACCTGGTTTGGTTTCTCCCAACCACTTGGCAGCACCTACAGAAATGTTGACGAATTTCCCAACCCCCAAAAGTCTGTACCCCATATTGAGTCAACCCCACAACTTCCCATAGTCACCACAACCAAATATAAAAAACATACGAACTCCAACGTTCGTATCTTTCTTGTTCATGCTCCGATTGAAGCGATACTTGGCTCGTCGGAAAGCTCTTGAGCAGAGGAGTCACTTCAGATATCTGCTCAAGCCAATAACATTCACACACACACACTCAGAAAAATCAAACCACATCAAACACAAATTCTTGCACACGCTCACACCACGCATGCAGCGGACGAACATATGATGGGAGGCAGACAGACGTGAATGCATATGATTGCATCACACAACAAACTCCCCCTCTGGCTGCCAACTATCACCCCACATGCCATAGCTCAAGCATGCACCCTCAATGCACACTCATCCCAGCAAGCTTCATGCCCTTCCAATGCTCAGATTCAGCCAGGCGCTTGGTGAGAATGTCAGCCGCCTGCTGATGGGTCTTCACAATCTCTAGCCGCACCTCCTTGTCCAGGAGCCTCCTCACCCAGTGCCACTTAGGCCTGATGTGTTTGGTCAGCCCATGAAGACAAGCATTCTTCGCTAGCTTCACCGCTGACTCATTGTCACAGAAAATTACAGTCGGCTCCCTCTGGCACACTCCGATCTCCTCCAACAAACGCCTCAGCCACACCACCTCCTTTGCCCCATGATGCAGGGCCATGTACTCTGTCTCACACGAGGACTGCCCCACCTCGTTCTGCTTCTTGCTGCGCCAGCTCACTGCACCACCTCCAAACAGGCACACATAGCCTCCAATGCTGGTGCCATCCGCCTTCACAGAGTTGAAGCTGGCGTCGGTGTAGCAAGTCAGAAGCATCTCCCCTTTGCCCAAATCAGCTGCACCCCTCTGCAGCCTCTGTCTCACAGCACTGTACTCCACGCCCACTGATGCTGTAGCGCTCACATAGCGGACCAACCTCTTGGCCGCTTCCAGCTGTTCATGACTGGGGCGTGCAACCACACTGGCAAGCCTGGATGTAGCAAAGGCAATGTCAGGCCGTGTGTGGTTAGCCGCATAATTGAGTGCCCCCACCATGGAATGAAATAGCTTCCTGTCACTCTCACCCACCACCTCCTCATCAGCACAGGGCTCCACTGTGAACCCTGAAGGCAGTGGGGTGGCTGGCTTCCCTCCATTTTGCAGCCCATACTTCTCGGCCAGCCCCTCACAGTACTTCCTCTGGTGCAACCTCAACACTCCCTTGTCAAGGTCCCTCTCCACATGCATACCCAGGTAGTACTTCACATCTCCCATCTTGGAACACTTGAACTGCATCTCCAGCATCTCCTCCACACGCCCAATCATTGCAAACAACTCAGAGAAGAGTAAGATGTCGTCCACATACACCAGGAGCATGAGAAACTGCTCCTTCTCTTGTAGCAGGAACAGGCTGTGGTCACACTCACTCTTCTTGAACCCCCCAGCCAGCAGTGTCTCCTCTAGCTTGTGGTACCATGCACGAGGAGCCTGCTTCAGGCCATAGATGGCCTTCTTCAGCCTGCACACCCTGCCGCTCCCATCATCCAAACCCTCAGGCTGTAACATGTACAGCTCCTCCAGAATGATTCCATTGAGGAAGGCGGTGGTGATGTCCATCTGCTTCACCCGCCATCCACGGTTTGCTGCCATTGCCAGTGACACTTTCAATGTTGTGCCTTTCCCCACAGGAGCAAAGATCTCGTCAAAATCCTTCCCCTTTGTCTGCTGAAACCCCTTAGCCACAAGCCTTGACTTGTAGCGGGTCAGCTCCCCATCTGGTCCGTACTTATGCTTGAAGATCAGCTTAGAAGAAATGGCCTTCTTCCCAGGTGGCAGCTCACACAGCTCCCACGTCTCGTTCTCCAGCAGAGAGTCATACTCCTCCTTCACACTCTGCTTCCATTTTTCAGCATCCAGACCGCTCAATGCTTCAGCTAGCGTCTTGGGCTCAGGAACGGCTGCCCAGTAGCAGTGTGCTATCTCATCCTCATCACACTGCTCAGCCACACTCCCAGCCCTTACCACCTTTGGCTTGCCAAAGCTCGGATAGGTCAGCCGGTTAGGAGGGCGCACATCCCTCCTAGGACGGTCAACCGTACGTGCGGCACCTTGTGGAGCACCTTGCTGCTGCTGCTGCTGCTGCGGCTGCTGCGACTCCTCCACCTCAGGTTCTCCCCCATCCTCAGTCACCCCAAAAATCTCCTCCTCTGAGACAGTGACCTGCACTTGTCTCGAAGGCCGCTGCACCTCATCGGCCTCAATGATCAGCGGTGTAGTAGGAAGCTTCTGCTGCTGCTGCTTCCACTCCTTGTAGTATTAGGACTCGAGGAACTTCACATCCCTTGACACAGTCAGCTGCTGGCTGGTCAAGTCCCAAATCAGCCAGCCCGTGTGATCCTTAGCGAGCCCCAAGTGCACACCCCATCTCCCAGAAGCTTCCAGTTTTCCCCTCTTCTCCTTAGGCACATGAAACACCACCATGCACCCAAAGGCTCTCAGCATGTTGACTGCTGGTGCACTCCCACAACACTTGGTGTAGGGGACCCACTGCTTGTCCCCCACTGTTGCCAGCACCCTGTTCTTCACAAGGACGACCTGCCGCAGTGCAGTCACCCAAAACGGATCCGGCAACCCTGCACGCCCAAGGAGAGTGCGATCACCTTCCTGCAGGGTCCGGTTGAACCGCTCAGCCACGCCATTCTGCTGAGGGTTGTAGGGCACCGTAAGCTGATGCTGGATCCCCTTCTTCTTTAGCACCGCCTCAAAATCAGCGCCAATGAATTCTCCTCCATTGTCGGTGCGGATCACCTTCACCTTATGTCCGCTCTCCCTTTGAGCTCTTGGCATCCACTCCTTGAGAACAGCCGCTGCCACCTCCCCCTTAGTCTTCAAAGGGTACACCCACACCGCACGCGTGTGGTCGTCCACAATCGTCAAGAAGTAGCGGCTGCCCGAGAGAGAAAGGGCCCTCGTGGGGCCCACCACATCCATGTGCACTAGTGCAAGTGGTGCCTTGGCTGGTCCTGTGCTGCTGCTGAAGGGAAACTTCGTGAATTTGGTCTCAAGGCATGTAGGGCAGCTCCCAATCTCCTTTGCTCCCCCCTTCACCTCCAGCCCCTTCAAGTACCCTTCCTTTACCAATTTCTGCAGCATAGGAATGTTCACATGGCACAGCCTCTCATGCCAAGTCTCCCAATTAGCCTCACCACTCCCAGATGAAGCCTTTGCCCATGCAGCTGTCGCATCCACACCAACAAGCACCTCACCATGTGGTTGCTGTGACTGCTGCACCTTCTTGACTGCATCGAGGGCCCCTGCAGTTGGTGCAGTCTCCTCTCCTCCCGCAGTTGCTTTAGCCGCTGCCGCTGCCTTTGCCGTTGCTGGTGGTTTCCCCTTCCAAGGGATGATGGGCAGCTGCCATAGGTCCTTGATGCAGCTGCTCTTCTCCTCCAAGTTCCACAGCAGCAACTTCCCAAGCTTTGCACGGCAGCTGGTTGGGCCGAGCGTAACTTTGGCCTTGCTTTTCTGCAGCCGGCGCACAGAGAGGAGGTTAGCGGATAAACCTTCAACCAACAGCACATTTCCCAGCCCCACAAGCCCCCCATTAGCTCCCATAACCTTGGCATTCCCAACACCAATCACAGGGAGCAAGGCACCTGAAGCGGCAGCCACAAACTTTATCTTCTCAGGGGGCTTCACCTCATCAAGCAAATCTGCCCGTGGAGTCATGTGACTCGTGCAACCTGAATCGATCACCCAGTGAGTGAGGGGGTGCATCACAACCTTCCCAACTGAACCCACATCACCCCCACTCCCTTGCACGTCCTCAACCATGAGGAACATACCAGGGTCGGCTTTACCTTGTGCACCATCACCTTGTGCACCTGAACCTTGCACAGCGCCACCTCGTGCACGTTCACCACTTGGCGGCTTCATGCCTGGGGGCGCCCATCCCTCAGGCCGGCTGAAACACTTGAACCACGGGTGTCCAGCCTTCTTGCAGTACCAGCACGCACCCTCCATTCGGGTGCTCCCCTTGCCACCAGAGCTCCCATGCCCCTCATTGTAGTCACCTCGGCCTCTCCCTCTGCCAAAGCCTCTCCCACGGCCTCGGCCTCTCCCTCCCCCTCTTCCTCTGCTGCCTCCTGCAGCTCCATACCCCTCAGCAGTTTTGTTGGCAGCACCATCTCCAGTGTGACGGCTGCGGAAGTCCTCCTGCAGGATCTGCTGCCGTAGCCACTCAGGCGTCCATTTGTCCTGCTGAACGTTGAGGGTGGGGATGAGGTTGTCCCACGAGTTGTCGAGCACCGAGATGATCTTGGTGCACTGTTGCATCTGCGACACTTCGCTGCCCGCCGCTGCCATCCTCGCATAGGTGTCCTTGATCTTGTCAAGGACCGGTTTCACATCATCTCCCGGTTTCATGGAGAGGGCAGCCAACTCCTTCTCCAACACAATCACCATCGGCAGCGTGTTGGGCTGAATCACGTCGCGTAGCAGCTTCCATGCCTTCGGTCCGGAATCATCCAACTCCACCAAATCCTTGATGTGCTGGAACATGTCGTTGTTGACCGATTGGAGGATGAGGTCGTACAGCACCGGGCTCTTCTCAATCCACCGATCGCGGGCATCTCCTTCCCCCGGCATCTTCTCCTCTCCCATTGCAATTTTCAGCAGCTTGTAGCGCTTGAAGGCACTCCGCATCCGCCCGCTCCATTCCTCATAGTTGGAGCCATCCAAAGCTTCAATCTTGGATGGTGGCGGTTCACTCCTCTTCTCAACTACATCTCCACTTCCTTGACTCATCTTCTCTGCTCCCAATCACAATTTCAGCTCCCCCTTTGCTGTCCACACCGAAGTCCCACAATATTTTCACAAGTGTCGGCGCCAACGAAATTTCGGCAGAGTTTCCCCTTAGCGGAAGTCACATCCAACCTCCAGAACTCCACTTAGGCACGCCCACAGGCCATGGTGGGTCTAGGAGGGTCTTCACACTTGGCGAATGGTAGCATCACTCAACACCGTGCCCTTCTGCACAGCTGGTACGCTGACGGCGTGCTTTGTGTGGGGTGCACGCCTTGGACGGGTTTTCTCCTTGGAGTACTACCGTGTGGGCTGGAGGCCCAAGCGTGAGCGCGCCAAGGGAGTGTTAACGGGAATGGAGTGTTGGCCCCGCCCTTGCTTGGGTGACGCCGGCATCCTGGTCGAATGCACGAGAGAAGCAGCCGATCGTACGCAGTGAGCGAGCTGCTCGACAGGCTTTGTCGAGCTAGAGGGGATCACTGTGGTGTTGCCGTTGACCTGGGGTGCTCAACGGCCTTCTTCTGCGGGACAGGTCGACAGGTTGGTGGTCGACCTACACAAGACTGTAGAGGAGCTGGAGCCGTCGACCAGGGCAGCTCAATGGGTGCAGCTGACCAAGCTGGTCGACGGGTGGGCCATCGACCAGGAGGAGCATTTCGAACGGGAGGTCGTCGGAGCAGTCCGTCGACCTGACAAATGAGCAGCGGACAACGAGAGGAGCTCGGCCACAATAGCTGACAGTTCTAGTTGACGGAAGGGGTCTGTCGACCAGGAGGTAGCTCGACGGGAGCTGTGGTCTACCAGGGGCACCTGGTGGTCAATCAGAGGGACCTGGTGGTCGACCGGAGGGACCCCGTGGTCGACCAAAGGCACTTGGTGGTCGACCCGAGCACCTGGTGGTGTCCAGATCGACCGGGTAACCTGCTCGACGAGTTCTGCGGAGGCACGCGAACGTCGTCAAGGTTGCGATGGCGAATTTGACTTCTCGAAGTCGATGTAGCTTGACAAGCGCAGACAACAGCCGACGGATGCACAGCAATGCAAGTTGGGCCAATCGTCCGCGCGCACTGCTGTCTTCTACGGGGCAACAATGGACAGCCGCTCTGCTGCAGCGTTGGCACGCCGTCAACCTGCTCTGCTGGCAGGTCACCCTTCTGCAGTGCTAGTGCAGCTCCTCTACGCAACGCTGGTAGGCGGTCGACCTAGATGTACTGGCGGTCGACCAGGCTAGCTGCAGGGTTGCTAGGTGCCTGATGTAGTCATTGTTGTCATTCCTTGTAGAATCATTCAGGAATGCAACCTTTGCCTTGTGAAACTCTTCCTGATTTCTCCCATCAATGCGCAAGTGCTAAGGAGCTAAGCAAAGCTACAATCACTCCTAGTAGTTTGTGCCAACCCTCCGTAATCTAGCTCACTACCTTGTAGAGTGTCTCTCCGCACACAACGCCATTTTTGTCATAGTGAACAAGTTTTCTCGAGCAGCTTACTTCATTCCTTTGCACGGCAAGGTCACAGCAGAGGAGGTTGTGACGCTGTTCGAGATAACATAGACTGACTGCACGGAGTTCCCAATTCCATCATTTCCGACCGCGGCCCTCGTTTCACCTCGAAGTTCTTGAAGCAGCTTTCCGCACTGTTTGGGACTCGCTTAGCCATGTCATCTGCGTACCATCGAGAGACAGACTGACTGACTGAGCGTGTCAACCATACAATGGAGCAGATTCGTAGAACCATGACGATGCACGGTGCCGCCCTGCCCTGCAGCGGGCGCGCTGTCCTGTCCTGCACCCCGCGCACTGCCTGCCCCTTGCGGGCGCCGCCCACGCGCACCGCGCGCCCTGCCCGCGCGCTGCCCTGACCGCGGCCCTCGTTTCACCTCGAAGTTCTTGAAGCAGCTTTTCGCATTGGGACTCGCTTAGCCATCTCGCCCGCGTACCATCGAGAGACAGACAGACACACTGAGCGTGTCAATTATACCTTGGAGCAGATTTTTTGGAGCATGACGATGCACGGCGCCGCCTCTTGGGATACGAAGTTGAACATGGTAGAGTTCGCATACAACAGTACGCATCATTCCACCATAAGCATGTCACTGTTCTTCGCACTCTACGGTCAGCACCCCAATGTCCCCACTCTTGTCGATCTCACACCCCTAGTCCCACGTGTTGACAACTTCCACCAGCATCTCACCGTCATTCATGATCACGCGAGGAAGCAACTTGAGCTTGCAAATGGACGCATGGCACGCACCACCAACCATAGTCGTCGTGAGGGGTCGTTTTTAGTCAGCGACCGTGTTCTTTTGGGCAGCCGCAACCTCCGACCGCCACGGGACAGCAAGCTTAGCCCATGTTTCATTGGTCCATTCGTCATTGAGCGCGCGCTAGGCCCTCCCGTGTACCATCTTTGCCTTTCTTCTCATTTCCGCATGCGCCTTTCATTCCACGTATCTCTCTTTTGTCCATACACCGATCCCAACACCACCTTCACTGATCGTGATCGCACTCCACTGCCGGTAGCTGTTGATACTGACGAACCCAACTACCAGATCCCGCGCATCCCAAGGCGCTGTCGCCGTCTCCAAGTTTATCGACGCCTTGGTTCGTTGGCGTGGTTACAACGTAGCAGCCTACGCTTCGGAACTAGCCCGAGCCTCGATGCCATCCTAGCACTAGCTAGCTCGCACGCACCGCGTTACCGTTTGCATGTTTCGCGTATAAATGTTCGCTCATGCCTTCGCTCACATTTTGTACTCGTTTGACACTTAGCGCGATCATCGCTACCTCGATTCATTACACCCGTAACACTTGGTATTCATAGCTAATTTCTTTTGGACCGCGCATCTCCGCACCCCAGGAAATCAACTTTTGAGTTTTCACTCGAAAGGACTCACGCACCTTAGCCCCTAGGAGCTGCTGTCCTCGCATTCTCTCATAAACGCGTGCAGCCACGACTGCGCCTAGACTAATCCAAGCTGACGCCCTTCACCATGGCTGAACATGTCCACGTCACCACCCTCACGCAGGAGCGTCTGAACGAATTGCTGCAGCAACTTTGCGAAAGCTCTGAAGAAATCGCGGCACTAACGGCAGAATGCACATCTCTGCAAAATGACGTCGCACAAGCACAGCAAGCACAATCTCAAGCACCTAGCACTCCGGAACAGCCCGCACCACAGGCATCCCAACATGGAAGTGTTGGGCGACCCGCGAGCGCGGCTAGTGATGGCATCGTCCACCATGACGGAGACGACGACCACGGCGCGACACACCCCGAGGCGACGAATGCGGCCCGAAGCCAGCCACGCGTCACGATTTCGGCACCGATCAACGATTCGGCACTACCGTCACCGATGCCGCTGAAACCGCAGCGTCCGCTATGTTTTGACCCGAGTCAACGGGGTGGTCATACCATTCAGGTGTGGTTGTTCAAGATGAACGTGTTTTTTTATGCCAACTACGTCTCGGAGGATACGGCGAAAATTCGCTATGCCGTGTCATTGCTGCGAGAACCGCCATGGACTGGTGGCGCGTCATCGTCACAAAGCCGAACGCCTAAGCGACTCTACCGACACGAGAAGGACAAACCGGACCTTGGGCGCCGTCGTATTTCGTGGAGGTGCCCCAATATCAAACGTGGGACGCGTGGTGCACAGGTCTGCGCGTTCGATTTGAGCCAATTGCGGCTTCGATTGCTGCGCGTCAGAAGCTCCGCACTTAGCGCCAACTCGGTTCCGTCCAAGATTACACCAGTGGGTTTGTGGCGCTATGCGAGCAAGTGGGTTATATGCACGAGGGCAAGCGTATCGGCCGCTACATCGGCGGCCTGAAGCACGACATCGCTCATGAAATCCAGCTTTGCAGTGTCACCGATTTTCAAGAGATTCTCGCCATGGTGGAGAAACTCGATTTCTTCCGCCGACCGAGACAGGGATCCTACGGAAGCAGTAGTAACTGGGGACATCGATCTCACGAGACAAACGAGGGCCCTACGATACGTGCCGTTGCCACGAATGCCGCTGCCTCACCGTTCAAAGGGCGTTGCTTCACGTGCAATCGGCAGGGCCACCGTGAGAGCGAATGCCCGAAAAATGCTAAGGGAAAGGGGGAAGCTGAGCAGCAGAAATAGACCAAGCAGCAGGGAAACGCTGGGAGTCAGTAGCAGACGGGCCCTTTACTGACAGGTCATGCCGCTCGCCCGACCCAACCGACCCTCACCGAGTGATTGTGCCCAGTCGATTCACGGGTTGTGTCGTCGCGGCCAATCACGATTGTGAGAGTACGACGGCTTATGCCAGCTATGCTTGCTTGCCTCTACTTTATCATGCTATTTCTAGCATAGGATAATCATATGCATGCATCAATTGCTTGATTTCCTAGGCTAGATGCTTTCCTATATTTTATTATAGTTATAGCACCGAGCTAGGTTGCGTGCACCGAATTCTGGCTTTTCGGTTGTCACCGAATTGCCTTCTACCGAATTCGGTAAGGATCTGTTCGGGACGCTTCGCGACCCGCGGAACCTTCGCGTAACACCTGGTTACGGGGCCTTGTGTCGAGCCTATATATAGCCTCGTGTTGTACCCAGGTGATCATTCAATTCAATTTGAATCATCTTTTCTGAGCTCGATCCCAGATCCTCACACTTGGTAATCAGAGCGGGTTTACACGCGAGGTCTTCAACCGCTTCGTTCCGGCCTTTCAAAACCGCGGGGGCGACGACGAAAGCGCCGATACGCGTATGTAAAACCAGTTCCGCGCAATCCCCCTCGATTCGGTTTTCGAACACCCCTCAGATTTACTTGTGGAAAGGTTGGAGTTTTGACCGTTCGATCGAGTTTCATCTCAACGGCCCAGAGAATTTCGCCCAAAAAAGTTGGAATTTGGAGCGTCGGATTGATTTTCTCCTCAACGGCCAAGATCGGACGCGAAATTTGCCTAAGGGAGATTTACGCAACCTACAGAATTCGCGCTCATCGATTCTACTGTCAATTTGACTCGCAGTAAGTCGACCAGCACCTAGAATTCGATTATTTTCGTCGCGCATCTTCCTGTAAATCGCCAAATGGAGGGAAAAGGAGATATTTCAGTACACAAAATCGCGGAGTTACGTGCTGAGCATAAGCAAATACATGCGGCGCTCCCACGACTCGAAAAATTCCTTGCAAACCTGTCGACAACCGCCATAGCAGCAGCGACAACAGTAGGAGCAACAGCAGCGGCAACACCGACAACTCTACATGCGACAACGGCAGCAGCTACAGTTAACCTCGAAGCAGTGAAGCTGAGGCTACCGAGGCGTTCGATCCTACAGTAAAAAGGAACGACGTTCGTCGATTTGTAGCTGAACTCGAAATCTACTTCGAAGCCGTTAGATGCACGACCCCGACAAAAGACGCAATGCGCATACGGCTCGCAGCAACACTGTTACGAGGCCCAGCTCTAGAGTGGATCAACAACAGAATAGTCCAAGGCGAGGGGACGTGGGCGCAGGTTCCGGCAGCACTGATCGAACAGTTCGACACGTTGAACAGTACCTACTACGGAACACGACGCAACAAGCCAACTAGTGGCATGGGGCGATTGGCACCACCCACGACTGCCGACCCGATGGAGAACGACGAGGGCGATGTGGAGCAGCGGCTAGCAAATAATGAGACGTGCAAATTTTGCGGCCCTACAGGACATCGTATCTTGGCGTGTTGGAAAATGGAGAAAAGGTGTGCGGAGCTGAAGGACAAGAACAGTGCGGCACCCCCGAAGCAGAAAACGGACAACGTGGCAATTTCGGAGAGGGCGAAAAAAGGAGAATATGGTGGCGCAAATTTAAAACGTCACGACCAGCCGGCACCAGGGGAAATCGCCGAGACTAATGGAGGATCCGCGAAACAAGACCCTGCACCGACCGGGAAACTCCTGATAAAATTAGAACGAGAATGAAATGACTATGAATGAAGTGGGTACAAATAGGAAACTCTAGTTGGGTTGTACCCCCTATGGGATACCCCACTATAGCCTACACAAAGAAGTAAGCTATAATATTCTGACACACCCCCATAGGCAAAGTGGGGGAGAACAAGGGGTCACAAGACCAGTCAAGCAAAACAAAGCAAAGCTCAGGGTGGATCACAAAGTCACCACACATTCCGAGCACAAGTTCAAGGGCCACAAGGCCAGTTCACATGCAAGACCATATATAGAGATATACAAGAGTCAAGCAAGCAAGAGCAAGAGTATATATATAGGTCGAGGTACAAGCAAGGTCAAGAAGTGAGCAAGTGAGGCAAGACAGGCACAAGACCCAACTGCGTGCAGCAACGCTGATGATCACAAGGCGCAAGTGCCTTGGTGAAGACATCAGCAGTGTTGGCCTCAGAGGCCACGTACGCAAGTCGCAAATGTCCACGCTGCTGTAGCTCACGAGCAAGAAAGTAGCGGAGAGCAATGTGCTTTGTCCTGTGCTCCAGTTGCTGCTCTCGACACAGGGCCAGCATGGCCTTGTTGTGTACGTACAGGACTGGAGGAGAACGAGGCGGCTCTCCAAGGTCGGTCAACAGGTAGGTGAGCCAGCGTAACTCCTGTGCAGCCATAGCCCCGGCGTAGATCTCAGCCACACAACTGGAGCCGAGAACAGAAGACGAGCGGGTAGCCCGCCACGAAACAGAGCCGGAACCAAGGCTGAAGGTGTAACCCTGTGACGACCGCTGCGTAGCCTGGTCGTCAGCCAAAGAAGCGTCCGCGTGCCTAGTGAGGACCACTGGACTGCGCCCTCCAAGCACTAGCCCCATGCCCGACGTACTGCACAAGTAGCGCAACACCCTCTTCGCTGCAGCCATGTGCTCTGGTCGGTGTCTCCCAGGAGCAACAAAGCGCGCAAGAATGCTAAGAGGGTATGCAAGGTCAGGTCGTGTGCAGGTCATCAGGTACATGAGGCAGCCAACAAGCTCTGCATATGGGCCACTCGACTCTACGGACTCATCCGAAGGCAGAGCTGAGAGCGAGTGGCGAGTAGGCAGAGGAGTGGCCTGAGGCGACGAGTACGTGAAGCCGAAGCGCTGAAGAACCTGCTGCACCATGTGTGACTGGGTCAGGGTAATGGTGCGGCGTGCTCTGTCTCGGGTGATCTGCAAGCCAAGGTAGCTGCGCAGTTCACCCAGGTCAGTGCATGTGTGTCTCTTCTGCAGCTCGGACTTCACGTAGGCAAGTCCAGCAGTGTCAGCTGTGGCAAAGACCAAGTCGTCGACGTACACGAGGATGTAGAACGGCGGCAGAGAGGTGTCGGTGCGCAGAAACAGCGACGGGTCGGCAGTAGAAGGAGCAAACCCAAGTGCCGCCAGCGTAGTCCTCAGTGTGTCGTGCCACTCACGTGGCGCCTGGCGGAGACCGTAGACTGGACGCCGGAGACTCCACTAGGTACCAGGAGGGAAAGACCCAGTGAAGCCAGGTGGGCGACGCAGCCAGATCTCCTCGTGCAGGCTGCCCTGCAAGAAAGCTGTGCTGAAGTCGAGAGAGTGCAGCTCGTAGTCACGGTGAGCAGCAACGTGCAGCAGTACCCGAAGAGTGGTCATCTTCGGGGTGGGGGAGAAGGTCTGAAAGTAGTCAACCCCCTGCCGCTGACTGAAGCCACGAGCCACGTAACGCGCCTTGAAGACAGACGGAGAACCCGGCGGCCGCTTCACCCTGAAAATCCACATGCCACTAACGATGTTCGCCCCAGGAGGGGGAACAGCGTCGACGTAGGTGCCTGTGGACTTCCAGGAAGCCATCTGTGCATCCATAGCTGCCTGCCACTAAGAGGAGTAGGGACCCTCTATCGCCTCCGCGTAAGAGCGCGGAGTCAGGATGTCTAGTGCATCCGGGTCTCCCTCAGGGGCTAGCAGTACAGACGCGAGATGAGGTGAAGCGGCGGCCAGACACTGGAACTCCTCCTGCGTGTCCTCAAGGACGTCCGTGCCAAGGGCACACTCACCCCCGACAGACGGAGGACAGGCAGACTCAGACTCAGCGACAAGACTAGCAGCGTAGTCCAGACGACAGCGCGCAGCAAAGTCGACGAGCTCAGTGACAAGGGCAGACGCAGCAGAAGACTCGAAAGAAGGGTCAGTGACAGCAGTAGCAAGGAGACGCATGACAGTAGGACTGGCAGCACGAAGAGAGTCCGACTCCGGGTCGGCAAGTGCAGGAAGAGAGGAAGTAGGAGGAGAAGGCAAAGGAGCACGCAGAGGAGCAGTGGACGGACGCAGAGACATCCGGTGCGTGCCAGGGACAGGAGGAGGACGGTGACGCGAACCGCGACCACTAGCGCGCGCAGTACGAACAGGCGACGCAGGACGAGACGCAGGCTCACGACGCTCAGTAAGACCTCCAGTCGGACCAGCGTAGGGAGAAGGAGCAGGCAAAGGGGAGGCAGGCTGTAGCTGTAACTGTGACGAGACAGGCTGTGGACCCTATAAGGGAGGAGGAGGAGGACCAGGAGAAGGTGTAAGACCAAGAACCTGCTGCAGGAGCGGAACGAAGTACGGCCGGGGCCGCGCGGCGACGCCAGAAACAGCAGGGACAGCACCTGTACCCCCAGCAGGAGTACCCGCTCCAGCAGCTCCTCCAGTAGCTCCAGAACCTCCAGCAGCACCACCAGGAGCACCGCCAGTCAGACCTCCAGCGGCAGTCTCAGCGTCAACACCCTCTGCAGCACCAGCTCCAGAAGAACCCTCAGACCCAGCAGCTCCAGCACCCACACTGCGAGCACCGCCGGGACGCTCGGCAGCAGTACCCTCTGCAGCCGAAGAACCTCCAGCACCAGCAGCACGCCTCCAGCGCCTGGCAAACCACTCACGTAGCTCCTGAGGGGAGAGTGGCTCTCGGCGAGACGAAGCACCTCCAGGCGGAGCACCCCCAGTCTCAGCACCCCCAAGCTCAGCACCCCCAGGCTCAGCATCCCCAGGCTCAGCACCTCCGGGCACAGCACCCCCAGGCTCAGCACCCCCAGGCTCAGCACCCCCAGGCTCAGCACCCCCAGGCACAGCACCCCCAGGCTCAGCACCTCCAGACTCCGCACCCCCAGGCACAGCACCCCCAGGCTCAGCACCTCCAGACTCCGCACCCCCAGGCTCAGCACCCGCAGGCGTAGCACCTCCAGTCTCAGCACCCCCAGGCTCAGCACCCACAGCAGCACCAGAGTCACCAGTGACCTCGACCGGCTCGACCGCGTCTACCTGGGACACACCTGAAGGGGCAGGACCCTGAGGGGGGAGGGGGTCTACCGGGGGGGGACCTGGTACGAAGAAGAGCGGGGGCGGGGGGAGGGACGGAGTGCGGTAGGGGAAGAGGCGGTAGTAGGGTACCGACTCGTCAAACGTGTCGTCCTGGGAGGACAGAACACGTCGAGAGGTGGGGTGGTAGAACTGCCACCCAGGGGCGTCGGGGGGGAACCCCAGGAAGACGCAGGGAGTAGCGCGAGGGGACAGCTTGTCCGCAGACAAGTCGCGGACAAACGCCCGAGATCCCCAGACCCGGAACGCTGACGCATCGCCAACCTTCCCCGTCCACAGCAGCGCTGGGGAGGTCTCCGGCCTAGAGACCCTGGGGTGGAGGTTGATCTGATGCGCTGCGTACCTGACCGCAAACGGCCACAGAAAATGGGGGGCAGCCGCATGCATCATGGACGTACGAGCGACGTCCATGACCATGCCAATGCGGCGCTCTGCAATCCCATTTTGCTGCGGGGAGTCCGGAAGCGTGAAGGTCTGGCGGATGCTTTGCGCACAACAGTAGGCACGCAGAAGGCCAGAGGAAAACTCTCCGCCTCTGTGCGAGTGCAGACGCAACACAGGAAAGTCCGAGCCAAAGCTATGCCTGAGCTGGAGACGAGCTGCGCGGATCCAGTCGATCAGCACCTTAGTGACATCACCCTTGCTGCGCAAGGGGAAGACTGTGGTGTAACGCGAGTAGTCGTCAACCACCAGCAGAAAGTAGCGCTCGTGACCGAGTCCACGGACGCGGGCAGGGCCCCACACGTCCATGTGAAGCGTCTGCAACGGAGCCTCTGTCGGAGGAAACTGGGAGGAGTGAGGGGCAGCACGCTGGCGCCCCTCGACACAGGGGACACAGGCAGGGCCAGGGCCCTGAGGAAGGGGAGGTAGAGACTGGGGGAGACTAGACACAAGAAGACGGGAGGCCATGCCTCTGAGCCGAGGCAGAGAGGGGTGGCCAAGGCGGTGGTGCCAGAGGAGGGTCTCGTGAGACAGACGGCGACACGAACAGGGGGAAGACTCAGGACCAGACCTGGACGCTGCAGCAAACACCTGACCAGACGAAGGGACTCTACCAGACTCAGCACCTGGAGGAGAAGCAGTGGTCAGTGTGTACAGGCTCGACCCTAGCTGACGTGTAAACGTAGCCAGGTGACGGCCCGTGCTAGCCTCCGTGCAGTGCGTCACTCGCTGACTAGCAGGGGTGAACTGGTGGACTCCCACATCCCGTAGGTCAGCACCACTCACCAAGTTCGTAGAGAACGAGGGGAGGTAGAGACCAGACAGGGTGCCAGAGGGAGCCGCCGGACACGGGAGGACTGTGGAGAAGCGAGCCAGGACAGGACCCCCAGAGGGGTCAGCCAGGGAAACCGCAACCGGCCGACTAAGCGGCGTAAGTGTGGTGCGGTCCCGAAAGAAAGAGCGAGACGCTCCAGAGTCAAGAGTGAAGGTGTGGGAGGCCGAAGCCGACGCAGTACCTGAGAGCGCAGACGCAGTAGTACCTGAGAGAGCAGTCTCACGAGCACCTGAGAGCACAGACGCACTGGCACCTAGAGCAGAAGCCTCACCGGCACCTGGAGCAGCAGTACCAATGCCCGGGTCGGGCGGGAAACACCGGTAACAGTCACCCTCCTCACTAATGGTCACAGCATACATGGCAGCAGGGATAGCATCAAAATCAAGATCAAAGATAGCTACACCAGCCCTAGACAGCTCTCCCCAGCGGGGGATCTCCGCGGCCTCCGAGAACTGCTGAAGCCAAGTGTCCGTCAGGCGGCCAAAGCAGCGCTGGGCGGAGTGGGCACCCCCACACTGCTCTCCAGTGCAGTCGCCAGTGCGGAGAACGTAGGTGCAGGGACCAAAACCCCCACCGCGCTGACGCTGCGTGTACCACTCACGGAGCTGCTGAGGGGTGGGGACGTCGCGAGAACGCTGCTGCTGCTGCTGCTGGCGCTGACCGCCACCAGTGCCGCTCCGCTGCGAAGCTCCACTCCGACCACCTCCACCTCCGCCACCCCCGCCTCCGCCTCCACCGCCCCCGCCTCCACCTCCACCGCCGCCACCTCCGCCACCTCCGCTACCACCGCCACCGCCGCCGCCACTCCCGCCTCCACTGCTGCCACTAGCACCCCCACCCCCGCTACCACCTCCACCGCCACCCCCACTCCCTCCGCCGCCTCCACCTCCACCGCCACCGCCCCCACTGGCCCCACCCGCTCCCTTGCCCCCCTTGCCCTTGCCAGAGCGGCATCTCCTGCTAGGGGCAGATGCCGCACCGACCGACTCAAGACCAACGAGGTCGGCCGCAGCGGCAGAGGCGACAGAGGGCAGGAGAGGGGAAGGAGAACACCCCTCAAAGATGGGGGCGCGGGGGTCACCTCGAGAGGCTCCTACAGCAACTATGCTCTTCTCTGCTGCAAGGAGGGCCTTCTCGAGGCTGTCGACTGTGAGGGTGGTGGGACAGACCGCGAGGAAGTGGTCCCGGACTACATGAAGGGAGTCAGGGAGGCGAGTGACTAAGAAGTAGAGAGTGATGTACATGGGGGGGGGGGTTCTTGGCGCAGAAGTCAGCAGAAAGCGCAGCGCGGTAGCGAGTGTCACTAGTGCGGAGGTGCGTGATGAGATCAGCGACAGTGGGAAAGGCGGCAAGGTCAGGGAAGAGGAAGGGGAGCATGAGGCGGCTCAGTGCAGCAGTGGCAGGGGAGGAGTAGCGCGCAACTACACCGTCGTACAAGGTCTGAGCACTCTTGTACTGGCTAAAGTGCGCGCGCTCAGCGGTAGGCAGGTGGCGACGCACAGCAAGACGTGCAGCAGCATCGCGCGTGGCCCACTGAGAGCGAATAGTGGCGTCAGCATCAGCAGCAGGGGCAGGGACGGCGCCAGAGCTGAGGTCAAAGAGAGACAGACCGTCGGCCCTGTCGCACTGTAAAAACAGCTGCAGGTCGTCGAGCCAGACCTCAAAGTCAATGGCTCGACCCTCAGCGTCAAAAGTGAGGACACTGGGTGTAGCCATGACGACGACAGTGGAGCAGTGCAAGCAGTAGGGGAAGGGTACGTAGTGACAGCAGTGCAGTGCTCACCGGGCAGGGCAGGTCGGGCGGCTCGGGAGGAAGGGCGCCTGGCGACACGGCCGCTAGGCTGCTGGGCGGCTCGGCTCCCGGGCGGCTCGGCTGCTTCTGGGCGGCTCGGCTGCTGCTGGGCGGCTCGGCGGCTGCTGGGCGGCTCGGCGGCTGCGGGCGGCTCGGCTGCTGCTGGGCGGCTCGGCGGCTCCGGGGCGGCTCGGCTGCTCCGGGCGGCTCGGCTGCTGCAGGTGGGCGGCTCAGCTGCTGCAGTTGGGCGGCTCGGCTGCTGCAGTCGGGCGGCGCGAGAGCAGGGGGCGGCGGGGCCGTGAGTGCTGGGGCGGCGGGGCCGCGAGACCAGGGGCGGCGGGGCCGCGTAGTAGGGGCGGCTGGGGCCGGGAGCGCTTGGGGCGGCGGGGCCGCGAGATCAGGGGCGGCGGGGCCGTGAGCGCTGGGGCGGCGGGGCCGCGAGATCAGGGACGGCGGGGCCGTGAGATCAGGGGCGGCGGGGCCGGGAGCGCTGGGGCGACGGGGCCGCGTATCAGGGGCAGCGGGGCCGGAAGCGCTGGGGCGGAGGGGCCGCGAGATCAGGGGCAGAGGGGGCCGTGAGCGCTGAGGCGGCGGAGCCGTGAGATCAGGGACGGCGGGGCCGCGCGCGCTTGGGCTGCGGGGCCGCGAGATCAGGGGCGGCGAGGGCCGCGCTTTCAGGGTCAGCGGGGCCGCGAGATCAGGGGCGACGGGGCCGCGAGATCAGGGGCGGCGGAGCCGCGTGAGGAAGGGCGGCGAGGGCCGCGAGAGCAGGGCGGCGAGGCCGCTAAGGCGGCGCGAGGGCAGGCAGCGGGGCGCGGGCGCTAAGGCGGCGCTCGGGCTGCTAGGGCGGGCGGCTCGCTAAGGCGGCGCTCGGGCCGTTAGGGCAAATCGAAAAAAAAGTAAGAGCAAGGGCCCGGAGCGCGCTCCGGGCAGAAAAAAAAGGTTCGATGTGGTGGGCCCTAAGCACGGTTCCCACGGGGGAACCTGCTCGATACCATGATAAAATTAGAACGAGAATGAAATGACTATGAATGAAGTGGGTACAAATAGGAAACTCTAGTTGGGTTGTACCCCCTATGGGATACCCCACTATAGCGTACACAAATAAGTAAGCTATAATATTCTGACAACTCCAGCCGTATACCCCGACAAGTAAGAATATTACTTCTCGTGGGTTTCAAGCCTTTATTACGGGAGAGTCAGAAATTAAACCGGTACCGGGTATTATGGGGACCCTACTCCTGAGCGCTAATACGGGTCGAGCGTTCCGAGGTGTTAATATTCTCTCCCAGCAGCACTGTTTGAAGGCTCCCTGTTTCCCACAGATGAAGCCTACACAGCTGCAAAGGCTTAGTGGAAGGTTCCAGGCCCAAGAGAAGCCGAATCGGTCTCGGATAAATCCTTCTAACCTTTCTCAGTTGAAAACTGATACTGAAGCTGCAACTTTGAGCGCAGGACCTAGGGATAACATATTCGACGTACCCTACGATCCTATAAGCGATACCATCTACGGATACTCGGAGCAGCAGCAACCACTAGTACTCGAGGTGATCTGCAACGGGCATCGCCTCCAGACCCTGGTGGACAGTGGTGCGTCCCACTCGGTGTGCGACCGCGGGACGTTGGAGAAAATTGGAGAATCCTAAGAAGAAACCCAGTTTACAGCAACGATGGTGGACGGTACGAAGCTTCCCATCCACGGAAAGTCAACACTGCAGCTGCAGATAGGGGCGTTGAGGTGGAAGCCGACGTTGCCGATCACGAACATCAAGGGATTAAATTTCATCTTGGGGCAAGATTTTCTGAAGCGGTTCAACCCCAAGATTGACTGGGTCAACCGGAAAACGTGCATCTACAACAACGGGAAACGAGTGGAGCTGCGAAGCTTGACGGATACAAGGAGCGTTCCTGAAACGACACAGGCACGGTTCGAACGGACAGTGAACGAGAGTAACACGGGTTACATAGCACTGGTTATAGAAGCAGCAGAGGAGGAGGTCTGGGAGCAGTACAAGGATATAATGCCCGACGACCTACCAACAGGCGTATCTCCAGCACGCACCCACGAGCACGAGATCATGGAGGAACCAGGTGCGAAACCCGTCTCACGTGCACCATACCGACTGAGTCCAACTGAACTGACAGACATGAAAAACAGATAGAGTATCTACTAGACAGACAACTGATCCACCCATCCACCTCTCCCTACGGTGCACCAGTTCTCTTCACTCCAAAGCCAGACGGTAGTCTACGGATGTGCATCGACTACCGCGCACTGAACAAACAAACAGCACTGACTACAGCGCCAGTACTCATCCTACCGGATCCAGACAGAGACTACATGGTGGAAGCAGACGCTAGTGACCAAGCAGTCGGAGCAGTACTGATGCAGGATCACGGACGCGGTTTGCAGCCCATCGCCTACCTCAGTAAGAAGCTACACGGAGCAGAACTAAACTACCCCATTCACCACAAGGAAGCCTTAGCGATAGTCATAGCCTTCAAGGCGTGGAGGTGTTACCTAGAGGGAGCCAAGACTACAATCTATACTGACCACTGCAGTCTCAAATACCTGAAGTCACAGCCGACACTCTCACAACGACAGGTGCGGTGGGTGGACTTCCTGGAAACTCACTTCCACTACGACATCGTCTACAAGCCCGGGCTACACAACAAGGCAGACGCGTTGAGCCGCCCCGGACATGTCGCAGGCATCCAGCTCGACGGGATGAACCCTCTTCTCAAGGGTCTATTCCAACATGGGTACTCCGTGGACGCAGAGATTGCTACAGCACAGACTAAGAAGCTATTACAGTGGGAGAAATACTTAGCTGTAAGGAAGGGTTCAGGAAAGATTTGGGTACCGAAATTACGCCCCGCTACGTCAGATCCTATTGGAGGAGTTTCACGAAGTACCTTACGCGGGACATTTCGGGAGCAACAAGACGTTAGTAGGGATAGCGAATATTTCTACTGGTCCGAGATGGCAGCAGACGTGCAGCAGTTCGTCACCTCTTGTGACACGTGCCAGCGGATGAAGAGTGACAAGCAGAAAAAAGCAGGGTTACTTCAGCCTCTACCCGTACCGGAGCAGCCATGGCTGGTCGTTAGCCTCGACTTCATCACAGGACTTCCTTCGACCTCACGGGGACATGATTCCATCCTCGTGGTGATCGATAAGTTCTCCAAAATGGGTCACTACATACCGACCAACGCCACAGCTACAGCTGAAGCAACTGCTCGACTCTTCTTCGACCGCATCATCACCATCCACGGCATCCCCGCTACACTCATCTCGGACAGAGACCCCAAATTCACGAGTAAGTTCTAGAAGGAGCTCATGGGACTGTTGGGGACAAAGCTTGCAATGTCTTCAGCATACCACCCCCAGACTGACGGACAGACAGAGCGACTCAATCAAGTGGTTGAACAGTTACTGCGCACAGCTTGCAAGGACGACAGTCAGCCACTGGGACACACAGGTTACCGACCCTAGAGTTTGCTTGCAACAACGCATCACATGCGGCCACAGAAAAAACTCCTTTCTTCCTGTGTTACGGACGGGAACCACTCACACCACAGCAGCCAACCACACCGGCATACGTCCAAGCCGCACATGACTTCGTCACCACCATGCAGCAGCTATGGGAGAAGACTCAGCGACGTCTCACCACGAATGCAGAACTCCCAGAAGCAGTATGCCGATCGTCAGCGACGTGATCACTCAGTAGCAGTCGGAGATCAGGTGCTTCTTGACACGCTGCAACTTGAACTTGTCTCACCTCCCATCCAAACTCCGACCTCGCTTCTGTGGTCCTTTTCTCGTTGAGGCACAGGTGACACCATGTTACATTCCGCTTGCGCTTACCAGATACATGGAAGCTTCACAACGCTTTCCATGTCCAGCTACTGAAGCCCTACAAGGACCCCAACCAGCAGTTCCAGGGACGGCAACTACCGCCACCACCACCTGTTCTCATACAAGATGAACCCGAGTACGAGAGCGAGCGCGTTCTCACCCATCGGCGCCGCGGTGGCAAGACCCTCGAGTTCCTGATACGCTGGAAGGGATACGACCCCACTGAGGACAGTTGGGTTGCAGAAGCTGATATGGGCAACGCACGCCATGCTCTCAAGGACTATCTTGTCAAGCAGGGTGTATCTCACGCCACCCAGCTTTGAGGGGGGGACGTGTGAGAGTACGACGGCTTATGCCAGCTATGCTTGCTTGCCTCTACTTTATCATGCTATTTCTAGCATAGGATAATCATATGCATGCATCAATTGCTTGATTTTCTAGGCTAGATGCTTTCCTATATTTTATTATAGTTATAGCACCGAGCTAGGTTGCGGGCACCGAATTCTGGCTTTTCGGTTGTCACCGAATTGCCTTCTACCGAATTCGGTAAGGATCTGTTCGGGACGCTTCGCAACCCGCGGAACCTTCGCGTAACACCTGGTTACGGGGCCTTGTGTCGAACCTATATATAGCCTCGTGTTGTACCCAGGTGATCATTCAATTCAATTTGAATCATCTTTTCTGAGCTCGATCCTAGATCCTCACAACGATTGAGAAAAATGTTGGTTCCCGTCGAGGGTTTTCGCAAGCATTTCCTGACTAATCCTGAAGTTACCCCCGCATCAAATCCGAACCCGGTCTGCGCGTTCCCGACTTCCCCAAGACTACTTTCCGCACACGCTACGGATCCTATGAATACACTGTCATGCCTTTTGGACTGACCAACGCCCCCGCCACTTTTCAAATGACCATGAACGAAGCCTTCCGCCCGCTCTTAGATAGGTGCATCATCGTCTACTTACATATATACTGATTTACAGCCCCGACAGAGCACTGTCAGAATAACGAACAGGGATGAATGAACTAGCAGCAGGATGGGTACAAGAAACAAACCCTAATTCGGGTTGTACCCCATATTGGCTACCCCACTACAGCCTACACAATAAGTAGCATATATGTTTGACACACCCCCATAGGCAATGTGGGGGAGAACAAGAGATAACAAGACGAGTCAAGAACGGCAAAGCAAGCTAAGGGTGGATCACGAAGTCACCACGCATTCTGAGCAAAAGCAAAAGGCCACAAGGCTAGTTCACATGCAGAGTTATATATATAGGAGAACAAGCAGTACAGTGATCACAACCTAGCAAGTGTAAGTATACAGGTATATAGATCATAGTACTGGCAAAGTCAAGAAGTGAGCAAATGAGGCAAAGTAGGCACAAGGCCTAGAACAGTACAGAAACGCTGATGATCACAAGGCTGAAGTGCCTTGGTAAATATATAAGCAGTGTTGGCCTGAGAGGCCACAGTAAACAAGACGAAGCTGACCACGCTGTTGCAACTCTCGCGCAAGCAAGTAGCGCATAGCGATGTGCTTCATTCTGTGCTCCATTTTGGGCTCGTGACACAAGGCAATCATGGCCGAGAATAAGGCGGCTCTCCCAAGTCGGTCAACAGGTAGGTGAGCGAGCGTAGCTCCTGTGCAACCATGGCCCCTGCATAGATCTCAGCCTCACATTTGGAGCTGAGAACAGAAGACGAGCGAGTGGACCGCCACAAAACAGAACCGAAGCCAAGGGTGAAGGTGTAACCCTGTGACGACCGTGCGTAGCCAAGTCGTCAACCCAAGAAGCGTCTATGTGACCAATGAGGACAACTGGACCCCGTCCTCCAAGCACGAGCCCCATGCCCGACGTACTTCACAAGTAGTGCATCACCCTCTTAGCGGCCTTCCAGTGCTCTGGTCGGTGTCTCCCGGGCGCAGCGTAGCGTGCCAGGATGCTAAGAGGGTAAGCAAGGTTAGATCGAATGGAGATCATCAGGTACATGAGGCAGCCCACAAGCTCTGTATACCGGCCACTCGGCTCTACGGACTCATCCGAAGGCAAAGCTAAGAGCGATGGCCGGTAGGAAGAGGAGTGGACTGTGGCGAGGAGTACTCGAAGCGGAAGCGCTGAAGGACTTACTGCACCATGTGTGACTGAGTCAATGTAATGGTGCGCCGTGCTCTGTTCCAGGTGATCTGCAAGCCAAGATAGCTGCGCAGCTAACCCAGGTCTGTGCACGTGTGTCTCTTCTGCAGCTCCGACTTCACGTGGGCCAGTCGAGCAGTGTCAGCAGTGGCAAAGACCAAGTCGTCGACGTACACGAGGATGAAGAACGGCAGCAGCAAAGTGTCGGTGCGTAGAAACAACAACGGGTCAGCAGTAGAAGGAGCAAACCCAAGAGCCGCAAGAGTCGTCCTCAGTGTGTCGTGCCACTCGCGAGGCGCGTGGCAGGGACCGTAGACTGGCAGCCGGAGGCTCCAGTGAGTACCTGCAAGAAACGACCCAGTAAAACCAGGTGGGCGGCGCAGCCATATCTCCTCGTGCAGGCTGCCTTATAAGAAAGCTGTGCTGAAGTCAAGAGACTGAAGCTTGTAGTCAAGCTCAGCGGCGACGTGCAGCATCACCCGAAGAGTGGTCATCTTCGGGGTAGGGGAGAAGTTCTAGAAGAAGTCAACTCCCTATCGCTGACTGAAGCCTCATGAAATGTAACGTGCCTTGAAGACAGGCTGAGAACCCGGCGGCCGCTTCACCCTGAAAATCTCACATGCCATCGACGATATTCGCCCCAGGTGGGGGAACCTCGTCGACGTAAGTGCCGGTGGACTTCCAAGCTGCCATCTCAGCGTCCATGGCTGACTGCCACTGAGACTCCTAGGGACCCTCTATCGCCTCTCCGTAAGAGCGAGAGGTCAAGATGTTTGGAGCATCCGGGTCTCCCTCACATGCAATCAGCATGGACACGAGATGAGGTACAGCAGCTGCAAAGCACTCAAAGTCGCTCCTGCCTGTCCTCAAGGACGTCCGTGCCAAGAGCACACTCACCCCCGACGGACGGAGGACAAACAAACTCAGACTCAGCAACAAGACTTGCAGCGTAGTCTAGACGACAGCGAGCAGCAATGTCGACAAGCTCAGCAACTAAGGCAGATGCAGCAGTTGACTCAAAGGGATGATAAGAAACGAGGAATGAATGCATTGAGCAGAATGAGGAGTACAAGTAGTTTAACCCTAAAGTGTTGTACCCCATATGAACTGCCCCACTACAGCCTACAAAGACTATAGCATATGTGCCTGACACACCCCCATAGGCAAAGTGGGGGAGAACAAGCGGTCACAAGACAAGTCAAGCAAAGCAAAGCAAGCTCAGGGTGGATCACAACGTCACCACACAGTCCGAGCACAAGAGCAAGGCCACAAGGCCAGTTCACATGCAAGATCATATATATAAAGGTAAACAAGCAAGTGCAGGTATAGAAAGAGTACAGTACAAAAAAGGTCAAGAAGTGAGCGAGTGAGGCCACGTAGGCACAAGACCTAGCATAGCACAGAAGCGCTGATGATCACAAGGTGGAAGGGCCTTGGTAAAGATATCAGCAGTGTTGGCCTCAGAGGCCACGTAGGTGAGGCGGAGCTGACCACGCTGCTGCAGCTCACGAGCCAGGAAGTAGCGAAGAGCAATGTACTTTGTTCTGTGCTCCAGTCTGTGCTCCCAACACAAGGCCAGCATGGCCTTGTTGTCTACTTACAGAACTAGAGGAGACGAGGCGGCTCTCCTAGGTCAGTCAGCAGGTAGGTGAGCCAGCGTAGCTCCTGTACAGCCATGGCCCCCGCGTAGATCTCAGCCTCACAGCTGGAGGTGAGAACAGAAGCCAAGCGGGTAGACCGCCACGAAACAAAGCCGGAGCCAAGGGTGAAGTGTTGTAACCCTGTGACGACCGCTGTGTCGGCTGGTCGTCAGCCCAAGAAGCGTCTGCATGACCTGTGAGGACCACTTGACGTCGCCCCTCCAAGCACTAGCCCCATGCCCGACGTACTGCACAAGTAGCGCAACACCCTCTTTGCTGCAGCCATGTGCTCTGGGTCGGTGTCTCCCAGAAAGCAACATAGCGTGCCAAGATGCTAAGAGGGTATGCAAGGTCAGGTCGTGTGTTGGTCATCAGGTACATGAGGCAGCCAACAAGCTCTGCATACGGGCCACTCGGCTCTACGGACTCATCCGAAGGCAGAGCTGAGAGCGAGTGGCGAGTAGACAAAGGAGTAGCCTGAGGCGAGGAGTACGCGAAGCCGAAGCGCTGAAGGACCTGCTGCACCATGTGTGACTGAGTCAGGGATAATGGTGCGCTGTGCTCTGTCTCGGGTGATCTGCAAGCCAAGGTAGCTGCGCAGTTCACCCAGGTCTGTGCATGTGTGTCTCTTTTTGCAGCTCGGACTTCACTGTGGCGAGTCCAGCAGTGTCAGCAGTGGCAAAGACCAAGTCGTCGACGTACACGAGGATGTAGAACGGCGGCAGAGAGGTGTCAGGTGCGCAGAAACAGCGACGGGTCGGCATGTAGCAAGGAGCAAACCCAAGAGCCGCAAGTGTAGTCGTCAGTGTGTCGTGCCACTCACAGGGCGCCTGGCGGAGACCGTAGACTGGCCGCCGGAGGCTCCACTGGGTGCCAGGAGGAAACGACCCAGTGAAGCCAGGTGGGCGGCGCAGCCAGATCTCATCGTGCAGGCTGCCCTGCAGGAAAGGAGTGCTAAAGTCAAGAGAGTGAAGCTCGTAGTCGCGCTGAGCGGCTATGTGCAGCAGCACCCAAAGAGTGGTCATCTTCGAGGTGGGAGAGAGGGTCTGAAAGTAGTCAACTCAAAGCCACTGATTGAAGCCTCGAGCCACGTAACGCACCTTGAAGACAGGCGGAGAACCCGGCGGCCGCTTCACCCTGAAAATCCACATGCCACTGACGATGTTCGCCCCAGGCTGGCGGAACCTTGTCGACGTAGGTGCCTGTGGACTTCTAGGAAGCCATCTCTGCATCCATGGCTGACTGCCACTAAGAGGACTGAGGACCCTCGATCGCCTCAGCGTATGATCGAGGAGTCCGGATGTCTGGTGCATCCGAGTCTCCCTCACGGGCAATCAGCGTGGACACAAGATGAGGCCAAAGCAGCAGCAAAACGCTGGAACTCCTCCTGCCTGTCCTCAAGGACGTCCGCGCTAAGAGCACACCCACCCCCGACGGTCGGAGGACAGACAGACTCGAACTCAGCAACAAGACTATTGGCGTAGGTCTAGACGACAGCGAACAGCGAAGTCGACAAGCTCAGCCACTAAGGCAGACGCAGCAGTGGACTCAAAGGAAGGGTCAGTGACAACAGTGGCCAGGAGACGCGTGACAGTAGGACTGGCAACACGAAGAGAGTTTGACTCCGGGTCAGGAAGGACAGGAAGAGAGGACTCTGGAGGAGACGGCAACAGGACATGAAGGGGAGCAGTGGAAGGACGCAGTGCCATTTGGTGGGTGCCCAGAATCGCAGGAGGACGCGGACGCGGAACACGACGACTAGTGCGAGCAGTGCGAACAGGCAACGCAGGACGAGACGCAGGCGCACGACGCTCAGCAAGACCTCCAGTAGGACCAGTGTAAGGAGAAGGAGCAAGTAGAGGGGAGGCGGGCTGTAACTGTGACTGCGACTGGACAGGCTGTGGACACTCTAAAGGAGGAGCAGGACTAGTAGAAGGCGGGAGACCAAGAACCTGCTCAAGGAGCGGAACGAAGTACAGTCCGCGGTCGCGCAGCGCCTCCAGAACCTGCAGGGACAGCACCAGTACCACCAGCAGCAGCACCAGCGCCAGCAGCACCTCCAGCTCCAACAGCGCCAACTTGAGCACCCTCAGACGCACCAGCGCCAACAGAACCACCAGCGCCAACACCCCCAGCAGCTCCAGCTCCAGCAACTCCAGCAGCACCAACTCCAGCAGGACCAGCAGCTCCAGTACCGCCAGCAGCTCAAGCAGGATCAACTCCAGCAGCCCCAGCAGCACCCCCAGGCCCCAGCAGCTCCAGCACCGCCAGTACGAGCACCTCGGGTGTTAGAACATTATAGCTTATACATTTGTGTAGGTTGTAGTGGGTAGCCTATAAGGGGTACAACTTAATTAGGGTTAGTACTTGTACCCAACTGTTTCATAGTTCATTCATCCATTCTCACTTCTCGTCATTGTATCGAGCAGGTTCCCGAGTGGGAATACTGCCTAGGGCCCACCACGAACTTTTTTTTCCTTCCCTGCCTGGAGCGCGCTTCGCTCCTCACCCGAAGTAGCGCCTCGAGCCGCCCTTACGGCCCCTTTGCACCGCCTTCTACGGCCCCTTGCGCCGCTCTTACGGCCCCTTACGGCCCCGTCTGGCCCCTTACGGCCCCTGCTTAGGCCCCTTCGGCCCCGTCGCGACCTCGCCTAGGCCCCTTATGGCCCCGTCGCGGCCCCGCCTAGTCCCCTCCGCGGCCCCGTCGTGCCCCTTAAGGCCTCGCCTAGGCCCCTTACAGCCCCTTCGTGGCCTTGCCTAGGCCCCTTACGGCCCCTCCGCGGCCCCGCCTAGGCCCCGTCTGGCCCCTTACGGCCCCTTACGGCCTCGCCTAGGCCCCTTACGGCCCCTCCGCGGCCCCCGCCTAGGCTCCCTCTGCCGGCCCCGTCTGGCCCCTTACGGCCCCCTTTGCGGCCCCGCCTAGGCCCCTCTGCGACCCCGTCTGGCCCCCTTTACGGCCCCGTTTTGGCCCCTTACGGCCCCTTTGCGGCCCCGCCTAGGCCCCTCCCGTGGCCCCGTCTGGCCCCTTACGGCCCCTTTGCGGCCCCGCCTAGGCCCCTCCGCGGCCCTGTCTGGCCCCTCACGGCTCCCTCCGCGGCCCCGCCTAGACCCCTCAACCGCCCCCGCCTGGCCCCTTTACAGCCCCGCTACGGCCCCTTTGCGGCCCCGTCGCCACCTGCGGCCCCGGCGCCACCTCGGCCCCGTCGCCACCTGCGGCCCCGCCGACACCTGCGGCCCCGCCGCCACCTACGGCCCCGTCGCCACCTGCGGCCCCGCCGCCACCTGCGGCCCCCGCCGCCACCTGCGGCCCCGCCACCACCGTGCGGCCTCGCCGCCACCTACGGCCCCGCTGCCCAGCGCCCGCGCCGCCGAGCAGCCGAAACCGCCGGCCAGCTGAGCCGCTCCGACCACCGAGCCGCCAGCAGCCGAGCCGCCCGACCCCCGAGCCGCCCAGCAGCCGAGCCGCCCGACCGCCGAGCCGCCCAGCACCGAGCAGCCGAGCCGCCCGACCGCCGAGCCGCCGAGCCGCCCGATCGCCCCACTTGCCTGGTAAGCGCATAGTCTCTGCCACTGCACTGCCCTGCCCTACTGTACTCACTGCCTGCCTACTGCTGTTATGGCCTCCCCTAGCGTTCTCACCTTTGACGCTGAGGGTCGGGCAGTGGACTTTGAGGTCTGGGTAGATGATCTGCAGCTTTTCCTGCAGTGCGATAGGGCAGACGGCCTCTCCCTGTTTGACCTCACTTCTGGTGCCCTCCCTGCCCTTGCTGCTGATGCTGACGCCACTATTCGCTCACAGTGGGCCACGCGTGATGCTGCTACTCGCCTTGTTGTGCGCCGCCACTTACCGACCACTGAGCGTGCACACTTTAGCCAGTACAAGAGTGCTCATACCTTGTACGACGCTGTAGTTGCACGCTACTCTTCCCCTGCCACTGCTGCACTGAGCGCCTCATGCTACCGTACCTCTTCCCTGACCTTGCTGCCTTTCCCACTGTTGTTGACCTCATTACGCACCTCCGCACTAGTGACACTCGCTACTGCGCTGCGCTTCCTGCTGAGTTCGTGCCAAGAACCCCCCCCCCCATGTACATCACCCTCTACTACATAGTCACCCGGCTCCCTGACTCTCTTCGAGTAGTCGGGACCACTTCCTCTCTGTTTGCCCCACCACTCTCACCGTTGACCTCCTCGAGAAGGCCCTCCTAGCGATAGAGAAGAGCATAGTCGATGTAGGAGCCTCTCGTGGTGACCCTCGCACCCCCCGTCTTTGAGGGGTGTTCTCCCTCCCCCCTCTTGCCCTCTGTCTGCCTCTACTGCTGCGGCCGACCTCGTTGGTTTCGAGTCGGTCTGGCGCTTGCGTCTGCCCGAGCGGGAGACGCCGCACCGGCAAGGGCAAGGGAGGCAAGGGCACTGGAGGGGCTGAAGGGAGCGGTGGAGGTGGTGGTGGAGGCGGTGAAGGGAGTGGGGGTGGTGGTATGAGTGGTGCTGGGGTGGCGGCGGCGGCGGCAGCAGTGGAGGCGGCGGACGGCGGTGGAGGTGGCGAGGGAGCAGAGGCGGCGCAGGTAGTGGAGGAGGCGGAGGTGGAGGAGGCGGCGGAGGCCGTCGGCGGCGGCGGATGGCGGCGGTGGTGGAGCGAGTCGCGACTCTGCGCAGCGGTAGTGGCGCCGGTGGTGGTTAGCGCCAGCAGCAGGCACCGGAGTGGTGTGACCCTGTCCCCTCAGCAGCTTCGTGAGTGGTACACTGCGCGTCAGCGCGGGGGTGGGTTCTGGTCCCTGCACTTAGTCCTCCGTACCAGCGACCGAGCTGGTGAGCAGTGCGGAGGCCCGCACTCCACCCAGCGCTGCTTTGGTCGCCTGACGGACGTCGTGGCGTCGCCAGTTCCATGAGGCGTCAGAGATCCCTCGCTGGGGAATCTGGCTAAGGCCGGGGTTGCTATCTTTGCTGCCATGTATGAAGTTGATACTAGTCTTGCTGGTGACTGTTACCCTATGTGTTCCTCCTGACCCGGGCATTGAGGCTGCTGCTCTAGGTGCTGGTGAGGCTGCTGCTCTAGGTACTAGTGGTCTGCTGCCCCAAGGTGCCAGTGCGTCTGCCGCCCCAGGTGCTGGTGAGTTTGCTCTCTCAGGTACTACGCCGGCTCAGGCCATCCACACCTTCACCCTTGACTCGGGTGCGTTCCGCTCCTTCTTTCGAGACCGCACCACTCTTACGCCGCTCAGTCCGCCGGTTGCAGTCTCCCTGGCAGATCCCTCTGGGGGTCCTGTCCTTGCTAGCTTCTCCACTGTCCTTCCGTGCCCGGCAGCCCCCTCTGGCACTATGTCTGGTCTCTACCTCCCCTCGTTCTCTACGAACTTGGTGAGTGGAGCGGACCTACAGGATAGGGGGGTTGACCAGTTCACTCCTGCGAGTCAGCGAGTGACCCACAGCACGTGTCCCTCTGACAGGCCGACACTTGGCCACGTTTCACCCGTCGACCAGGGTCGAGCCTGTACACCCTTACTACTGAGTCTCCTCCTACTGCTGAGTCTGCCCAAGTAGCTGCGTCAAGTCAGGTGTTTGCTGCGGCGTCCAGGTCTGGTCCTGAGGTCTGCCCCCTGCTCCTGTGCGTCTGCTGTCCCACTAGACTCTCCTTTGGCACCACCGCCTTGGTCACCCCTCCTTGCCTCGTCTTCGAGGCATGGCCTCCCGTTTGTCCTTGTCTCTGGTCTCCCCTCAGTCTCTCCCTCCCCTTCCTCCGGGGCCTGGCCCTACCTGCGTCCCCTGCGTCGAGGGGGCGACAGCGCGCCGCCCCTCACTCCTCCGAGTTTCCTCCGACAGAAGGCTCCGCCTGGCAAACTATCCACCACATGGACGTGTGGGGCCCAGCCCGCGTCAGTGGGCAGGGGCTGAGAGCAGTAATTTCTACTGGTCGTTGACGACTACTCGCGTTACACCACAGTCTTCCCCTTAAGCAGCAAGGGTGACGTCACTGAGGTGTTGATCGACTGGATCCGCGCAGCTCGTCTCCAGCTTTAGAGAGAGTTTCGGCTCGGACTTTCCTGTTCTGCGTCTCTGCACTCGGACAGAGGCAGGGAGTTTTCCTCTGCCCGTCTGGGAGCCTTTTGTCGTGCACAGGGCATCCGCCAGACCTTCACGCTTCCGGCCTCTCCACAGCAAAATGGGAATTGCTGAGCGCCGCATTGGCATGGTCATGGACGTCGCTCGTACGTCCATGATGCATGCGGCTTGCCCCCCATTTTCTATGGCCGTTTGCGGTTCAGTACGCCGCGCATCAGCTCAACCTTCAGCCCCGGGTCTCCTTGCCAGAGACCTCCCCCGCTTGCTGGTGGACAGGTTAGGTTGGCGATGCGTCTGGCTTCGGGTCTGGGGATTCTCGGGCGTTGTCCGCGACTTGTCTGCGGACAAGCTGTCCCCCCGTGCTGTTCCACTGCGGTCTTCCTTGGCTTCCCCCTGACACTCCTGGGTGGCAGTTTTTACCACCCCACCTCGCGCCGTGTTCTGTCCTACCAGGACGTCACCTTTGACGAGTCGGTGCCTTACTACCGTCTCTTCCCCTACCACACTGCGCCCCCCCCCCCCCCCCCGCCGCCGCTCTTCCTTGCGCCGGGTCCTCCCCAGTTTGACCCCCTTCCCCCTCAGGATCCTGACCCGTCAGGTGTGTCCCAGGTAGACGCACTCGAGCCTGTCGAGGTGGCTGGTGACTCTGGTACTGCTAGAGGTGCTGAGCCTGCGGGTGCCGGGTCAGGGGGTGCTGAGTCTGGGGGTGCTGAGACTAGGGTGCTGAGCCTGGGGGTGCTGAGTCTAGGGGTGCTGAGCCAGGGGGTGCTGATCCATGGGGTGCGGAGCCTAGGGGTGTGGAGCCTAGGGGTGCTGGGTCTGCTCGTGTGGCCGCCGGCGGTACTTCGTCGAGGCGGGAGCCGCTCTCTCCACAGGAGCTGCGCGAGTGGTTCGCCTGCCGCTGGAGACGTGCTGTTGAGTCTGGGGGTGCTGCTGAAGCTACTGGAGGTGGTCCTACTGGAGCTGCTGTCGGTGCTGGTGCTGCTGGAGGTGGAGCTACTGGGGGGTGTTGGCGCTGGTGTTTCTACTGGTGCTGGTGCGTCTGGGGGTGCTGCTGAGGCTGCTGGTGCTGACGGTCCTACTGGAGTTGGTGCAGCTGGAGCTGGAGCTGCTGGGGGTGTTGGCGCTGGCGGTGCTGCTGGCGCTGCTGCTTCTGAGGGTGCTAGAGTTGGCGCTGTTGAAGTTGGAGGTGCTGCTGGCGCTGGTGCTGCCGCAGGGGGTACTGGTGCCGTCCTTGCTGGTTCTAGAGGCGCTGAGCGGCCGAGGCCGTACGTCGTTTCGCTCCTGGAGCAGGTTCTTGGTCTCCCGCCCTCTCCTGGTCCTGCTCCTTCCTTAGAGTGTCCATAGCCAATCCAGTCGCAGTCACAGTTACAGCCCGCCTCCCCGCTACTTGCTCCTTCTCCCTACACTGGTCCTACTGGAGGTCTTGCTGAGCGTCGTGAGCCTGCGTCTCGTCCTGCGTCGCCTGTTCGTGCTGCTCGCACTAGTCGTCGTGCTGCGCGTCCGCGTCCTCCTGCGGTTCCCTTCACACACCAGATGGCACTGCGTCCTTCCACTGCTCCTCTGCGTGTCCCGTTGCCGTCTCCTCCACAATCCTCTCTTCCTTCTCTTGCTGACCCGGAGTCTGACTCCCTTCGTGCTGCTAGTCCTTCGCTCACACGCCTTCTTGCTACTGTTGTCACTGACCCTTCCTTTGAGTCCACTGCTGCGTCTGCCCTAGTTCCTGAGCTTGTCGACTTCGCTGCTCACTGTCGTCTAGACTACGCTGCTAGTCTCGTTGCTGAGTCTGAGTCTGTCTGTCTTGCGTCCGTCGGGAATGAGTGTGCTCTTAGCACGGACGTCCTTGAGGACAGGCAGGAGGAGTTCCAGTGCTTTGCGGCTGCTTTGCCCCATCTCGTGTCCACGCTGATTGCCCCTAAGGGAGACCCGGATGCATCAGACATCCCGACTCCTTGATCGTACGCTGAGGCGATCTAGGGTCCCTACTCCCTACGCAGTCCACAGGCACCTACGTCGACGAGGTTCCTGGAAGTCCACAGGCACCTACGTCGACGAGGTTCCCCCACCTGGGGCGAACATCGTCAGTGGCATGTGGATTTTCAGGGTGAAGCGGCCGCCGGGTTCTCCACCAGTCTTCAAGGCGCGTTATGTGGCTCGAGGCTTCAGTCAGCCGCAAGGGAGTTGACTACTTTCAGACCTTCCTCCCACCCCGAAGATGACCACTCTTTGGGTGCTGCTGCACATAGCCGCTCAGCGCGACTACGAGCTTCACTCTCTTGACTTCAGCACAGCTTTCCTGCACGGCAGCCTGCACGAGGAGATCTGGCTGCGCTGCCCTCCTAGCTTAAATGGGTCGTTTCCTCCTGGTACCTAGTGTAGCCTCTGGCGGCCAGTCTACGGTCTCCGCCAGGCGCCCCATGAGTGGCACGACACACTGAGGACTACACTTGCGGCTCTTGGGTTTTGCTCCTTCTACTTGCCGACCCGTCGCTGATTTCTGCGCACCGAACACCTCTTTGCCGCCGTTCTACATCCTCGTGTACGTCGACGACTTGGTCTTTGCCACAGCTGACACTGCTGGACTCGCCCTACGTGAAGTCCGAGCTGCAGAAGAGGACACACAGTGCACTGAACCTGGGTGAACTGCGCAGCTACCTTGGCTTGCAGATCACCCTGAGACAGAGCACAGCCGCACCATTACCCTGACCCAGTCCACACATGGTGCAGCAGGTTCCTTCAGCGCTTTCGGCTTCACGTACTCCTCGCCTCAGGCCATCCCTCTGTCCTACTCGCCACTCGCTCTCAGCTCTGCCTTCGGATGAGTCCGATAGAGTCGAGTGGCCCAGTATGCAGAGCTTGTTGGCTGCCTCATGTACCTAATGACCTGCACACGACCTGACCTTGCATACCCTCTTAGCATCTTTGGCGCGCTATGTTGCTCCTGGGGAGACATAGACCAGAGCACATGGCTGCAGCGAAGAGGTGTTGCGCTACTAGTGTAGTACGTCGAGCATGGGGCTAGTGCTTGGAGGCGCGTCGAGTAGTCCTCACTAGGTCACGCAGACGCTTCTTGGGCTGACGACCAGGCTCCTGCAGCGGTCGTCACAGGGTTACACCTTCAGCCTTGGCTTCCAACTCTGTTTCGTGGCGGTCTACCCGCTCGTCTTCTGTTCTCGGCTCCAGCTGTGGGGCTGAGATCTACGCAGGGGCCATGTGCTGCACAGGAGCTACGCTGGCTCACCTACCTGCTGACCGACCTAGGAGAGCCGCCTCGTTCTCCTCCGAGTTCTGTACGTAGACAACAAGGCCATGCTGGCCTTGTGTCGGGAGCACAGACTGGAGCACAGTACGAAGCACATTGCTTTCCGCTGACTTCTGGCTAGTGAGCTGCAGCAGTGTGGTCAGCTCTGCCTCACCTACGTGGCCTCTGAGGTCAACACTGCTGATAGCGTCACCAAGGCCTTCCGCCTTGTGATCATCAGCGCTTCTGTACTTTGCTAGGTCTTGTGCCCACCTGGCCTCACTTGCTGAATCTTGATCTTGTTTGTAGTGTCCTCTTTCTATACCTGCACTTGCTTGTTTACCTTCATATATATGATCTTGCATGTGAACTGGCCTAGTGGCCTTTCTCTTGTGCTCGGACTGTGTGGTGACTTTGTGATCCACCCTTAGCTTGCTTTGCTTTGCTTGACTGGTTGTGACCGCTTGTTCTCCCCACTTTGCCTATGGGGGTGTGTCAGAGCATTATAGCTTATACATAAGGGGTACAACCTAATTAGGGTTAGTACTTGTACCCAACTGTTTCATAGTTCATTCATCCATTCTCACTTCTCGTCACCGGGACCAGTAGCAACAGTAGTACCTCCAGCTCCAACAGCACGGCTCTAGCGCCGGGCAAACCACTCGCGCAGCTCCTGCGGAGAGAGTGGCTCCCGCCTCGACGAAGCACCGCCTGCGGCCACACGAGCGACCCAGCGTCCCCAGGCTACGCACCCCCACGCTCCGCACCCCCAGGCTCAGCACCTCCAGACTCATCACCCTCAGACTCAGCACCCCCAGTCTCAGCACCCCCAGGCTCAGCACCCCCAGACCCGGCACCCGCAGGCCAGCACCTCTAGCAGCAGCTGAGTCAACAGCTACCTCGACAGGCTCGATTGGATCTACTTGCGACACCACCTGACGGGGCAGGACCTGAGGGGGGAGGGGGTCTACCGGGTGAGGACCTGGTGCAAGGAAGAGCGGCGGCGGGGGAGGGGCGCGGCGCCGGTAGGGGAAGAGACAGTAGTAAGGCACTGACTCGTCAAAGGTGACGTCCTGGGAGGACAGAACACGGCGCAAGGTGGGTGGTAAAACTGCCAACCGGTGCGTCAGGGGGGAAGCCAAGATAGACACAGGGAACAGCACGGGGGGACAGCTGTCCGTAGACAAGTCCGGACAAAACGCCCGAGATCCCGAGACCCGAAACGCAGACGCATT